>OY740801.1:40550739-41150739 GCA_963514005.1 Raja brachyura | reverse complement strand
GTTGTGTTGGGGGACCAGGCCTCCCGTGTGGCAGGGACCCAACAGGTCCCACTTGGTCTAGTATATTACTAAAACTCTCATCTTATCTGTGAGTGTATTTGTTTGTTTGCCAGCTTTTTGTTATCTGAGCTACGCTAATACGGTACACAATAGCCCTCAAATCCTTGCACCACCTTACTCACAATTGTCTTGTGGTGGTTCATGTCAAATTTCGTTCAGATTGATGTTATATTTCACAAGTTATTTCACATTTTGTAATTAAAAAAATCCGAATTTGAGGAAAAATTCTTCCATCTGCAGCTATGACTTCACAATGGGATTGTAACACTACCAGCTACAATGTTGTAATCCAGGGACACTCAGTCCTGCCAGCACTAGCAGGTGCAATTGCAAGCTATAATGTTGCAATCCCTTTTTTTAATATTCCTGGCACCAATTATTTTTTTAAGGGGAAATCAGCTGCGCCTGCACAGTTGGGGGCTATTGGTGAGTGGTGGAATATTGCGTTGGGGGAGCGGGTTACGTTGGGAGAACGGGTGAGTGGTGGAAATGGGTTGCGTTGAGGGAACGGATAATCGGTGGACTATTGCGTTGGGGGAACGGGACCCGTTGGGGGAATGGGTGTGTGGTAGAATATTGCATTGGGGAATGGGTTGTGTTGGGGGACCCGGCATCCCGTGGGGGCAATGGGTGAGTGGACAAATATTGCATTGGGGGACCAGGCCTTCCATGTGACAGGGACACAACGGGTCCCACTTGGTCCAGAATATTACTAAAATTATCATCTTGTTTGTGATTCTGCGTGCGTGATCCCGGAAATACACGAAATGGGTACATGATAGCGCTACAAATTTTGGACCACCTTACTCACAATTGCCCTGTGGTGTGGTGTATCAAGTTTCATTCAGATTGATTGTATATTGTACGTTATTCATATTTATAACTTTAAAAATTTAAACCTTTCACTGAAAATTCCAATTCCAATTGCTGGCCCTGCTGGGTGCAATGTTGCAAATCCCAGGCCACTGAGTCCTGGCAATTTACTTTTCACTTAAGTTCTCATGGGCTACCATGTTGCAAATCACAGAGTCCTCACAGCAAGCAAGTGCAATTTGGATTTTCTTAAAAGTTTAATGAGGGAGGGTGAATAAGGGGAAATTAGCTGCCCTTGCGCCATTGTGGGCTATGGGTCAGTGCTGGAATATTGCGTTGGGGGAATGGCATGCATTGGGGGAACGGGTGAGTGGTGGATCATTGCCTTGGGGAATGGGTTGTGTTGGGGGACCAGACTTCCCGTGTGACAGGGACCCAACGGGTCCCTCTTGGTCTAGTGTATAATGAAATAGGAGATGGAATTTTTATTTAAACTACTGAGTGGAATATGTTTTCAGAGACATAGAGTTGTACAGAAACCATGTCATCATGTCTGTGCCTACCTTTTTGCCCATCTACATCTCATTTGCCTCAACGTTTTTAAAACGGGTTCTCTGGTAATTATTGCATTGCTCATTTTGGAAATGCTGCATGCAAATCATCTGGTAGTTTCCAACATTACAAGAGTGAATACATTTCAAATTTATTTCAGGATGTTAAGTGCTTTATCATATCCCAAAATATAAATATTTGCATATATTGTAGTTCATAGACACAAAAACCTGGAGTAACTCAGCAGCTCAGGCAACATCTCTGGGCAGAAGGAATAGGTGACGTTTTGGTTGGAGACCCTTCTTCAGACCCGACCGAAAACGTCACCAATTTCTTTCCTCCAGACCCACTGAGATACTCCAGAATTGTGTGTCTGTCTTCGGTTTAAACCTGTGTCTGCACTTCCTTCCTACACATTGTAGTCACATAATGGATAAGTGCCTCAGGAGGGGTAAAAATGTATAATTGGATGTGTGGTGGAACTTTATAGGTTTTGTTGAGTGTAGAAAACAGTAGGTGTAGGGACTGAGCTATAGCGGGCCCAATCTCTGCAGGACGTGAGGAAGGGAGAGGTGGCATTAAGGCAGAGCGCGACGGTATGTCAGGTGTCATGGTTTTGCAGCACCGAGCCAGATTATATCCGATGAATAGCACAATGTATTGGAGATAGGCTGGAAAGTCTCAGAGGCTAACATGAGAAGAGTCTTGTCCATGAATGAGAGGAAATGGGATGATTGGGAGGGAATGCTAGTGGGTAAGGTGGTACTTGTTGATGGGTGGGAGAATGGGGGCAGATGTACAGATGGATCAGGTTACCAGATTGATGTTTGGTGAGTGGGCTTGTGTGGAGATTGCCACCTGGTTGGGGGATGGGTCTATGTAAATGTCTGATGAGACAGTGGGTAGTTTAAAAGTGCTCTTTGTGAAGCAGGATCCCATCACCAGACCCTATGGGCTAGGACCTCCAACACTTGTTTCCCAGCAGGAAGCATGCTGCACTGGCGCTGTGAATACCTGCTTCTCCATGCAAGCCGGCTGGTTCAAGAGGCTGGGCTGGCATGGGTGAAAATCCAAGAATTCAGGATATCAACAAGTGCATTAAGACTCATGTGCGTGTTTATGTATCAGGAAATATTTAAATTAAAATTGTAGCTATTCTGCAAATTACAATATCCCCATATTTCCATTACTTTTAATTTTTCTTGGAAATTGTGTCAAGTAGCATTGTCTAAATGTGAGCAAATATGATAATGGTCCTAATACAGGCAGCTGGAATTATGGTCCGAATGCAGCCAAATGGATTACGGTAATGATGTAAGCAAATGCAAATATGGTCTTAATGCGAACAGATGGGATTACGGTCCTCATGCAAGCAAATAGGGTGCAGATGGGCAAAAACGTTGGCACAGACATGGTGGGCCCATGGACCCATTTATGTACAACTCGGTGAAAACGTATGCTACACATTCCATTTTGTAGTTTCAAAACTTTCTCCCTTTTCTGTTTCAAGATTTCTATTCCTGCCAAAAGTTCCCATTTTTACATTACATTTTAATTACATTTAGGATTGCCACTGAACTGTAAGCAAAACAAAACTGTCACTGTACTTGGGTACACTTGAGTGTAAGGTACCATTGAACCAACGAGGTTTGCCTCTAATTAGTTTAACTTTCCCATGCTGGGTCCCCCAGCTGTCGTCCTACTGTGGAAACATTGTTTTCAAGATTAATACCCACCTGAAACTTCTCACCTGCCTGAACCCCCTCTGTCTTTTCTGACTTCATGTCAAAATCATTCCTGCTCTGAAGGTCAGACGTTTCCCTGCAGCAAGAGATTTAAATCTTCTGCAACGTTTTAAGGGCCTGTCCCACTTTCACGACCTAATTCACGACCTTTTTTACTTGTGGACATTTTCCATCAGGCTAGGAAAACGCCCCGACCTACTTGATTCCACGAGTACCTACGACTAGCATCACAACCTACCAACGACCTACAACCTTGTGACGATCATGCTGCAAGTATGAGTCAAGGGCAAACTCGGCAAAGGTCGTCAATTAGTGCGTGAAAGTGGGACAGGCCCTTCACCAAGAATGTGAATTTGGGGCTTTCAGAAATGTAAGGAATTAAAATGTGTTTCTTCGTTAATTAGGAATAGGAATACTTTATGACCAGGCACAGTGAGATTCATTGTGTGTACACAATGTGTACAAATAGCAGCCACCTACGGTGCAGACAAAGTTACAACGCACGCCGGCTTCCCCTTTTGTTCTCCCCAGCAGTCCCCCACACCGGGTCCCCATTGTCCTTTGCCCCACCCCCTACTGTCCATTGTTCTCCCCCCACCTTCCCGTTCATCCCGTTAAATATTATTCAACATACATTCTAAAATAATTTAATATTTTATTGTCAATCGATAAAAATGATTATTAACAGCCTTGTCAGTTCATAGCACGTTGCAAACAAATTGCAAAGAAGTTTGTAAGTGAATAGAGGAGAGAGTGTCAATTCTGTCACAAGCTAGTCCCAAAGATGGTCCTGGACTTTCAACTCCCAGTAATGTCAAGCCCCATACCCATAAGTTCCTTATTTCTCTAGTACTGTTAAATCTGAAAATATCTCTTGTCAAGATTTGCTGTCCCTCTGAACTCCTTCTACATTTCCATCGTGCTCCCGAATCATGGGTCTCTCTTGCTTGTGATCTGTTCCCAATATGCTGAACCCCAGAGTAACAGAGCTTGCTTTCAAAGAACACCATCCACTTTGTGATTTTCCTCGATGTAAACCCTTTGTCCCATTGAATCCCACATTATAGATAAAGAGGTATTCCCACGGGAAATCTTTCTCTCAATATTAATACCCCTGTGGATCCATGGTCTATAAACAAGGGAATTCTGATTGCATTGTAGGCAGGAGAAAGGATTTTTTTTTAATTAACTAGCAATGGATATTACATTGCTTGATTAAAGTATAATTTACTTTAATAAGCATTAATAAGAGAGATTGCCCTATCATTCTCCTAAACAAATCCTTCCCTCCCCTCCTCCTGTCTCCCCCCCTCAATGTAAAATGACAGGACAGGTTCTCTGTGTACATTTTGTGTGTGTGTGTGTGGGGGGGGGGGGGTTCACATACATTTGGAGTGAATGTTTATTCTGCATATCTAATTGTTTGTCATTTTATAAGGGCAAATTTCTAGTACCATAACTGCCTCAATAGAAAGGTATATTGTATCTCCACGTCTAGAAAAGCCCCATCACGGATTACAATGCACTTTCTATTACTTCCATACCCCACATATACAACGTGTAACTATCAGATCTCCAAGACACTATTCTTGCTACTTCCTCACGTTCGCTTGCAATCTGATCATTCCCAGGATTCATCCACCCAATTAATGCTTATCTGCTTTTCCAGCTATTTAAATAATTGCCTCAGTCTAAGCTTCTGTTTTACAAACACGGAAGATCAAGACATCAAAATCCCCCTCTGCTCCTCGGTGATCCTGATAACACCTTTTCCCTTGCATCACGCAAAGTAATATGTTTTCCTCTTTGTTGACAAAGTATCATCAGTGTTTGTTTTAAATCTTCACAAAATTTCACACTTTGAATGTGAAACCAGTTATAAATGCAAAAAAGTAGTCATATTATTAACTTCAAGTTTGAAATTAATATCACCTGACAATCAGTGATATACTGTAATTTTGTTCAATCGCACTCTGAATCTATTTGCCTTTAAGATTATAAACGGTGCCCTTGAAATGACAGCAGTTTGGTCTTGCAGTGTAATAATCCATTTGTGCAGTACATTATGTAATGCTTCTGGCTTCAAAATATAGTGAATTGTTGTCTTATTGTGAGGGTAATCCATTTATTTCTGGTTGAATTTGTAAGAAGAGGTATTCTGCTCAGATTCATCAGTGTCACCAACTCATCGGGAATAAAGCAAGGACTCTATCCCAAGATAGAGTGCTGGAAATGCCCAACATTTTATGCATAAGGAGCAAAGGGAAACAGGGGCATTGTATTGCTGCAGAATAAATGCTATTACACGTTCAAAATTTTGAAAATGAAAAGTTGCTCTGTATTAGGAATGAGGGATTGGTGATGGTATTTGTTTACAACAGGTCCATAGCAGAGGACATCTCTCTGGCCTTGAACATATCACTGGAACATCTAGACAACAATAACACCTACATTAGATTCCTATTTACCGAAACGTCGCCCATTCCTTCTCTCCGGAGATGTTGCCTCACCCGCTGAGTTACCCCAGCAGTTTGTGTCTACCTTTGATTTAAACCAGCATCTGCAGTTCTTTCCTACTCAACTTCTCTCTCAATGTCCTCAATGTGAAGGAGTTAATTATTGACTTCAGGAGGCATGTTGGAGCACATGCCCCAATCAGCATAATTGATGGTGAAATAGAAATGGTTGAGAACTTTAAGTTCCTTGGTCATAGAGTGATACAGTGTGGAAACAGGCCCTTCGGCCCAACTTGCCCACACCGGCCAACAATGTCCCAGCTACACTAGTTCCACTTGTCTGCGCTTGGACCATATCTCTCCAAACCTGTTCTATCCATGTACCTGTAACTATTTCTTAAACGATGGGATAGTCCCAGCCTCAACCACCTTCTCTGGCAGCTTGTTCCATGCAGGCACCACCCTTTGTGTGAAAAAGATACCCCTTGAGTTCCTATTAAATCTTTTCCCCTTCACCTTGAACCTATGTCCTCTTGTCCTCGATTCCCCTACTCTGGGCAAGAGACTCTGTGCATCTACCCAATCTATTTCTCTCATGATTTTGTACACCTCTATAAGATCACCCATCATCCTCCTGCACTCCATGGAATAGAGACCCAGCCTACTCAACCTCTCCCTATAGCTCACACCTTCTAGTCCTGGCAACATCCTCATAAATCTTTTCTGAACCCATTCACGCTTGACAATATATTTCTGATAACATGGTGCCCAGAACTGAACACAATATTCTAAATGTTTAAGAAGAACTGCAGATGCTGGAAAATCGAACGTAGACAAAAGTGCTGGAGAAACTCTGCGGGTGTGGCAGCATCTATGGAGCGAAGGAAATAGGCAACGTTTCGGGCCGAAACCCTTCTTCAGACTCAAATTCTAAATGCGGTCTCACCAACGTATTATACAACCGCAACATGACCTCCCAACGTCTATACTCAATACTCTGACTGATGAAGGCCAATGTGCCAAAGCCTTTTTGACCACCTTATCTACCTGTGACTCAACCTTCAAGGAACCTTGCACCTGTACTCCTAGATCCCTCTGCTCTACAACACTACCCACAGGCCTACCATTTACTGTGTAGGTCCTACCCTTGTTCAAGGTCCCAAAATGAACACCTCACACTTCTCTGTATTAAATTCCATCAACCATTCCTCCGCCCACCTGGCCAATCGATCCAGATCCTGCTGCAATCTTTCACAACCATCCTCACTATCTGCAAAACCACCCACTTTTGTATCATCAGCAAACTTGCTAATCTTGCTCTGCAACAACTGCATCTTATTTTAAATCAATCTTGTAAATAAGCAATTTACAAACTCTAAAAGTGTTCAACACATTTTAATGATAGCACAAGGTATTACATACATCCTCAAATACTGGCTACATTCTTCTAGTGAACCGTATCCAGGAAGGGGAAGGCGTTATGATTGATGTTAACTAGGCGGGGTTAATGGTACTGAGGTAACTATGTTATTGGTTGCATGCAAAACCATCTACATCCTTCCCCTTAGAAAATTTAAAAGAAACAGACCGTTGTCACTACAACAGAATTAAACAGAATTAAACAGAATCGCCATAACGAACAGGTGGCTTGCTGATCCGGCCCGATCGCGTACGGATGCCTCCCCCTTCCCCCGGAGGAGCAGAAAAAACAGGGGGACCCGAGACAGCAGGGGAACCAGGGAAGGGCGGTGGGGTTGGAGGAACAGGAGAGGGAGAACCGCGACCGCCAACAGGTGACCCGCGCAGAGGGGAACCGGGCGCTCAATATGGGGACCGAGGCATGCAGGGAACGCTGGCTGGGACAGGAGCCGGCTGCTGGAATGAGAGCGGCGGGGCATAGGGGCCCGGGGCCTGCGGCTTCGGCTCATTAACCGCAAGCAGGTGTTGTCGGCTTCTACGGTAGATGGTTCTCTCATAGTCGACCAGATACGAACGAGGTGAGTCGGCCACCCCAACCACAGTAGCCAGACGGGAGTGACCACTGGCGGTTTGCAATCGAACAACCTGTCCAGGCAACAGAGGATCGAGTGGTCTGCACGACCGATCGTGGGAACGCCGCTGGCTGTCATGTTTCTCTTGAATGCGCCTCTGCACAGAGGCAGGCTCCAGCACCCGAGGTTTCAGCTGGCGCTGGGCAATCGGGATGGTAGATCTGGTTGTTCTGGACATCAGACGCTGAGCAGGGGACCCCATGGCCGGATCTCTGGAAACATTCCTGAGGTTCAGGAGATCCAAATACAAATCAGAGTTAGACAGTCTCGCTTGTTCCATCAGAAGCTTGGCGCCCCCTTGTCGACCATGTTGTTAAGCATCGCCACTTCTGACACCATGTAAATAAGCAATTTACAAACTCTAAAAGTGTTCAACACATTTTAATGATAGCACAAGGTATTACATACATCCTCAAATACTGGCTACATTCTTCTAGTGAACCGTATCCAGGAAGGGGAAGGCGTTATGATTGATGTTAACTAGGCGGGGTTAATGGTACTGAGGTAACTATGTTATTGGTTGCATGCAAAACCATCTACAAATCTTAACTCGCTGTGCTATGCTTTGTTGCTTATTGTATGTTTGTTACTGATATTATGTGATGTAAGGTGACCTCGAGTGGCTTGAAAGGCGCCATTAAATAAAATGTATTATTATTATTATGTTCTCATCCAAATCATTGATGTAGATGACAACTAGTAACGGGTGCAGCACCGAACCCTGAGGCACGCCACTAGTCACAGCCCTTCAGTTCGAGAAGCAAACGTCCACCATCACCCTCTGCTTCCTTCCATGTTCCTTGGTATTAATATTCCCAACTATCCGGCATGAGCCAACCACACCAGCGCTTCTACTTCCTCAGAAGACTGACAACATTCGGCAATGTCTCCAGTGGCTCAAACTTCTACAGGAGCACCATTGAGAGAATATGGTAGACCACAAGAAATTGGAAGAAGTTGTGGATCCATCACACAGATTAGATTCCCCCCCCCCGACCCCCCCCCCCCCCGACCCACCCCCTCACCCCCCCATGACTCCATCTACACCCTGCTGTCTCAGGAAAGCAGTCACATCATCAAAGATTTGTCCCATCTCGGTTATTCCTTCTTGTATCCTGAGGATGCTGCAAGTTTAAGGAACATGCATTCTTCAACAATACTTTTTAAATCTTTGAATTTCTCCGTGTCGAAGAGCAGAGTAGCAGGTGCATGGGCTTGTCATTCTGTGCAATTCCGCATCTTAAGTGACACACTGCATTGACTTGGAATAATACCACCAGTCCTTCATTGCTGCAAAAGCAAAATCCTACATAACAGTGAAGAAGTGAATGGCACGTTGGTCTTTATACCAAGAGGAGTTGAGTATAGGAGCAAAGAGGTCCTTCTGCTGTTGTATAGGGTCCTAGTGAGACCGTATCTGGAGTATTGTGTGCAGTTTTGGTCTCCAAATGTGAGGAAGGACATTCTTGCTATTGAGGGAGTGCAGCGTAGGTTTACAAGGTTAATTCTTGTGATGGCGGGACTGTCATATGCTGAGGGAATGGAGCAGCTGGGCTTGTATTCTCTGGAGTTTAGAAGGATGAGAGGATATCTTATTGAAATATATAAAATTAGTAAGGGTTTGGACACACTAGAGGTAGGAAACATGTTCCCGATGTTGGGGGAGTCCAGAACCACAGGGCCACAGTTTAAGAACAAGGGGTAAACCATTTGTAACGAAGACGAGGAAACACTTTTTCTCACAGAGAGTTTTTTGTCTGTGGAATTCTCTGCCACAGAGGGCGGTGGAGGCTGGTTCTCTGGATACTTTCAAGAGAAAGCTAGATAGGGCTCTTAAAGATAGCGGAGTCAGGGGATATGGAGAGAAGGCAGGAACGGGGTACTGATTGGGGATGATCAGCCATAATCACATTGAATGGCGGTGCTAGCTTGAAGGGACGAATGGCCTACTCCCGCACCTATTGTCTATTGTCTATAACAGGGTTGATAGACAATAGACAACAGGAATACTTTCACTATCTTCTCAAAAGTTTATGCGGATAGAAAATACATTTTGACCGCGCCAAAGTTCCAGGCCACAAGACCTACTTCTGCTACTATTCCGCCATGTGCATGTGGGTCATGTACACTGGGGACCAGGAACAATTTTCAGAAACTTCAAGACCATGCATGCGAGATCAGGTTTTGGATACATATCCGTGTCACACCAAATATCAGTGTTGCACAGCATGACAGAATTTCTGGGCCCTTGGGTTTGTGGGAGAGATGATATAAGTAGGTTTGAAGCACATATAGGAACGTTGTGAAAAAGGTGAGGAAGTCCTAGAGAGAGTAAAAAGGAAATTTGATAATATGTGGGCATGTTAATTAGATTGGAATGATGGAGTTAAGAGTTGGTAAAAGGTTAAGAAAACAAGCCATTGGTAGGAAGTAAATAGACAGCAGAGATAATGGTCAATAATTTGACGTGGCAGGGTGCTTAACCGTACTTCCTGTTTGTAAGATTTGGCCTTCAACGTTTAGAATTGAGGTGTTTTGTACGGCAAATTACCAAAAATAGGAGCAGTTTACTGGGATGGAAACAGGACACCTGGGAGCAACTGCGTACCATCATAACCAGTTGGATTGAAGGATTGTGAAATTAATAGCATAAAGAATAAGAAGGAAATTAGATACAGAATTAGAGACAGAGAACAAGCAGGCAAAATTGATTTGAAAGATATTAAAAAAGGCTAAAAGAACAATTTTAAAAAAAAACATTTTTTAAATTTCTTCATCAGCAATTGAGGTATGGTGATGAAATACCGCACTCCTAATGGAAAATAGTAGATGGTGGTTAGATCATATCAGTGGAGAGAGAAACAAGGTTAATATTTAAAATATGTAAGAAGGAACTGCAGATGCTGGTTTAAACCGAAGATGGACACAAAAAGTAACTCAGCGGGACAGGCAGCATCTCTGGAGAGAAGGAATGGGTGATGTTTTGGGTCGAGACCCTTCTTCAGATTGCATCTGACATGACTTTTCATCGGAACTGTAACTAACAGCTCAGTGGAGATTATTATTTAAAAGGAAATAAATGTGAAACCCAGTAATATTTAAAATAGGACATTTTCTGCTGATATGTTGTTCGTATGAGGAAAAGGGTAGGAAGAAAATGCAGTCTGATTCTAATTTATAACACTTTGTAATTGCACCAGAGACTGCGAAAAACATTAAAATGTCAGCATTGCATCAACGTCAGCATCAACTGTAGATGCAGAAACAAACTTGTTAAAAGCAATCTTGTTTTAGCTTCTTTAGCGCTAAAGATGACAAGATAGCATCAACCAAATGACAAATCCTCAAATGAACTTTGACATTGATATTAACTGATCTTATAGAGTTGGATAAAATCATGAGGAATAGATCAGGTAGACACCCACAGAGTCTCGTGCCCAGAGTTGGGGAATCGAGAACCAGAGGATGTAGATTAAAGGTGAAGGGGGGGAAAATTTAATAGGAATCTGAGGGGTAACTTTTTCACACAAAGGGTGGTCAGTGTATGGAACGAGCTGCCAGAGGAAGTCGTTGTGGCAGGGACTATTGCAACATTTAAGAAACAATTAGACGTTCGATAGGACAGGTTTAGAAGGATTGGCCAAATGCAGACAGGTGGGACCAGTGTAGATAGTCGTACAGCACGGAAACAGGCTCCTCAGGCCCAACCCATGCATGCCAACCAAATTGTCCCATTCAAACTAATCCAATTGCCTGCTTTTAGACCATATCCCTCTTAATCTTTCCTAGCCATGTAGCTATTCAAGTGATTTTTAAATGCTGTTTTTGACCTGCCTCTACTAACTCCTCTGGCAGCTCGTTCCACATACTCATCATTCCCTGAGTGAAAATGTTGCCTCACAGCTTCCTATTAAATCTTCCCTCTCACACCTTAAATCTATGCCCTCTTGTTCTTGATTCCCCTGCTCTGGATAACCGACTGTGCAGTCACTCTATCTGTTTTTATCATGATTGTTATACACCTCAGTCTCTTACTTTGTAAGGAATAAAGTCATAAGGTCATAAAGAATAGGAGTATAGTTAGGCCATCCCTTTCATCATCTACGCCATTCAATCATGGCTGCTCTCTTCTAATCCCATTATCCTGCCTTCTCCCCAGTCCTGGTCAGAAGTGACAAAGGGCTGGATTGGGCCCAGCTTTGATCCTGACTTCCATTGTGACTGAAATAACACTATCAAAAACAATGTAAAAAAGTTTGTTTTAAAGGTTTCTTAGTCTATTTTATGTGTGGGGGGGGGGGGGGAGGGGGGAAATCGTTTCCAGTCACTGGGCGGAGATACGTCTTTCTCCGATTCACATTTTTGCCCCTCCCCCCTCGCGGCCTAACAACTGGATTGGCGCGGCCTTTCCTGCTGGAGACCGGCCAGAGATTCAGCAGGGACGCAGCACTGAATTCCATTGCGGAGCGGGACGATGCCTTACCGGGGATCGCCTGTGTTGGAGCTCCGGAGTGTTGGGCCTGCTGACTTGAACACCCTGGAGCTGTGGTTTACGGAGTTTCTAGCCGTGGAGTCATGGGATCATTTGCCGAGGGTCGCCAGTGTTGAATCTCCGCCGAGCTCGGCCTGTGGACTTCGGAAGCCTTGGCCTCCGGTAGGAAGCGGCTGATTCGGAACTCCAAGCCGCTGAAGCTGGTCTTCCGTTCTGACGCCGGAGCTCCGATCATCCCGGCGAGAGGGCCTGAACATCGGGCCGTCCGTAACGGCGACTGCGGAGGGCTCAAAGGCCCCGACCACGGGTGAACAAGAGGAAGATGACTGAACCTTATTGCCTTCCGTCACAGTGGGAAACGTTGGTTCCGCTGTGGGGGGATGTTCATGTTAAACTCTATCGTGTATTGTGTTCTTTTTATTCGTATGGCTGTACGGTAACTCAAATCTCACTGTACCAATCGGTGCATGTGATAATGAATGTAACTTGAACTTGATAATGCATTATGGAAACACACGGGAGTTTGGTGACTAGCTATTACACAGGTATTATTATTGGCTGCTGGACTTCACCTCTCTTTCTCTATCTCCTCGTATGATATTTGATATGGCAAAAATAAAGTTGTAAATTGAGGATGTGTACCCCAAAGAATTGGCATGTAGAAAAAAAATTGAATGTTTGTTTGAATAGAGGAATACTCGGTGTAGCAGGCTATATATACAGTGCCCTCCATAATGTTTGGGACAAAGACCCATCATTTATTTATTTGCCTCTGTACACCACAATTTGAGATTTGTAATGGATAAAAATCACATGCGGTTAAAGTGCACATTGTTAGATTTTAATAAAGGCCATTTTTATTCATTTTGGTTTCACCATGTAGAAATTACAGCTGTGTTTATACATCATTCCCCCATTTCAGGGGGAATGTTTGGGACACATGGCTTCACAGGTGTTTGTGATTGCTCAGGTGCATTTAATTGCCTCGTTAATGCAGGTATAAGAGAGCTCTCAGCACCTAGTCTTTCCTCCAGTCTTTCCATCACCTTTGGAAACCTTTATTGCTGTTTATCAACATGAGGACCAAAGTTGTGCCATTGAAAGTCAAATAAGCCATTATGAGACTGAGAAACAAGTATAAAACTGTTAGAGATATCAGCCAAACATTAGGCTTACCGAAATCAACTGTTTGGAACATCATTAAGAAGAAAGAGAGTACTGGTGAGCTTACTAGATGCAAATTACTAGATTACAGCTGGTTGCAAAAGAATTCTCTCTATAATAAGGAAGAATTCGCAAACACCAGTCCGACAGATCAGAAACACTCTTCAGGAGTCAGGTGTGGATTTGTCAATGACCACTGTCCGCAGAAGACTTCATGAACAGCAATACAGAGGCTACGCTGCAAGATGCAAACCACTGGTTAGCCACAAAAATAGGATGGCCAGGTTACAGTTTGCCAAGAAGTACTTAAAAGAGCAACCACAGTTCTGGAAAGAGGTCTTATGGACAGATGAGACGAAGATCAACTCGTATCAGAGTGATGTCAAGAGCAAAGTATGGAGGAGAGAAGGAACTGCCGAAGATCCAAAGCATACCACCTCATCTGTGAAACACGGTGGTGGGGGTGATATGGCCTGGGCATGTATGGCTGCTGAAGGTACTGGCTCACTTATCTTCATTGATGGTAAAACTACTGATGGTAGTAGCATAATGAATTCTGAAGTGTATAGACGCATCCTATCTGCTCAAGTTCAAACAAATGCCTCAAAACTAATTGGCCGGCCGTTCATTCTACAGCAAACAATGATCCCAAACATACTGCTAAAGCAACAAAGGAGTTTTTCAAAGCTAAAAAATGGTCAATTCGTGAGGCCAAGTCAATCATCAGATCTGAACCCAATTGAGTATGCCTTTTATATGCTGAAGAGATAACTGAAGAGGACAAGCCCCCAAAACAAGCATAAGCTAAAGATGGCTGCAATACAGGCCTGGCAGAACATCACCAGAGAAGACACCCAGCAACTGGTGATGTCCATGAATCGCAGACTTCAAGCAGTTATTGCATGCAAAGGATATGCAACAAATTATTAAACATGACTACTTTCATTTACATTGCATTACTGTGTCCCAAACATTATGGTGCCCTGAAATGGCGGGACTATGGATAAACACTGCTGTAATTTTGACATGGTGAAACCAAACTGTATAAAAATGGCCTTTATTAAAATCTAACAATGTGCACTTTAGCCACTAGTGGTTTTTTTTCTATTACAAATCTCAAATTGTGGAGTACAGAGGCAAATAAATAAATGATGGGTCTTTGTCCCAAACATTATGGAGGGCACTGTATTTGTAACTCTCTTGAATACATGGTTTCTATTTTTAATTCTGTGCCTGCGTTGACAGGGCTTTGGGAAACAATGCAGGTACACAGGAAACAAAGGGCTGGAACAGGATTATCAAATGGGTTTGGGCCAAGAAAGGCTGATTTCTGACATCCTCACAATCTAATTTAACAACACAGATTGCACTCTGCTTGTTGGCCCCTGCCCTTCTCTATGCTGAGACTCTGCTCATACTAACCAGCAAACCTACCGGCCTCTGAGTTTCTTTCAATTTCGCAGCCTTGCCTGCACATCTGGCAACCAAGCCAGTCAGACTGACTTCAACGCAGGCCACCTATTCATGAAACGTCACAAACTCAGCAACATTTAGGGAAACCTGTGTCCAAATATCTCCACTGCATGTCCAGCCGGCAACTCCAATACCTTATCACAGTGTGTTTCTGGATAAAGCCTTGTGGAATTCTACTTCAGAGCTTTGTTATCTCTCATCTTTAATTTCATGCTGTTAAATTGAACACATTACTGTTAAGTGGCATGTTTTATTGCAGGAAACTGAATGCTATCATTTTGAAATGAAATGTCATTTGGTGAAACAAACAACAATTGCCAACTTAAAGGTGTTAAACATTTAACAGACCCTTCTTTTCCATTTGATTGTTATCGTTTTGTGTTGAGAGAAGATAATGTAGTACCTTTCAACTACCTACATTGGTAGTTGATTTTCATTATCTTGAGTATGACTGTACATCATTGTAGCCTTTGTACAATATATAGTGTAGATCATTACAGAGTGCAGACTGTTCTTGATAACAGCTTGCTGGAAGCATTGTAAAGTGATAAATCATCTGGCTCCCATGTGCACAGCTTCCTTAAGATTGAAGACAGAAGCTTCATACTTTTACTAAGCATGTAATTGGGTAACGGAATGTTCTCTCTCTAAAGCACCAACATGACCATTCACCAGTTGCTTTTTTTTGTCATGGCAGGTTTACATTCGGATCAAAGATGATGAATGGAATGTGTATAGGAGATACACTGAATTCAGAGCATTGCACAATAGACTACGGACCAAATTCCTGACGGTGAACACTTTTCATTTCCCACCTAAAAAAGCTATCGGAAACAAGGTACTTTTTTGCCCTTGATAAATCATAACTGTTCTAATCTCTAAGCTATCATTGGTGTATTAATTCATTATATATTATATCTGTTTTCATTTTAACTTTTCCTAAGTATCTTAAAGTGTATATTGACTTCAAACTTACATGGAAATAAGACTAACTGACCAAGCAGAAATAGAGAGATAATTGCTTGTTCTAAAATGTTTTGTTGAATTATGTTAATCTTTAATTTCTGAAAGAAATTACTTTCTTGAAGAATTGCACGTTCAAACATTCATTTCCATTTTTACCAGAAATTGATGTTTCCGGCAGAGCTTGTATTAAATTCCTACCCCTAAATGTACTGGAGGTAGTGAGAGTGAACTGCTGCCTTGAACGGTGGTAGGCTATGTGGTAGATGGACAACTGCACAGGAACTGGTTGCCAATTCCAATATAGACACCCAGAGATGGTATACATTCTATCCTCCCACTGCCCTTAAGGGTCTGTCCCACTTGGGTGTCATTTGCGCGTCACGGAGATGGCGCACAAAGATTTTGTACATCACAAAATCCTGGAAAGCTGTACGCGACCGCGCGTCACTGCCTACGCCACCACGTGCATATCACAACGCGCGGGTCGTGCGTCGTGACGTGTAAATTATGTCGCGTTTGACATCCAAGTACTGGGTACTGCCATATATGAGGATTGGGATGGTTTGGGGAAACTCCACTTCATTTACCACTGGTTGCAGGACTGTAAATCGCTGAACGCTCCATTAATTGTAAGATTGCTTAGCTTTGTTCCCAGAGTGCTGCCTTTGTTGTTTCATCATGCATGTCTTCAGCATGTTTGTTGGTATTCATCAGATGCTCCTTCACTCTCCTCAGTGAACTAAACTTGAAACCATTCTCCTCTCTCCGACGGGAATTCTGTGAGACCCTCCCTCACTGCTCCCCTCTGTGATTCCTCCTACTCTGACCTCTTCCAACCTCCAGTTCACTCTCCTCAAATTTCAGTCGGAAGAAGGGTTCCGATCCAAAATGTCAGCCATCCTTTTTCTCCAGAGATGCTGCTTGACCCGCTGAGTTACTCCAGCACTTTATGTCTAACTTCGGGAGAAGTTTAGAATCAGTTTGTTTGACTAGCATGGTGTTGCTCCACACATTTGCTCAACAGAGCAGGTACACAGAGCTGACAAGTATACTCCCAGACCAGATAGGACAAAAAGCATGCCCTTCATCTCTTTAATAACTTTTACTTTCTTGGCCCCATTGCTTCATCATCACTGTGTGCGTGCAGTCCCTTTACACCTCCATCCCCCACCAGGAAGGTCTCAAGGTCCTCTGCTCCTTCCATCAATAGAGACCCAATCAATTTCCTTCTACGAACAGTCCCCTCTGCCTGGCAGAACTTGTCCTCGCCCTCAACGACTTCTCTTTTGACTCCCTTCACTTCCTCCAAGTTAAAGGTGTAGCCATGGGCTCCAGCTATGCCTATCTTTTTGTCGGTTACATCGAACAGTCCTTGTTTCAGACGTACTCTGGCCCTGTCCACAACGCTTTCTCCACTACATCAACAATGCCTCCTACACCCGTGCAGAACTCATGGATTTCACTAACTTCACCACTATCTTCCAACCTGTCCTCATTCTTCTGTTCTCTGTCTTCATCACAAGCGACAGACTATCGAATTATGTCTACTATAAATGTACCGACACCCACAGTTATCTAGACTGTACTTCATCCTGCGCTGCTTCTTGCAAAGATGTTTCTACCACATCTGCTCCCAAGATGAGACTTTCCATTCTAGGTCATCCAAGATGTCCTTTATCGTCAGCCAACATGATTTTCCTCATTCCGTCATAGATGGTTTGCTCACCCATGTCTTCCATGGGTCCCAAAGTCTGCTTTTGCTACCCCTTCCCTCCAAATGGAACAAGGATATTCCCCAGAACCTCACCTGCACACCACCAGCCTCTGCATCCAGCATATCATTCTCTGACACTTCCATCACCCTCAATGTGATCTCAACTAGTCACCACCCCTTTTCGTCTTCTGTAGAGACCATTCCCTCTGCAACTCCTTGGTTCACTCATCCCTTCCCACTCTCCCCACTCCCTCCCCAGGTACTTTCCCATGCAACCGCAGGAGATGTAACACCTGTCCCCATGCCTCCCCGCTCATCTCCATCTAGGGTCAGGTGAGACAGAGGTTCATGTGCACCTCCCCAAACCTCATCTACTGCATCCGGTGTTTCCGGTGTAGCTTCCTGTACATCGGCGAGATCAAGCGTAGACTCGGTGACCATTTCGCTGAACACTTGCACTCGGTCCGCCGAGGCCTACTGGATCTCTTGATTGCTAACCATTTTAACTCTTTTCCATTCCCATGCTGACCTTGCTGTCTTGGGCCTCCTCCATTGCTAGAATGAGGCCATCCGTAAACTGGAGGAACAGCACCTCAGATTCCGCTTGGGTAGCTTACAACCCAATGGTAGATTTCTCCAATTTTTATGTACCCCCCCCCTTCTTTCTCCTCCCCCTCCCTTCCACTCCCCTTCCCTTCCCTAGGCCTCACCAGGACTCCCGCCTACTTCTCCCCTCCATCCCCACCCTCCGTGCCCTACGCCCTGCTACTTTCCTTTCCTGTCCAGAAATAAGCCTCGTCTGTGCCTACCTGCCACACTCTGTATTGCCTCTCCCCTTTCCCAGCTTTCCACCTCACGTACATTCAGTCGGAAGAAGGGTCTAGACCTGAAACATCATCTTTCCATGTTCTCCAGAGATGCTGCCAGACCTGCTGAGTTACTCCAGCAGTTTGGTGTCATTTTGTGGACAAAAGGACCAGCAGCTATGTGACTTGGTGTCCTCTGTGACTTCACTGCCATTCAGCACTCTCTTGGGCCAAAATATTTACGCCCCTTGAAATTATAGTTCTGCAATACACAGACCTTTTCTTATCTATCTGTTTCCCGTCTTATAATTGGAACTAAACACCATAAGACTATTCAGAGCTTGACTGAATAATTAGTTGTACTGCTTTTCTTCACACCTGGTGATTTTGCATTCAAATTTGTATTATAAAATTCCACATCTTTTTCTTGAGGAGCCGAAACAAACTCTTCTGATGTGCAATATGATTTCAGTTCTATAATCGTTTAACCTCTGTCTCTAGGTAATATGATCCATTTTATCTCAATTACCACATCACCAGTTTCCCATTTTGTTTCTCGTGGATTTATTTACCCTTTCTCTCAACCATGTGTGAATAATTTCTTAATGACCAATGGATTGTGCATTCTTCAGGTGAACAACAGATCCGCTTCAATCACAGGCTGCAGAGTTCCTTCCTGCACAATAATCTCATAATTTGTTAATATTTAAAAACCCTGAACCTTGTATTTCAAAAATAAACTTAAATAATTATTTTTAGTTCATAATATGTTCCATCACTTCTAGGAGCAGAATAAGGCCATTCGGCCCCATCAAGTCTACTCCCCCATTCAATCTTGGCTGATCTCCCCCTCTCAACCCCATTCTCCTGCCTTCTCCCCATAACCCCTCGACGTCATAGCTTTGGACTTCATTTTAAAAAATAGTTTGGTGGCCTGAGTTGCTATTGTCTCTCGGTGTGTCTTGTGTGAGAGTGGTGTCGGGGGTTAAGCGGGGAACCGCTTTCGGTCGCCATCTTCCACAGAGAGGCGACTTTTTCCATGTCGCCTTCCTCGCGGCCTAACACCAAGGATTGGCGCGGCATCGAGAAGACTGTGGTTCTTCTAGCCGTGGGCGCGGCGGGGACTTACTCACCGGGGATCCCTGGAGAAGAGCTCCACCCGCCGGCCCGCGGCCTACAACATCACTTAAAGCCACGGTCTGCGATGCTTCTACCCGCGGCGCGGTGGGGACTTAGATCTTTGACCGCCGGCCTGCAGCCTACACCATCTTGAAGCCGCGGTCTCCGGTAGGGAAGCACCGATTCGGGACTTACCTTGCCTGTATATCTGGCCGCCCGCAGCGGCGACTGCGGAGGTTTGTGGTCCCGACCAAGGGGGAAAATGGAGGAGGACTGACTAAACTTTGTGCCTTTCACCATGGTGATGAGGAATGCTGTGGTGGATGTTTGTGTTAAATTTTTATTGTGTATTGTGTGTTCTTTTTTATTGTACCGCTGCTGGCAAATTCACTTCACTGCCCTTCAATGCGCTTGGGATGAATAAATCTGACTATTGACTATTGCTGAACCAATATAATACTGTTTTTCTGTACTTCCGCACTCAATGTTTTTGTTGTAAAGTGATTTCACGTAATAATGATATCTTCAATTTATGAATAATCCATAAATGCCTAGATGCTGGTAACATGCAATTCTGAACAAAAAATTGCATTCAGCTCCAAAAAAGAATTGATCCCTTGATTTGATGTAATAATATCGGAGGTTACATGATGGAATCCAAATCTGCCAGTGCCAGTAATCTGGACCACAACATGAATCACCAGTCCTGTTCTGAATCCATCCCACTTACCATGATGGTGGTGTCATATAAATCCATGGTGGTGTCCCCAGTGTCAACTGGGATTTTTTTTTTCAAGGCCTGGTGCTCCAATCAATTCTGTTGCAGATTAATCCATTTTCCGTCAATAGATTGACAAGAGTGGGATCAAGTCGGTTCCACCGTGTTTTTTTTCACTTCCCACTTAGACTCAGTTAGGCAAAACCGGACCTGACTTGGTCAGTGATGAAGATAAATGAACCGTTTGATAATGAATTTATTAGCCCACAACAATGGTAAATGTTGCTTCCTTGCTGTTATTAGGTTTTTGAAATATAATAATAATAATATCTTTTATTGTCATTACACATAAGTGCAATGAGATTTGGTTTGCAACTTCCATCAGATGTCATAACTTAATCGACAGATAAAATTTAGGTTTAAATACCCCGAGAACAAGGTTTGTGAAAACGAACATTTGACCAGTAACATCAACACAGACTAAAGTGCGAGGCCGGGGGAGACATTCCATGGGGGGGGGGGGGTTACTCAGCAGGGTCGGTTCAGAGCCGCTATAGCTCTGGGAATGAAGCTGTTCCTGAGTCTGGAGGTGCGGGCGTAGAAGGCCTTGTAACGTCTGCCGGAAGGGAGTAGTTCGAACAGTCCATTACAAGGGTGTGAGGAGTCTTTATGTATGCTGAGGCACCGTGTGTGGTAGATGCCCTCCAAGGCTGGTAGCGGTGTCCCAATAATCTGTTGCGCTCTGTGGACAACGCGCTGAAGAGCTCTCCTCTCCGCCAGCGTGCAGCTGAGATACCACACAGAGATGCCATACGTTAGTATGCTCTCTGTGGTGCAGCGGTAGAAGATCATCAGCAGCTGTTGGGCCAGACCTGTCCGTTTCAATGTTCTTGGGAAGAACAGTCGTTGCTGTGCCTTTTTGACCAGCGCAGCGGTGTTGGTGGACCATGTGAGATCCTCTGAGATGTGAGTGCCTAGAAACTTGAAGCTGGACACTCTCTCCACACTGTCTCCGTAGATGGAGATTGGGGCATATTCCCCATTCTGTGACCTCCTGAAGTCGATAATCAGCTCCTTGGTCTTGGAGGTGTTTAGCGACAAGTTGTTCCGTGAGCACCAGTCCGCCAGGTTCTGCACCTCCGCTCTATAGTTTGTTTCATCACCGTTGGTGATCAGCCCGATCACCGTTGTGTCGTCTGCAAACTTGACAATGGTGTTGTTGTCAAATGCAGGGACACAGTCGTGGGTGAAGAGGGAGTAGAGCATGGGGCTCAGTAAACAGCCCTGTGGTGTGCCGGTGCTCAGGGTGATAGTGGAGGACAGGTGCGGCCTCAGTCTCACTGCCTGTGGTCGCTCCGTCAGAAAATTCAGGATCCAATCGCATATCAGTGAGCTGAGGCCTAGCTGGCGGAGTTTGGTGGTGAGCTTGGTGGGGATGACCGTATTGAAGGCAGAGCTGTAGTCAATGAAGAGCATCCTCACGTAGATGCCCTGTCTTTCCACGTGGGTCAGGACAGTGTGAAGAGCCACAGAGATGGCATCCTCTGTGGATCTATTTGCCCTGTATGTAAATTGATGAGAGTCCTATGGTGCAGGGATGCTGGATTTGATGTGGGAGAGGACCAGCCTTTCAAAGCACTTCATTGGTATTGGAGTTAGGGCAACCGGGTGACTTTAGATTTTTTCGGCACCGGCACTATGGTAGCTGTCTTCAGGCAATTGGGGACCGTTGTCAGAGATAGAGACAGGTTGAAGATCCTCGTAAATACCTCCGCCAGCTGTACAGCACAGTCCTTTAGTATCCTACCCTGGACTCCATCCGGGCCTGCAGCCTTGCGTGGATTGATCCTACGCAGAGCACACTGTACCTCCTGGGTGCTCAGTGTTAAGGCCTGTCCCTCCGCCCTAGCCGGGGTTGTTCCTCTCCTGGTGGTGTTGCCAGTTTTGAAGTGGGCAAAGAAGGTGTTTAATTCATTGTCCAGTGTGATATCACTGTGGGGGCAACGGGGCTGCTCTTGTAGTCAGTGATGTCCCTGACACCCTGCCACATGCTTCTGGTGTCCGCGGTGTTGAAGTGGTCTTCCACCCTTTGTCTGTGGATGTCTTTGGCCTTTTTTATGCCTTTGTTCAGGTTTGACCTGGCAGCACTGTAGGCAGAAGTGTCCCTGGATTTAAAGGCAATGTTGCGTGCCCTCAGCAGATTCTGAACCTCCTTGTTCATCCACGGTTTGTGGTTTGGGAACATCTTTATTTCCTTGCCCACTGTGACAAACTCCACACAGCAGTTGATGTAGGAGAGCACAGTGGATGTGTACTCCTCCAAGTCTACCTCTGTACCACTGGTAGCCTGTTGTGCAAACAGGTCCCAGTCGGTGCGATCAAAGCAGTCCTGGAGTTGTAGGGTGGCGTCCTCGGGCCATACTGGAGTCCTCTGTTCTATGAGCACGATGCAGTGACTGGTTGGTTAGGTCCACAGCCCCGTCGGGAGCCAACGCGTTGAGCCAGGTCTCTGTGAAGATCAGCACACAGCCGTCTTTCAGGGATCGCTGGGTGTTGATCCAGAGCCTCACCTCATCCAGCTTGTTGGTGAGTGACCGGACATTCGTGAGAAAGACGCTTGGTAGCGATGGTCTTTGCGGAGCCCTCCGTAGCCTGTCCTGCACCCCCGCTCGCCTTCCACGTTTCTGCTTCCTCTCCCGGCGCATTCTCCGTCTCCTACCCTCCGGGGTGGTGATCCAGGAGGCTGTTCTGCCAAGCTCCATTGGGATTTTGGCGAGGGTACTGTGGTACTCACCAGCCAGTTTCTTGCAGCCACGTCCAATGTTGAGCAGTTCTATCCGGCTCCACGTGCGACCTGCCGGATCACGGTGCAGGTACCGGATATCCCCGTCCTGGAGGTGAGTCCCTTACTGTGTTTTCTGGGGGTACTGGGATTTCTAGGGGTTCTGCGGTTTTTAGGTACCTTATTTCCACAGCAGCGTTTGGTACCGGGCTGCTCCGACTTGACTCTGACTGGGGAGCGCAAAGCCGCCGTGTCTGATTTCCCCGTCCTGGAGGTGAGTCCCTTACGGTGTTTTCGGGTGGTACTGGGAATTCTAGGGGGGGGTACTGGGGTTTCTAGGGGTCCTCGGGGTTTTAAGGTTTTTAAATACCTTGTTTTCACAGCAGCGTTCGGTCGCGGGCTGCTCCGAATTCACTCTGACTGAGGAGCGCAAAGCCACTGCGTTTGAGCGCGCCGCCATCTTCCATATTATCAAGGATAGTGGATTCATTGGAGAGGAGTGGGCAGTGGTAATTGACCTTAGCTTCCTTGGGCTATGTATGACTCCAGATACCCAGTTGTCTCACCAGTTTAATGTGGATTCCCAGGGCCATTCTGTGATTATTATGTGCCACTCTGGTGGGTATGTGTTTCTTGTGGACCAGATTATACACAGGGATTGTGATGGGAGAGCTCTGTGCAACAACTGAAAATGCAATTCTATGGTTGCCACTATGTCAGAATGGTTTCTTAGTGAATCTATGGAACATTTCTCCTTCTTGAAGCACGTGCCAAGCACGTCCCACAGAAGGTAGTTGAGGCCAGTTCATTGGCTATATTTAAGAGGGCGTTAGATGTGGCACTTGTGGCTAAAGGGATCAGGGGGTATGGGGAGAAGGCAGGTACGGGATACTGAGTTGGATGATCAGCCATGATCACATTGAATGGCGGTGCAGGCTCAAAGGGCCGAATGGCCTACTCCTGCACCTATTTTCTATGTTTCTATGTAAGTGTACAAGTGGAGAATTATATAAGGTTGACTATACTGCATCTAATTGTCGGTGATCGTATATGCATGAAACAAACTTCTTCTCGGGTCAATTAAAAACAATTTCTACCGACCATTACTATTGCCGTTTAAAATAACATTACCAATTTAAAAGGCAAAGGAAGGGAATTGAGTTTGAAAGAGATTGGGGGTCAATGTTGTCACAATATTTCACATCAGTAACATGCATTGATGTTTACTGGATGCTGATGGAATGACTATGTTGTAATTTCTCCAATGTATTTGGAGAAATAAACAGTATTTCTATGGTAACAGTCTAAATTGATGGAAAATCTTGCGTGCAAACCGAAAATGAGGTGAAAAAGAACAAATTAACACATTGCTGATACACAGCTAAGAAATTATTCCTCTGGTAACTAATGCAGGTGGACAGCAACAAATTGGATAATGTTGTTTTCACAAAGCAATATCTTTGATAAATCAACTCGGGAATCTTCTGAAGAGTTTGATGTTGTTTAAATTCGCCCCCACAATGCTTTCTGTATAGTTTTCTTGTTACAATTATTCTAAACATCAGATGAAACAGCTACACACCATCTTCACAGTTAATAACGTGTACTTAATTGCATAGCAGTGTAGCGTGGGATGACTAAAGGGCCTGTCCCACTTGGCCGTCATTTGCGAGTCACGCAGATGGCGCACAAGATTTTGTACATCGAAAAATCCTGGGACACCGCGCGTGGCCACGCATCACTGCCTATGTCATCGCGCACCATGCGCGCATCACGTGCCTTGTAAAGTGTGCGTGGTAAAGAGAAGGTGGAGAAGTAAGACAATTGGAATAAGTCTTTTGACCAGAGCAGAGATGGCACGGTGACACACCCGTGGAGTTGCTGCCTTACAGCGCCAGAGACCCAGATTATTTCCTGACTATGGGTGCTGTGTGTTCAGAGTTTGTACGTTCTCCCTGTGACCTGCGTGGGTTTTCTCCGGGATCTCTGGTTTCCTCCCACGTTCCAAAAACATGCAGGATTGTAGGTTCATTGGCTTGGTAGAATTGTGTATTGGCCCTATTGTGTTGGACAGTGTTAATGTGCGGGAATAGCTGGTCTTAACGGACTCCATGGCCCACAGGATCGGTTTCTGCACGATACATCAAACTAGCCTAACCATCTCGAAACTAAACTAAAGTGCTGGAGTAACTCGGAGGAACAGGCAGCATTTCTGAAGAAAATGGAGAGGTTGCAAGTTTCAGGTTGGGACTCCTCTTCAAACTGATTATCTGAAAGAAAGCTAGAAGAGGCCAGGATTCAATGATACTTTATTCTCACTTGTACCTCAGCGCAGTGAAATGCTTTGTTTGACATCCAACCCGGTAAAATCATGTAGCAGACCTCACCCAGGCAGGACGTTTTGGCGCTGACAAAGTTACAAAAGTTCACCGAACATTCCTATCTATTCACGTGGCAACAGGCCCCCCAACCCCCACATCCCGCCAGGTTCCACCGTGTTTGGCAGCCTGCTCACTGGGTTCCCCTTCATTCACGGTGACTAACACCCAAACCCCCCCCATTGTTCCCATTCATTTTTGGCGCACCCCCTCCCACTCCCCATGCCTGGACCCCCTTTGTTCTTGATTGTCCTTCTCACTCTCCAATGGCCTCCTTCAAGCCCCTGATAGCCCTCCTCACTCTCTAACAGTTCCATCACGCTCATACAGCCCTCCTCACAGGACAAAGCCTGGCAGGTAACGGCTTGATACAGGTGAGGAGAGTTTTGGATAGGCAGATTATTGGACAAAGGCCAGAGATGAAAAAACAAGAAGTATAAGTGAAAAGAAGTGGAGAGTTGTGAAGTTAGCAGGAAGCAGGAGGGAGGGGGAAAATAGGTGTAAGCATGTGGGGTCCAGGGAGGGGGAGGCAGAATGAGACGGCTATATATGGGAAGAAGAGAAGGCAAGGCAAGTTTATTTATATAGCACCATTCGTACAAGCTGCAATTCATAGTGCTTTACAAAAGAAACAAAAGAATAACATAGTTTAAAAACATTGCAGAACCACAATACAACACAGAACAACATAATAGCCAATAATCAAAAATGACATAACAAGCAATAAGACAATTGCATGAATAGTAAAACAAAATCACTAAAACATTAAAACGATTTTAAAAGCACATAAAAGGGTTAAGATTAGAAGGTTAAGATTACCTGCATGTTGGGTTATGGAAAAGCTACAGTAAACAACAGTGTTTTTAGGCCTGATTTAAATGAGGTTACAGTCTGTGCACACCTCAGCTGTTCAGGGAGCTTGTTCCACAGGTGTGGAGCATAAAAACTGAACGCTGCTTCAGCCTTTTTAGTTCTGACCCTGGAAACGCAGAGTAAACCTGTCCCTGAAGACCTGAGGAGTCTAGGTGCCTCGTATACAACAAGAAGGTCAGAGATGTATTTTGGACCCAGACCATTCAGTGCCTTGTAGGCCAGTAACAGAATTTTAAAATCTATCCTTTTACACACAGGGAGCCAGTGCAAAGATTTAAGGACAAAGAGAAGGGGGTGGGGGGGGGTGTTAGTATCAGTTTAGTTTATTGTCACGTGTTCCAAGGTACAGTGAAACGCTTTTGTCGTGTGCTAACCAGTCAGCGGAAAGACAATACATGATTACAATCAAGCAATTCACAATGTACAGATACATGCCAGATAAAGCCAACAAAGTCTGATCAAAAATAATCTGGGGGTCACCAATGAGGTGACTGCTCTCTGGTTGTAGTTGGATGGTTCAGTTGCTTGATAACAGTTGGGTAGAAACTGTCCCTGAATCTGGAGGTGTGTGCTTCACACTTCTACACCTTTTGCCCGATGGGTGAGGGGAGAAGAGGGAGTGGCCAGGGTGCGACTCATCCTTGATTATGCTGCTGGCCTTGCCAAGGCAGCGTGAGGTGTAAATTGAGTCATTGGAAGGGAGGTTGGTTTGTGCGATGGTCTGGTCTGGGAAAAAGATGTGATGCATACCGATAAAATGCTTTCGACGGCACATCTGGTGCTGTGTGTTCAGTCCTCTGCCTCTATTCAACTATACCCATAACTGTGAAGGAAGGCATAGTTCCAAAACCAACTTCAAATTCAACAGCAATACAATCAATGTTGGATCAACCACGGATAACGCTGAATCAGAGTACAGGAGAGAGGTTGTTCATCTGGCTGAGAGGTGCCAGAACAACAAACTTACTCTCAATGTCAGAAAAACCAAGGACTTCAGAGAAAGCCATGAAGCTGTCTTCATCAGCAAGACGGCAGTGGAGAGAGTCAACACGCACATCTCTGATGATCTGCCCTGAGCCCAGCACATTGAAGCAATCACAAATAAACCTCCTCAATCACAAATGAAGCTCATTGGCATGTTGCCGAATGCTCTATCAAACGGTGGAGACCATACCGACTGGTTGCATCACAGCCTGGTTTCGCAATTCAAACACCTATGAACATAGTGGGTGCAGAAAGTGGTGGAAATTGCCCAGTCCATCGCGGTTATTAATGTCCCCTCGTTGTCCTTTACCTCAGCATCCAATTACCATGGATAAGAGTTGCATTATGTGCTTTGACCTGCACTATTATGGCATGCTTGCCTCGTGTAAGGGAACATTTATGGTATTATTTATTGTATATTTATTTTTGTGTTGTGGCATTGATATCTGCCTATAAAGCTGCAGCAAGTAGGAGTTTATTAGGAGTATTGAGTGCAGTTCTGGTCGCCCCATTACAGGAAAGGTGTGGAGGCTTTTGGAGAGGGTGCAGACGAGGTTTACGACAATGCTGCCTGGATTACAGGGTTTCAGCTACAGAGAGAGATTGCATCGACTTAGATTGTTTTCTCTGGCATGTGGGAGGTTGAGGGGAGACTTGATAGAAGTGTATAAAATGATGAGAGGCGCAGATGGGATAAATAGTCATAATAATTTTTCCCAGACTGGAAATATCCAACACTAGAGGGTTATAGGTACAAGGTGAGAGGGGGAAAGCTTAATGGAGATGGGTGGGACAAGCTGTTTACAATGAGTGGTGGGGGCCTGGAACGCATTGCCAAGGGTGTGGTGGAGGCAGATACGATAGTTGAAATTGAAGCTTTTAGATAGGCACATGGAAGTGAGGAATAGAGGGATATGGATCATGTACAGACAGGGGTAGAGTTGCTGCCTTGCAATGCCAGAGACCCCGGTTCGATCCTGCTGTCTGTACGGAGTTTGCACCTTCTCCCTGTGACCGCGTGGGTTTTCCTCGGGCGCTCTCATATTCCAAAGACTTGCAGGTTGGTAGGTTAATTGGTTTCTGTAAATTGGTCCTAGAATGTAGGGTAGAACTAGTGTAAGGGTGATCGTTAGTCGGCATGGACTCGGTGGGACAAAGGGCCTGCTTCAACGCTGTGTCACTAACAGATGAGATCGGTTTAACCAGGCATCATGTTGGTCATATACATTGTGGGCTGAAGGGCCTGTTCCTGTGCTGTACTGTTCTATGTTCGTGTTCGAAGTAAGAATCTCACTGTTCTGTTCCCACCGCATGTTGTAATTAAATACTCTTGACTCTTGAACATATTGCTGGGTAGTGGTAGAACTCCTCTTCCGTATTTTGATTTTATTGACTCAAAATTAGATTAGAACATAACTCTATAGGAGAGTTTATCGCAGAGCTGCTTCCAGACTGCAAAAATCATTTTTACACAAGTAACCACAATTGAAATTCCACCCCGAGGTATTCTTCAGCTAAAATGTAGGTGTGCACATCTTTAATGCTGTAGAGCTGAGTTAATAAATATGATAGTTTTGAGAATGTTTGCTAGTTACAAATTGATTGGTGTATTTTGGGTTATCCAAAACTAATTATGACACAGAAATGTGCATTGCACATTGTATGGTTTTGTTTAAATCTCACACAAAGATTTCTTAATAAAAGGAGTCTCCACTGCAGCTTTCTCAAGATGGTTTTAAAATTAACATGATTTATTTCAGTCATAAATCAAGATTTCTATACTCATCATTTCTGTGTTAAATCCACACTTAATATTATCACGCTTTATCCATGTGATTCACCGATGCAAATATCTGTCCAATTCTATGTCCGGAATGTAGCCAAAACTGCATTCACTTGACCCACTATTGGCTGCATGAACACGTAAAACATAGCTGAAACGTAGCTGAGCAATTAATCTGGTACTTTTTACAATTAATGCCCATAGCATTCTGAACACACGGCGTTTCAGGTGAGATGCCAGAGACTACACAAAGACCCTTTACCGACATGTCATGACTCCAGTGTTGTTAACAGATTGACCATGTTGATCTTGTTAAAAACGTGATTGTGATATTTATTTTCATATTCAATTCTTAAGTTTGTAAAAAGACATTCGCCGATGGAACTGTATTCTTTACACGGAGGTTCAGCACTCCAACAACCCAACTGCACCTTTTTTCTTCCTGCGACATTCTATTCAAGCTCCAAGCAAACCTGCAAAAGGATCTCAGCGAGTCGAGAAGTGTCTAGTGGTTGTTCAGGAATGGCCAGTGTTTTGAGTCAAAATATTGAGACAGAATCCTGAGCTCTTTAAAAGGCCACCTTCATTCTTGGTCATTTTGAGATCTGTGACCTCTCTCCATCTCAAATATAACCTCATATGTTACCTTTGAACATGAAGATTGAGTAATTGTTTCTCCCATCTTCCTTGCCTCAGGACCATTCTAGGCTGTTGCTACTGATCTCTTACATTTAAAGTTTGCTATTTGTTGCTGCATTAGGATGGTCACCTAAATGCTCTATTAACAGAGGAGGAACTTCACCCACTTTGCCTTCAGCTGACAGAAGCAGGCATGGAGATTTTCCTGCAGTAGAACTTTTCCACGTGCTCATGTTCATGTAGAGGTTTGTAATGTTGTTGTAGAGATTTCCATGGTAACCTCCTGCGAGGAGCATCTGCCCATATCCCTGGAGGGTGTAGCCCCATTCTACAAATATATGCCTCTTGCAAACACTGTTCTTCTTCAACATATTCAGGTCACACTGATCCTATGAAGGAACACTCCCAAGTCCTTCCCTCAATGTCGCAAACATTCATTTAGTGGTGACACACCTCAAGAGCTGGGAGAGTGTAGCTGGCATTGTGTGCGGCACTTTAAAGGCTGACATTAGGTACTTGCTGAGTTAAACGGTAACCAAAGTAAAAACTTGCAACATATCTTCAGAGATATATTCACCGTCTATATCTCTCATTTCCCTTTCCCCTAACTTTCAGTCTGAAGAAGGGTCTCCACCCAAAACATCACCTATCTTTCCCCGGAGATGCTGTCTGTCCCGCTGAGTTACTCCAGCTTTTTGTGCCTAACCAAAGATTGAAAAGACTAGGCCTGTATTCACTGGAGTTTAGAAGGATGCGGGGAGATCTTATAGAAACATATAAAATTATAAAAGGACTGGACAGGCTAGATGTAGGAAAAAATGTTCCCAATGTTGGGTGAGTCCAGAACCAGGGGGCACAGTCTTAGAATAAAGGGGAGGTAATTTAAGACTAAGCTGAGAAAAAACGTTTTTACCTGGAGTTGTGAATTTATGGAATTCCCTGCCACAGAGGGCAGTGGAGGCCAAATCACTGGATGGATTTAAGAGAGTTGGATAGAGCTCTAGGGGCTAGTGGAGTCAAGGGATATGGGGAGAAGGCAGGCACGGGTTATTGATAGCGGACGATCAGCCATGATCACAATGAATGGCGGTGCTGACTCGATGGGCCAAATGGCCTCCTCCTGCACCTATTTTCTATGTTTCTAACTTCGGTTTAAACCAGCATCTGCCATTCCTTCCTAGATATTCAGAGAAATAATGTCAGTTTCAGCACAACATCACACGTGTACACCTGATGTTGCTCTTCCGTGAATGACATAGTTAGGTTCCTTCTCTTTATGTGACTTCCAAAGTGTTAAGGTGACCCAACATTCCACTTCAGTGCCAGGACAATAGTGTAAAGCAAGTTCGAAGCCTTGAGCTCTTAATTACCTTTCACATGAGCAAGGCAAGATTATGACCTTCAGTCGGAATGGCAGTTAATCTTAAATGATCTCATCCATGTATGCTTATTGATTAGACCTTGTCAACTCAAAGAAGATGCAGATTTAGTGTCGCAGGAGGGACGTGGTTTGTGTTTTATGCAACAGAGTGTGTCTGTGCTTATAAAATATGTTGTTGTGTTTTCCCGTGAGTTGTGTTGGCTTGAAAACTGGCGACTACCAAGTGTTCTTGTACCTGTGGAAGATTAACACAAGGCATCAAGAATATGTTAATGAAGTAACGGCTGTAAAATTGGTGCACAGTTCTACTCTAGCTTTTTGTACATATCGATTAATGTATGTGTGCACAAGTGTAGATAAGTGAAAGCCAATTAAGTTTAATAACAGAAATTAGTTTTGCAAATGTATTCGTCAATAAAAGGAGTCGCTTCCAAATAAACCATTCTTGCATGCAACCTATTGGCTTAATACGCTTTCAGAGCCAACTACACAGGAAGGAAGAGGTTCCACTGAAGGACTTGGGACTAAATTAGCATATGGAACCATAGAGGTAATGTGTAGGAAGACACTGCAGATGCTGGTTTAAACCGAAGATAGACGCAAAAAGCTGGAGTAACTCAGCGGGTCAGGCAGCGTCTCTGGAGAGAAGGAACCGTGATGTTCCGGGTCGAGACCCTTCTTCAGACTGAAAGTGTGGGGAAAGAGAAATTAGAGTAGAGATATTGACAATGATATGGAACAAATGAATGAAAGATATGTGTAAAAGTAACGATGATCAAGGAAAAGTCCATTGTTGGCTAGGAGCTAGGTGATACCGCAATGTGCCTGATTGAGGTTACCTCTCAATTTCAGCAATAAACAGCAGACTGTGGACAGATGTCTGCGGCACCAATCCGGAATTATCTTGAGGCTGGGAAACTAAAAATGACCATTGCTGTCAAGGCACAGGTATTTTTGCAGAAAGTTACTACAGTGAAGGCAAAGAAAGTAGTTTGATTGTTGATTCTTCAAAGAATATGAGAAACAGGTAGAAAAACTTGGCTCCTGACTGAAGTCATCGCTGATCAGTGAGGCTGAGCACTGTTGAGGTGGGGAAAAGACATACTTTGAATTCAGGATCTCTGCTTTCTGCCTGAGATGGCTGACATGTGAATGACAGTTCCATTCATGTGAATAGGCTCGTTAACTCTGTGGAAGACCTTAAGTGCATCAAATGTTTGAGTTATTTGTATTTTCATTATTTGTCACTTTGTGGTATTACAATTAAGTTTAATGTTTTCACATTTTTACTTCAAAATCTATTTGAGTGTTTTTTTAAGTGTTATCGTCCGAACCACTTAGCAGCTGCAAGCAGCGCCTTGTGGGGTCAGGACCCGGTGGAATGGCATCTGAAGTCTGCTCTGAGCCTGCTCCACTTTCAGCAACAGACCACAACTCAATCTGCCATCGCATCTGGAACAGATAAACATGGGTGGGCATCGCACTGGCAGAGCTGGTCATTATTCTGGACTCATCATGAGCCAGCTCATTTTACAGTTTGCCAGGACAAATGCTGGGTATCCTTGTACACCAGTCACTGGAAGTAAACTTACGGGTGGAGTGAATGGTGAGAAGGAAAATGATAGGGTGGTCTTCACAGCAAGACATTTTGACAGGTCGAGAAGGTGGCTATAATGCACGTGGGATGCTTACCTATCTAAGCTGAGGCACACAGGACAAAAAAAAGTTATTCACGATCTGTGTACAACACTGCTTTACCCCCAGCATGTGCACAGTTGTAGTCACCATATTACAGAGTGCCGTGATTGCATTGGAGCAAGTCTCTAACTTCAAGTAACCTTTGCATCCCTTCTCTCTCCATCCCTCCCCCACCCAAGTCACACCAGCTTCAAAGTCATCTTGTTAAGTCTCATTGTCTGTACTCATTTTCACCTAGCACACAGCTAATAATGGCCCGTTTCCTTTTTCATTGTTACTTTTTTGCATATCTTTCTATATCTCTCTACATCACAGTCTATATCTCTCGTTTCTCTTTCCCCTGACTCTTAATCTGAAGAAGGGTCCCGACCCAAATCATCACCTATTCCTTTTTTTCCAAAGATAATGTCTGACCCACTGAGTTTCTCCAGCTTTTTGTGTCTCTTCTTTTACAAAGATGTTACCAGACTAATAAATTCAGTTCTGAGCAAAGGTTTGGTAAACTGGAGAGATTTGCTCTGGGACCGAATAGACTGATGGACATTGAATGAAGAACTTATTGAAACGTACTGAATAGTGAAAGGCTTGGATAGAGTGGATGTGGAGAGGATGTTTCCACTAGTGGGAGAGTCTAGGACCAGGAGTCATAGCTTCAGAATTAAAGGATGTTCCTTTAGGCAGGTGGTGAGGAAGAATTTATTTTGTCAGAGGATGGTGAATCTGAGGAATTCATTGCCACAGACGGAGGCCAAGTTAATGGATATTTTTAAGGCATAGATAGATATATTCTAGATTAGTACGGGTGTCGGGGGTTATGAGGGGAATGCAGGAGAATGGGGTTAGGAGGGAGAGATTGATCAGACATGATTGAATGGGGGAGTGGTCTTGATGGGCTGAATGACCTAATTCTGCTTCTACCGCTTATGACAATGAATTTATGATGTATAATATCATGAGGGGCCTAGATAAAAGTGTGATTCTGATTCTGATAGAGTATTCAGGAAGAACATGCTTCATTTAGTTAAGAGTTAAAAACCATGGGGCAGAGACTTAAAGTAGCTAATGGAAGCAGAGATGGAACAAAAATAGGCCATTCAGCCCTCGATGTTTGTTCCAGCCATTTGGTACTTATACAAATCTCTTTTTTTCGATTCTTAGCCCATAGCTTTCTTTGTCATGCCATTCCCAGATGCTTACCTAAATATTTGTTGTGGGAGTACATGCCTTCACACCTCAGTGAGTTCCCAATTTCAGCCGCCCATTGAGTAAAATAACATTCTTCCTTAAATCCCCTCTAAATCTCCTATCTTTACCGTATACCCACGTGGTGCGGTTAGTCACATCTCTATTGAATGGAAAGGTTTCTCATTATCTTGGCCCCTCATCATTTTGATTACCTCATTTAGGTTGCTTTAAGCTCTCTCTGCTCTAAAAATACCACTCGGTCTCTCCTCGAGCTGAAATGCTCTATCCCACTAAAAGTCTTGGTGAATTCTCTATTTTCTAAGATATGGCGAGCAGGAGTACACACAATTTTTCCACACAACTTAATTAATGTTCTATATAGATGTACCATAACTTCATGCTTTAGTATTCTATGCCCAGTTAATGAAGGCAAGTATTCCTTATATGCTCTTAATTAGTCATCTTGTCTACTATGCTCCACCCTGAAGGGATCCTTGGAGATGTACACCAAGAACCCTCTGTTCCTCAGTACTTCCTTGGGACCTACTATTCATTTTATATGTCCTAGCCTTATTAGTTCATCTAAAATACATCATCTCATGATTTTCTGGGTTATGTACTATCTTCCACTTCTCAGCCCATATTATTAATTATGATCTCATTTTGTAGCCAAAGATGCCGCCCTCTCAATAAACCACCAATTTACATGCCTTCTGAGAACTTACTTAGCGTACCTCCTGCATTCATATCCAGATCATTATTATCTGGCAAACAGCACGGAACCCAAAATAATATCTACAATGCGGATTGCAAAAAGTCCTCATCTATCACCATCCACCTCCTTCACCAAACCAATTTCAGATCCAAATTGTCAAATTAACCCAGATGCAATATGTTCTTATTTGAGGGACACGACCCAGAATGTCACCCATTCCTTCTCCCCAGAGATGCTGAGTTACTCCAGCTTTTTGTGTCTATGTTCCTATTTGGATCTGTTTCTCATGTGGAAGAGTGTTTACGGAACCAGTTCTCACGGTGAACCTAGTTAAAGTCCTTATTGATGTCCATGTAGCATCCATCAACCCCACTACCTGAGATCAAACAAAATCAAACTAGTGAAACAGGATCTCTCTCTCTCCTGACCAAACCCATGCTGACTTTGCCCTGATTATTTCCTGTCTCTCCAAGTGCATGTTAATGGTGTCTCACAGATTGAGCCCAGTGCTGGAGGATGGAACTAAAGTGGCTAATTCCTTTTCGACACTCTGGTTCTATGCATTTACAATTTCAAGGCTCATTCCTTCTTCCTAGAGATCGACACCCCTGCAGCATATTTAGTCCTGATTCTAATTTATAAGTAATGCTCGCAAACACCCACTTAAAATTCTGACCAGTCTGAAGAAGGGTCTCGACCCGAAACGTCGCCTATCTCCTTCACTCCTTAGATGCTGCTGCACCCGCTGAGTTTCTCCAGCTTTTTGTGTAACCCTCGATTCTCCAGCATCTGCAGTTCCTTCTTTAACACTTAAAATTTGTGTTGTGTTTTAAATCTGTGGCAAGGATGAATTGAAGCAATATTTGCCACTGATTGGTATCAGCGTCAATGTACAACAAAAAAAACACTTATTCCAGACCTGTAGGAACTGAATTATTGCATTTTCAGAAATCTGTACATAGAACATTAATGAGAAAAGCTTTTTCCAAAATAAAGCTGTTTAAAACATCTTTATTGCAAGAATGCCTGTTGTGTAAGAAATTAAAAGCTATCGCATTTGATATTTCGTATAGGGTTCAGTAGTCTTAATGGGAATGAATTTGATAATACAGATATCATAAAATCTAAATCTCACCATAATAAACTTTGTGAATGAATACAATAGGTTTGGTAAATGTGACCCAGCACCGGGAAATGATTATTAAAACTTTTTGATAGTGTTAAACCGAGCGGCACAGTGGTAGATTTGCAGCCTTCCAGCGCCAGACACCCGGGTTCGTTTGAGCTTGCGTTTGAGTTTAGTTTATTGTCATCTATATCGAGGCACAGTGAAAAGATTTTGTTGCAAGCTAACCAGTCAGCAGAAAGACAAAACAATCAAGCCATCCACATTGTACAGATACATGATCAAGGGAATAACGTGAATAACCTCCTGCAGGAAAAACGCCAGTAAAGTCTAATGAAAGATATTCATAGGGTCTCCAAAGAGGTAGATTGGAGCTCAGGACTGCTCTCTGTCCTTGAATCTGGAGTTGTGCGTTTTCACACTTCTATACCTTGTGCTCGATTTGAGAGGGGAGTGTGCGGGGTGAGACTCGTTCTTGATTATGCTGCTGGCCTTGCCGAGGCAGCGTGAGATGCAAATGGGGTCAATGGAAGGGAGGTTGGTTTGTGTGATGGTCTGGGCTGCGTCCACAATTCGCTGCAATTTCTTGCGGTCTTGGATGGAGATGTTCCTAAACCAGGCTGTGATGAATCCCGATAAAATGCTTTCTACGGCGCATCTGTAGAAGTTGGTGAGAGTAGTTGGGAACTTGCCGAACTTCCTAAGCCTTCTAAGGAGGTAGAGGCGTTGGTGTGCTCTCTTGGCCATTGCTTCAATGTGGGCGGTCCAGGACAATTTGTTGGCGATATTGACTCCTAGCAATTTGAAGCTTTCAGCCATCTCTACTTTGGCGCCGAGAACGCACAGGGGCGTAGGTGGACCGCTTCGCTTCCTGAAGTCGATCACTATGTCCTGCTGACATTGAGAGAAAGGTTGTTGTTCCCTTGACACCAGCACATGAGGTTCTCAATCTCCTTCCTGTACTCCGTCTCATCATTATTTGAGATCCACCCCACAATGATGGTGTCGCTGCGACAATTCGATCATGACCGCAGATGCCGCCTATACAGCGTCTGTACGTTCTCCCCGTGACCTTGTGGGTTTTCTCCAGGTGCTCGGGTTTCTTCCCACACTCAAAGATGTGCAGATTTGTAGGTTAATTGGCTTCTATAAGTTGTAAATTGTCCCTGGTTTGCAGGATGGTACTAGTGTACAGAATGATCGCTGGTCAGCGCAGACCTGCTGGGCTGCAGGTTCGTTTTCCGCCCTATATCTCTAAAGTCTAAACATGTAACTGCCTTACTTGCGTCTGCCACTTAAGACAAGTCACAGTGGAATTCTTTGCTTGCATACCCAAGGTATGCAAATAGTCACCACATAATGGTGGTGACAAAGTTACAAAGTATACACAGTGTCCGCACCAGGCCCCCCACTTTTTAGCCTGCAAATGGCATGCCCAGAAAAAGGTTACAGGACTGGACAGCACAGTTGTGCAGCAGTAGAATTGCTGCCTTACAGCGCCAGTGAGCCAGGTTCGATCCCGACTACGGGTCAGGCACGTGCCGTGAGTAATTACTCCGGGTAGGCACTCAGTCCGCTTTTAAAAAAAAATTAAACCGCGCATGCGCAGATTGTTCTCTCCGTTAAATAGATAAATAGATAAATAAATAGATATAAACAGTGACATTTCAATTTACCCTTCCTAGGCTTCCTAGTCCTAGACCAATTGGGGGAACAGTTCCTTTCACAGCGTGTGGAGAGTCTGTGCCAGGGATAAAGTTGTGGGGAGGGCACGAGTGTTGAGAAGGAGGGTGTCGGGGATACTGCCAGTAACTCACTCACCGCTGCCGCAGCTCTCCAGACGCGAAGCCACGCACTGTAGCCGGGGATAGAAGCAGCTCAGGGAGCTACGAGCGGCCACTGGGACCCGACAGCAGAACTGGCCGCCACTTCAGCGCCTTCTGCCGGCCCGCTCACCTTTGGCAGTGCTCTCCGTCAGAACACCTCTCACCTGCCGCTCGCCGACTTCGCTCATGTCAGCGGCTTCCGGCAAATCCATAAATTCCCACAGCCGAGTAACCTTAATCACGCTGTCGGAATTTAAGGACATGAGTGAGGCCAGCGAGCAGCAGGTGAGAGGTTTTTAGACGGCGAGCTGCCAGAGGTGAGCGGGGACAGGCAGAAGGAGCTAAGGTGGCGGCTGGTTCCGCAGTCCGGCCCGGCGGCCGCTCAGCCACCTGAGCTACTTCTCTCCCCCCCCCCCCCCCGGCCTCAATGCGGTGGCATTCCACGCCTCCGTGCAAGGAGCGTCGCAAGTGGCATTATCCTGATCCCCTCCTTCATAACATTAGTGCCCTCCCCGCAACTTTACCCCGGGCCAGACTCCCCAAATGCTTGGAAAGGAGCTCTCCCCCCACCCCCAAACCCCGGGAAATACGGTATTTAAAAACATAAACACAAAATGTACTTACCACATCATTGGTACACAAGCTCCATTCTTCTCTCCCTGTTTCCTAACATACACTTAAAATATTGACAAACCATATTTGAAAACCCCGCCAAGAAACTTGCGCTGTGCATGTGCAGTGCTGCAAAGGCATGATTTCTGCTGCCTTCAGCCCCGCTTGAAACTGACGCTTCAGGCAGTGCAGACGGCACGTGGGCTGCACAGAGCTTCCCGTGTTACAAGCGCAGCGGATGAAAGGCACGGAGAATTATGCCTACCTAAGAGATCGATCTCTTACATAGGCATAATTCTCCCATGCCTTTATTATTTATATTTAGTTATTATTATGTTATAATTTTAATCGGGGTAGGCAGTGCCTACCCTGACGGCACGTGCCTGCTACGGGTGCTGTCTATATGGAGTTTGTACATTCTCTTTGTGACCACGTGGGTTTTCTCCATGTGCTCCTGTTTCCTCCTACATTCTAAAGATCTGCAGGTTTATAGATTAATCGGCATCTGTTAATTGTCCCTAGCGTGTAAGATTGAACGTGTGTATGGCTAATTTCTGGTCGGCACGGACTCGATAGGCCGAAGGGCCCGTTTCCATGCTGTATCTCTTAACAAAACTTAACAAAGTTATCCACTTCGTACATGTTTATAATTCGCTTTGCTGAGGCTCACATTGTCAAGATATTTAAAGTATAGAAAATAAATTTGGATGGAAAAAGATGACCATTGGCGCGAGGCATTAACATTTTCAATGTGGGCTTTACCTCAATGTGGACAGTTTTACCCTCCTGCACATTGACCTTGCAGTATTGGTAGTAAAGGAAGGATGATGTTGATTTTCATTCGGGTCTCAGTCAATTATTTCATAAAGAACAGATGAAGAGACATTATTTTATTGCTGTTTTGCGTTACTTTGTTGATGGAGCTTTGCAGAATTGGTGATATCTGGTCAAGTATGTATGACTGACAAAGCTTTGTCCATAACTGACTTCAAGTCATAGTTTATTCTATCCTGGGCAACTATAAATTCTATTTGGTTCTGTTCAACTACAGCCTTCTACCCTCAAGTAAAATTACTGTTCAGAAGAATCCTTATAAACTAATAAAATGCCAAAGGATTATTCCAGCAATGAAATTGTTTTTATCCAGTTGCAACTGTGTTTAAAAAATATATCTGCCACAATAATATGATAGGAGAGGCTAATGTGTAGAAGCAGCACAGGCAGGTCGTGGGTCTCTTGGGTTTATTGCATTTCAAGAAATCACTGCAGAGAAGGGGTATTTGCAATTCTTTCACAAGGCACACGGAAACTCTGCAGTCACCAAATGGGTTTGTGTAATAGAAAACTTTCAGTGAGAATGTACTGCCAGAACATTTTATTGGGTTTTCAAAGTGTTGAGAGAGATAATGAACTATATATTCTAAGAAGTCACCGATTCTGCAATGTCCCTGGAGTGCTCCATAAGCCAAGCAGCACAAAACAGCATAAAAACAATTTCTCTTCATCTGTTCTTTGTGCAATCATTTACTGAGACTCAAATTAAAATAGACAACATCCTTCCTTTACTACTAATACTAATATTCTTAGGATATATATATATATCAAAGGATCATTACATAATATCATTTACATCATTGTACAATGCACAAAATCACTACAGTTCTGGGCGCCTAGTTGTAGGAAAGATGTATTAAAACTGTAGATAGACACAAACTGCTGGAGTAGCTCAGCGGGACAGGCAGCATCTCTGGAGAGAAGGAATGGGTGACATTTCGGATCGAGGCCCTTCTTGAGACTGAAAACGTCACCCATTCCTTCTCTCCAGAAATGCTGTCTCTCTCGCTGAGTTACGCCAACATTTTGTGTCTATCTTTGTTGTAAACTAGGATCTGCAGTTCCTTCCGACACATTTCTCTGGAATGAAGTTGAAACGGGTACAAAAATGGTTACCAAGAACTGGGTGTGAAGGGATTGAGTTACAAGGGATAGGCTGGGTATTTTTTCCCCTGGGCGTAGGTGGCCGAGTGATGATGTTATAGGGGAATGCAAAATCATGAGGGGCATCAATAAGATGAATAGCCACAGTCTATCCCGGTGGAGGGGAGACAAAACCCAGTGCACATAGGTTCAGGTGAGAGGGGAAAGATCCACGGTGGTGCAGCGGTAGAGTTGCTGCCTTACAGCAAATGCAGCGCAGCGCCGTAGACCCGGGTTCAATCCCGACTACGGGAGCTGTCTGTACAGAATTTGTACGTTCTCCCTGTGACCTGTGTGGGTTTTCTCCGAGATCTTCGGTTTCCTCCCACACTCCAAAGACGTACAGGTTTGCAGGATAATTGGCTTGGTAAATGTTAAAATTGTCCCCAGTGTGTGTAGGATAGTGTTAATGTGCGGGAATCGCTGGTCAGCGCAGACCCGGTGGGCCGAAGGGCCTGTTTCCGCGCTGTATCTCTGAACTAAACAAAAGTTAAAAGAATCCTTGGGGCAACTTGTTCTTACAAAGAGTGATGGGTACATGAGAAGAGCTGCCAGAGGCAGTGGTACAGGCAGGTACCATTACGACATTTAAGAGACACTTGGACAGGTTCATGGGTAGGAAATGTTTGGAGGGATATAGGCCAAGCAAAGGCAAATGGGATGGACCTCAGTTAAGCAACTTGGTCATTGTGGATGGTTTGGGCTGCTTGCTTCTTCTTCCACCTGCTTCTGTCCTGTGTAGCTTCATGACGATTTGTACCACAATATACCAATAGTGATGAATGCGAATCCCCTTGACATAAAAAAACACTTAGATAGCATTCCAGAGTTCTGCCCATGTTTGTAATTTTTTATAATTATATTTTATATACATTTTATAATTATATTTTACAGGTGTCAGAGGTTGCGGGGAGAAGGCAGGAGAATGGGGTTAGGAGGGAGAGATAGATCAGCCATGACTGAATGGCGGAGTAGACTTGATGGGCCAAATAACCGGATTCTACTCCTATTCCATATGACTTTAGATAATATCAAAATGTTAGAATATATGTTCAAACTTAGTACCTTTTCTTCAGATTTTATGATATTAAACATTTGCCAGAAGGAGTGCAAGGCGTTCACATCCTCGAGATATGGCACAGACTATGTTCAGTGTGATGATGATCACTCCTAAAGGGTGATGGTGTTATCAGACAGGTACTGCAATAGAGCGCTTCAATTTTCTCGATAATCTATTGCATCTCATTCTGCACAGAATATATACCAATTTAATGCAAATTAATTCAAAAAATAGAAAACTGCTTAAATGATTTATGTGATTACCCTTACTGTACAAGAATTCAAATGGAAAAGATAGTGATTCGGGTATTAAAATGCAAGGAGCTGTAACATGCTTGTCAATCTCAAAGGATATAGGATTTCCCATAATAGTGATTGCATCTCAGATGCAATAGCAGTAAAGACGGGTCATAGCTAAACATTTTGTATGCATGATTTCCAATAGACATATCCTGTATGTGCTTTGGATTTTGCATCTTTGCAAGGACGATATTGGTATTGGGGAGTTTATTAAGTTTTTATCTTCTGTGCTTTGTTTTCTTCGTTTTCATCGTTCCCGCATTTGTACATTGCTGCGTAAAGGCTGGCTCGCAGATGATGATGAAATGCATTATTGATGATTGCTTTAGTTGAGAGGTCGTTCCCAAGATTTTGGAAGTGGTCCATGGTTTCCAGGGACTAAGCAACAAACTGCTGGAGGACCTCAGCGGGTCAGGCAGCATCTGAGATAGCCATCATTGTGGATTAAGACCCTGCATCAGGACTGAGCATGCCGTGACGAGGTAGCCATTGTAAAGGATGGAGGGGTGTTGTGAGTAGGGTTGCCAACTGTCCTTATTAGCCAGGACATCCTGTATAATGGGCTAAATTGGTTTGTCCTGTATGGGACCGCCCTTGTCCTGTATTTGACTGCTGCTACTCAGGTCGAGGGGACTGTCGGGTAGGAGCGCCATGTCTGTCCCCGGCTCACCCGTCCCGACATAGTGCAGCCCATGGAGTGCAGTAGTAGCACCTCGCCCGTGGCCCCATCGGTCGGCAGCCCGGCCAGCTGTCTGACCTTCTGACCTTCACTTACCTCCGACGCCACCACCCCTCTTTCTCATGGCCAATCATCGGTTCATGAGTTGGATGGTGTGCCGGACTTTGCTGGCAAAGCAACGGTCAACACCAGTTTATGCTCGGATTATCTCTTCGTCCCCAATTAGTATAATCATATGTTTGACCTCTCCCTGACCCCAGATTGTCCAACTGTGTCTCAAACGTCCACAAGACACACCCTGCTCCCTTTAAATAGCAATGTTACAAAATGTTGAGATTTTAAAAATCAAGTCTGCAATTTATGATCAGCCATGATCATATTGAATGGCTCGAAGGGCCGAATGGCCTACTCCTGCACCTGTTTCTATGTTATCCCATCAGATAAAGCATAAAAAGAAGTTTAATTTGACACCTAATTCACTTTTATATCTTCAGTATTAAAATAGTTATGGCTTTTTCATACTTGGAAATTAGCATCTTGTTCCCCATTGCCTTTCCATTGACTTAACTTAAAAGCTGTGATCGAGGACAGTCAAAAGCCCATAACTGTCTTAAAAATTAAGAGAACTGTATGAAATGTTCAGTTATTATAGATTGAAGAATTCTGAAACAAATATGAAACAATATTACTTGGATGACCTGAAATTAAAGCATATAATTTTAGTTAGTTACCTAATTGTAGCTAATTACAAAATTCAATTACTAGATCTAAACATCTATCCATTTCTTAAGAAAAGGTTAACATTTTTAAATAGCCTAAGTGTCCAAATAACATTCACACACAAATTCACAATATAACATGATTTTAAAATCTCATTGTCATGAATTTATAGGTCAAATGGAAGGAATTTTGTGTTTAATTCCCGTAAATTAATGGCCATTTAAATCACCTTGCGAGTGGGATTTTGTGGAACACGATCGTTTGGAACGTTATATTTACGGTGAATTTAAACCCCATATTGGCAGGAAAAATACTGCCAGTTCGTATATGTACATAATCACCTTTTCGCAACGTGAAATTTTGTTTAATGGTATCCTAAGAAGCACGTTTATATGTAAAATAAACTGCTTTCTTTTACCTGTCCTGTACGTAAAATCCGTCCCCGTTGTCAGCATTGACGGCTTTAGAAGATGCTTTTTAATTTACTCCTGCTATTAAATTATCCAGTGCAGTTTTTAAAAAAAATTAATAAAACCAATGTCGGAGCGATTATTCTTCAGCAGCTAAACATCCTGACAAAAATCGATTTGAACAGGCTGGAGAAAAACAGCATTTTAAAGCCGCCCCCCTTCTCAAAGGCGCCAAAGTCGCGCACACGGCCAGTGACAGAACTGCAGCGCCACTGAAGGTAAGTTTTGTAACATACCTACTTTAAACCCTGACACCACCCGATTCATATGTTCAGCCTTCGGTGTCTCTTTCCCCAAATTTGCTGGTTCTTACAGCGATTCACTTGATCCTTGCCCCTGACAACATCCTTCTTTCCACTCCCAATGATTTCATGGATTATTTCCACGCCCACATCCTTATTTTTCACCGTCTCTCTTCCACTTTGCAATGATGGGGCTGGTGAAGCAAAAGATCGCGACGCACCATTCCATGTGTAAGGTGGATTCCACTGATTGTGACACCTTAGACCTCACGCATGGCGGAATATCGCTGCCAGCACAGGGTGGAGGAGAGGTGCCTTCAAAAAAACCTGGCATGGCTCTCATGTGCAATCACTTCAAAGTGTGACTTGAGGCCCTGAAGAATTTCTGTGTCTTGAACACCAGGCAGTTAACGAGGTAATTTGCCGATGACAATGACAGCAATTTTTTTGAGATGGAATGTTAAACCCTCTTAGGACAACAAATAATTATTTTCTCTGACTGACTTCAGACTATAGTATCTATACGTATTGAACCTTTGCCGATCCCCACAGATATCTAGGTCTCGATAACCCCAGAAATGAACGTTTATAACGGGGCAAAACAAAAACACCCCAATCAAAATATTTAATGAAAAATTCATACATGGATCAAAACTAATATTAGTAGCTTGTCTGTTCTGTTTCCCTTTGACATCTGGTTTCTGGGTTATAATACAGCCCAAAGCAGTGGCATTAAAGTTTAATGTGAAATTAGTTTGTCAATTCCGCAGAAGGAGTGTGTGGAGAATTGCTTTCAAATGGAATCTGGGCTCAGTCTGAAAGCTGCGAAAGGAAAAAGCTAATACTAATTTAAACGTTGAAGGCTCATACAAACAAAGCATTCCTTACCAGGGATTGAGGGAAATCTGCAAGCCCAGAGACACCTCATTAAGAGGGACTTATCGGTCGCAGAGAGTGATCCATTTGTTAACAAAAAGTTAATGAGCCAGGGAACAAACGTGCAACCTCGCATGTCTGGTTTCTAGTATTTCAATTATTCAAACGCTGGTGGGGGGTTATGAGAGCCAGATTTTTAAATATTTCTTATGGGGGTCTTTATGGTAAAGAAAGAATGTTCTGTGCCTGTGTGGAAGATTGCTGTTTTAAAATCAGAAATACTCATGGGCAAATTAAAGGAAGATTGTCTGGCTGTGCCAGACACTTAAGTATGTCACTAGGACATCCATATTTTCCTGATATCGAGGGAGCTGGTCCAGATAGAGCCACCAACATGGAAGATGAATTTAAATAAGAACAAATCTCCTTTAGGTGCAGACAGCTTCACGAATAATGCTTTGAAGGCTAGCCGTAGTCTCCCAAAGGGAGGCGAGGTAACCAACTCATCAACATCAGAGCAAATACTGTCCAAGGGCTGAAAATATTTCCAACTAAATGCTTGGTGGCCCAGACCTTGAAGTGTCGCACAACTTGGCATATCCCATTAATTCAACGTTCTTGTGAACATTTGAAATTAAATAAAATTCCCAAGAACATTGCTGGAAGTGAAAGATGATAAATAATGCAGAAACTTTCAATAGGCATCTGGAACCCTGGTGAACAATGAGACTAATGAGTTGTTAATTAATAAAATGTGAAAACTGAGAAAAAGGAGAGAAGATTGGGGGAATGAGAATCAATGAATTCAATGTCAAATCAGATACGAAAAGAGAAATAGAGAACCAGAAAGAAGGATGCGATTTAAAAAATGAAAAGAAGTAAATTAAGTAGAAATTGTTACCATTTCAAAATCTCCTGAAATGATTCACAGTCTTTATAATACCACATTTAAAACTGCAAAATTTCTGGACACTAAAGGTTGGTTTGCAGATGTTAACAATGAATAAGTGATTATGCTAGTAATTATGTTATCACATCAACATTTTATAACAATTTCCTGCCACAATGCTACACCTTACAGTGCCCTTCATAATGTCTGGGACAAAGACACATCATTTATTTATTTGCCTCTGCACTGCACAATTTGAGATTTGTAATAGAAAAAAATCACATGTGGTTAAAGTCAGATTTTAATAAAGGCCATTTTTATACATTTTGGTTTCACATTTTGTTGCATATCCTTTGCATGCAATGACTGCTTGGTCTGTGATTCATTAACATCACCAGTTGCTGGGTGGCTTCTCCGATGGTGCTTGCCAGGCCTGTATTGCAGCCATCTTTAGCTTCTGCTTGTTTTGGGGGCTAGTCCCATTCAGTTTTCTCTTCAACATATAAAAGGCATGCTCAACTGGGTTCAGATCAGGTGATTGACTTGGCCACTCAAGAATTGACCATTTTTTAGCTTTGAAAAACTCATTTGTTGCTTTAGCAGTATGTTTGGGATCATTATCTTGCTGTAGAATGGGTTTTGAGTTTGAACTTGAGCAGATAGGATTCAGAATTAATTATGCTATTACCATCAGTAGTTGTACCATCAATGAAGATAAGTGAACCAGTACCTTCAGCAGCCATACATACCCAGGCCATAACACCCCCACCACTGTGTTTCACAGATGAGGTGGTATGCTTTGGATCTTGGGCAGTTCCTTCTCTCCTCCATACTTTGCTCTTGCCATCACTCTGATATAAGTTAATCTTTGTCTCATCTGTCCACGACCTTTTTCCAGAACTGTGGTTGCTCTTTTAAGTACATGTTAGCAAACTGTAACCTGGCCATCCTAGTTTTGCGGTTAACCAGTGGTTTGCATCTTGCAGTGTAGCCTCTTTATTTCTGTTCATGAAGTCTTCAGCGGACAGTGGTCATTGACAAATCCACACCTGACTCCTGGGGTTAAGGAAAGAATGTCGCGGCCCTGTTTCCACCAATCTTTCCACCAGCGCAATTAGCACAAGAAGAGCAAGACCGGCAGCTTTGAATGCAGGTGCCGAGAAGTGTGTTCTGCTCTGGCTGAACAATTTCTAATCTTGATGTGAACTCGATAAGAAGACGACCTGACTCTGGAAGAGTGTTTCTGATCTGTCAGACAGTTGTTTGGGGGATTTTCTTTATTGTAGAGTTAATTCTTCCGTCATCAGCTGTGGGGGTCTTCCTTGGCCTGCCTGTCTCTTTGCGATTATTAAGTTCACCAGTGCTCTCTTTCTTCTTAATGATGTTCCAAACAGTTGATTTTTGTAAGCCTAAGGTTTAGTTGATGTCTCTAACAGTTTTATTCTTGTTTCTCAGTCTCATAATGGCTCTTTTGACTTTCATTGGCACAACTTTGATCCTCGTGTTGATAAACAGCAATTAAAGTTTCCAAAGGTGATGGAAAGATTGGAGGAAAGACTAGGTGCTGAGAGCACTCTTATGCCTGCATTAAGGAGGCAATTAAACACACCTGAGCAATTACAAACGCATGTGAAGCCATGTGTCCGAAACATTATGGTGCCCTGAAATGGGGGGACTATGTATAAACACAGCTGTAATTTCTACATGGTGAAACCAAAATGTATAAAAATGGCCTTTATTAAAATCTGACTTTAACCACATGTGATTTTTTTTCTATTACAAATCTCAAAGTGTGGAGTACAGAGGCAAATAAATAAATGACGGGTTTTTGTCCCAAACATTATGAAGGGCATTGGATCTTCGATAAGCTTGCTGCTGGAGTGGAGCTAATCTAAAGGACAAATTGGAAACTATTCAACCAATGCCACCTCCACTGCAGAGGTCATCCCAATTTTAGTTGTGAAGTTGTAATTTGCAGACTGCACGTGTTCAGAGGTCGAGCTTCATGTCTTTGCGAGCTTGTTCACTGAAGCAAATGAGCGAATGGGGCAGAAATTGAACAGTTGCAGAACAAAGGCCCATTCTGTGCAATGCCATCATCGGACAATATATATCCACAGTGTTCTTGGGTCGTCTTCAGCACAATAGTTTAGTTTGACTAAGAAATACAGCGTGGAAACGGGCCCTTTTGCCCACCGAGTCTGCGACGACCAGCGATCCTCGCACACTAACACTATCCTACACACACTAGTGACAATTTACATTTATACAATGTCCATTAACCTTCAAACCAGTAGGTTTTCAGAGTATGGGAGGAAACCATAGATCCTGGAGAAAACCCAAGCAGGTCACAGGGAGAATGTACAGACAGTACCTGTAGTCAGGATTGAACCCGTGACTGTAAGGCAGCATCTCTACCGCTGCACCACCGTGCCGCCTTTCGGATGAACATTAAATTTTAAAATTGTAACTCACCATATGATCCTTTCTTCCTTTCTCGCACTTTCTGATCCACTCGGGTTCTCTCAGCCCCCTTCTTTCCAAATCCCTTGCTACTGGGTTTATATCCCTTCCCCTTCCCATCTACCAATCACCCATTCACTCAATCCACTGGATCTTCTATCCCAACCAATTCCCCACTGATTCCATCTGCCCATCACCCTCTCGTATCTGATTCCACGTATCACTTCCCTTACTTATCACTGTATCAAAATCGTAGAGCTGCACAACACGGAAACATGCCCTGTGGTCCAACTCGTCATTGCCGCCCAAATTGCCCAATCGAGCTGCACTCACTTGTCTGTGCTTGACCCATATCCCACCAAGCATTTAGTCAAGCGTTTATTAAATGTCATACTAGTACCTCCTCTTGCAAGATGAAATATGCAACTTGTTCCCATACACAACATATTCTGTGTGAAAAAGATGCTCCTCAGCTTCCATTTAACTCTTTCCTCTCTCACCATAAATCTATGCACTCCAGTGCCCTCGACTCATACTCGCAGCATGGCCGACACTAGTTCGTAGGAGGTCTTTGTAACTATCCTTCATGCTCGACAGTGGTCCCCGCATACTTGAGGCCTCAGCTAGGTCACAGCGTTTTTTTTCAAACAGCGTTTATGTTAGAAAATGCCCGCAAGTAAAAAGAGGTCGCCATGGAAACAATTGATACTTTTTTTACTCATAGGTTTAGTCGTAGTAGGTCGGCATGTTAGTCGAAGGTAGTCGTAGATTGTCGTAGATCGTCTTCATCATAGTCGAAGGGAGATTAAAGGGAGATTGAAAGGAGGTCGTCTTCACTCTGCACTATTCGGTGTCCAATTTTCCGAAGTTAGTCGTAGCTAGACGAAGCTGGTCTTCTACATAGTCGAAGGTCTTCAACATGTAATTTTTTCAAACTCTTCTAAACTCGCCAATTAGGTCGCTCAAGTGGGACACTACCACTTGAGACTCCACTACCATGGGGAAAAGACTTTGGCTACTCACCTTAGCTATGCTCCTTATGATTTTATAAACCTCGACAAAGTCATCCCTCAGCCTCCTACACTCCCGAGAAAAAAAGACTCAGCCTATCAAGTGGCTCCTTCAAACTCTCCTGACCTGGTAACATCCTCGTCAATCTTTTGTGCACCTTTTGCAGTTTAATTGCATACTTCCTACAGCAGGGCAACCAGAATTGTGCACAGTACTCTAAGTGTGGCCTTATCAACGTCTGTTACATGACATCCTAATACCTGCACTAAATTCCCTGACTGATGCCAAACATCTTCTTCATCACCTAGTATACCTGTGTTGCCATTTTCAGGGAAACATGTACTTGTACCCCTCGGCCTCTTTGTCCTACAGCATGCCTCAGGGACCTAGTGTATACTGCCTAAGTCGTGCCCTGGTTTATCTTACCAAGATTAAATACCTCTCATCTATTTGAATTAAACGCTATCTACCATTCCTCCCACGTTGGCCCAGTTCCTAGGCTTTTCCTTGAAAAGTTTCTGAAATAACCACCCTCCATCTGATTCCAGAATGTGTAGCCCTCCATTGTCTCCATTCAACAGTTTCCTGCCTCTGTCTCTACTTCTATCCTCCCCTTCACCTGTTGGCTCTGTCCACCTACCACCTACCTACAACACCCATCCATCCTGCCTCACAACACCCCTCCATCCTTTACAATGGCTCAGCACACTAAATACTAGGGTTGCCAACTTTCTCACTCCCAAATAAGGGACAAAAGGTCAAAATAAGGGACAAATTCCCGACAGCAATTCGTTGACCGACTCGGCCGTGGCTGGGTGAATGAAGAGCTGGCCCGGGCGCTGGACTGCACACAAAGCCCAGCTGGCGGGTCAGCTGAGGAGTTTTGGCCCGGGTGCCGGACTTTGCGCCTCCTTAATACTCACACAAAGTCTAACACCCCATCCAAGTCATGAACTGATGAACGGCCATGAGAAGGAGGGGTGGTGGTGGTGTCAGCTGTAAGCGAAGGTCGGACAGCTGGCCGGGCTGACAAGCAACGGGGCCACAGGCGAGGTGCTGCTGCTGCACTCCATGGGCTGCACTACGTCGGAACGGGTGAGTGCCGGGCCGGACAAGACGTTCCGACCCAATAGTTCCCTCGACCCGAGTAGTAGCAGTCAAATAAGGGACAAGGGTGGTCCGGTATGGGACAAACCAATTTAGCCCACTATACGGGATGTCTCGGCTAATACGAGGCAGTTGGCAACCCTGGTGGTTGGCTGGTGCCTTTGAAAGCTGTGGGTAATATAAAGGGGCTGTCAGGGGAAGCGCTGTCTGAAATTCACACCCTCGATGAAGAGGAAGGTAAAACGACTGCACAGTGTACGTTAAGTCCTTTAGAGAGCGCGGAGGGGGGTAAGAGAAGGGGGGGAGGGGAAGGAGTGGTGACACTTTTAAGAAGTTTAATAAAGTTTACCGGGCATTTTACCTACCAGTAGGTCTTCCTTCGTGTTGAAAACTCAATTGAGCCAATTACAATGCCCGGTCAGCGAAGGAGATTGCTTACGGCTGCCCTCGACTGCCTGTAACTAAATAGCGACCTCCTAGGACCACGTGTCGACCATGCTGCGAGTTTGAAGGTCGAAGACACACTTCTAAACTCGCAGATTAAGTCACCCAAGTGGGACAACCCCTTAAGTCATGTTAAATGGGATCCTTGTTTGACTTGTATGGCATGTATTCCCCTTTTAATTTATCACCCTAAGTTTGGATGGTGTAGGTTAACATGCGTTATTCCATGATGTAATGTAGACCACTATAGCATAGGATAATCGACTATGAGGTGCCTCATTTCTCATGTAGAAAGAAATTGGTTGAAGAAACTGAGGAAAAAGTGGTTCAGTTTGGGATACTCTCCTGAGGAATTCATCCACAGACCCAGAACAGAAATAATGATCCCTGAACAATCCTGAGTCATTTCCTTCTGTCTTGTGTGGCTCCAGCCATTGAACAATTTTCATCACGACCTCAGACTTGGGAGGGCTGCTTGGTGCCACTTTTGGCTGGATGATGCCTTGATGTTGAACACATTATGTGTTCCATTCCACGTATGAGGAATGGCAGGGTATAAAACCAGAGACACAACAAGTAATTAGCAGCTCAACAGCAGGATGGGCGGAATGCCCTCCTCCTGTACAGCCACTGTTCTATGATTCTTTTGAAATATTGACATTTTTTCTGTCGATTTGAAGTCTAAGTGGTGTTAATGGTCAGTTTAATTAATTCTGCCTGTTTTCATTCTGTGCAAGTGGAGGAGAGTTACAACTGCACAAGAAAAGCATGCTTCCGAGTGACTAAATCATTCCAGTGCATTGGTTTCCAATAGAGCAGCGAGGAATAAAATAGGCATGTGCGCTCAATAATTCTAACTAAAGATGCCAGCAGAATCTATCGCATTTCCATGCTGGCCATTGCCATATTTCAGATCGACAACATTCAGAGGGTCTGCACCTTCTGTTGCCTGTTTGTCATTACCAGCCCTAACTTGAGTAACAAAAGATAAAAAATGCAGGAAACACTCAGCAGTCCAGACAATATCTGTGCAAAGTGTAGAAGTTAATGTTTCTGCTGTCTGGCCTGCTGAATGTTTAGAGTATTTTCTGGCTTTATTTCAGATTTCTAGCATCTGTAGATTTTTGATCTTTATCTTTATATATTTTACAACCTAATGTAATGAACATTGAATTATCCAATTTTAGGAAACCTCTAATAATGACTCCCCCCTTCTCCCCCACCCCCAAACCCCTATCTTCCCCTGCCCTTTGCCACACCTGGATTTCCATCTATTTCTACTCAATTTGCACCTATTTCTCAGTCTGAAGAAGTCTCAACCCAAAATGTAATCTGTCCATGTTCTCCAGAGATGCTACATGACTCACTTAGATACTCCAGCACTTTGTGTCCACTCTCCATTTGCTAGGATTCATTGGAAAAACTTGCACCAAAATATTTAAATAATCACAATAGTCTTTGCTGACCTACATTGGTTCCCAATTGCTCTTTCCTCGTGTCAAACCTCAGTCATGACATTACCCGTTGCTTACTGTGCACCTCTTTCAACCCAGTTATGTCCCCGGAGTTCTCCACTCATTTGGTTCTGTTCACTCTGTGTGCCTCATTTTCTATTATTCTAACACAGGCATATACAGTATTTTCACTAGATCTAGTTCTATTGACTTTTCTCTTCTATTCAATTTCTCCCTCCTTGAAGAATATCTCTGAACCTCACATTCTTTCAAGTAGCTACTTTGGGCCCGCATCCAGGTTTGCCTGACAACTACTTCATGAAGCATTTTTGGAATATTAACAAAGTTGTGAACCTTATAACTTTAGTAAAACTGAAGCTGAGGGAGTTTGAATTGACCCATACTTCTATGTGGTGATGTATATTTAAGTCATGGTCCCAGCACCGTTACATAAAAACAAAGTAGGCTCAGGAGTAGGCCATTCGGCCCATTGAGCCAGCACTGCCATTCAATATGATCATGGTTGATCATCCAGAATCAGTACCCTGTTCCAGCTTTTTCCCCATATCCCTTGATTCCATTAGCCCTAAGAGCTAAATCTAACTATCTCTTGAATACATCCAATGATTGCCTTCGATGCCCTCTGTGGCAAAGAATTCCACAGATTCACCACTCTCTGGGTGAAAAAGGTTGTCCTCATCTTGGTCCTAAATGGCCTTTACGGTGTCCCTTTCATAAAAGTTTGCCAACTAAGAGGAAAAAAGAGACATGAATATGTTTAGTTGGATGTGTTCACATTTGCAAATTGTTTAGCATTCTTGGTGTCATTTAGCTTTCTATTTTTGATGCAAAATACTATCTGTGATTCGATATTCAAAAATGATCAATTGACGCCACATTACACGTATGAGTATATTGGAGTATTTCTCACACAAATCACTTCACTTTTTTCAAAGGAATAGTTTTGGCATAAAAGTGTATTTCTGCAGACAATAATAATGAGCACAAGGTATTTAATTGCCTGTGTATGTGAGTCAGATTTAAATGTCAGACTGCAGTTATTTTTATTGAGGAACTATACAGACTTGAAATGACTTGGAACGTAAGTGATGCATATCAAATACAAAATATTCAGTACCATTCATAACGTCACTAATTTATCAGCAACAACTTTATCTTTGAGTAAATTCTGAATTTTAAGGACAGAAAATACAAATTTCTTCTGGATTCATATGCTATAACTTGTCTGCCTCCAAAAAAATGATCCTGAAGTAACTATCTCTTATATATTTCCTTCATTTCAAATTTTCTCCAATTATTCTTCTTGTCCTCAGGTGAATTATTTATCCTTAATTTACTACAATTTAGGGTGGCACAGTGGCGCAGCGGTAGAGTTGCTGCCTTACAGCAATTGGCAGAGAACAGGGTTCGATCCCGACTATGGGTGCTGTCTTTACCGAGTTTGTTCGTTCTCCCTATGACCGCGGGGGTTTACTCCGAGATCTTCCGTTTCCTTCCGTGTCACCCATTCCTTCTCTCCAGAGATGCTGCCTGTCACATGATAGGCCAAGTTATGCTGATTGGGAGCTCCAAACAGGTTCACTGCCATTCAGCCAACAAAACTGAAGTTCTTGACGTCCATATCCGAGTGTTTGGGACATTTTGCCAGATTTGAGAGGCTGCATCATCCTGGAACTCCATTCCTGGATTCCCCATGAAGTCCAACACTGTGGCACAGTCTAGACACAGGGTGGGAGATTGCAACCTTCACGTGGTCCGCCCTGTTTCGACAAATGCAATCAACCCGGCGTGCACAATCAAATAAGATCAAATACAACAAGTTGTCCGACAACTTTAGGCTGTGCACGCCATACAAAAGAAGAAGAAGTCTTGCCACAATTCCCAAGCACTAGGCTGGGAAAATCCTGATTGGGTGCATTGCCTGGTCAGACCTGGAGCATGAGTTAAAGGTTTACTTAGAATTCTTTGAATTTGATAAGAATTCTAGTGCCGCAGATAAAATGGCAAAAGGGAAAGTAAAATTTTAATTATTTTCAGTTTAGTTAATTTTATTATTGTCACGTGAACCAAGGTACAGTGAAAAGCTTTTGTTGCGTGTTAACCAGCCAGTGGAAGGCAATACATGATTACAATCGAGCCATTTAGAATGTACAGAAACATGATAAGGGAATAACGTTTCGTGCAAATCTAGTCTCTTGACTCTGTGCACTTGTACTCATTGAATAATTTTAATTATTGATAAGTATTCAAATGTTTTGTTTACAGCACTTAAATGAAATAAATTTCTTAAAAATATTTGTTTTTAATTCCTGATTGAAGGTAAACTACCCCTAATTAAGAATGTTTGTACCCCAGTCCCCAAAATGTTTTACCTAATCCTCATGGATGTAAATCAAAAACAACGTTGTTGAGCCTGATCCTAAAGCTTAGTCCGCTTAAAGCTATCCGATCTCCCGGTTGCTAAACACTTTAACTCCCTCTCCCATTCCCATACTGACCTTTCTGTCCCAGGCCTCTTCAACATCAGAGTGAAGCCCAGCGCAAATTGATTTCGCTCGGGCAGCTTACACCCCATCAGTATGAACATTGACTTCTGTATCTTCAAGTAACCCTTGCTTTCCCTCTCTCTCCATCCCTCCCCCTTCCTGGTTCTCCAACCAGTCTGATTGTCGTCCCCCCCGTCCCCGTCCCCCCCCCCCCCGGATTAAATGGTATCGTTGTTGTCACCTTCACCTAGCTACCAACGATCTACTCGACATTTTCATTGATCTCTTTGATGTCTCGTTTTCACCCCTTACACTTCCTTATCTCTGTGTCTCCATCTCCCCTGACTCTCAGTCTGAAGAAGGATCTCGACCCAAAACCTCACCCATTCCTTCCATCCTTCTCTCCCGCTGAGGTACTCCAGCATTTTGTGTTTGTCTTCGATTCTAAAGCATCACTTCAGCTTAATAATTTCCCAGTAGCCATGATTGTTGGAAATAAATATCATCATCATTTACAAAACATTAAGAGAAGAGTCATTGCTTCCTAATTGTCATTGTTCTAATTGCACCACTTTGGTGCATGTTGAAATTTATCAATGTTATATTGAGAGCACAACACATATTTTGAAAGTTTCTGCAAGAATACATTTACAAAGCCATTTTGTAAATTAATCATTGGTTCTGAAGGATCTGGAACCATGTCTAGCATTGTAATTTGGTTTATAGTGTAATAGAAACTGATCCTGCAGTTGGATGGTTGAATTTCATATCGCCTTTCTATTCCTTGGAAATAATAAGAATTCTTCATTCCAATTTGTTTTAGCTCATTTGTTTGCTTAATTAATGCTGTTAAATGGAAAGTTCAAGATTTTACAATAATACCTCAATGATATGCATTTTCTTGATGGATTTTGGCATTGGTATGCTAATTAGCATGTGCCACTGCTGAACCATCTCCAGCTTTAAATCACAATCTTGTATTTGTAAGGTAATAGGGCTTAGAACACAATTCCATGAAGCATTATTTTTTTATATATTGCAATTAAAATAGAAATTGAGCATCTGAAATATTATGAAGTGCAGTGCATACAAATTATTCTCTGAGCTGCTCAAAATGCTAATTATGAATTCGGTGTGTTTTCACCTTTGTAGATTAATACTTCCCTTAAGTTTCAAATGTGATGGAATCCTGCTGTGTAACCAGCCATTCACATCGAAATCATATCTATCTAACGTTTACAATCCAGAAACATGGGTTATTTCTGCTTGATATGATCAGTTTTCACACGGAAAACATCAATTACTGGAATTCCTACTGAAATGATATATTTTTAGCATTGGTTAATGACTGACTGTTAAATGTTTTGCGTTACACCGTGGGCGGAAATTCCTGGGGGAGGGGGGGGACGGAGGGGCACGTCCCCTCCATGTTTTGAGAGGTGGGGGACAACCCCCCCCCCCCCCCCCCCCCCCCCATGTTTTGTAATCCGGATTTAGAAATTCAGTGAAAAAAAAATCTATCAAAGACCTCCGCATGCCACGAGACAGTAGGGGTGGGACTGATGATCGAGGGCTCCGATTGGACGAGAGAGATGTCGGTCAGCAGGCAGTGGGGAGGGGGGGACCATGATGATTCAGCACGATGATTGGAGGAAGGAGGTGTTGGTCAGAGGCGGAAGTAGGGGGGTGGGACTGAGGATCGAGCGCGGTGATTGGAGGAGGGAGACGTCCTCGTGGAGCAAAGATCATAGAGCGGAGCTTGAATCGGCCTGTTCACGGGGCCTTTCATCGCCCGGCGCAGCTTAAAATCGTTACGCAAATATAAAATAGAACGTACAAGCCAGGTGGCAACTTATGGATTGAAATGAAGTTCAAAATAATATAATTCATTGTTTGGGTAAGATGATTTGTGAAAGTCATGCAGCTTAATATGTTTAGTTCCTCAACAAAGAATGGATGCAAATTGTCACCAAAGTTATCTGCTGGAAATAAAATGTTTCGCTCTGGTTCAGTTGTTCCAGTGATGCTTACTTTAGGGCATGATGCTGGAAAGAGTTGAGAAAACTCGAACTTGAATTCAGACGGTGATATAAATTAGATATTGGTGTTCTTGTCATTGTTATTTTCCTCACCCTCATCCTCATTGGTCAGTCACAAAAATATGATGTTCCATGGGACTTTATAAGCACAGTTTCCAGTTGGACAACATACAGAGGATTAAAACATAGAACATAGAACAGTGTAGGAAGGAACTGCAGATGCTGATTTACACCGAAGATAGACACAAAATGCTGGCACAGGCAGTTTCCCTGGAGAGAAGGAATGGGTGACATTTCGGGTCGAGACCCTTCAACATAGAACAGTACCGCTCATGAATGAGCCGTTCATTCCACTATGTTTGTGCTGAACATGATGCCTAGTTAAACTAATCCCTAGATTCAAGAGAGTTTATTGTCATGTGTCCCAGATAGGACAATGAAATTCTTGCTTTGCTTCACAACAACAGAATATCGAAGGCATGAATACCTTTTTGCTAACTGCCAAACAGAAGAAGATCCCTAAAGTAGTGTGAACAGTTTTAGATAGGAAGTCAAAGAGCATGTACATAGAAGAGATGATTGTGCTGAAAAACTACTTCCATTGGCATAAACTAGGCTAAAATATTTAGTAGAAATGATGTCAAATTATGAAGTGTTATGATGAGTTGAATAGGGAAAGGAGATTTTCTCTGAATGTAGAATAGAAGGTTAGTGACAATCTGTCATCAATTCAATTTTCCCCTTAAGAAAGTAGGATTGAAATTCTTTATACAGCATGTTATTTGAAATGGAAAGCAAGCCTGCGGGAGGCAATTAAGACCGTGAAACTCTTTCACCTTTTAATGGAGCAGTAGATAAATATTTGAAGCAGAGATTGATACATAGCCACAGGCAAAGCTTCCTTCAAGATCTACTGTGGATGTGTAGAGTCAAGTGTCTTCCTTGTGCATTATCAACTTCTGTGTCTCCAAAAGAAGCTCTAACATAGCCAAGCAGTGTTTACAGTAAAATTTCTCCATGAATATGGCATGTACTGTACTCTGTACGGAAATAACATAAATATTACAATTTGTTGTAAAACTAGTCCTGAGAAATTATGCCCTGTAAGACTTTTAACTGCCATGTTGTCAGACACAAGATGCTGGAGTAACTCAGCGGGACAGGCAGCATCTCTGGAGAGAAGGAATGATTTAAACCTGCATCTGCAGTTATTTCCTACACATGTTGTCAGACACCTCACCTTTCGGCCGATTTCGTAATTGCATAAATAGAAAACCTTTCAACAGGATGACTGCTCTGAGATGTCAACTTGTGCCTCCTGAAGTCCAACCCGTAACATCGGAAATCTACCTTTAAAAAATAAACAAAGCTGCCTATCACACCAGCATGTAAAACCACACAACATTCTCGAGTTTGTGTGACCTAGGATTAGCACAAATCTATGTATCATCTGATTATACAATCCGTTTGATTTACTGTTTACCTGAACAAAAACAAACAGGTTGATATGTCGACATGGGCAAACTAATAGTTTTGTGACTCTTCTAACTAGTTGCTAAAATTGAAAGTGGTTGATTTTACAGGCCTTATGCAGGAACAGCAAGAAAAATAGCAATTTAATCCATTTTGGTTTGTTAGATGCGATTTAAATGTCAACAGAAATGAGAAGAGAGCTAAAATGCGATTCTTCCAACATGGCTTCTACGGTGTTTTTTACAATCACAGAGCCGTTGTTACACAGAAGGAGGTCATTTATCTCTCTGCATCTGAGGTGATGCTGCAGAGCCATCCAGTGTGTCCTTTCCCACAGCCCAGGAAACAAAGTTAGGCATCAACATTCATTGTCCTAGAACTTGGAAACAGGCCATATGGCCCACCATGTCCACACTGTCCAGTGGGCACCAAAACATTTAAATCCACACTTCCAGCACTTGAACCTAGGTGATTTTAGTGTTTGTCTAGACGTTTCTTAAATGCTGTCAGCAAATCTGCTGCTACTACTCTCCAGCAGTGGATGACATAAACCCGCCACCCTCAGATGTCGTTCACTAAAGTATCATGTTTTCATGTGTTGTCTTAAGTCTTATCCTCAATCCCCAAACTTGCAGCTGAAATCTCTCAAACCCTGGATCCATTCATACAAATCATTTCTGCATCCCATCTGGGTTTTTCATCTTTTCCGAAATTACGATGATCAGACTTGCAAACAATAGTCCAGTCACAAGCCAAGCTGTGAGATGATCTTGTGCCTTCAGTAAATATGAATTAGAATGCACACAAGCACATGTGAAGTGTATGCTCGAAATTATGGAGAATATAAATGTGGCTGTTTTGGCATCTTTCTTTGTTCAAAGTTGCTTAATTAAAAATCTTGAATCATTGCATTTTATTGAATTGCATTAAATCAAAAAAGTACAGTTGGAGAAGATGGTTTTAAATGCAGAAAATATGTCTCTGAGATTAACATTCACTTATTTTTTTTTAACCGCAAATGTGGGAACCCTGGAACTCTCTGTAGTCACGTTATATGTGGAGCTTAGTTACTTTCAGTTACTAGGCGTGAATCCAAAATATTAATGACATTGGAAAGCAGTACTTTTCTTTATTGTCTCATCGTCTGTAACTCGTTCTCACCCAGCACACAGCTATCAATGGTCTGTTTCCTATATCATTGTTACTTTTTTGCACATAGAAACATAGAGAATAGGTGAATCAGGAGGCCATATGGCCCTTCGAGCCAGCACTGCCATTCATTGTGATCATGGCTGATCACCCACAATCAGTAACCCGTACCTGCCTTCTCCCCATAATCCCTTGATTCCGCTAGCCCCTAGAGCTCTATCTAATGGGCCTGCCCACTTAGGCCATTTTTTGGGTGACTACAGGCGACTACCACAAAACTTTCAACATGTTGAAAAATTTTGGCGACAGTGGTGACAATTTTTGCTGTCATAGGTTGTCACCAGGTGTCGTGGTTGAATTCCATTAAAACTAGTCCCTGGCAGTCGCCTAACGAGTTACCTAAGTGGGACATGCCCATTATTTTCTTCTAAATTCATCCAGTGAATTGGCCTCTACTGCCTTCTGTGGTAGAGAATTCCACAAATTCACAACTCTCTGGGTGAAAACGTTTTTTCTCATCATAGTTTTAAATGGCTTCTTTAGACTGTGGCCCCTGGTTCTGGACTCTCCCAACATTGGGAACATTTTTCCAGCATCTAGCTTGTCCAGTTCTTTTATAACTTTATATGTTTCCATAAGATCCCCTCTCATACTTCTAAATTCCAGTGACTCCAAGCCCAGTCCTTCCAATCTTTCCTTATATGACAGTCCCGCCATCCCGGGGATTAACCTTGTGAACCTACGCTGCACTGCCTCAATAGCAAGGATGTCCTTCCTCAAATTAGGAGACCAAAACTGCACACATTACTCCAGATGTGATCTCACCAGGGTCCTGTACTACTACAGAAGGACCTCTTTACTCTTATATTCAAATCCTCTTGTTATGAAGGCCAACATGCCACTGGCTTTCTTCACTGCCTGCTGTACCTGCATGTTTACTTTCAGTGACTGTTTGATGTTTCATTCATTTGTTCTATAGCTCTGTACATCACCGTCAATATATCCCCCGATTCCCTTTCCCCTGACTGTCAGTCTGAAGAAAGCTCGACCCGAAACGTCACCTATTCCTTTTCTCCAGAGATGCGGTCTTACCCGCTGAGTTACTCTATCTTTTTGTGTCTCTGTTCAGGTTAAACCAGTATCTGCAATTCCTTCCTACACCTTTCTTTATTCACATGTACCACCATTCAAGTCTTACATCAGCTAACTTTTACATTTATTCCACAAAGATATAGGTGTTCCTTAGTTTAATTTAGAGGTACAGCGTGGAAACGGGCCCTTCGACCCACCGAGTCTGCACTGACCAGTGATCCCCGCACACTAACACTATCCTAGACACACTAGGGATAATTTTACACATACGCCAAGCCAAATAACGTACACACCTGCACGCCTTTGGAGTGTGGGAGGAAACCGAAGATCTCGGAGAAAACCCACGGAGAGAACGTACAAACTCCGTACAGACAGCACCCGTAGTCGGGATCGAACCCGGGTCAGAAAATAACAGTTGTGAGGCAGCAACTCTACCGCAGCACCGGAATGTTATTTTTCGAGAATAATCAAGCACCAATCTGTAAACTTTAGCAGATGCGAGGATAATCATGGATATGTGACTGTAAAACAAAATATTATATAATGGTTGTGGGTCTGTGCCGCTGAGATGCATTGGCTACAGACTATCATTGGCTGCAAAAGCTTAATAGCAGTCTGGTATTACTTTGTTAAGAAAAGGATTTGTAATGACATTATTTCCACTTTCCTGTGCTTTTAAGGATGCAAAGTTTGTGGAGGAACGCCGTAAGCAGCTCCAAGAGTACATGAGGAACATAATGAACAAAATTATACAGATACTCCCCCAATTTACATCTAGTCCTAGGAAAGAAACCCTTATAAAACTGCTGCCATTTTGCATGTAAGTATGGAGTAGTTATTTATCTAATATTTTAATGTATCTTTTACAGGAAATACATTTTTGGGGGGGGGAGAAGCATTTAGAATAAACATGTTGGTTTATTTCTGTCGTGCTGCGTAGTTCTAGCATGATTTATATATTTCAGTCATAGAAAGTGTATCCCATTATTGCATCTGATAATTATTCGCATCACTCTCAGCATTGCTTTGTTTAAAAAAACAAGAATTAAACCAGTACAGGAGTTATGCTGTATTCATCTGCAAGGCAAACTAGTTAACTTCTCCTGTAATCCTTGCCTGCAGAGGCTTATTGCATTGTCTCATTTATTACGTTCTTATCTACAACGGATTTAAGGCATTTAGCATTAGTGACTGCAGCTTTCGAGGTCCTAATTTTCAGAATGTATTATGCAATTTGATTCCAAAGTAATAAATATCATTTGAGGAGTTGGCTACTGCAATTTATATGTCTCAAACTAGTATTAATAATACATTCCTAATCACCTTTATTGTGGTATTAAAAAGTGAGCACTGTTTAAAACATGAGGCAGAAAAGAGTATCCTGAAGGATTCATTATCATCTTTTGCAAAATAATGATCAGTGGAGCATATGGCATTTAACATTCAAGTAATGCTCACTGGCTCAGACTGTCAAGTTATACTGTATGTTTTGCTGTTTTGTTGTGCATTGAACTTTTATTTCTGCCATAAAATTCAATATGTTGGTTGCAGCAATATAATAACTCCCATTGTTACATTGACCGGCCAGTTAACCATCCTAGAAATCTGCATGTTGTCTTTATTGTTTCTCCAGATTTTACGATATACACTAATTAAAGTAAAGGCCAATGTCAATAATTAAATAATTACACTCGTATTTGCTTAGCGCTGGTCGAAATCTGGGACTATTTGGTACAATATGAATTTGGGTGAATTCACATTCAAGGGCAAGGTATTGCCAAGGACACAGCAGCCATCGAATTGATAGAGGTTGTGTGTGAAGAGTCGTCTCATTGAGTGGTGCCTTCAAATAACTTACTGGTGCTGTTTCATTGTTAATTAAGTAATTTTAAATCTTTATTTTTATTGCCATGACTACTTTGTACAAAAAAAAATATTTGAAGAGAATGAATTTAAAGTGTTCCTACACAAATATTTCATAAATGCATTGTGTTGGTGGTTTATTGCACACTACACATGCTCTAATCAAAGCAGAAAATGCAGGGTTGGCAGCATCTGCGGAAAGAAAACCAACATTAACGTGGCAGGCCAAAGGAACTGTCAGAACAGTTCTGATGAAGGGCCTTTGACCTTTACAGATGCTGCCTTACCTGTTGAGTATTTCTGGCATTTTCTGTTTTTATTTTCCATTTCTGCCATCTGCATTTTTCAATTTTTTTAGAAAATCAAGTACTAAAAATCAAATAGTCTATTTCACGCTATAGAGTTGAACAAATAGGAACCCTTTGAGGCCATTTTCTTTGATCCTCAAAATAAATTGGGATTCACTACTCAGCTACTCCTTGGCAACTATCTGGCACAGTCTGTCATCTTAACTCTGGCCTCTGTGGCATTGGGAATGACACCAGGTTCGGCAGTGACCATACTGACACTCGCAATAGGGCGTAGACATTTTATTTGTGGTCAGAAAGTCCAGGCCGTATGGGGGCGCTGTCCTTCACCATTAGAGTGCATGTAAGATAGCGCTAGTGATCTCGGGGTTGTCCCGTCAGCTCAGTCTTGGTCTTGGAAGGCGTGGCCATCTCAGGCGAGTCTCCCTGCTGTTCACCCTTGCCTTGAGAGGAGGCGCTGGCAGTCTCAGGTTCATCCTGGCGATCACATGTTCAACCTGGTGACTCAGCTTTGTCCCTGATATTAATAATTGCACATTAGCAGTTGTGCCTTCCAATACCAAGGCAATTATCTCTAGAATGTATTCCTTAATCATCCCTGCCTCACTACCCCTCCTTCCTCGCTGGACAAGTATTTTTGCCATTTAGCGTAACATCACCTTCTATAGCTCAGTAAGATTTTGGATGATCTTAATCTTCTTCTTGGAGGTCGCGGATGACTTGTTTTCACTCCAGATGTGGCTGATAAGGTCTTTGCAGTATCTGCAAACTCTACCGAGGGGGCAAGAGGTGCTTGATGTGATGGATAGTTCTGTCTTTCATTGAGTTTTATGTGGTCTTTATGTGATCTTGTTGAAAAGCTTCATCTTCAAAGAAGCTGCTCCTCCATCTTGGTCAGCAGCCAAGGATTTTCATGCGTCTCTGAGGGTTTGAGAACATTCTCCAGGAAATCTAAATGTGACAGGTCTCAGAAGAGAGTACTTGTTTCAGGCATGGTGGCTCACTGGAGCTGGCTGATCACATCGCCTCACAGAGCACGTTCAGTTATCCTGCCAATGGATTTGAAGAATTTTGCAGAGATGACGTTTGCAGTGACTTAGCGGTGCCGGTTGTTGAAGTGCTGTGTTTCTGTAGCACATAGGAGAACAGGGGTCATTGCTATGAATGGACTGTAAGTATCGCACTGGATTTGAGATCTTGATCTTCAAACACTAATTTCCTCAGATAGCCATAGACTCGTCTAATGCATTGGGGAAGATGGTGAATTTTGTTGATAATATTTGCCTTCATTAGAGGTGGCAGCCAGAAGGTTGAAAGTGTTCCATATTTTCTAGGATCCCCCTCATAGACCTCTATTATTGAGGAGTGATATTGAGCAAGTTGGTCAAAGACATTTGCCTGAATGATCTGCAATTTAAGGCACTTACACTTTTATATTTCAGTGAACGAGTCAATGATGGCTTGATCTTAGCTTCCAAGTGTGCAGTTACACAAGTCTCACCTGTGAATTACAGCATCATGACTGAGATTAGAGTGATTTTGCTTCTAAAATGGAGGACGCGAATAATAAATAGCTCCACATTAATTAGTCCCATTCCACTGAGGAGCCAGTTAGAGGTGGGGTGAACTATTTATGTTTGAAGGTTGTGCTGTGGTTGGGAGTGACATCACCATTGCATCCAATGCACAAGCATAGTCGTTGGCGTCCAAAGAAGAGAGTGAAGATTAAGACCTCAATTGAGATTTGGTCTTTGGCTAACCTGCCGGTTCAAATCACAGCTTTGTGTGTCATCATGCAGCCGGTGGAAAAAGTGAGATGGATTTTGATTGCAGCCACATTTAAAAAGGTTTCTCCACAATCCTGTGGCGGGGGGGGGGGGGGGGGGGGAAGTCGGGGAAAGTGGGGTGGGGGGGGAGAAGTGGGGGGGTGGAAGTGGGGGGGGGGGGAGTGGGGGGGAGGGTAAGTCTATTCCACGACAGGAAGGGGAGGAATTTTTACTAGTTATCAATTTTTCTGAAGGAAATAAGTAATTTAATTGCAAAACTGCTGAATTTTCCTGGGTGTGTTTAGATACCCTGGGCATTTATTATCTTCTGCACATTTTAATAATCTCACAAAAACATGTCACGAAGAAGGATTGTGGAGAAATCTTCTTAAATGTGGCTGCAATCAAAACTTCAAATCCTCTTGTTGATAAAATAAATAAGAGCAGAATTTGCTGAGTTATTATCAGTGTTATTTTCAGTGTTAAAATGTGCATCTTTGAACAACATCACAGGATTATGTTGGTCCAAAGATTGGAGTCAGCAGCAGACCATATATGCCTGCGCTGTTCCCTGAAGTATGTTTGCAATCAGTTAACGGGAACGAAGTAGGATAATAATTTCCTATAATCTCCTGCATGGCATCAGGAGCTGGTGTATATGTGGCCATGTTGTTCGTCAAACAACTGGTGCAGCTGTGTGCCCAAGTTAGCTGGTTGACAAAATAATAAAGAACTTCTGAAATCATTCAGATTTGGTTAAATAATTTTTATAATACAAAAAGTGTAACTGAAAAAAGCATAAAAGCCCACTCACGAACATAAAATATTTGAATTAACTCAACCCCTTGTGGGCACAACTGTGAGCAGATTGCCTATGTGTGAGTGGAAGCAAGTGCCACAAAGCCATTCTTGCTCTGGATCCCATGAGGAGTCCGCTGTGAAAGCTTGGCATTAAAGGACTTCTATATTCCTAATTCCTGGGCATTGGTGTTCACATGGAAATATAGAAGTTGCAGATACCGACGTAACCGCATAAGATTCAGATAAACCTTGACCGGCAAATACATTTAGACCAAATCATTTGCAAAATTCAGTGATTTCAAGGGGTGTAAAGGAATCAAAGTGCTGGAATTCTAATGGGTGATATACAGAATAAAGAGAGGGGGGAAGTCACTACCGTTAAACAGGTTCAATTTACTAAATACACTTAGGTAATTGCATGGAAAGGTTACTGCTTAATTGACATTGCCAACATTCTAGCACTGTATTGAATGATATTCCTGCTTTGCCAGAACATTAACATGTCTTCATGAAATATTCAAGCAAACCCATCTTCCTTCCAATGTGTAAAGTATTGGGTCTGAAGAAGGGTCTCGACCCGAAACGTCGCCTATCTCCTTCGCTCCTTAGATGCTGCTGCACCCGCTGAGTTTCTCCAGCCTTTTGTGTACCCTTCCTTCCAATGTCTCCATCTACACTTCACGCTGCCTTGCCAAGGCCACCAGTACAATTAGGGACTAGTCTCATAACAGTCACTTCCTCTTCTCTGCTCTCCCATCAGGCAAGAGGAGAGAAGTTTGCAAATGCAGACCTCCACATTCAAGGACAATTTCGTCCCAGCTGTTATGAAGGAACTGAACCATCCACTCACCAGCTAGAGCGCAGTGCTGACTCCTATCTACCTCATTGGAGACTTTCAAACCATATGTAATTGAATGTTACTGAACTTTATCGTATACTAAACATTATTCCCTTTCTCCTGTATCTGCATAGTGTTCTTGGCTTGATTGTAATCATATGTAGTATTTTCGCTGACTGGATAGCACGCAAAATAAAAGGCCTTTCACTGTACCCAGTACTCGTGACAATAATAAACTTAATTGAACTACAATAAAGTAGATCTTTTTGTTCAGTAATCACCACATGTGATGCTCATTTGTAGTTGAGGTAGTTTTGATTTTCTTGATGCATATGTGAGGAAGTGAAAGGTCCCTGGACTGTAACACAGCAAGGTTGCACTGCCATTTGCTTTGGTTCATATTATTCTTTTGCTTTCCTCATGTTCAATCCACTTATCCAAGGCAGAAGACTTTCTCCTTCACTATTTGAAAACTTGAATTCCTGATATGGCAGTTCAGCGGTGTGTATCCCAGTGGCTAGATCCCTTTTACCTATCGATCGGGAAGCTCTCAGTTCAAATCCTAATTGAGGGATTGAGACCCATCTTTTTTTCTGGAGTGAGTGAGCAAGATCTCATGGCACTGCTTGAAGAAAGTAGTGTACATCCCTCTAATGGTGTGGTTAGCTAATATTTACCCTGAATCAAACCGCGTAAATCTCAATATCGAGCTCTGGTCAAACACTGTTGCAGCCACATTTTCCTAAAAATACAACAACCATCACACTTTAAATAAAGTACAACATCCTGATGCCGTAAAAGTGTCTCATAATTTCAAGGTTTCTTTTCACAGCAACACTTTGGGATGCCCTCAACGTCTATAGCCTTGAGTGCCGAGCTGTACAGTCTCACATGATTATTCTGCACTGATGTGAAGTTAAATGTTAAAATAAAAACATCAACTGGTATTTATATACGGAGAGAATATGGATAGCCAAATTTTGGGTTAAATAATAATGTCAGAAGGGACACTACAAATCAAGTCAGAGATACAAAAGCATGGAGAAGAGATCAAGTAAGAATAAAAGCTCTTGATGAGTGGAATATGGGGAGAGTCGGGCTTCAGAGTCGAGAATGCTTAATTGTCATATGTACCGAAACAGAACAATGAAATTCTTCCTTGCCCCAGCATAACAGGTCTGTAAACGCAGTAGACAATAGATAACATAAACAACAAAAAGGGAGCTTGTCTCTTGATTAAGCAGAATGGCAAGATCTTGCACAGCAGGGTTGAGTCTGAGTCAATGGCCAGGATCATGATGGAGTCGGTGAAGGATGAGTGCAGTTTTTGAGTAGAAGCCAGAGCATGGTTTTGATGTGCAGATGAAGTAAAGTTTGACTCATCCATGACAATTTTGGACATTAATGCTTGACAGCAGGAGTTGATTATGGGGTTAAGGAAAATGTTAAAGCAATAGAATTGAGTGCCGTTTACGCACATCCTTTGAGTGGATCATCAAGGATCATTATGAAGGCTGAGACGAAGGTCAGATCATTGTCTACCCCATTTGGAGTTGCACATTCTGCATCATTCATTATACATCAGCAGAGTTGCAGCTCCAGTCTTGACGGGGCTGTGTGATCACACAATAACACCACAAACTGATATTTCTATCTAGGAGGCATTAACACTATAAACTTAAACATTTGGACAAAAGCAGGAGATGCTACAAATAAGTAACTGCGGACTTCACAGACAGATTACCATTTTGAGTTGCCATTGGAAACAAGAAGGATTACATAGGAACTGTTGTACAATTACAGTGCTTATGAGACTTTTGGACAGGCAAATGGATAGAAAGAGTGTGGAAGGACATAGGCCAAATGCAAGCAAAAGAAAGTAGGCTTAAATAAAACATTAAAACACCAGCTCTGCTCAGAGGTTGATCGCCGAGTGTATTTACAGGATTTAGTATTTTTGGTTTAAATTCCTCTGGATTTAGATTTTTTATAAATATCAATTATCTCGGGCATCTTGACACCAATGGAGACATTTCAATCATTAAACCAAAGTGTTACATGACATTGAAAGTGGCTTGTGATAGGAACCAATGTTAATCTAAGGCAGGCTGAATCCCTGATGCTCTGGCCAATATTTTCCTTCATCGACAATATTAAAACTAATTAACTAGACATAATCTGGAATGTTGTTTCTGAGATCTTGCTATAAATAAATTGATTACTTTATTGTCCCAAAAATAATAATGATTAGACAGCAGAGGTAGTTAATTGGCTGTGAAGCTCTTGGATATTCTGGAGACATGAAACTGCAATGCATTTTTCTTACAGTGCCCCCCCCCTCCCCCAATAATGTTTGGGACAAAGACCCATCATGTATTTATTTGCCTCTGTACTCCACAATTTGAGATTTGTAATAGAAAAAATCACATGTGGTTAAAGTACACATTGTCAGATTTTAATAAAGGCCATTTTTATACATTTTGGTTTCACCATGTAGAAATTACAACTGTGTTTATACATGGTCCCTCCATTTCAGGGCACCATAATGTTTGCGACACAGCAATAACATGTAAATAAAAGTAGTCATGTTTAGTATTTTGTTGCATATCCTTTGCATGCAATGACTGCTTAAAGTCTGCGATTCATGGACATCACCAATTGCTGGGTGTCTTCTCTGCCAGGCCTGTATTACAGCCATCTTCTGCTTATGCTTGTTTTGGGGGCTAGTCCCCTTCAGTTTTCTCTTCAGCATTTAAAGGCATGCTCAATTGGGTTCAGATCGGGTGATTGACGTCCACTATAGAAATTACAATTTTCTAGCTTTGAAAAACTCCTTTGTTGCTTTAACAGTATGTTTGGGATCATTGTCTTGCTGTAGAATGAATGGCCAGCCGATGAGTTTTAAGGCATTTGATTGAACTTGAGCAGATAGGATGTGTTTATACACTTCAGAATTCATTATGCTACTACCATCATCAGTTGTATCATCAATGAAGATAAGTGAGCCAGTACCTTCAGCAGCCATACATGCCCAGGCCATAACACCCCCACCACCGTGTTTCACAGATGAGGTGGTATGCTTTGGATCTTGGGCAGTTTCTTCTCTCCTCCATACTTTGCTCTTGTCATCACTCTGATACAAGTTAATCTTCGCCTCATCTGTCCACAAGACCTTTTTTTCCAGAACTGTGGTTGCTCTTTTAAGTACTTCTTGGCAAACTGTAACCTGGCCATCCTATTTTTACGGCTAACCAGTGGTTTGCATCTTACAGTGTAGCCTCTGTATTTCTGTTCATGAAGTCTTCTGCGGACAGTGGTCATTGACAAATCCACACCTGAATCATGAAGAGTGTTTCTGATCTGTTGAACAGGTGTTTAAGGATTTTTCTTTATTATAGAGAGAATTCTTCTGTCACCAGCTGTGGAGGTCTTTGCTTGGACTACCAGTCCCTTTGTGATTAGTAAGCTCACCAGTGCTCTCTTTCTACTTAATGATGTTCCAAACAGTTGATTTTGGTAAGCCGAAGGTTTGGCTGATGTCTTTAAGTTTTATTCTTGTTTCTCAGTCTCATAATGACTTATTTGACTTTCATTGGCACAACTTTGGTCCTCATGTTGATAAACAGCAATAAAAGTTTCCAAAGGTGATGGAAAGACTGGAGGAACGACTAGGTGCAGAGAGCTCTCATATACCTGCATTAAAGAGACATTTAAACACCCCTAAGCAATTACAAACACATGTGAAGCCATGTGTCCCAAACATTATGGTGCCCTGACTAGGGGGGGCTATGTATAAACTGCTGTAATTTCTACATGGTGAAACCAAAATGTATAAAAATGGCCTTTAATAAAATCTGACAATGTGCACATTAACCACATGTGATTTTTTTTCTATTACAAATCTCAAATTGTGGAGTACAGAGGCAAATAAATAAATGATGGGTCTTTGTCCCAAACATTATGGAGGGCACTGTATTTTAATTCAGTTCCACTAGTTTTATCTAGTTTCTGACTGGATTACTTTAGTCACATTCAATAGAAATTAGGTGATTGGATTAGACGAGGACCAGAGGACATAGATTTAAGGTGTAGGGGAAAAGATTTAATAGGGATCTGAGGGGTAACTTTTTCACACAAAGGGTGGTGGGTGTATGGAACAAGCTGCCAGAGGAGGTAATTGAGGCTGGGACTATCCCAACGTTTAAGAAATAGACAGGTACATGGATAGGACATTTTTGGAGGGATATGGACCAAGCGCAGGCAGGCAGACATGTTGACCGGTGTGAGCAAGTTGGGCCGAAGGACCTGTTTCCATACTGCATCCACACATGTCATTCTATGACTATGGATCAAAAATGGGGGGGAAAATGGGCATATTTATTGCTGAAAAGAACATCCCACAGAATAGAAATTGACAAGACCATTGTGATGGCAATTTAAAATTCAGACTTAACCTGCCCCAAAGTACGCTTATGTCCAACTAGCGATATGTCATGACATTAAATAAATAGAAACATGGAAAATAGGTAGGTCATACGGCCCTTCGAGCCAGCATTGCCATTCAATATGATCATAAGCTGATCATCCAGAATCAGTACCCTGTTCCTGCTTTCTCCCCATATCCCTTGATTCTGTTAGCCCTAAGCGTTATATCTAACTCTCTCTTGAATACGTCCAGTGAATTGGCCTCCATTGCCTCTGCGACAGAGAATTCCACAGATTCACAACTCTCTAGCTGAAAACGTTTTTTGTCATCTCAGTCCTAAATGGCCTACCCCTTATTCTTGCTATTATTGATGCTTGGCACAGGAAAATATTTGATTGTAATCAATTTCATCACATGACCTACGATGCGTGTTTTGTCGGACTTTTTCAAATCAATTATAGGCTCATCACTTGCCTCTGAGATGAAAACAAACTTGTTATTCATTTGCTGTGATTATAGTATAATTGCTTCAGTTGGAGCACGGTGCAATTGCCTTATTTACAGCGGGGACCAACAACCAGTAATCACTAGCTGTGGCCAAGCATAATATTTGCTCTTCAGTGAATGTGCTGGTAATGTTTGCAGAATACCCAGCTAAGTAAGCAGAAGTAAACGCAAGTAGCAAAGACTACTTATCTCTGCTGAAGCAATATGCAGACTTCAGAATCCGGTCTTCACCCGACTCTGAACCATCATAAAGAGAAGGGTCTCAACCCAAATCGTCACCCATTCCTTCTCTCCAGAGAAGCTGTCTGTCCCGCTGAGTTTCTCCATCTTTCTGTGTCTATCTTTGGTTTAGACCAGCACCTGCAGTTCCTTCCTTCACATATAGATGATTGGTCTGCAGCAGGAATTCCACGCCTGATTGTAACGCCCGACAGGAAGCTTCAAAAGTGGAACAGTGCCGTAACAATTCATTTCTGAATTTAAATCCTGCTGAGAAACACAAAGCATTCAAATCTGGTCTCAGGAATAATCTCGCTAGTGTTGTTGGGCTTCAATGATAGCCACTAACTGGAGAGGCAAGAACAATTAGATACAGATTTGAACCAAATTCGTTCCAGCTTTCTTGAATATTTGTTGGAGCATTGAAGCACAAACCATTCATGTGGAAGGAACTGCTGATGCTAGTTTACACTGAAAATAGACACAAAAAGCTGGAGTAACTCAGCGGGACAGGCAGCGTGTTTGGAGAGAAGGAATGGGTGATGTTTCGGGTCGAGACCCTTCTTCAGACTGAGAGTCAGGGGAGAGGGAGACACGGGGAAAAGGAAGGGCAAGGCGTGAAATCTATTCATGTTATCTTTCACAACTTGGTTGCAATGACATTGAGCTTGCTGCCAAGTGTCAAGTTAACAGCACACTCACTCTGTTGCCCTGCCCTCAACCACTGGTTCCTCTGCCGCTTGCCACTCAGTGTCCAAGTGGCTGCTGTTTACAGACAAGCAATGTGCCTGAGCTCTTTTGCCCCTGTCCCACTTAGGAAACGTGAACAGAAACCTCTGGAGACTTTGCGCTCCGCCCAAGGTTTCCGTGCAGTTCCCGGAGGTTTTTGGCAGTCCACCTAATGGTCGAAAGTGGTTTCCGCTTGGGGAGACCGACAAAAACCTCCTAGCTTCTCTGCACTGACAATATATCTGGCCCACACATAAAGCCCCATATCTGACCCCCTGGACTTAACGTATTACGTTCAAGTCCACAGGTGTTTATCTAATGCAGTAATCTTTTATGGGGCACTTCATGGACCAAATTTTGTTATACAAAATTTGCTACACCCATTGACTTCCTTGTTATATGACATGCTAGTTATTTTGTCAAAGTAGTCATCAATTGGTTGAACACAATTTCTCATCCATAAAATTATACTCACTCAGCTGTATGTATTCTGTTACCATTTCCTTCATTTTCTTAACAAACTGTCCTGAAGTAATTTTCACCCCCAATATTTTCAGTATTTTGCTGTCTTCCTCTCAGCTGGGACTTTTCCGAAATGCAAAGTCCAATAACAATATATATTTAAGGAATATATTCTATTTAATGTGATCTTGAGAGTACATAATATTTTCTGTGGTATTCATAACACAACAATGATAAAAAATATCTTTGCTTTGATTGCACCTACTAACATGCATGCATTATTATATTACAGTTAATAAGTGCCAAGGGCAAATTTTTGTTCCATTGCTCCCCATTCCCAATTACTTTTACATTGCAGTGATTGAAATCCAAGTGAAGTTTAAATGGCATCAGAAAAATAAAATCTTCAGAATGGATGATATTCATTATGTGGTTGGTTAGAGTCAGTATCAGCACTATTACTGTATTAAATTTTGAATCTTCAGATGTCCTGGTTCAAGCTTAAACTAAAGACAAATAATAACCTCCTCACACATTCCCCTGCAAATATCTCTGTCACTCCTTTAAAATATGTCCCTTCTTTGAACAAGCTCTTAAACATCGCATCTGAATTGGTTTCCATCTGATTACACTCCTTGAGGATGTTCATCTACATGTTCAATTAATAAAACAACAAGATTGGGGACATTTCTATTCAGCCTGTCAAAGGAATTTGGTGGGGGATAAGAAATAGTTAGTGAGGTAAACAAACATAATAATTGAGTGGCCCGCCGGCATCGCTCATGTAAGCTGCTTCCTGCAAATCCTTAAATTCCGACTGCCACCGGGAGCAGGACATGGCCTTACTTGCTGTGCTGGGGTGACACTCATTCACTGCCCGGTCCTCCAGGATGCACCGAGCCGCAGGCTTGTCCATGCTGGTCACCTGGGCGAATTCAGCACAGAGACTCTAACGGCAGCGGTGCAACACTTCTGATGGCCCGACGACTTCCGACGACTTGCACTGAGGCTGCTCCATGGCCGGAGCTGCAGCGTGCGACTCCCCAGGCCGGCTAACACTCGCCAGCCCCGGCTCCCCGTCCGCATCTGCCGCCGCCGCTTCAATCCCTCCCTCAGCCCCGGCTCTCCAACACCCGCGGCCCAGGCACTTGATATGAGTTTTGACATTTTCGTTGATCACGGAATTTCTCATGACAGAGCATGAGAAATTTGTTATCAGCGTGAGAGCATGAGAATTTGTCGAAATGCGTGATTCTCACGCTCAATGGGTGAGAGTTGGCAGCCCTGCGTACTGCAGCAACTGGGGAAGCACAGGAGCAAGCAGACCATGGGCACTGGCTGGTGGGTGGATAGTGCTGGGTATTTGTATGTAATTTATCTTCTGTGGATTACTTGCCTTCACTGTGCTTCTGTGGGAATTGAGCTCTTTTCAGTTTAGAGATACAGCGCAGAAACAGGCCTTTTGGCCAACTGAGTCTGCACCGACCAGCGATCGCCGCATGCGAACACTATCCTGCACACACTGGGGACAATTCACACTTATACCTAACCAATTAACCTACAAACCTGTACGTCTTTGGAGTGTGGGAGCAAACCAAAGATCTCGGAAAAAACCCACACAGGTTACGGAGAGAACAAACAAACTCCTCCCAGAGCACCCGTAGTCGGGATCAAACCTGGGTCTCTGGCGCTGCACCACCATGCTGGCCTTTTGGAAGCTTTCTTGGAATATTCTCCTGTTGATAATTTTTCTTTCTGCTTCTTAATTCCCCATTACACCATCTCCATATTTTGAACAAAATGGTGTCAACTTTGGGAAAATGTACTTAGGAGTTTTTTAAAAAAGGCTGCTTATTTGAACACTTGCTATGCGAGTTCCTTTAAGCATTTTGTCAAATATATTTACCTTCATCAGTTTTGTTCATACAATCCAAACATTCATCTGATAACTGCGTCTAACAGCTGGGAGGAATAAGACAATTTGAGATACTGCACTGTTCAGTTGAATCTATTTACTTTGTTTATAAATAACACCCCATTAAACACATCCTAGCACATCCATTTTCATTGCAGAGTTGGGTATTTTTTACTGATATGGCACGACATGTTATATTTTGGTCAATAGATGACAAGGGATTCGAAAGGCTTGACCTCACTTTATGAAGATACTGGAAATCACTGCTTTCTTATTCATTAAAAAATAAATATAATTATCTCCCGGAAACTACATATTCACTCCCTTGAAATCAATTATGGTGCTGAGCAGACGTATATATCTGCTCAGATCTGTGATATTTTCTGCTTAAAAGATCAAACTATTTCCCCATTCTGCCCATGATAAATGACACTCTGAGGCTGCAAATATTTTGAATGGTAGTTTACAAAAAAAAAGCACAAAGTGCTGGAGTAGCTCAGCGGGTGAGGCGGCATCAGTGGAGGATGTGGATAGGTGGCGTTTTGGGTCGGGACCCTCCTCACACTGATTGTAGTAAAGGGATGAAAGCTAGTAAAGAAGCGAGGGCAGGACAAAGACTGGGAAATGTTAGGTGGATACAGATGAGGGAAATTCGATAGGCTGGTGGATGGACAAAAACTTGTGATGAAATGGAGACAAGAGGGTGTAAAATTAGAATAAGAGTGAAATGTAAAGCCAGAGGAAGGGATCGTCTTCAAATAGCATGAGGGTAAGCGGGAAGGGTGGGGAGGATAGTGGGAGAACTGGATGTGCACCAGGGTGGGGCACGGGGAAGAGAGAGGGGAAAGAAGGGTAGGGGATTATTACCTAAAATCATCGCATTCAATGTTCATACCCAAGTGGAATATGAGGTGCTGTTCCTCCAGTTTGCCTGTGGCCTCACCCTGGCAACGGACGATACGCTGGACAGAAAGTAGGGCGGCACGGTGGTGCAGCGGTAGAGTCGCTGCCTGACAGCGCTTGCAGCACCAGAGACCCGGGTGCTGTCTGTACGGAGTTTGTATGTTCTCCCCGTGACCGCGTGGGGCTTCTCCGACATCTTTGGTTTCCTCCCACACTCCAAAGACGTACAGGTATGTAGGTTAATTGCCTTGGTGCATGTGTAAAAACAATTGTCCCTAGTATCTGTAGGATAGTGTTAATGTGCAGGGATTGCATACCGGCACGGACCCAGTGGGCCAAAGGGCCTGTTTCCACGCTGTATGTCTAAACTAAACTAAACTAAAGTATGGGAATGGGAAGGAGAGTTAAAGTGGTTAACAACCAGAAGATCCAGTGGGCCTTGGCAGACCGAGTGCAAATGTTTAGTGAAATGGCCACCTAGTCTACGCCTGGCTCCACTGATGTAAAGGAGCCCACATCAGGAGCACCGAATGCCGTAGATGAAGTTAAATGAGGTGCATGTGAACCTCTGCCTCACCTGAAGGACAGCTAGGGTCCCTGAATGGATGTGAGGGAGGAGGTGTACGGAGTTACATTTCCCACAGTTGCACGGTAAAGTATCTGGGGAAGAGGTGGTTTGGGTGGGAATGGATGAGTGAACCAAGGAAATGCAGAGGGAGTGGCTTCAATGGAGAGGAGAAAGGAGTGGGAATGGGAAGATGTGACTAGTGGTGGGATTACATTGAAGGTGGCTGAAATGTCAGAAAATGTTGTGTGAAACGCGGAGAGTGGTGGGGTGAAAGGGCAGGATCAGTGGAATTCTATCCTTGTCCTGACTGGGAGGAGGGGTGTCAGAGATAGTCCAAATAAATATATGATCAGGGTTTAAGTTAGCACCTCATGTTCCGATTGGAAAGCTTGCAACCCAACAGTATTAACATTGAATTCTCCAATTTCAGGTAACAACTCCCTCCCAGTCTTCTGACCTAGAAGAGGTTGGAATGAGGTCCTGACCTCCCATGTACTTTATTGGAGACCTTTGAACTTTGGGCTTTATGTTGCACTAAATGTTATACCTATTATCCTGTATCTGTACACTGTGCACGGCTTGATTGTAATCATGTATAGTCTTTCCGTTGACTGGTTAGCACGCAACAGCTTATCACCTCCTCCATCCACGTGACAATAATAAACTTAACTAAACTTCCTATATGTTAATATATAGATAAAGACAAGCAGATGAAGGGCAGCACAGCGCTTTACTTAATTAACATGTTTACTCTTAGTTCACGAGTAAGAGTAATTAAAGATGAGAAGATGATGACGCACTTTGTTTTGGAGCGTATGATTTGATGGTCAGTGTCTCTATCAGTGTCATGATGTATGAAGAGCTTGTTTTCTGGGACTTTCCTTCCAGTGAAATGCCAGCTCTTCATCAAAGAGAATGGGAAAAGGTAATGGGCCTGTCCCACTTAGGTGATTTTTTTCGGTGACTGCCAGCGATTGTCATAGTCGTAGCAGGTCACCGAAAAACCGGCGACTGGACCCCCCCACGACAATGTCTACAACAACCTACCACATAGTCGACATTAAGGTACGGCAAGCTACCGACAACCGGTGACCCATTAGCAAGTCAACCTACGACAACCTACGTCCACCTGCGACAAGCCACGACCCTGTCGGCGACAACTGAACACAACTGAAGACAATTCAGTCGCCGGTACCTGTCGCCGGTTGACGTAGGTAGTAGCCAATGAAATTCACCGGTCAGCACTGGCAACAGCCTACGTCACCTGGCGACAACCTACGACAGCACCTACGTCCACCTACACACATTGGCTTCAAGCCAACTGTCTCTGAAAAATTTTGAACATCTCAAAATTCATTTTTCAGCTTGAAATTGTGCAATCTGGTGCATACTGTAGCGAGTCTTTTTACTTACACTTGGATGCAATATTTAGGCTTTAAATTGGATTAGCTATGAATAAGGTTAGGCTAAATTACATTCCTAATTACATTCAAGAGTAGAGCCAGGATCTGATCAACAGGTGCAGGACATGAATGATCTTAGTATATTCATGTATGGAAATCAGATTATAATCAAACACTTGGCCCATGTTGACCAACCTGGGTCTCACTGCACACCTGATACTTCTCCTGGCCCTGACTCCAGTTGCATACTTTCTCTCATTCCTGTACCTGAGTACAGCCCTACACCTGGCCCCCTATTCTACCCTGATCATAGCTACTTACCTGCTTGGCTTCCCAGAACTGAACACTTCCATTGTCCCAGCTTTGACTGCACACCTAGTACTATTCCAGACCTGGACTCTGGATGCACACTTGGCCTTGCTCCTAGCCCGCTGCACTGACAATATATCTGGCCCACACATAAAGCCCCATATCTGACCCCCTGGACTTAACCTATTATGTTCAAGTTCACAGGTGCTTATCTAATGCAGTAATCCTTTATGGGGCACTTCACGGACCAAATTTTGTATAACAAAATTTGCTACATCCATTGGCTTCCTTGTTATCTTACATGCTAGTTACTTTGTCAAATAAGTCATCAATTGGTTGGACACAATTTCTTATCCATAAAATTATACACACTCAGCTGTATAAGTATTCTGTTATCATTTCCTTCATTTTCCCAACAAACTTTCCTGAAGTCATTTTCACCCGCAATATTTTCAGTATTTTGCCGTCTTCCTTTCAGCTGGGACTTTTCCGAAATGCAAAGTCCAATAACTGTAGATTTAAGCAATATTATTCTATTAAATGTGATCTTGAGAGTACATTATATTTTCTGTGGTATTCATAACACAACAATGATAATGTTTTGTTTTGATTGCACCTATCAACATGCATACATTGGTGTACTACAGTTAATATGTACCGAGGGCAATTTTTGTTCCAATGCTCCCCATTCCCAATTACTTTTATATTGATGTGATTGAAATCCAAGTGAAGTTTAAATGGCATCAGAAAAATAAAACCTCCGGAATGGATGATATTCATTAAGTGGTTGGTTGGTTGGTTGGAGTCAGTATCAGCACAATTAGTATATTAAACTTTGAATCTTCAGATATCCTGGTTCCAGCTAAAACTAAAGACAAATAATAACCTCCTCACACATTCCCCTGCAAACATAGAAACATAGAAACATAGAAATTAGATGCAGGAATAGGCCATTCTGCCCTTCGAGCCTGCACCGCCATTCAATATGATCATGGCTGATCATCCAACTCAGTATCCCGTACCTGCCTTCTCTCCATACCCTCTGACCCCCTTAGCCACAAGGGCCACATCTAACTCCCTCTTAAATATATCCAATGAACTGGCCTCAACTACCCTCTGTGGCAGAGAATTCCAGAGACCCACCACTCTCTGTGTGAAAAAAGTCCTTCTCATCTCGGTCCTAAAGGATTTCCCCCTTATCCTTAAGCTGTGACCCCTTGTCCTGGACGTCCCCAACATCGGGAACAATCTTCCTGCATCTAGCCTGTCCAACCCCTTAAGAATCTTGTAAGTTTCTATAAGATCCCCTCTCAATCTCCTAAATTCTAGAGAGTATAAACCGAGTCTATGCAGTCTTTGTTCATAAGACAGTCCTGACATCCCAGGAATCAGTCTGGTGAACCTTCGCTGCACTCCCTCTATGGCAATAATGTCCTTCCTCAGATTTGGAGACCAGAACTGTACGCAATACTCCAGGTGTGGCCTCACCAAGACCCTATACAACTGAAGTAGAACCTCCCTGCTCCTATACTCAAATCCTTTTGCTATGAAAGCTAACATACCATTGGCTTTCTTCACTGCCTGTTGTACCTGCATGCCTACTTTCAATGACTGGTGTACCATGACACCCAGGTCGACAACCATGACAACATCTCTGTCACTCCTTTAAAATGTGGCCCTTCTTTGAACAAGCTCTTAAACATCACATCTGAATCAGTTTCCATCTGATTACACTCCTTGACGATGTTCATCTATGTGTTCAATTAATAAAACAACGAGATTGGGGACATTTCTATTCAACATGTCAAAGGAATTTGCGGGGGGGGGGGTTAGAAATAGTCAGTGAGGTAAACAAACATAATAGTTGAGTGGCAAATGACAATAGTGCTACCTTCCCAATATTTAACTGAAGGAAATAATGGGTTATCGGGGCTGTATGTTGTGACAGACAGCCTGACACCTTGCATGTTATTTTAATATTACACTTATCCCATCCCCCTGATATTCCGGATTAATAAATTAAGGTTTTGTCAACTAATTGCAAATCAGGCTAATTACAAATCAATAACATTAGCCAACTCCGAAACACGAAGGGCCTGTTTTCACAATGTAACATTATATGACTACATTATACCTCCACTGTGCATGAATGCTTCAAAATCAAGTGGTCGAGTTTTATTGCCATATACTTTTGCATAGAAACATAGAAATTAGGTGCAGGTATAGGCCATTCGGCTCTTTGAGCCAGCACTGCCATTCAATATGATCATGGCTGCTCATCTAAAATCAGTACTGCTTTCCTGTTTTTCCCCATATCCCTTGATTTTGCGCGCCCCAGGAGCTAAATGTAACTCTCTTGAAAACATCCAGTGAATTTGCTTCCACTGCCTTCTGTGGCAGAGAATTCCACAGATTCACAACTCTCTGGGTGAAGAAAGTTTGTCCTCATATCAGTCCAAACTGGCCTACCCTTTATTCTTAACCTATTATCTGAACTCCCCCAACATTTTTCCTGCAGTTACAATAAGTGAAAATCTAGCAGGCAAGCAGGATGCGTTCTCCAACCACCCCCATTTGAAGGCCACTATCTTCCACCGTTTCTACCCAGTGCTTGGTACCTACTTCCAGCAGCCACTGGTTGTTCTCCAGGATGCACCGAGCCACAGCCTGAAGGGCCTGTCCCACTTAGGCAATATTTTGGGCGACTACAAGCGACAGTGGCAATGATTTGTGCTGTCGGAAGTTGTCATGGATTGTCGGGAGGTGTCGTAGGTGAATGCTAGTAAAACTAGTCCCTGACAGTCGCCTAAAGAGTCGCCTCAGTGGGACAGGTCCATAAGTGCGTGGGAATAGCGTAGATCAGGGGCGCCGCGACCAGCTGCGTCACTCATTGCCCAGCCCACTCTCCAAGTCGCTGATAGACACAAAAAGCCAGAGTAACATCCAATTTCCTCTCTGTGTCTGTGGACCAACTCCAAGCACCAGAGGCCCATTGATCTGCGGCGCTGCTCGATACATGATTGGCTTTGTGGAGATCAGAGCCAGATGTCACCGTGTACCAGCACTCTGTTTTACACAGCCCTGTTAGCTGGACAGGGTTCAGTTTAGAGATACAGCGCGGAAACAGGCCCTTCGGACCACCGAGTCTGCACCGACCAGCGATCCCCGCACATTAACACTATCCTACACACACTAGGGATAATTTACACTTATACCAAGCCAATTAACCAGACCTTCAGTCTGAAGAAGGGTCTCGACCCGAAACATCACACATTCCTTCTCTCCAGAGATGCTGCCTGACCCGCTGAGTTACTCCAGCACTTTGTGCCTATTGGTTTAAACCAGCATCTGCAGTTTCTTTCTGCACGCGTACCTGTCCAAATGCCGTTTAAATGTCATTGTGGTAATTTCAAGTGTAGAATGAAGACAAGAATGTTTAGTTGTCGAGTGCAGCAACATCAGAACAATGACATTCTCAGTAACAGGCCAGTTAAAGCAACAACACACAAATACATGTAAATAGATTGATTTAGTTTACTATTGTCACCTGTAGCGAGGTACAGGGAAAAGCTTTCATTGCGTGCTATCCGGTAAATGCAAGCAAGCCGCAAACACTTGCCAGCCCGGCAAACACTCGACAGCCCTGGCTCCCCGCATCTGCCCCCGCCGCTCCATCCATCCCTCCCTCAGCCCCGGCTCTCCAACACCCGCGGCCCATGCACTTGATATGAGTTTTGAAATTCTCGTTGATCACAGAATTTCTCACGACAGAGTGTGAGAAATTTGTGATCAGCGTGAGAGCTTGAGAATTTGGCCAAATGCGTGAGAGTTGGCAGCCCTGATATGTTACACATGGTGGCTCCACACGAATGATGCTGGCTTCCAGCAAACTGCCAAATCAAATGCCTTATGTAAATGTGCCTGATAGAGTTACGCATAGCAAGTTAGATCATTTTTTAATAATGTATCGTTATCTTATTAAATGCATCCCATTACTAATTGATGGTTTGACCTTGGGGGGTGGGAGGGGGAAATCCCAGAATTGTCTCCATGCCCCAGGGCTCGTTGTTTGAAGCAATGAATTACCGTCTTTAGTTTAACGTTTGCACTGTTGGGACATGAGCAATTACAAAGACAACTTGTACCTTCAGCATCTTTAATATGACAACACGGCCCAAGATGCTTCACAAGTGTAATCAGAATAAATCTGACACAGGTCTCGTGAGGTTTTGCAATAATTATGAGAAGCAAGGTCAGTTTGTTTAGAGACTGTCTTAACAAACAAGAGACAGAAAGGGAAGAGAATTATGGATCTCAGGGAGCAGGCTGTGGAGTGATGATCAAGAGGGGGGAATTGACGGAACAAGGATTTTGTTGCCAATTATCATTTACAGGGTGGCATTGCAGACATTAGGAAGGATGAGATTTAAAAAAGGATTTCGGATTAAAAAATAAGGTATGGTTTAACTGGCAATAACATAGACACAAATTGCTGGAGTAACTCAGCGGGACAGCCAGCATCTCTGGAGAGAAGGGATGGGTCGCGATTCTTCTCCAGTGTGAAGAAGGGTCTCAACCCAAAACGTCACCCTTTCCTTCTCTCCAGAGATGCTGTCTGTCCCGCTGAGTTACTCCAGCATTTTGCGTCTATCTTTGGTGCAAACCAGCATCAGCAGTTCTTTCCTATACATGGTTTAACTGGCATTGAGTATTGGGTGAACGAGGCTTTGTGTGAATCAGGACATGGGAAGAAAAGGTTAACAAAGGATAGAAGATGGGAGGCTGCCAGGAGTGCTGGGCTAGTCATGACTCGAGGTTTAATAAATAGACAGGGATGTGGGTCTCAGCAGGACAGCAGCTGAGGTTGGGGTGCAACAGGCTAAGTGAAGGCATGGACGTTCCTTTCTGGGTCAAAGCATCATGATTAGTCCGGTTCAGTCTTGGAGAAATGTCACAGAGAGGTATTGGGATGGCGGTTAGTCAACAGTTTGTGTCAAGGACTAACAAAAACGACCCAGCTTTCCCAACATTTAGTTGGGGGGGTAATATGTCAGACAAGCAGTCTAACAATTGAGAGCAAGAGGAGGGGTCGAGAGTTGGGAGTGAGTTAGAGCTGAATCTCATCAGACTATCTTTATAAATAGACTCAAATTATGTTGAAGGCCAGCACATAGATAAGTAATGACCAAAAATAGAACATCAGCGGTAACAGTACAGGGATGGAAGGGGAAGTCATTTTAGATGTTTCTCTGATAGATAAGAACATAGTTTTTCTTCCATTGATCCATGCCCCAGTAACAGTAATGCATGCCATGCAATGTTTGATCATCTCCATCCGTATATAATCATATCTTACCTTCATAATTTACCATCCCTTTCAGAATAGGATACTTATGAAGATAGACTCAAAGAGCTGGAGTAACTCAGCGGGACAGGCAGCATCTCTGGAGAGAAGAAGGGTGACCCAAAACATCACCCATTCCTTCTCTCCAGAGATGAGGCTTTTTGTGTATATCTTCAGTTTAAGCCAGCATCTGCAGTTTCTTTTTACACAGGATACTTATGAAGCTCTTTGTGAAGTGTTAAGCTACAAGTATCAATGCGTGTGTGCTAGCGCTGAAGACCTTTTTGGCTCATCTCCTTTCCACAAATATAAATGCCTCACAACAGTCATCACACTTAAGATGTAAGACTTTACAGTGTTAAAAGTAAAACAACAACAGAATGTCACTAATTTTCTGCTACGTCTTCTGGTCTTGGAGAGCAGATAGAGAATTATTTAAAGGAAAGCTGCTACTTTCCGGAGAAACTGTGACATTCCGGTTTGCGGTGAGAGTCCTGGTTTGCCTTTTAGAGCATTTACATCTAATTTCCTTGGCAGCAAGAATTCCTCAAAACTTCAGCATCATGTCAGCAGAGTAATCTATTTAGTTTAAAATGATGTGCTCTCTCTATAATTCCAACAAAAATCTCTTGGACTTAGGATTCAGCACAGCCCTTTACATCGGTATCCTTAACTTCCTGAACCAGAGACCACAATCAGTAAGTGACGAAACATCCTCCACGGTAATTCTCAACGTTGGTGGCCTGCAAAGCTGCGTTCTCACCACTTATTTTACTCCCCGTACATTCACAACTATTCAGCCAAATTCCACTCCACTTCCATTTAGAGTTTGCAGATGACATAATTGTATTGGGGAAGATCTCAAAGAATGACACGAGGAAGTACAGGAAGGAAACCCAATGGGTTTGATTGTCTATAAGGTGAGGAACACTCCTGAAAAGGCCACAGCTGAGGACTGGGCCAAGCTTCCTGTTTGTTGGGGTCAAAGGTCAGGATATCAGTTGAGTCAAGGATTGAGTGAGGTCAAGAATGCACAGAGTGAATGAAGAGGCATGTCGGAGGATGTTGGTGGGTGATGGACGTGTGATCGAGAGGGCTGTCCAATTCCGCAAAAGCGATTGGATTGTGGACCCTCTTCACCCTATAAACAGAGAGAAGGAATGGGTGACGTTTCGGGTCAAGACCCTTCTTCCTTCTCTCCAGAGATGCTGTCTGTCCCGCTGAGTAACTCCAGCTTTTTGATTCTACCTTTGATTTAAACCAGCATCTGCAGTTCTTTCCCACACAGTGACATCTTATTGGTGATTGTGAACGATATATAATTGAAGGGAAGCGGGTGCTGGCTATAACGTGGCATGAGCTTGAAGTATTCTGGAGTGCCTGCCTTCAGCATTACAGCCAGACATCACTGGCGCCCTCCATGACATCTACTCCAGGCGGATATCCTGAGATTTATCAAAGACCCTAGCCACCCGCAGATGATGTATTACTATACATTACAAATCCAGAAACCAGCATTCCAAACTTGTTAAATCTTATAGCTCAATTTGGCTCATTTTCAGGATGTAGAATTAATTGGAATAATAGTGAAATTATGCCAATAACGGAACTTAACTTATATACATTGCAACAATCTCTTTTTAAAATAGTCAATGAAAAATGTAAATATCTAGGAATTTATGTGACTAAGAAATATACTTCTTTATTTAAACTAAATTTTCCGCCTTTACTTAATAAACTGCATAAGAATATCCGGTATTGGAGAACATTTCTCATCTCAATGCTCGGTAGAATTAATGCCATAAAAACGATTTTTCTTCCGCAATTACTATACCTTTTTCAATTATTCCCGATATATCTCCTAAAATTTTTTTTTTTTAAAGTTGATTTTATCGTCACAAGTTTTATTTGGGATTATAAGAATCGTAGAATAAGTAACAAAACATCTATGTAAATCTAAGACGAATGGAGGATTAGTTCTTCCAATTTTTTAATTTTACTTTTGGGCAGTTAACATTAAAAACATGAACTTCTGGTTGGAAGATATGGATCAGCAACCAGACTGGTTAAAGATGGAAAAGGAAGATTGTTTGCCTTTTGAAATTGGCTCGATTCTGTTAGCTCCCACAAAACTGAATAAAAAAACCTATAGTTAAAATCCTATAATATATAGTGGTATACGAATTTGGAAACAAAAAAAAACTTTAAAATTGGATAATTTATCACTCTTTCTCCCCATTGTAAATAATCCTTCATTTAAACCTTCATTTAAATTAAATGTTGGATAAAGGTTTTGTACAATGGAAAAATTATGGAATTAAAAAGGTGGGCCATTTTTATAGAAAAGGTATTTTTCTTTCATTTCAGGAGTTACAAACAGAATTATGGACTACATTCAAATATTTGTTTAGATATTTACAACTTAGAGATGATGTTAAATCACATACACAACAATACAGAACTAGAGCCAGAGACTCTTGATGAATGTTTGAATAAACATCCTAATACAGAGAAATTAATATCTCACATTTATAATACTCTTTTAGATAGTGAGGTCCCGTCGACGGAATTATATAGACAAGCGTGGGAAAATGAATTAGCTCAACCTATAATGAAAGATATTTGGGACGAAAGTCTACAACATATACATCAATGCTCGTTTAATACAGTTTAAAGTGCTACAGAGACTGCATTACTCTAAAACAAAATTAAATCGAATGTTTCCAAATATCTCCCCATCTGTGACAAATGTCAATATTCAGCGGCTAATTTAACTCATACTTTTGTAAATTGTATTAAAATTTAAAATTTCTGGATGGATATTTTTAAAATTATTTCTGAAGTTGTTGATATCCAATTGAACCCTGCGCCAAAACTAATAATATTAGGAATAACAGAACAAAGCCTAAAACTCACAAAAAGCCAAAGAAATTTCCTTGATTATAGTATAATAATCGGGAAAAAATTAATATTAACATTTTGGAAAAACCCAATAACCCCCACAATTAAAATGTGGATTATGGAGATGTCGGAGACCTTACATTTGGAAAAAATTAGACTTGTCTTAATTGATAAACCAGAATGATTTGCTAGAACATGGTCTCCATTCATAGATTATTTGAAAGGGTAAATTGGTCCAGCACGGAGGCCTGACTGAAACTTGAATCCAGGATTAGATGAATAGTTACGTTTTATAACCTACGGACCCATCTCCTAAACTGTATTATTGGTAATTTATTCTGTCATTCTTGTTTTTTCTTTCTTATCTTTCTATCTATAAATAAAAATAAACAATTAGAAGCAGTGTTAATATGTAATTGATAAATGAGGACCCCAGCTATTTTGACAGCTGGGACCCCAGCTACTAACAACATGTAATTGATAAACAAAGTGTGTTTTGGTTCTGATTACAATATATGCTTCTAATAAAAAATATTATTAATAAAAAAGACCCCTGCCACCCAGCCCACGGTCTATTCTGCCTGCTGCCCTCAGGCAGAAGATCAGCTCCCGTACCACCAGACACTCAAACAGCTTTTCCCCCCAGGCAATCAGGCTGCTGAACCAACCAGCCCAGAAACTCACCTGAACTGGACTTGTCTATAATTTAGTGGTCACTTTATAATTTAATGTTAAATCTACTGTACGGAATCCTCCAGCACACGATTTTCACACAGGATTGGACCGTGTATGGAACTGGCTTGACAATAAACCCCTTCAATCTCTTGAATCTCTTCCCTGGTCCCACAGCAATGGCTCAATCCAATATTCTCAGACGTAACAATATGGACTGAATCAAAATGAGATCTTAGGAGCCAACAAGACTTACAGCGATGGTATCATTTCAATGATTGGAATCCAATACCACAAAACCACTGGACAAAATCTCACGGCACAGTTGTTTTTCCGCACTCTTCAAGCTCACATAAAATGTTGCTACCAAATTTCAATCACCTGTAACTTTCTCAATTGAATCCCCCAATTCAGGTAAAGGAGAGAAAAGACAAAACAAGTAAGACTTGTCTTTTTAAAACCGTGTGCAGGTCCATCACCAATTTTACGGCACCATTTTGGTCGGGGTGTGGCAGATGCCTGAGATGAAAAGACAAAAAGTATGGGATGAGGAGATAAGGATAGAAGAAGTGGGAATTGTGAAGCCAGAGGAAGGAATATAAATCGGTCAGACAGGGGGAGGGGGAAGGGGAGAAATGGGTGCGAATCCCGATAGAGCACAGGGAAAAGAGGGGGGACAAAAGTGCTGGGTTGTGTTTGTGGGTAGTTACCTTAAATTCAATGTTAAATCTACCTTTAGGTTGCAAACTACCCGAGCGGAACATGAGGTGCTGCTCCTTCACTTTGTATGTTACCTCACCTAGGCAATGGTGGAGGCCCAGGACAGAAATGTCATCGTGGGAATGGGAAGGGGAATTAAAATGGTTAGCAACTGGGAGATTCAGCAGGCTTTGGTGGACCAAGCCCAAGTGTTCGGCAAAACATTTGCCTCGTCTAGACTAGAATAGCCTCTTGTGCGTGGTCCGCCAAGACCCACAACATCTCCCGCTTGCTAACCCTTATAATTCCCTTTTCCCATTCCCATATTGACCGTCCTGTGCTGGGTCTCCTCCATTCCCAGAGTGAGGCTACAAGCAAACTGGAGGAACCGCACCTCATATTCTGCTAGCGTAGCTTACAACCTAAAGGGCCTGTCCCACTTACACAATTTTTTCGGCGACATGTAGCGGGGTGACACCTGTTTGGTCGTGAGTAGTCGCCCAAAGAGTCGTACCTTTTTCTGGTCTCTTCTCCCTTCTCTGTGGCCCACATGGATTCACACCCATCTCTCCCATCACCCATCCCCCACCCCACCCCCAGCCCCTTCCACCTATATTTCGTACTCTGGCTTCACAAATCGCACCCCTTTTATCCTTATATCCGTATCTCACATTTTTTGCCTTTTCACCTCCGGAACTGTCTGCCAAACAAAGTCCTCCACCCCCCCCCCCCCCCCCATCCCCCACCCCACCTGTAGCCACCTATCACTTGCCAGGCTGTGTCCTGCCCTCATCTCTCTTCCAGCTTTGTCCCCCCCCCCCCCACCACAACAATCAGCCTGAAGAAGGAATCCGACATGAAACATCATCTATCCATGTTCTCCAGAGACCTGCTGAGTTATCCAGCATTTTGCGTCTTTTTTCTCTACCTTTATCTTTATCTGACAGCCACAACTTCTGTAGTGAGATTAATAGTCCAGCAGGTTCTAAACAAAAAGGAGATTTATGGACAAAATGCGGTTTATGTAAATTAAACGCCAAAGTATCATAAATTGATTATGTGTTATGGAGATTTGCAACATGCTGTTATTCCTTAATCCTGTGTATTTGCTGCTTGACCTTTCCAGCAAAGTTTGTGTCAGATATGACTACAGCCACTAGAATGTTTTTGATTCGCAACAACTTTTAAGGGGTCCTTGGGCTTTGTGTACCTATTCTCATCTCAATCTCATCAAATCTTATGATCTTATACACCCTCTATAAGATCACCCCTCATTCTCCTGCAGTCCAGGGAATAAAAGCCTAGCCTGTCCAACCTCTCTCTGTAGCTCAGGCCCTCAAGTCCAGGCAACATCCCCATAAATCGATCCCTAAAGGGCCTGTCCCACCAGCATGCAACTCTATGCGATGAGCGCGATCAAACTAGAAGCGGGGGCCGCGCGGAGGTCGGGTGATCCCCTGTACAGGGCCGTTCCCACCAGCATGCGCCTGCATGCGGCAAGCGCGACCAAACCGGCAGCGAAGGCCGCGCGGAGGTCGGGTGAGTTGCGCAATGCGGCGCAAAGTTAGGCGAACTTGGAGCGAAGTCTTAAGGTGAGTTCGCCAGGACAGAGAGGGGCATACAGAGAGGGGCACAGAGGCACACACGCAGAGGGCCACGGAGCCACACACATAGAGGGTCACGGAGGCACCTACAGATAGGTTCACGGAGGCATAATGTCGAGGCGGTGTGTAAAGCGTCGAGGCGACAGCGAGCTGACAAGCCGTTGCCGCGCGGAATTTTTTAACATCGTTTTTCGGAGCCCCGCGCGATGTCGGGACGAACTCCACACAATTCCGCACGGCTCCGGCGATTGAAGTAGGACCAGTCCTGCGACGCCGGACGGCTCAAGTGACCACGTTAGGTCGCACTCATTGCATGGAGTTGCATGCTTGTAGGACAGGCCTTAAGGCACACCACTGGTCACTGGCTTCCAGTCTGAAAAACAACCTTTCATCATCACCCTCTGCATGCTTCCATGAAGCCAATTCTCTATCCAGTAGGCTAGCTCTTCCTGGATCCCATGTTATCTAACCTTCCAGAGCAGCCGACCATGCAGAACCTTGTCAAATGCTGTGTTGAAGTCTATATGGACAATGTCTAAGGCTTTGCCCTCATCAAAGTTTTATGGTTACTTCAAAAATGTAATCAGATTCCCCATGTTCAAAACTATGCTGACTATCCAAATGCATAGAGATCTCATCCCTCATAACACTCTCCAGTAACTTGCACACCACAGGTGTTAGGCTCACTGGTCTATAATTCCCAAATGTCTTACAGTTAAAAGACATTTCGGCAGGTGCACAGATAGGAAAGTTTTCGAATATTGTCGGCCAATGTCAGGTAAATGCAACAAGCTTAGATGGCCTGGACAGATTGGTCGAAGGGCCTGTTTTTATGCTGTACGATTTTTTCTCTCGTCCAGCATTGAGCTTTGGCGTCTCCAATGGTATCAGGATGTGGTGAAATCTGAATATATGTAATTCTAACCAAATCTAAAATGAGCAGCAACAAGGTTACTGGAGTGCTAATTTCAGGTATAAATGATTCTGCATTTAGTGGGCTTGCCAGACCAATCCAACGCTGTATCTTTTCAGCTAGAAGTCAGTATCATAACAACAATTGAATAGCTTACTGAAGAGATGCAATAGTTTTGTTAAAAAAATATTCTGTTACACATTCTATATTTTGGAGCATTCGAGTGTTTACTTTGAAGGGCGTTCGAGTGTTTGAAGTGCAGCAAAAGTATGTCTGAGATAAAAAGTGTCATCTTAAATGTTTGTGTTCGTATTACTAGGACTCCAAACCACAATCTTGCCGATCAAGGCAGAAGTGCCAATGAGGCCTGTGCTGGCATATGCTGGCATTGGCACTGGGCAACACTGCGGCACATCTGGTAGAACCGCTGCCTCGCAGCACTAGATACCCGGGTTTGACCCTGACTACGGATGCTGTCTGTACAGAGTTTGCATGTTTTCCCTGTGACCGTGGGGGTTTTCTCCAAGCGCTCCGGTTTCCTCCCACACTGCAAAGTCATGCAGGTTTGTAGGTTAATTAGCTTCTGTAAATCGTCGCTAGTGTGTAGCATAGAATGGGTGATCGTTGGTCAGTGCGGACCCGGTGGCAAACGGGCTTGTTTCCTCACTGTATCTCCTAACTAAACTAAACTAACCCCAAAGACAAAGTCTGAAGAAGGGTCTCAACCCGAAACGTCACCCATTCCTTCTCTCCAGAGATGCTGCCTGTCCCGCTGAGTTCATCCAGCATGTAGTGCCGAACCCCAAAGACATGGAGGTTTGTAGGCTAATTGGCCTCATTAAATTGTCCCTTGTGTGTCGGGAGTGAATGAGAAAGTGGGATAATATAGAACTAGTGTGAGTGGGTAATCGATGATCAGCATGGGACTCGGTGGGCCGAAGGGTCTGTCTCTACGCTGTGCACCTTTTTTCATTACGACAATTAAAATGTTGTCAAGCCTGTGACTTTCAATATGAACATCAATCTCAGCCAGTTCATTATGTAACAGTGAATAACACACCTTGGCTGGAGTGGAGCATCTATTTATAGTGGGGACAGTGGATGGTCAGTGTGTTATTGCCCACTTGGAATTTTTGGATGAAGATATTTGTGAGTAAACAAGCCTTTTCCTCTTTAAAAAATCATAAGTTGGACACATCATCATGATGTTGCCACTTTTGCTCCCATTTGTTACCTCTGGCAAGATACAATATTGAGCACCAATGTCACCTCATTTATTTTTTAAGAAAGTTGTTCACATACTTGCCTCTGGTGTGTAGAATTCTCTGCACATTTGAAAACTGGTTAAGCTTTTAATTTATACATTTTTTGAAAAGTAAGCTGCAAAGCATATTTCAGCAAACTACAAATAACTCGGGAGTCCACACCACAAACTCTGGATCATTTCTCTGCCGGGAGGAGATAAATCTTGTTAGTTTGCTGCGTTGTGGGTTTTTTTTGTATCCTGGTCTCTGACCTATCTTTAATCTTTGAGCCAAAACTCCTTGAGCAAACAGATTGCTAATTAACAAAAAGATGCTTGTCTATTAAAAGGAAATGAAAAAACTAATCTTGATGAAAACAAAAACCACAGGACATTTGCAAACATAAAGGCAAGCTGAGTGATGCAGAGATAAGAGTGCAAGGAGCAACAATAATTGGAGTGCTGTGAGATATTTCATTACACACTCTGTGGAGTTCCTGTCTCCGTGCAGGGCCAGGGAACAATAATTCTGGGGAGACATCTGTGTGCCTCCTGGAAGAAACATTACAGTAGTACTTAAGGGCCTGTCCCACCAGCATGCAGCTCGATGCGATTAGCGCGACCTAACGTGGTCGCTTGAGCCGTCCGGCGTCGCGGGGCCGGTCCCACTTCGATCGCGGGAGCCGTGCGGAATTGTGCGGAGTTCGTCCCGACGCCGCGCGGGGCTCCGAAAAACCGACAATGTCCAAAAATCCCGCGCGGCAACGGTTTGTCGGCTCGCAGTCGCCGCGACATTTACATACCGCCCGGACATCGTGCCTCCGTGAAACTATTCGTAAGTGCCTCCGTGACCCTCTATGTGTGTGGCTCCGTGGCCCTGTATGTGTGTGTGTCTCAGTGCCCCTCTCTGTGTGCCCCTCTAAGTCCTGGCGAACTTACCTTGGACTTGCTTCAAGTTCGCCTCGCTTTGCGCCGCGTTGCGCCACTCACCCAACCTCCGCGCGGCCCCTACTGCCGGTTTAGTTGCGCTTGCCGCATGCAGGCGCATGCTGGTGGGACCGGACCTGTACAGGTGATCACCCGACCTCCGCGCGGCCCCCGCTGCCGGTTTGATCGCGTTCATCGCATATAGTTGCGTGCTGGTGGGACAGGCCCTTTAGAGAGGTTGTTCAGTGTGTTAGGGTACAAGACTACAATGTATCACCACGGGGTCATATATGTTAATATATGACCCCGTGTCTTAGAAAATAGCATGGCGATAAGACAAGATTTTTGTTTGGAATCACAGTTTTAAGTCAACATCATGGCAGTTTTGTATAGTGTTCAGCTGCATGAAAGATAGCTTAGAATTTTAGAATTGTTAAAAAAGACACAAGGAAATTTGCAGAGAAAATCAAAAATTAAATATGGTACATTTTAGCAATGTGTTTTTCTTAATTTCAGAAGTAGAGATGAATCCATTTTAATGATATTTCATAGAAGACATTTTATAAGTTGAAGATAATCAGTGTGCAACTGTTAAATATAAATAACAAGGTAATTTAAATTCACATAGATGAAAATGCATTGTCGTAGTAAAAGGGGATGGGACATTATATTTCCCCTACCTTTATATCCATTTGGCTCATTGAGAGAAGAACAAAGAGGAAAAGATTTCAGAGGGTAATGGATCTGGAAAACATATGTGCAATTTCTAGTGGCTAACTCAAGAGTAATTTAGTTAAGGACCTCAATTGATGTGAAGTACTTTTTGCTTTTGGAATGGGTGTTAAACTTAAATGTTGATCCTGCCTTGATAGCAGGAAAGCTTCCTCGTTGCTAGTTGAGTCTAATAAACTCTGCCAGTTTCTGTTGCATGGTTGAAACTGAAAATTGCACATTAGACTGATAACATCAACAGGCATTAATTTTGTGCATTTAACATAGTGAAAGAATCTAAATAGCTTCACAGGTATATTCACTTGAAAATTTACAACGAAGGAAAGAGTTTCTGTGAGACGGGAAAAAATAGCCATAAGATTTATTGCAACCCCCCAAACTGGGGCAATGTGATTGTGACTCAGAGTAAAGGGCCTGTCCCACTTTCATGACCTAATTCACGACCTCTGCCGAGTTTGCCCTTGACTCATACTCACAGCATGGTCGTCACGAGGTCGTAGGTAGGTCGTGGCAGGCCGTGATGCTAGTCGTAGGTACTCGTGGCATCAAGTAGGTCGGGGCGTTTTTCTAGCATGATGAAAAAAGTCCGTGAGTAAAAAAGGTTGTGAATTAGGTCGTAAAAGTGGGACAGGCCCTTAAGAGGCCTGGTCATGCATCTCTCAACGTATCTCTGTTTTACTACATTTACTATCATTACAGAATATTAATTTACAGATTCAATCACTATGTAATATTTTTAAGTTCATGAGATATATTTCCAAAATTAGATGTTTTGAAGGATTTTGTAATTTTTTTAAGCTTCAGCATCAGGGTCTTGAATTCAGTTTGTATCATAGGTTGAGAATTGTTGTTGTCACTCTCAAGTAAGATGATGACATTTTGTTTATAGTGTTGCAATGTGTTAGGAGGTAGTGGATTAGACTAATATGGGCTCAAATGTTCCTTTCACATCGGTGGCAGAGGAGTACTGATGCTGTATCATCTGTGATTCGATGGTTTATATTCGCTTTTCCTCTTTACTTCCTCCATTCTAGCGTCCTCATATAGGAACAAACACCACTTTATTAGCAGGTTGTTCCCAGTGGTGTTTGTCAATGTCGAAACTCTTCAGGGAAGAGTCTCTTTCTGTCCACCATGTGATCATTTTGTGCACCGTCCCCTGTCTGTAAAGTAGAAGCTTTGGTATTCTGTCATCCGACGTTCTGACACGTCCTTTCCCACCTGATCTGTGATTCTTTCAATGATGTCTATAATATATAGGGTGGCACAGTGGTAAAGTTGCTGCCTTACAGCGTCAGAGACCTGGGCTCGACCCTGACTACGGGTGCTATCTGTATGGAGTTGGTACATTCTCCCTGTAACTGTGCGGGTGCTCCGGCGCTCCCGTTTCCTCCCCCATTCAAAAGTTGTTTGCAGGTTTGTAGGTTAATTAGTTTCTGTAAATTGTCCTTAGTGTGTAGGGTAGAATTAGTGTACGGGTGATCACTGGCCGGTGCGGGCTCGGTGGGCCGAAGGGCCTGTTTCAACGATGTATTTCTAAAACAAATGCATTAATAATGGGGAGGTCTGATTGAAATAGAATCTGCGTGTCTGAAATCTTATTTAGCTTCTTGTGAAGAATTTCATTGTTCTGTTTTGGTACAGATGACAATAAAACACTCTTGATTCTTGAATTATTAAGCGTAGACAGTTCATGTGGAAGTGTTTAGCTTTCTGGCATATCTGATGTACCTTGAACCTATAAACACATAGTAAGGTGAGTATTCAACAGCTCGATACACCTCATCAGGTGTCAAATCGTAAATGCACCAATTTCTATTTCATGTTCTCCCTTTAACTAACACACCAAGTCCCAGTTTCTGTGCTTCTTGTACACCACTTATACCCCAGTTCTTTGTGTTCCCTTGAACACTCTGGAATCCTGGTTCCTGTGTTCTCTTTAACACAGCAGGCTGCTCGTGCTGTGCTCCCTACAACACAACAGGGCCTTGGATCCTGTACACCCACTGGGACATTGGTTCCTACACAACCTTTAACACACTGGGGCCCTGGTTCTTATGCTCACTGTAACACACCAGGGTCTCAGTTCACATTTCCGTTTAGCACACAAGCACCCTACTTCAGCTACTAATTTTGTGCTTGGGCATCTGAAGATCAGAACATAGAAATGAACCATGTGTATAAATTTACAGTCACAGAGAACTGCAGGCAAAAATGCTTCAAATTATAGGTAGAACTTCTTAAAACAGCTGCTAAATATAGAATTTCTCTTCCTCATTATTGGCTATTAACCATACAATTCCAGAAACACCTTAATTTTACTGCTTGTGAAAGTGTGGATAGCATGCGCTATTGCTTTCTTAAATGAGATTAACTTGCTTATGTTACTAATTAAAAAAGTTCATTCGGCAGATGTTTCTCTACCTTGGGATTGTTGGCTTTCTGCCCATGAACCCAGCTGTTTCTTCCATCATGGTCTCAGGCATAGTCTTCCATTGGGAGCCAGTCCCAGTGCTTTGGCATGGCACAGTGCAACATGGGAACTGTCTCAGAAAAGGCAGTCAGCTACACTCACAGAACAGCTTCAACAGCCAGTGCAGCCCTATGTTAAAGCTGTCACTGTCATTGAGTATTTGTAACTACTTTCAGATTCAGACACTTAAAACCACCGGGAGCCATGTTCCTGAGTTCCCTTTAAACTCACGACAATTCCATTCTTGCTGCGACTCAAAGTAAACGACTCAAAGTGCTGGAGTAACTCAGTGGGTCAGGCAACATCCGAGGAGAACATGAATAGCTAACATTTTGGTTCAGGGCCTATCTTCAGACTGAAGAAGGGTCCCGATTTGAAACATCAGACTGAAGAGCATCCGACCTCACTTCACATATTCACCAGGGATGCTGCCTGACACGCTGAGTTACTCCAGCACTGTCTGTCCATTTTGTAAACCAGCATCTGCAGATCCTTGTTTTTACATTTACCAAGACCAAGTGAGTTTATTGTCATGTGTCCCTGATAGGACAATGAAATTCTTGCTTTACTTCAGCACAACAGAACATAGTAGGCATTGACTACAAAACAGATCAGTGTGTCCATATATTATATATAAATATATACACACATGAATAAATAAACTAATAAAGTGCAAATAACAGATAAAGGGGTATTAATGTTCAGAGTTTTGTCCGAGCCAAGTTTAATAGCCTGATGGCTGTGGGGAAGTAGCTATTCCTGAACCTGGTCGTTGCAGTCTTCAGGCTCCTGTACCTTCTACCTGAAGATAACAGCGAGATGAGTGTATGGCCAGGATGGTGTGGGTCCTTGATGATATTGCCAGACTTTTTGAGGCAGCGACTGCGATAGATCCCCTCGATAGAAGGAAGGTCAGAGCCGATGATGGACTGGGCAGTGCTTACTACTTTTTGTAGTCTTTTCCTCTCCAGGGCGCTCAAGTTGCCGAACCAAGCCACGATGCAACCGGTCAACATGCTCTCTACTGTGCACCTGTAAAAGTTAGAGAGAGTCCTCCTTGACAAACCGACTTTCCATAATCTTCTCAGGAAGTAGAGGCGCTGATGAGCTTTCTTAATAATTGCATCAGTGTTCTCGGCCCAGGAACTGTACAGTGTAAGAACAAAATCAGTGAATTAAATGTGTCATGGAATATTAATTGTAATAACACCCAACAGTCCATAAAATTTGCCAATCGAGCACAACCAAAGTCCCGAATGTAAGAGTTGTACTGAAGTTGACCAATTCTCTTCACGTGCCAATGCATTACATCCCAAGGCATCTTTGGAGTTCACCCAGGGAGTCTACACCAAACATCGATCTCCCGTTCACACTGATTCCATGTTATCCCACTTTGGCATTGACTCCCTACGCACCAGGGGCAATTTTACAGACGCTAATTAACCGACAATCCCAAGCGTCTTTGGGATTTCGAAAGAAACCAGAGATCCCGGAGAAAACCCATGCAGTCACCTGGAGAGCATGCAAGCTCCACACAGACGTCACTCAAGGTCAGGATCGAACCTGGGTTTCTGGTTCTGCGGGGCAGCAGCTCTATCAGCTGCGCCATTGTATGATAAGTTTAAAGACCCAAAAATATCGACATACTTCAAAACGATAACAAAAGATTTAAATGTACTGAGAAATGTTCTGTTTTCATTTCCCCCACTGGCTGATACCTCCCATTTATTTTAATAGTATTGCTGTATGATCTAGATCCTTCCTAATCCAAGGCCTATACTTCCTTACAAGGCTTAGGAATTTCTTCAGTCTCAAACAACTCTCACTAACCTCGACAGGTGTGCCATAAAAAGCATTTTATTGGGATGCATCACAGCTTGATTTGGGAATAGGTCCATCCAAGATCACAAGAAATTGCAGAGAATTGTGGACGTAGCCCAGACCATCACACAAACCAACCTCCCTTACATATTCAAGGATGTCGCACTCTGGCCACTCCCTCTTCTCCCCTCATCAATTGGGCGAAAGGTACAGATGTGTGAAAACGCTCACCTCCAGATTGAGGGACAATTTCTTCCCAGCTGTTATCAGGCAACTGAACCATCCGACTGCAAGCAGAGAGTAGTCCTGAACTACTATCTACCTCTTTGGAGACCCTCGGACTATCTTTGATCGGACTTTATCGGACTACTGGCTTTATCTTGCACTAACCATTATTCCCTTCTCATGTATCTGCACACTGTGAATGGCTTGATTGTGTGTGTGTGTGTGTCTCTGTTGAGTGCTTGGAGTGCTGTGAGATTGGACTTGCTGCCTGCACTCTGCTTGTAGTGCTGTGAGATTGGACTTGCTGCCTGCACTCTGCTTGTAGTGATGTGAGATTGGACTTGCTGCCTACACTCTGCTCGTAGTGCTGTGAGATTGGACTTGCTGCCTGCACTCTGCTTGTAGTGCTGTGAGATCGGACTTGCTGCCTGCACTCTGCTTGGAGTGCTGTGAGATTGGACATGCAATGTTTTATGACTCATTCACATTTTAAACTTTAATAAATCCTTTTTCCACTTGCCGTGTCTGCTGTCCTTCATCACAATGGGCACGTAATAGACAGGAATGGCTGCGCTGTCGGAGAGCCACTAAGAGTGCATGGGGGGGAGGTTTAGAGGAGATGGACTGAATGCATGGGGGGGAGGGGAATGGCAAGGAGCAGAGTTGGGGGGTGAAGGGAGGAGGGGTAACTGAATGAACTGCCACCACACCAGCTGTAAGTGACTGAAGTGCCAGCCCACCAGCCATGACTTAGTGAACTGCCTCCCCACCAGCCATGACTCACTGAACAGCAAATCCAAGAATCCATTCAGTCCACAATGTCCACACTAGCCCTCTGGAAACTAGTCTCTTCAGCCCACAACACTCATAATAGCGCTCCAGGGATCCACGCAAGGATAGACTTTCCTCCTTCATTGCTGTGATCTGTAAAAAAAGATAAAAATGGCTCAAATTGATTGTCCACCCTCTCCCCCTTCTCTCTCACAGAGTCTGCCACCTGTTTTCAGCAGAATTTCCGGCAGTTTCTGAGCTGCCAGCCCACCAGGCCTGCATTTTTGAGCTGCCAGCCTGCCAGGCCTGAGTGACTGAGCTGCCAGGCCTGAGTGACTGAGCTGCCAGGCCTGAGTGACTGAGCTGCCAGGCCTGAGTGACTGAGCTGCCAGCCCAAGAATCCATTTGGCCCACAATTTCCATACTAGCCCTCTGGAAACCAGTCCCTTCAGCCCACAAAACCCATGTTAGTGCTCCAGAAAGCCACCCCCCCCCCAACTGACCAGCAATATTGGAATTGGTGGAGAGGTGGAATATTGCATTGGGGAACCAGCCCTCCCGTGTGATGCAGAGACCCAACGGGTCCCACTTAGTCTAGTACCTTATAATTCTGTGTGTTTATTAAAATTAATAAAAATGAAAATACCCATAAAACAAAATGTCTTATGGAGGGATGTTCTTAAGTGCACCAAGATGACAACTACGTTAAACAGATTCAGTGTTTTTTTTTAAATTTAATTATTCAAGGCTTTGCTCAAACTATCTAAGTTATTAAAATTTATACATGGGAAGTGCTGCTCATTGAGTGCCAAGATTCCATTGAACATTGTATCTGGGGGAATAACCCTAGTAAACACAATTCCTCAATATCTTTCATAAGCAAAATAGTGATGTATTTTACAAAGTCCTTCTGTGGTGTAAAATTATTCTGCTTCTGATTGGGGATTTCTCATGCCACTAGCGAGCTGCTAAATGGCATACGCTTTTGATCTATTTGCATAATGTCTCTGGCATTTCTTGAGCATGTATTTTTGTAAAGTAATATTCCTTATATATGTAACAGTCCAACAATGTCTCTTATGAATTGAAGCTACCACCACTTTAACTGTGATTCTGTAATCACAATGGGAATATGAACTGTATTTATTCCTCATATAAAAATGCATGTGTCATTTATGTATCACTAGCATTTGCACGTTGCACATGAAATGAAAGAGTGCATATTATTGCACAAGGATGTCCCCCACTGGAACAATAGGTTATTTATTTACAGTATATTTATTCAGTACAAGTATTAAGAAAGTCTCCTCAGCCAATCTTAAATTGATTTGGCTTGTAGGAAGGAACTGAATGTTGAATGGTGAAATGTAATTTACTGCAAAAATCTGACAAATAGAGGCACCACATTAAATATATCGGAATTAATACCCAGGCAGTGTTCAAGCTAATTTAGGATGTCATAAGGTCATAAAGTCATGTGATAGGAGCAGAATTAGGCCATTCCTCCCATCAAGTCTCATCTACCATTCAATCATGGCTGATCTCTCCCTTTTAACCCCATTTTCCTGCCCTCTTCCCATAATGCTTGACACCCGTACTAATCAAGAATCTATCCAAATATCCATTGACGGCCCCCACAGCCATCTGTGGCAAAGACTGATATGGCATTACAGATTTCGGCATGTATAAAACTTGATTTCTGATTTTTGAATTGAGATCTTTACATTCATAGAGTCATACAGCGTGGAAACAGACCCTACAGCCAACTTGTCCACACCGGCCTACATATCCCAGCTACTAGTCCCACCTGATTGCGTTTGGCCCATATCCCTCCAAGTCTGTCCTATCCATGAACCTGTCTAATTGTTTCTTAAACGTTGCAATAGTCCCTGCCTCAACTCCTTCCTCTGGCAGCTCGTTCCTCACACCCACCACCTTTCATGTGAAAAAGTTATCCCTCAGATTCCTATTAAATCTTTCCCCCTTCATCTTCAACCTATGTCCTCTACAATACAATACAATACAATACGGTTTTATTCGTCACCTTGCACATAAAGTGCAAGTGAAATGAATTTGCCAGCAGCGGTACAATGATAAAGAACACACAATACACAATAAAAATGTAATACTCAAACATCCACCACAACATTCATCACTGTGGTGGAAGGCACAACATTTGGTCAGTCCTCCTCCATTTTCCCCCGTGGTCAGGCCTGCCACCCTCCGCAGCCATCGCTGTAGGCGTCCAGATGTGTAGACAAGGTCAAGTCCAGGTCCTCTGGTCCTCGATTTACCTATTCTGGGCAAGAGACTCTGTGCATCGACCTGATCTATTCCTCTCATGATTTTATACACTTCTATAAGATCACCCCGATCCTCCTGCGCTCCAAGGAATAGTTCCAGCCACAACCTCTCCTAATTCCTCCGACCCTCGTGTCCTGGTAAGTTTATAAGTTCATAAGTGATAGGAGCAGAATTAGACCATTCAGCCCATCAGGTCTACTCTGTCATTCAATCATGGCTGATCTATCTCTCCCTCGAAACCGCATTCGCCTGCCTTCTCACCATAACCCCTGATAACCCTATTAATCAAGAATCTATCTATCTCTGCCTTAACAATATTCTCATAAATCTTCTCTGTACCTTTTCCAGCTTGACAACATCTTTCCTATAACATGAAGCTCAGAACTGAACACAACGCTCTAAATGCGGCTTCACCGATGTCTTATATAACTGTTTGAGCTACATACACCCACATTTCCCCCTATTGCTATTTGTTTTCCTTTGAACTTGAGACACTGTACGTCAAGGATTCGTCAACTGTATGATCCTCCCCAGGTTCACTCTCTGTGCCTACAGCCTTAAAGAATAGCAGTTTTTGTAGCAGTCGTGATACATATACATATTCCATCAACTGTGAAATTGCTTCAAAAGTTCAAGTCAGTGAGACAGGACTTATTTTTCCAAGCATCCTGCAGGGATTCTGTAATAATGGATAGTGAAGACATTTATCACCAAGTACTGCAGTGTCTTGATTAGGTAGGCACGTGGGCAGAAGAATGCTTAATAGAGTTCAATGCAGATAAGTGTCGGATGTTGCCTTTTGGGAAGTCAGACCAGGGCAAGACCTTCACAGTGAATGGTTGGGCCCTTTGGAATGTGGCAGGGTTTGCACACCATCACTTCCTACAAGCCAAAACCAGGGCCCAGATCGAGCGATAGTGAGGCATCACTCTCAGACGAGCTCAATGCATTCTATGCATGTCTTGATAAGTAGAACACTGATGTGCCTTCCTGAGCCCCCATATCCATGATGGTATTACAATCTCAATCACAGAGGCCAATGTCAGAAGATCCTTCCGAAGGGTGAACCCTCGGAAAGCAGCTGGACCTGATGGTATACCTGGACGTGTTCTTAAAACCTGTGCAGACCAAGTTTTTGCGGACATCTTGAACTGAAATCTGTGGTTCCCACCTAATTTAAAAGGGCATCAATAATATCAGTGCCCAAGAAGAGTTAGGTGATGTACCTCAATGACTATCGACCGGTGGCACTAACGTCAATGGTGATGAAGTGCTTTGAGAGTTTGGTTCTGGCATATATCAACTCCCACCTCCACAAGAACCTGCCTCATACATTTGCCTAACGCCACAACAGTCCAACGGAGGATGTGATCTCACGGGCTCTCAGTTCCATACTGGATCACGTACAATAAAACACATACATCAGGCTGGTGTTTATAGACTATATCCCGGTGTTTCGTATATCATTCTTTCCAAACTGGTTATCTAGCTCACATAACTGGGTCTCTGTGCATTCCTCTGTTTCTGGATCCTTGACATCCTCATCAACGGACCACATTCTGTACGAATTGGCAGCAGCACTTCCTCCTTGATAACCCTCAGCACATGAGCACCTCAAGGCTGTGTGCTCAGCCCCCTGTTTTACTCACTCTATACTCATAACTGTGTAGACGGCCCTTCTACCCAGCTTGCCCACACCGGCCAACATGTCCCAGCTACAATAATCCCACCTGCCCGCATTTAGCCATATCACTCCAAATCTGTCTTATCCATGTACCTGTCTAACTGTTTCTTAAACGTTGGGATAGTCCCAGCCTTAACTACCTCCTCTGGCAGCTTGTTCCAAACACCCACCACCATTTGTGTGAAAAAAATTACCCCTCAGATTCCTATTAAATCTTTCCCCCTTCACCTTAAACCTATGTCCTCTGGTCCTCGATTCACCTACTCTGGGCAAGAGACTCTGTGCATCTGCCCGATCTTCTTTGAAAGTTTGAGGCTTCATTTTCTTAATCTCTGCTCTCTTTAATTACTTATCCATAAGCTATACACAGTATGATTTAACAATTAGCCTGGTGGTTTCAGTACTTAGAACCATTCATTTTTGAACACTTCAATCCTTCAGTTTGCTTTGGAGAGTACAAACCTTTTTCAGTAGCTGCAGGAAAAACTAGAAATGATAACATCGTAGAACAAGAAAATGAAGAGAATTAGGAAAAAAATCTATTTCTCTTAATTACCTTTGAAATATGTTTGAAAATGGCAAATGATTTTGTGTTAAAAATTAGCATAATTGCTGGATATGCTCTGACCCTCAACACCTTCAATGAAAATCTACAACGACTTTTCTTTCTGAAAGCAAAACCATTGCTAATACTTGGATAGCAGCAGTTCAACAGCTTTCACTTCCACCTTCTCAGACTAAAGGGCCTGTCCCACTTGGGCGTCATTTGCGTGTCACTGCCTACGTCACCACGCGCGCGTAATGCATCGTGACGCGTAAATGATGTCGCGTAAATGACGCCCAAGTGGGACAGGCCCTTAACCATCCACAGGAGATAAATGCAGCTGCCCTGCCATCAGTACCTGTCCCAAGAACACAGAGAAAATTATAGCGGTGAAATGTATAAAAATGAGAGCCCCTCATCAAAACCTGAATTATTTCATTGTTAGGCTGCTACTCATGGAAACTATCTGGCATAACAGCATTCAATTGTTGCAGAGACATTTTGTATTTTCTCTTCAAGGATAAAGGGGGGAATTTATGTTTGAAGTCAGAGTATGCAAGTGAGGTTAGGGGCCTAGAAACAAACATAAATTGGTCAACTGGGCCTAGGAAGAGGGCAGAGAGGGGAAGGATTGAAGCGTTACAGACCTGAGAACCCAACGGCATTAACCTTGCTCAGGCTCAAACATTGGATGGACCCGGACTGACTCCCACGATTCTACAGAAGGGCAAGGGGACAGGTTGAGGAGATTTGTACGATGTTAATGAGACCATGGGCCAAACCAACATGGCAGTACATGGTGGAAATGAATCTCCAGAAGGAGATCATTGAGCACCAGAGGGCATTTTGTCCCACTGCCCAATAAATGAAAACCTAGTCCTAATGTACTTTGCATCTGTATTCACCAAGGATAAGGATATGGAGGACAGTGAGATCAGAATGGGACATACTAACATGCGGAGGTAGTTTGAGATCATTAAGGAGGTGGTGTTGGGGCTGTTGAAAAGGAGTAAGTTGGATAAATCCCCCGAGTGTGATGAGATCTATCCCAGGTTATTGGGAGAGGTAAGAGATGAGATTGCAGAGGCCTTGGCGAAGAGTTTTGTATTCTCTCTAGCCGGTCCCCCAGGACGGGCGAGTAGCCATTGCAGTTCCTTTGTTTCAGAAGATGCGTTGAGATAAGACAGGAAATGATAGAGTGGCGATCCTCACATCAGTGGTAGGGAAGCTGTGGGGGAGGATCCTACAGTGTAGGATTACTCACACTTGGAAGGTAATAATTCGGGATTATTTGGGACAGGCAGCATGGCTTTGTCCACAGCGGGTCGTGTTTTACGAACTTGATCGCGATATTTGAGGAGGTGGCAAAGTTGATCGGTGAGGTTAAGGTGGTGGATATTGTCTGCATGGACTATAGTAAGGCATTTGATAAAGTCCCTCGTGGTAGGCTAATTTAGCAGATTAAGATGCATGGGATCCACAGTGACTTTGTAGTTTGGGTTCAGAACTGGCTTGCTCATAGAAGACAGAGGGTAGTGGTGGAATGATGTTAATTAGCTGGAGGTCTGTGTCCAGTTTCCAGCAAGGATCAGTGCTGGGACTCTTGCTTGTCATATATATAAATGATTTGGATTTAAATTTAGACGGGTTGTTTGGTAAATTTGCCGATGACACCAAAACAATATTGATGTACAGAGGGATCTTGGGGTCCATATCCATTCCATAACTCCCTGCAAGTGGCAACACGAGGGGGAAGTAGAATAAAAGGTGTGTAGCATGCTTAGGGTCGAGAGTCAGAACCTTTTACCCAAAGTGCAAATGTCAAAGGTTAGAGGGCATAGCTTTAAGTGAGAGGGACAACATTTGACAGAGATAGAAACATAGAAACATAGAAATTAGGTGCAGGAGTAGGCCATTCGGCCCTTCGAGCCTGCACCGCCATTCAATATGATCATGGCTGATCATCCAACTCAGTATCCCGTACCTGCCTTCTCTCCATACCCTCTGATCCCCTTAGCCACAAGGGCCACATCTAACTCCCTCTTCAATATAGCCAATGAACTGGCCTCAACTACCCTCTGTGGCAGAGAGTTCCAGAGACTCACCACTCTCTGTGTGAAAAGATTCCTTCTCATCTCGGTCCTAAAGGATTTCCCCCTTATCCTTAAGCTGTGACCCCTTGTCCTGGACCTCCCCAACATCGGGAACAATCTTCCTGCATCTAGCCTGTCCAACCCCTTAAGAATCTTGTAAGTTTCTATAAGATCCCCTCTCAATCTCCTAAATTCTAGAGAGTATAAACCGAGTCTATGCAGCCTTTGTTCATAAGACAGTCCTGACATCCCAGGAATCAGTCTGGTGAACCTTCGCTGCACTCCCTCTATGGCAATAATGTCCTTCCTCAGATTTGGAGACCAGAACTGTACGCAATACTCCAGGTGTGGCCTCACCAAGACCCTATACAACTGAAGTAGAACCTCCCTGCTCCTATACTCAAATCCTTTTGCTATGAAAGCTAACATACCATTGGCTTTCTTCACTGCCTGCTGTACCTGCATGCCTACTTTCAATGACTGGTGTACCATGACACCCAGGTCGCGCTGCATCTCCCCTTTTCCTAATCGGCCACCATTTAGATTGTAGTCGGTTTTCCTATTTTTGCCACCAAAGTGGATAACCTCACATTTATCCACATTATACTGCATCTGCCAAACATTTGCCCACTCACCCAGCCTATCCAAGTCACCTTGCATTCTCCTAGCATCCTCCTCACAGCTAACACTGCCCCCCAGCTTAGTGTCATCCGCAAACTTGGAGATATTGCCTTCAATTCCCTCATCCAGATCATTTATGTATATTGTAAATAGCTGGGGTCCCAGCACTGAGCCTTGTGGAACCCCACTAGTCACTGCCTGCCATTGTGAAAACGACCCGTTTACTCCTACTCTTTGCTTCCTGTTTGCCAGCCATAAGATATGCTTATATGTTTGTGTAGTAGCCATCACGTCTAGTGTGCCTAGAACAGACATTGTGTTCTCGGCACCCACCATTCTTTACAGAGAGAGTGGTGGGTGCCGAGAACATGATGCCAGGGGTTACGCAGCAGATACAACAGTGGTGTTTAAGAGGCTGTTAGATAAGCATTTGGAAATGCAGGAATAGAGGTGTTTAGATCAGATGCAGGCAGAGGAGAATAGCTTAACTTGCCATTGTGCTTAGCACATACATTGCGGGATGGAGGGCCCGTTCCTATGCTGTACTGTTCTTGTGTGTGTGTGTGTGTGTGTTCTGCCACTGCCATTCAAACTGAATGAAAGATTAAATAAATAATTTTCATGATTCAAAAAATTCATGATTTGACACAGTGCATGAAATTTTCCAATCATGTGCTGACTGAATGATTGCCTAATAGAGTATTTCTATCATTTGACATCCCTTGGCTGAATATGTTAATATATTTTTCCCATTAGAGCCATAGAGTGATTCAGTGTGGAAACAGGCCCTTCGACCCAACTTACCCACGCCGGCCAACAATGTCCCAGCTACACTAGTCCCACCTGCCTGCGCTTCAAACCTGCCTGTCCCTCCAAACCTGTCCTATCCATGTACCTGTCCAACTATTTCTTAAACGATGGGATAGTCCAAGCCTACAACTACCTCCTCTGGCAGCTTGTTCCATACACCCACCACCCTTTGTGTGAAAAAGTTACCCCTCGGATTCCTATTAAATCTTTTCCACTTCACCTTGAACCTGTTATTAGACGTCCCAACATGCAACACCTCACACTTCTCTGTATTAAATTCCATCAACCATTCCTTCGCCCACCTGGCCAACAGATCCAGATCCTGCTGCAATCTTTCACAACCATCTTCACTATCTGCAAAACCACTAACTTTTGTATCATCAGCAAACTCGCTAATCTTGCCCCGTATGTTCTAATCCAAATCATTGATGTAGATGACAAACAGTAACGGGCCCAGCACCGAACCATGAGGCACACCACTAGTCACTGGCATACAGTCTGTGAAGCAACCTTCCACCATCACCCTCTGCTTCCTTCCATGAAGCCAATTTGCCATCCATTCAGCTATCTCTCACTGGATTCCTTGCAATCCAACCTTCCAGAGCAGCCTACCATGCAGAACCTTGTCAACACCTTACTGAAGTTGTTGTACACATCTACAGCTCTGCCTTCATCATCCTTTTTGGTCACGTCTTCAAAAAAATCAATCAGATTTCTGAGACACGAGCTCCTATGTACAAAACCATGCTGACTATCCCTAATCAACCCTTGCGCATCCAAATGCCTGTATATCCTATCCCTCAGAATACTCTTTGGTAACTTACCGAACTACAGATGTTAAGCTCACCGGCCTGTAGTTCCCAGCATTTTCCCTGCAGCCCTTCTTGAAAAGAGGTACAACATTTGCCACCCTCGTCACAGGCCTCAAGTCCGAGAAACAACCTCCCACCAGCACCCTCTGCTTTGTTCCATGGAGCCAATTTGCTATCCATTCAGCCTGTTCATTATTTACCCTCCTACCTTGATGTCTTTCAGCTCACAATAAAGGAACATCATAACCTCTCTCTTGCAACCCCTGCTTGGTGGTAAGAACTACAGATGTTGCCCTTCTCCCCCATTCGCTTAGCAATTCGGCGCATTTCCATTTCACACAGTTTTTAATCCTTTACATTTTCTTTAACTACGTTTTGCATCTACTTGCATTTCAGGTTATTTTTAAATTATATACAGGTTCTCATTTTAACGAAAAGGACTATATCCAAACATTGCACCATCTTTTTCATTCTTGGTGGATAGCCAACCAATTTTGTGTTTGTGGTTTTGTATCGGGACAGCAGATGTCCACAGCAGAAGTTCCCTACAGGCTGTTTGCTCACCTTTATATTCATGCATGGTGCATAGAACAAATGCCAAATAATTAACGTTTAGGAGAACTTAAGCAACACATTTGGTTTGCTCTGGAATCCAGTGACAACGATCCCATTGCTTGGGTTTCGAGCCAAATGTTGGCTATGCTTTGTCTGTACAGGTACTGCCTGACCCACTGAGTTGCTCCAGCAGTTTGATCTTTTTTCACTAATACATTTTTTAATGGGTTTGTCAGTCTCAGTACCCGAATCATTCATCTGTGAAAGCTCTGATATGGAGGTTCTGACTGCACTTCCAAAAAACTCTGGTTTAGTGCAGACTTTTTCAAACTTTTACAACAATGTAGTTCCACTCTTGCCATTTATCTTTTCAAGAGGATCATCCTTTTATATTATATTTACAACCAACAGTGGTAAAGATGATTAAAAAAACTCTTCACTGTGGCCAGTAACAGCAATAACTACCATTCTATCCTCCCCTGAGACTTTGTTTATATACTAACTGCAAAATGTGTTTTTGATAGGCAGCTTTGTGAACAGTTTTTGAAATTTATAAATTCATACTGCTGTTAACTGGTATTGACATTAGTTTTTTTTATGGTCACCTGCACTAAAATACAGTGAAAACATTGTTTTGTGTGTTATCCGGACAAGGTATGCCATACATGAGCACATCAGTTCGTACAAAAGTGAAAAAAAGGGTGCAGAATTACAGCTGCAGAGGAAGTGCAAAATAAAAAGTTCAAGGTCCGCATTGAGGTAGATTGGAAGGTCAAAATTCATCCTCAGCATTTGAGAGTTCAGATATCAATGGGGAGGACGCTTTTGGACCTTCTGCCCGTTGGGAATGGGGCAAAAAGAAAATGACCGTGCATTATTAGCCACGGCGACAATGTAGTTGGACTGGGACAAATTATTGGTGATATTTATACCCAGGAACTTGAAGCTCTCAACCACCTCCAATGCAGCACCATTGACAAAGACTGGGTGGGGTGTGTCCTCTACCCCGCATCCTAAAGTCAATGACCAGCTCCTTCAATTTGACAACATTGAGGAAGAGTTTTGTATGTCACTAAACTGTCCATCTCTTTCCCGTACCGTGTCTTGTCAGTGTTTGACATCCAGCCCACTATGTTGGTGTCATCTGCAAAGTGACAATTAAGTTAGAGCAGAATTTGGCAGCAGAATCGTGAATTTGTAGGGAGTATTTTAAGGGCTGAAACCGCAGTCTTGTGGGGTACTAGTGTTCAGAATTATAGTGGAGGATGTTTTGTCACCAATCCTTACTGATTGTGGTCTATTGGCCAGGATGTTAAGGATCCAGTTGCAGAGATAAGTGCTAAGTCCTGGGTCCAGGAGCCCAGAGATGAGTTTGATTGTTTTAGTTTCAGTTCAGTTTAGTTTATTGTCATGTGTACCGAGGTACAGTGAAAAGCTTTCTATTGCATGCTAACCAGTCAGCAGAAAGACAATACATGATTACAATCAATGCATTTACAGTGTATAGATACACGATAGATTCATACTAAGTAAAGTCCGGTCATGGATAGCCCGAGGGACGTCAGAGGTAGATAATAGTTCAGCACTGCTCTCTGTTTGGGGTAGGATGATTCAGTTGCCTGATAACAGCTGAGAAGAAACTGTCCCTGAATCTGGAGGTGTGCATTTTCACACTTCTGTCTTGATTATGCTGCTGGCCTTGCTGAGACAGCGTGAGGTATAAATGGAATGAATAGAGGGGATGTGGTGTTAAAGAAGGAACTGCAGATGCTGGAGAATCGAGGGTTACACAAAAAGCTGTAGAAACTCAGCGGGTGCAGCAGCATCTAAGGAGCGAAGGAGATAGGCAACGTTTCGGGTCGAGACCCTTCTTCAGACTGGTCAGGGATCAGGGAAACGAGAGATATAAACAGTGATGTGGAGAGATAAGGAACAATGAGTGAAAGATATGCAAAAAAGTATTGGTGATAAAGGAAGCAGGCCATTGAATAGAGGGGAGGTTGGCTTGTGCAATAGCCTGGGCTGCAACCACAATTCGCTGCAATTTCTTACGGGTCCTGGATGGAGCTGTTCCCAAACCAACATGGTGTTGAAGGCAGAGCTCTGGTCTTCAAACAGGAGCCTGACGTAAGTGACCCTGTTATCCAGGTGTTCCAGTGACGAGTGCAGGGCCAGGGAGGAGATCTCTACCGTGGACCTGTTGTGCAATAGGTGAATTGCAATGGATGCAGTCGGCCCAGCAGTCTGGAATTACTGTGCACAGTGACCAGTTTCTTGAATGATGGATTTTGGAGTTACTGGATGAACAGAAGCAGAAAAACATTCCTTGACATTGCTAAAATAGGAAAGCTATCGGTACACCTTTATTTATCCTGTTTTCCCACAGGTTAACATAAACCAGCCTGTGTCTGAGGTTAAAGGTTAGAATAGTATGAATCCCAGAAAACCTGATCATTGTTTGCAAATGAGTGTAAAGCAACATGAGGACATCATTTTTGATTGATCATATTGATCAGATGGACAGCATTTTTGTTTGTTGAAATAATTGTGATCAGAGTTTTTCTTTTTTTTTTGTAGTTTTTGAAGTTTTTCAATGGTGGTATGAAAGATCATTCTATAATTTATATAGTCTATCATTTCAATTAGCTGCTGTGATTAAAAAAAAATCTTTATTGTCTAATTACACTAGATTTGGCTATTTCATATGCATTTATAAAAGAGCAATCTCATTAAATTAGCTGAGACAAACAATGAGATATTGTGGGGCTGTGGATCTATTAAATGCCACCGATGGGAACAGAATTAAATTCATATCCCATGTGTGAAAAGGCAGAACTTGAAAGTCACAGATTTATTTTACATATCGAACCATATATATGATTGATTTGTATGACTTTAAATGAATCTTACCCTTATTAAACTTACAATGAAATTATATTTAACAACATTGTTGCCATTTGTCATTGACTGGAACTAAAATTTACTGATAAGGTTTTCTAGTTAATTATTTTGTGTGAATGCCAAATGAAGTTAATCAAGACAGATTGTCAACGTATAAGTTGTGCATAGTCAAACTCAGACTTGGTGATACATCCTCTGCTTCAAAGGGACAATGGATCTGCAGAGCACTTGATTACTGAAATGGGTAAAGAATGGAAAACAGCACTATGGCAATGTGCAATATGTGAAGCATTTTTCAAGGCCTATTGGATAGGTGCATTAAATCAGTTCAGCTCTGTTTACTTTACTTCATTGTCGCGTGTACCGGGGTACATTGAAAATCTTTTGTTGCGTGCTAACCAGTAAATGGACTGTGCCATGAGATTTATTTATTTAATCTTGTCCATGAAGCTAAGGTGTAAAGACATGGAGGTTTCCAAAGTATTGTATGGTGAATTGTATGGTCCTAGTTGTCGTTGGTTACCGAGCATGTGGCCGTGCAAGTTTTTTCAGATTTACAGGCTTATTGCTTTACAGCAAGATGGGAGTCAACCACAATTTTGACTAAACTAAACATTCAGCATTAAGATTCCTGAGTAATCTATCTATTTTGTTCCATGTCAATATATTTTTAAAAAATCAGAAACAAGGAACTGCAAATGCTGGTTTGCAAAAAATGACACAAAGTGTTGGAGTTACTCAGAGGGTCAGGCAGCATCTCTGGAGAACATCTGGAGAACAATAGCTAATCAATCTATGTTCTTCAGAGATGCTGCCTAACCCGCAGAGTTAAAGCCCTGTCCCACGGTACAAGTTCATTGCAAGAGCTCTCCCGAGTTAAAAATAAATAAAACTCATGGTAAGCACGGAGAATGAACGTAGCGGGTACGTCGGAGCTCGGGGCTCGTTACACTAACGGCAGGCACTCGGGAAGACTCGCTAACGGCAGGTAAGCACGGGAAGACTCGTGAAGATTTTTCAACATGTTGAAAAATGTCCACAAGAGCCCCGAGTACCGACGAGTGGCCATTACCGTAAATCTCCAAATTTGAATCAGGGCAAACTCTTGGAATGAACTCGTACTGTGGGATAGGGCTATTACTCCAGAAGTTTGTCTCTTTTTTATTTAAAAATTCAGTTCGTTTGTCATTTATTCCAGTCCAACACTGAGTACCACAGCTATTATATTATCATGATTAACTGCTGTCATTAAGTTTAAGGTAAAGAGAGGTCAGTAGCGTCGTTCCTATTCTACGTCCAGATGTTTCCATCTGCTACTTCCTCCATTCAACTTCCACTTTTAATCAATGCAGTCTTTATGGGCCTGTCCCACTTGGGCGACTGCACGAGACTCTGCGGTCGCCACATGTTCGCGGGTAGTTGCCGTCATGGACGTGAGGAATTCCCTCATTCTGGGAACTAGTCGCGTTCTCATTATGGTCGCTGCAAATTTTTCAACATGTTGAAAAGTTAATGGCGACTAGAATGAACCCGTCGTGGAAAGTAGCGAGAATTCCCGTGCCGTAGGTGGGTCGCCAGGAGGTCGAAGGTTCTTGTAGGTTCTCGTAGGTTGTAGCCGGTGCTGATCGGTGAATTTCTTTGGCTCATTGGGGAAAAGGAAATGTAAGCAGTAGTTTTCAGAAACAAGGAAAACCGACCGGTAAAGTTAAATGGCCGCCGAGCTTCACAGCCGTGTATCTCTGACTTCTTCAAAGTTGTCTCCACTCCTTCTCCCCCCTCTCCCCCCCCCCCTCCCCCCCTCTTTTAAAGGACTTACTGTACATTGTGCTTTAGCCATCTTAATTACAGCTCCAGCCTTCCTGTTCATCGCGGTGTGTGTTTGCATCACATTGGCTTTGCACCGTGTGAATTTCACTCAGACAGCACTCCCCCCGCTTCTCCCTGTCCCCCGCCTGCATAACGGGCTGGTGAAGGAAGCGATGTGTGTGTGTGTGTGCGTGTTTGTTCCACTCTGACTTTTGGCGTTCCAGTCGCCGGTTTTTCAGGCGACTGCCGGCAACTTTACAGTCGCCAAAGTGGGACAGCCCCATTAGATTGTAAGCTCTGGAATTCATTATTCTGACCCCCAACTTTAGTCTCTGTGCTTTCTACCCCTCTCCTATTAAGGTGCTCCATAAAATCTACTGCTTTGTCACCTGTTATCTTGCTTGGCTTTGTATCAAATATAAAGCAACGTAGGAGATAAAGGAACAGAATTAGTACAAAGTATTATGGAGGACCCAGCATGGAGGGAGGGGGGGAGAACAAAGTTGGACCTGGGGCGGATACTTTGTAACCTTGTCAGCGCTCTTTAGGTGGTAACTATTTGCATACCTTTGGTGTAGAAGCAAAGAATTTCACTGTGACATGTCACGTGTGACAATAAAGTATTCATGCATTCGTTCATGTATCTGACACACATATTTAAACAAACTGGCCGATGAAATTTATATCATCACAGTACAGACTTTCCTGAAATCAAGACAGTGCAGTCGGGTCTCGACTCAAAAAGTCACCTTTTCCCCAGAGATGCTGTCTGACCCGCTGAGTTACTCCAGCGTTTTGTGTCTATCTTCCCTAACAACTAACTCATTTGGTGACATCTCAATAAGAAGAACTGTTGCCTTATCTGTATTAAAACATAAAATCAAATGTTTACACACCTGCCTGAAACTGCGTTGATCTTTTGAGGATAATTGGCATTCTCTGGTATGGTTTTAACTAATTAAATCAAGCATGCTTGCTTCAAGCCCGAAATTCAGTATTTATCCAGACAAACATCTCTGGCTATTAAATAAAGCCTAACAAGAGTTAAAAGCACAGCAGATGCATGGACCTCGTTGTTATTATCACCCCTTCCTTTCCCTCAGTTCACAGTGGGTATGGGAGCTGAGCAGTATTGTTAAAGAGCGATGTGCAATTTGTATTAGGGAAATCCTGTCTCCATTGTGGAGAGGTAGGATATTTATTAGATGTAAGAGCCAGTCACGGCTCAGTTTGGGTCAATTCTCACTTTTGAACCAGAGGTTTGTACAAAATGTAGACACTAAGAATTGCAGCTGCTGGCTAATACACTAAAGGACATAAAGTGCTGGAGAAACTCAGCAGGCTAGGCAGCATCTCTGGAGGACATAGATAGGTGATGTTTCAGGTCAAGACACTTCTTCTGACTGGTTGTAGAAGGGAGAAAACTGGAAAAGGGAAGAGGCAGAACGAAGTGTGGCAGGGAACAGGTTGACACAGACGTGGGAGATGTTTTGATATGCAAATGGATGGAATATAGGTCAGAGATAAGAACATTATGTGTGAGACAGGTTTAGAGCGTTACAGATTGTGAAATCAGGGAAGGAAAGTAGTGGGGGGGGGGGGGGGAGAAATAAAAATAGGTGGGAATCCAGGAACCCAGTGGGGCCCAGGAGAGGGAAGGTGGGGGGGAGAGAGTGGGTTACCTGAAGTTGGGCTGTAAGGTACCCAAGTGGAACATGAGGTGCTGTTCCTTCAGTTTGCATGTAGCCTCTCTCTAGCAATGGAGGAGGCCCAGGACAAAAAGCTCAATGTGGGAATGGGAAGGGGAGTTAAAATGGCTAGCAACTGGCAGATCCAATAGGCCTTGGTCAGGGCTGCCAACTCTCTCACGTGACCTGAGCGTGAGAGTCACACATTTCACAAAATTCTCACGCTCGCACGCTGATCACAAATGTCACACGCTCGCCCCCCCCCCCCCCTCCCCCGAGGCACCGCTCACATCTCCCACCCTCACGTCCGGCAGCCGCTCTGTCCGCAACCCATGGAGTTTTAACCCCAGCCCGGCCCAGCCCAGGAGCGGACCGGGTAAATGGGGGCGTCGGTGCCGCCTTCAGAGCCGCGGGGATGAATCTCGTGGCTACGGCTCCGCTCTGATGCCCGACCCCTGGGTCACTGACCCTCACGTCCCCCGGAACCCCAGCTGGACACAGAGCACCTGGGCCAGCCCGCATTCCCGGGAGGGGGGAGAGAGGGAAACGCTCCCCAGGCATCGCCAAGTCTCCGCTCACTCCGGATGTTGTCGCCGCTTCACTGACCCACGCTCACACACACACGCACGCACGCACGCACGCACACACACACACACACACACACACACACACACACACACACACACACACACACACACACACACACACACACACACACACACACACACACACACACACACACACACACACTCTGCACACACTCTGCACACACACACACACTGCACACACAAAGTTTAAAAGGATATGGGCCAAAATGTGGATAAATGGGACTAGTTTAAATGGGGCATCTTAATCTGCATGGACAAGTTGGGATGAAGGACCTGTTTTCATGCTGTAAGACTATGACACATTGTAGAAGGGGTGGAATTGCTCTGAATTGGATCCAGGGGCGATTTATGAAAATGTTGGCAGGGCTGGCACCTTCAATCACTTTGAAGAAAGATTGATAACTGGGATTGTATTCTCTGCAGCAATGGAGGTGAATAAAAAACTTAGTTGAGGGGAATAATATTATGAGAATTGGACCTGTTTTGCTTAACAAAGAGTGTAGGAAGGAACTGCAGATGCTAGTTTAAACTGAAGATAGACACTAAAAATTGGAAAAACTCAGCAGGATAGGCAGCATCTGGAGAGAAAGAATGGGTGATGTTTCTGGTCGAGACCTTCAGACGGAAGAGGTTGAAAACCAGCCATAAAACACAATGACTGGGGATTTGTGTTATCCAACTAAGGGCAGAACTCATGTGCTCATCTTTATTGACGTGACACCATAATAATTATATTTCCGAAAAAATAATTTAATGGGGTGGCATGGTGGCGCAACGGTAGAGTTGCTGTCTTACTACCACATGGGTTTTCTCTGGATATTCCAGTTTCTCCCTTATCCGAAAGAAGTGCAGGTTTGTTGGTTAATTGGCTTCTGTAAATTGTCCCTGGCGTGTAGGATGAAACTGGTGTATGATAGATTTCTGGTCGGTGTGGACTTGGTGGACTGAAGGGCCTATTTTCATATATATGTTTTACATATATATTTTAATTTAATTGAACCACATACGATTGAATATGTGGCATTATTTTTGTCTTGTTTCTATAGTCAAAGAGTAAGATTGATTGATTTGTGCAGAACAGTGATGGAAGTCCGACTCTCGCCTTGTTTCTGTTTTTTTCTCCATATATATGCATAACAGCATGAATTATAATCTGATTCCCATACATAAATATAGTCATTCATGTGCTGCACCTGTTAATCAGAGCCTAGCTCTAATGTGGAATGTAATTAGGAATGTAATTTAGCCTAACCTTATTCATACCTAATCCAATTTAAAGCATAAATGTTGCATTCAAGTTTAAGTTAAAAGACTCGCAACAGTATGCACCAGATTGCACAATTTCAAGCTGAAAAATGCAAAAGCTCCCTACCGTGGAAAGGGGACACCCCCCTCCCACACCCTCCTCCCCCCTCGCCTTTGTTCCAACTATCTGCCTGTCAAAAAGTCCCCCTCGCCTGTGTCGACCTAATACCTGCGCACTTTGTCCTGTCTCATCCCTGCTCCAGCTTTCTTCACCCCCCCCCTATCTACAATCAGTCTGAAGAAGGGTCTCGCCCCGAATCGTCACTTATCCATGTTCTTCCGAGATGCTGCCCGATCGACTGAGTTACTCCAGCACTTTGTGGCCTTTTGTCTGATTGTAGTTTCACTATAGTGAATTAAGCACAAACATTGGCTAACATTCTGAGGGATTTCTAAATTGTCCGTAATTATTCCTTTTTGGATGATATGTCAAACTAAGGATTCATCTGCTCTATTAAATGAATATAAAAATCCCACGGCTCTATCGTCCAAGAAGTCTCCTCCTGGTGTCCAGGCCTTCAATCAGAATCATTGGCATTATCCCTTCATCATCAAGTGGCAGACGGTGGGAGCTTAGTGTGTTTAAATTGCTGCTCAGACTACAGTTTAAAAGTAATTCATGAGCTATCATTAGGAGAAATTAGTAGGGTGGCACAGCAGTAGGGTTGCTGCCTCACAGCACCAGAGACCCGGGTTTGATCCTGATCATGGTTGCTGTCTGTCCAGAGTTTGTGCGTTCTCCCTGCAACTGCGTGGGTTGTCTCCGGGCAGCCTGGTTTACCCCCACATTCCATAGACGTGCAGGTTGTAGGTTAAATGGCTTCTGTAAATTGTTCCTAGGGCGTAGGATAAAACTACTGTACGGTGGCCGGTGTGAACCCAAAAAAGCCGATTTCCAAGCTGTATCTCTGAACTAAACTGAACTAAAATCCTGGAGTGTGCAGTGCTGCAGAAGGTTACAGAAATGAGCATGAGATTTCAGAATGCAGGTGTAGGATGTGCCGCCCATGTACATCAGTGGGTACATGAGGATGGGTGAATGGGGCATTTCCAGTTCGGATATGCCTGCCATCCTCAGATGTGTTGAGTACAGAAAACTGGCCATGGGATCATTCGAGTAATAAAGCATGGTTGCCAGTTCCCAAACATCACAGGTGGGGACCAAGAGGAGAAATATTATTTTTTCCCCGAATGCTTCAAGGATAACCTACTGGTGCAAGTCTTTTTTCACTCTCCACCACACTGACAACCCCTCAAGTCACACTCAATCTCCTTTTGAATTATGTTCAAAATCCTTGTTTTAGCTCATACTGCGTTCAAGTTAAAGTTACTGGTGGTTGAAGTTCTTAAGGTTTAGAAATGCCATTTCTCATTACTTGGATTCTTTCTGTGTCTGATCCAAAATGAAGCACTGCTAGTCCCTTAAGCTGCTTTCACACCATTTCTCACAAGTCCAATTTTACTGATACACACTGCCTTAAACCATTTATATTTGAGACTCCATGTCCGTGCAATGTGTCGAGTGAATGCACATCGAATAGCGAAGAGCCTCGATAGAGTGGATGTGGAGAGGATGTTTCATCAGTGGGAGAGTCTAGGACCAGTGGTCATAGCCTCAGAATTAAAGGACGTTCCTTTACGAAGGAGATCAGGATGAATTTCTTTAGTTAGAGGTTAGTGAACCTGTGGAATTCTCTGCCACAGAGGCTGTGGAGGCCAAGTCAATGGATATTTTTAAGGCAGAGATAGATAGATTATCAGGGGTTATGGGGAGAAGGCAGGAGAATGGGGTTAGGGGGGGAGAGATAGATCAGCCATGATTGAATGGCGGAGTAGACTTGATGGGCCAAATAGCCTAATTCTGCCCCTGTCACTTATGACCTTATTACGTTTGCTGTATTTGTGGTCTCATGTCATTTGTAGGCATGACTCTGGGAATCTCTGTGCATTGTTTTTAATTGTTTTTAAGTGAGATGATCTGAATTCCAAATTGTTAACAATTCTTTAAATATTGTTTTTACCTCCACAGTGATTTACAGCCAACGGGAGAACCTGCGAACACGACAAAGTCAAAGGTCGCTTCTAAGTTTTCTAGGTTGAGCAGGACTCACCACAGAGAGACGAGGAATCCTGAGCCGCAGAGTGGTGACTTATGACCGGTTAACGGTCTGAAGATCTCAGCACACTGTTCAGCCAGCTCTTTATTTGAACCATCAAATAACCTTTCCATGCACAGTTGATTTAGAGGAAGAAGATAATGTTTCAGTGTTATTTCTTGGGAAATGGTGTGGGAATATGGTACATTTTCATGCATCTTTCATTGGCGGTATCTTTGAATTTATTATTTGCCTTAAAAAACCACCAAGATAAAGTAAGACTCCTTTCACCTGCAGAGTTTGAAATATTTACAATTTGCCTTGATTATTTATTTTGATGACACAATCAGAAGATCTCTCAATTACTATTTCTTTGCCATGAACTCCAAATGTGATTCCTCATCCTCCAGAACTATAGCAACTTCCAAGTGTTCACTTTAACACCTTCGAATACACTCCTTATCTGTGTATAATATGTTGGAGAAAGAAAGATTTCTGTACTACTTTACAAAAAACACCTTTTTACACCACATACTCAATCGATAAATTGAGTAAGAGTTTCAAGTTGAATCGATGAGAAATGGTGGGTGCTTTTCCCCTCACTTCCCGACCTTACATAGACAGTGTGGAGAGAGGTTTTGTTGATGATAAGGTACTCAATATGAACTGGAAACCCATGCTATTAAAAAAAACAGCATTTTGTGTAAAATAGCTTCCAATAGTCTGAAATCCAATGTAGTCCTTACTTTTGATTCTCAGTACAATTTCCAAATTTGGTTCTTTAGTTTATATTTGTCACTGCAAATTTATGAAGCCAGAGGCTGAGAAATAACTGCAGCTCGAGATAGGCAAACTGCTCAAAGCATCAGAAAGAGTCTTATCAGTTGACACAGATCCTACTTAGTGCCTGATAGGGAGCACATCAGTGACACGGTTTCGACACGCAAGTAATGAATAACCCAGGAACAATTTAATAACCTTCACACCTTAATCCTTTTTGTAAGATTTTTAGCAAGGTAATCTTGACTTTACTCCTTTACAGTGCAGAATGGGGATTATAAAGACAGTGTTTTATTGTCAACATGCAGCATACAGCCATCAGATCATGACAATACGTAGCTGTTATTCTGAGCTAGTACTGGCATTCAGTGCTCACGTCAGAGCTACGAGCCCACAAAGGCATGGGTTGGGTACCACAACTTCATACATTTTAATAAATTCTAAGATAATACCAACTAGGTCTTTTTCCAATAAGAGGTCACTAACATGCATTCAGAAATATTAGCCTTAAAATTAATATAGAAAGCAAAAATACAGTACCTATTCTTAAAGCAGCTGTAAATTTTAATGCTCAAAATATCACTTTTAAAATTATATTTAAATAATAAGTATAATTGACTTTAAGAAAACAATGTTTATTTTGAATATTTTCTTTACTTTGAGACTTGCACTTTTACTTCTGGGTGTATTTTTTAACCATTTAATGAAATTTCATTAGAACTCTCCCATTTATGAGTATGGCCAAGGCATATTTTGCACCCTGCTTAAATGTACTTGGTGACGACTATTTCTCTGAAAGTTTACATTGTAAATATGAATAATATGATTTGCCATGCAAGGGAAAATGCTTTCCCTCTTGAATTCCTTTTCAGCTTTTATATTAAATATATTTCTGCATACGAGCTTTTTAAATCAATGTATCACCCAGATACAACCATAATTCATCTTGAAAAACAAATCTGCCAGAATTACAGGCAAAGAATTGTCCATCTCAAAATATTGTCAAATTACAATGATTTCACTCCTGCTTTTCTACTTTTACTCCAGCTCCCAAATTTCTCAAGTTTCTGAATCCACTATGATTAAAAGTCTCATTAATATGGAACTAAGTCTTTTTTGTACTCTGTGCTATCAATCCGCACCACTCTCACTAATGGCCCACCGCAGCAATGCGGCCTTCACTAATCCATCCGACTCACACTTCAACTCCTATCAATTAGCGACATATTTATAATGGATATGGCATTCGTCATCCAAGAGGTCTTGAATTTGCTCAGTCCACTGTGTGTAATCTTGATGAAAGAAGACTTAAGGGTCTGTCCCACTTACGTGTCCTTGGCACGCAAATTACGCAACCTCGTGGTAGCGTTGAGCCGAGACGGTGGAGCGAAGGTCGGGCGTGATTACATGCACACGCACAGCCGTCTGGAGCGCGTGACGTCATTTGAAGATGGACACAAAGCTGGAGTAACTCAGCGGGACCGGCAGCATCTCTGGAGAGAAGCAATAGGTGACGTTTCGTGTCGAGACTCTTCTTCAGTCTGAAAAGAAGGGACTTGACGCAAAACGTCACCCGTTGCTTCTCTCCAGAGATGCTGCCAGTCCCACTGAGTTACTCCTGCATTTTGTGTCTATCTTCAATTTTCTTGGCCCCGCTCTGGGAGTAGAAGTGGGGGCGGATCCGGATCCGCAACGGCCGTGAGCCCCAGGCCGAGCTCGGCGATCGTTTGCCTGCTTCTGCTGCTGTTGAAGGTGAAACGTTGCGTCACGCCAGGGTCTTGGGACTGTCCCACTTTGGCCGTCAGTTCCGCGACAGGCCGTTGCCGCGCGAAGATTTTGTTCACTGCAGGAATTTCGGAGACCGGCGAGATGTCGGGACCAGCCCCGCACAACCCCACACCCCTCCGTGCTTCTAAGTGGGACCGGCCCTGCGCGGCCATACGGTGCCCGTACGCCTCAAGCGACCACGAGCTTGCGTAATTTGTGAGCCAAGGACGCGTAAGTGGGACAGGCCCTTTAGGATCAGTGAGATGGAACAAGCTAATGGTGAACATGCTCATGTTTTCCAGAAAATCTTTTAGCAATTACATTTATGGGCACTTATTCAAACTATTGACTCCCATGTTGGCACTTGTACATTAGATAGGTTGGCTACGATATCAAACAGATTCATCTCTCCCCTGTCAATGTGCAGAATGTAGCATTCAATTTATATTAAGCACTGCAGTTAAAATTTTACTTGTCATGAGAAATGCATTGAGGAAAATATTTCATCCCATTGTGTATAACTTGGCCATTTATAAGTGAAATGCTCAGCAGACCAACATGTGTTCAGGGGGGTAAATGCTGCTTCCCTAACAATAATGATGTGTAAAATTTCATGACTCTCCATTGAGAGTTAACCAACTCTTGTGCCCGGAATCCATAAGATATCCTTATATCCTGTGAGGAGATTTAATTGTCCCTCGGGAACACAAAAACAAGCTTCAATAAATATGCATGATTACGATTAAGTGCAAGTTGCTGATTTTTTTGGTAATCTTTAAGTATTTCTTGTTTATGAAGTGAGCATTTTTGCAATACTGTTTGTGGATGATATTCAGTGGTATGACTGTTGAGGTTATGCATTGAAGGAAAAGGTTATACTGTACAAGCAAATCCTCAGGCAGAGTACACCTCTATTCCCCTTCAAGCCTATCTTTTACAAATGTAGTCATAAATGTAAGTAATTTTACATTGGATTCATTGTGATACTTTCCCTACTCAACTGGTGTGGTCAATTTATTTTCAAGCGGGAGCCGAGACATGGACTTTCACTTTGAGGAGGGTAAATATCAACCTGGAAACTGATCTAGAGGTGCATCATCACTAGAAAACATTCCACTGACCAGGGCCTCCAATAGGTTCAAATATTAGAAAGCTTCCTACAGCTAGGTCACTGAAGATAGGCCGTCCTTTCAGTTCAAAGTTCTGGACGTAAATATGTTGAAATATTTTTGAGACCAAGTTGAAAGGAATATTTTGAGCATAAATTACTCCCTCATTAGCATTCATTTGTGAGCTTCATTTGCACTGGGATGTTTATTTATTCAAAGTGGCTTTATGATAAGCTGAGGAAATCGGCGTGACAGAAATGCGATCAGATCCCTTTAAGTTATTGATTAGAATGGATGGCTGCAAAGTAATGTCATATATTTCCTATTATATCAATGAAAGGACAGCCGGTCACTCCACCAGGCTTGACATTTCGTGACTGTAAATTCATGAGTCATCTTGCTGTTGTTTTGTCAGCGTTTGGTATTCATTGATGATTTTGGTGCTGTGTACAACTTGTACAGCCATCTCCATTCATTGTTTGTAGGAAGGAACTGCAGATGCGGATTTGAACCGAAGATAGACACAACACGCTGGAGTAACTCAGCGGTACAGGCAGCATCTCTGGAGAGAAGTAATGGGTGACGTTTGGGGTCGAAGGGTCTCGACCCGAAAAGCCACCCATTCCTTCTCACGAGAGATGCTGCTTGTCCCGCTGAGTTACTCCAGCATTTTGTGTCGATCTTCCATTCATTGTATAACATACAAGGAATGGCGTCAGAAGAGGATTTGATCCATTGCAGTCTAAAGATTGCATCAACCACAGAGAACATTATTTATATACTGATGACTTAACGCAATATCTTGTTATTTCTTGATCATCATGTTTGGTTTAAAATACATCTTTACTATCAATTCCATGAAGTTAGACTAATAATGAACAAGATCTAGTGATTCATTTGAAATGGATATTGAAGAACTGGTAAATCAGAAGGGGAAGCAAACAGATCGATACGTGTACTTTGAATAAAAGTTTCCATAACAAAAGTAATGTTAGCATTCATGCTCATTTATTTATACATGCCCAGCTTCCGATTACTAACGTCAATGATCTGTGACTACTGTCACAATGAGTGTTTGGTTCAAGATAAATCAAACGTGCATCTCTAATTACACATTCTGCAAACTGGCAGCATTACTTGCATTCAAGAAACCAACTGTGATGTCATTTGGGAAGGGGACCATTTGTCAATATGTATAAAAATTGTGTTTTAGTACAATTTTAATTTCACTCACTAAAGGTGCCGGTAGTTCTGCAATAAAACTGAGTAACCAAGAAACCTACAGAAATGCTTGTGGTTATTTGGATCGTGAACTGGGCAGCTTGACATTCGAAGCTATTATAACACTTTTTGTTTCATTTAATATTTTAAATAAATGTCAGTAAAATGATTTAACATTGTGGAAGATAACAAACCATCTAATAGAAAGGAAGTAAAATACAATCAATGAAGAGAGCATGTGCTGTGGTTTCCATGTAGCTAAGTGCACAAGCGTTCATTTGTGAACCATTTTGAAATACCAAGGGCATAGTTATGTGAAAGCAGCTTTTACAGTTGATCACAGGCGTTTTTTATAATTATTTAGATCTGTGGGACTTTGAAGGGATGCCTTTGACACTTGGTGGAAGCAGACAGCAAATCTTCTGCTGGGGTATTCAGCAGTTAACCTGGAAAATATTAATTGGCCCATTGCAAAAGAATGTTTTTGCTGCAATGGATGCAAGGCAGGCAGGGCTGGATGGCTAAAGAGAGAAACGGAGTGGGGAGGGAGTGGGAGAAGAGGTCCCACAAAGGATAGGAATCCCTTTGTTACAGAGAGACGGCAACTAGTCGGGTAGACATAAAATGCTGGAGTAACTCAGCGGGACAGGCAGCATCTCTGGAGAGAAGGAATGTGTGACGTTTCGGGTCGAGACCCTTCTTCAGACTTCTTCCGTTTCAACCAGCATCTGCAGTTCCTTCCTACACATAACTAGTAGGATGGTGGATGTTGAGGCACAGATAAAGTGGGTGGAGTATTGTGATGGTCTTTATCTGCTCAGAGGAGACCATCAGTTAGACAGGTACATGGATAGGACAGGTTTGGAGGCAGGTGGGACTAGTGTAACTGGGACATGTTAACTGGTGTGGACAAATTGGGCAGCAGGGCCTGTTTCCACACTGTATAACTCTATGACTATCAGTGACGCTCAGATTTTCTTTATACAACACTGTTGCTAGTTCACTAAGTATAGATTCAAAGTGTATTCTAGAGGCTTTTTGATAGTTTTTAATGGTTGTGTCAAAGTGCTGATGGGAGTTTGGTGTAGTTTAGAGATAGAGTGGAAACAATAAACAATAGATGCAGGAGGAGACCATTCGGCCCTTCGAGCCAGCACCACCATTCACTGTGATCATGGCTGATCATCCACAATCAGTACCCCGTTCCTGCCCTCTCCCCATATTCCTTGACTCTGCTATCTTTAAGAGCTCTATCTAACTCTCTCTTGAAAGCATCCACATAATTGGCCTCCACCGTCCTCTGAGGCAGAGAATTCCACAGACTCACCACTCCCTGGGCGAAAAGGTTTTTCCTCATCTCTGTTCTAAATGGCTTACCCCTTTTTCTTAAACTGGGGCCCCTGGTTCTGGACTCCACCAACATCAGGACCATGTTTCCTGCTTCTGGCATGTCAAATCCCTAAATAATCTTATATATTTCTATAAGATCCCACTCGTCCTTCTAAATTCCAGTGTATACAAGTCCAGCCGCTCCATTCTTTCAACAGATGACAGTCCCGCCATCCAGGGAATTAATCTTGTGAACCTACGCTGCACTCCCTCAATAGCAAGAATGTCCATCCTCAAATTTGGAGACCAAAACTGCACACAATACTCCAGGTGTGGTCTCACTTGGGCCGTGTACAACTGCAGAAGGACGTCTTTGCTCCTATACTCAACTCCTCTTTTATAAAGGCCAACATGCCATTCGCTTTCTCCACTGCCTGCTGTACGTGCATACTTACTTTCAGTGACTGATGAGCAAGGACACCCAGATCTCGTTGTACTTCCCCTTTTCCTAACTTGACACCATTCAGATAACAATCTGCCTACCTGTTCTTGCCACCAAAGTGGATAACCTCACATTTATCCACATTAAACTGCATCTGCCCACTCACCCAACTGTCCAAGTCACCCTGCATCCTCATAGCATCCTCCTCACAGTTCACACTGCCACCCAGCTTTTTGTCATCTGAAACAGGCCAAAAATGTTACATGCCTTTGGAATGTGGGAGGAAACCGGAGCTAACGGTGCAAAACCCTCGTAGTCATGGGGAGAACGTGCAAACTCCATATAGACAGCATCCATAGTCGGGATTGACCTGGGTCTTTGGTGCTGCAAGGTGCATCTTCCCTCACTGCGCCACCGTGCTGCCCTATGGAAATTCTGGGCTCCCGACAGTATTGATTCATGAGGCCTTCCAGATTCACCTGTCATTGGTATTGTTGTTACTTATACTGAGATGGAGTTAAAAACTGTTTTATATTCTATTCAGTCAAATCATACCATGCATGATTACATCAGGTGGTGCATAAGAGAAAACCAGAAACCGTTCCTGGTACAAAGGAAGTGCAAATACAAAAAATGTGTAAGAGCTGCAATGAGGTAGATTGGGGGATTTGGAATACTTCCCGAGCTTAAGAAAGACCATTTAAGAGTTCGTTAATAGTTTGTGTTTCCGAGAGTTTGTGGTGCAGCGGTAGATTTGCTGCCTTACAGCGCCGGAGACCCGGGTTCGATCCCGATCACAGGTGCTGTCTGTACGGAGTTTGTACGTTCTCCCCGTGACTGAGATGTTCTGTTTCCTCCCACACTCCAAAGACGTACAGGTATGTAGGTTTATTGGCTTGGCTTGGAGTTTCTCCAGCACTTTTGTCTACCTTCGATTTTGCAGCATCTGCAGTTCCTTCTTAAACACATTCATCTGTATGGGATACTTTCTGTGGTGAATCTGTAGAAATTGGGAAGAATCATTGGAGATTTTAATCCAATTGGGAAGAATCATTGGCAAATGTCCTTGGCCTTTAGTGTGAATGTAGTGGGACCAGGTAAGGTATAAGGTGAATAAGGTTTAGTGCAAGATAAAGCCTGTAAAATCTGATCACAATTAGTTGAAGAGTCTCCGATGAGATAGATAGTGGTTTAGGATTGCTCTCTGGAAGTGTTCAGTTGCCTGATAACAGCTGGGAAGAAACTGTCCCTGAATCTGGAAATGGTCGTTTTCACACTTCTTTACCTTTTGTGGAGAGGAGAGAAGAGGGAGTGGCCAGGGTGCGATTCGAGTCAATGGAAGGGAGGTTGGTTTGTGTGATGGTCTGGGCTGCGTCCACAATTCTCTACAATTTCTTCTGGTCTTGGATGGAGATGTTCCTAAACCACACTGTGATGCATCCCAATTAAATGCTTTCTACGGCGCATCTGTAGAAGTTGGTGAGAGTTGGTGTGGACTTGCCGAACTTCCTAAGCTTTCGAAGGAGGTAGAGACGTTGGTGTGCTCTCTTGACTATTGCTTCAATATAAGTGGTTCTGGAGAAGTTGGTGGTTATATTGACTCGGAGGAATTTGAAGCATTCAACCTTCTCTACTTTGGCTGTCTACCACTTCACTTCCTGAAGTCCATCACTTTCTCCTTTGTCTTGCCGACATGAGAGAAAGATTGTAGTCTCAACACCAGGTCACCAGGTTCTCAATCTCCTTCCTGTACTCCGTCTCATCATTATTTGATATCTGCCCCCACAATGATGGTGTCGTCTGTGAATTTGTAAATTGAGTCAGATTTGTACATGGCTGCACAGTCGTGGGTGTACAAGGAGTAAAGAAGGGGGCTGAGAACGCAGCCCTGTGGAGCACCGGTGTTGAGGATTATCATAGAGGATGATTTGTCAGGAAGTCGAGGATCCATTTGCAGAGATTTACGCTGACCTGTAGGTTTGGTGATGAGCTTGGAGTACAGTAGGAAGTACAGTAAGCGGCGGGGCCCTAGTGTTGAGAATGATGCAGGAAATATGTTATCTTCTATCCTTATTGATTGTGGTCTGTGGTCAGGATGTGAAGCATATATTTGCAGAGGAATATGGTGAACTCAATAAATCAGAGTCCAATGTATCTGTTCGTGTAATCCTCATATATTTAAGGGACGAGCGTGAGGCCGGTGGGATGGCGTCCGCCGCGGACCTGTCGCGATGACAGACGGTGGATGAAGGCAGCCTCGGAGGCTGGAGCTGATGGTTTTTATTTCAAAATTGACTTTATTCAGGCAATAAATATATACATTACATGAACGATACAACAGATTAATCTGATATTTCCGGAAGCTACACAAACATTCAATACTGTCACATTGCTCGAATTTCACACATTTCTCCCCCACCCGTGCCACTCATGTGGCCCACTGGCGTGGAATCCCTTCCCTTATTTTGAGGTGCGTCTCCACCATACCGTGCCCCCCATGTCCAGCAGCGGAAGGACCCTAGTCTGCGGCCCTCCCCCACCGAGCCTTGGCGTTGGCTGCACCGAGCCTCAGTGTGTCCCTCAGCACGTACTCCTGCAGTCTGCAGTGGGCCAGTCGGCAACATTCCCCGACGGACATCTCGCTCTGCTGCGTGGTCAACAACGCTCGGGCAGACCAAAGGGCGTCTTTCACCGAGTTTTTGACCCTCCAGCAGCACTCGATGTCAGTCTCTGAATGTGTCCCTGGGAACAGTCCGTAAATCACAGAGTCCTCTGTGACAGAGCTGTTCGGATTAAACCGTGACAGGGACCCTTGCAAACCTCTCCAGACTGTCTTTGCAAATCCACACTCTGCGAAGAGGTGGGCAACCATCTCCTCTCCATAGCAGCCGTCCCGAGGGCAGCGTGCGCTGGTAGTGAGGTTCTGACGGTGCAGGAAGGATCTGACTTGGAGGGCTCCCCTCACCGCCAGCCAAGCCAGGTCTTGGTGCTTGGTGTGATGAGGCATTTTGCCGGACAAGCTGGGCAGTCTGCTCTGGGAACCACGCCACAGGATCCATGGAGTCATTTGCCTGCAGGACGTTCCGTGCTGACCACTGCCCGATGGACTTGTGGTCAAAGGTGTTGGTCTGGAAGAACCTATCCACAAACGACAGATGGGGCGGCAGTGTCCAGCTGACTGGCACCTTGCATGGCATCTGTGCCAGGCCCATCCTTCGCAACACCGGGGACAGGTAGAACTTCAGCAGGTAGTGACACTTGGTGCCCACGTGCCTTGGCTCTACACTCCGCCTGATGCAGCCACACACGAAGGTGGCCATCAGGATGAGAGCAACGTTGGGCACGCTTTTACCCCCGTTGTCTGGCGACTTGTGCATTGTGGCCCATCGCACCCGGACCATCCTCGACCCCCAGATGAACTGGAAGACAGCCTGGGTGATCCCTGTAGGGTAGGAGGGAGGGACAGGCCACACGTGCCAAGTACAGCAGCCCCGAGAGCACCTCACAACTGATGACCAAATTTCTCCCCGTTATAGAGAGAGAGCGCTGCTTCCACAGCTCCAGTTGCCATGAGCAGCCTCTCAAAGCACTTCAAATTGTGGTTTTCAGAGCCAGTGGGGATGTCAGTTGTCAGAGCCACTGTAGGTATTGGAGCAAACTCCCTTGCTTGTTGGCAAGTACAGCGTAGGTTCACCAGGTTAATTCCCGGGATGGCGGGACTGTCGTATGCTGGGAGAATGGAGCAGCTGGGCTTGTACACTCTGGAATTTAGAAGGACGAGGGGGCATCTCATTGAAACATATAAGATTGTTAAGGGTTTGGACACACTAGAGGCAGGAAACATGTTCCCGATGTTGGGGGAATCCAGAACCAGGGGCCACAGTTTAAGAATAAGGGATAAGCCATCTAGTACAGAGACGAGGAAACACTTTTTCACATAGAGAGTTGTGTCTGTGGAATTCTCTGCTTCAGAGGGTGGTGGAGGCCAATTCTCTGGATACATTCAAGAGAGAGCTAGATAGGGCATTTAAAGATAGCGGAGTCAGGGGATATGGGGAGCAGGCAGGAATGGGGTACTGATTGGGGATGATCAGCCATGATCACATTGAATGGCGGTGCTGGCTCGAAGGGCTGAATGGCCTACTCCTGCACCTATTGTCTATTGTCTAACGCTGGGGTGATAGTGGTCTTCTTAAAGCAGGTGGGAACCTTGGATTGGAGTGGGATGAGGGTAAAGGTTATAAAGAATTAGGCCATTCGGCCCATCAAGTCCACTCCACCATTCAATCATCGCTGATCCATCTCTCCCTCCAAAAACCCCATTCACCTGCCTTTTCCCTATAACCTCTGACACCTGGAACTAATCAAGAATCTATCTATCTTGATCTATCTAAAGATATCTGGGAATGTTGCCAACTTTTGAAGGCATGACCGGAGACTCTGTGGCAGTCGCTTTCTGTGGGTTCACCCTCCAGAATTCTGGGATCTGCGGCAGTGTCGGTGGGACCAATGCTCCCGAGTGCTGTTGGGGCAAAGATGTCTTTCCGCTGACTTTCTGCTCCAAATCAGCATGGAAGACATTGAGCTTGACGGGGAGGGATGTGTTGTTGTTGCCAGTGATTCTGTCCCACTTTGATTTGTTGCCCACTATAGCCTGAAAGCCTTGCAGCTATCGACGGGAGTCCGTGTGATGAAAACCGGAAATGCCAAATTGCAAATTTACTGGGCAAGTTGCTGGTGATGGATACAGGCCATTTGAACTGCTCCTATCCTGTTGGGTAGAGAGAGCTGAGACTCTCCTAGAATTATAACTAACGTCCAGCCCTCACAATTGATGTGTATGCTAGCACTTTCCCTTTGCAACAATTATCTTTCAAAGAAAACATGGAGATCTTTGTCCGAATGGTGTTGAGCTATACTTTAGACACGTGATCTGTTTATAAAAAATACTTTACTAATTTGAAGTCTGAAGAAGCGTCTCGACCCAAAACATCACCCATTCCTTCTCTCCAGAGATGCTGCCTGTCCCGCTGAGTTACTCCGGCATTTTGTGACTAGTCTAATCCCGTTTATTTCCTTTTAAAATCAACCAATTGATTGCATTATTATTATTGTACTAAACAGCAGGGCTGATTTTTCACCTTTCACATAGTCGTGATGGACCAAAACTACAAATTCAACCAAATACAATTGATCACCTAATATTTGACATTTGTCCTTGTCCAAGGGTGAAAATGAACAGACACCTACTGTGGTGTTTTATTCTAAATCTGATGCCATGCTGCTAAAATTAAATTGTTATTTAGGCATAATGCAATAATAGAATTTAATTATATTTATTAAATATAAAATAAACATGCTTCAGAAGAATCTCGAGGGGGGCAAGTAGTGTTTCGGTTATTACTTTTAATTGACTGCCTGTATTTTTATTTATTTTATTAGAAGCAAGTGTACAAAAATATAACCAACGGCATATGGCATAATGCAGTTATTGTACAGCTTCAAGTTTGACTTTTAGCTAAAGTTAAGAGAAAAGAAGAGAGAAAAAGCAAGAGAGAGAGAGAAAGTGGAATGTGCCAGGATAGAGCCCCGACGCTGCCAACATGGTGTAGCCAAGGCCTGAGTCAGTAAAATAAATAAGGAAGGAATAGAGAAATAAAAAGACAAAAAAAAAGAAAAAAATAAGTGATGATATACCTGCCCCACATCCCTCCCCACCCATCAAAAAAGTCAAAAGTCAAAGTCAAACAAACTTTATTGTCATTTAGAAATACATTGATATATGCCGTTCCAAACGAAATTACGTTGCATTTGGCTCCCTGTGCAACACGATAATTAACCGAAGGATAGGCATGGATGAAAAGGATAAATAGACAATGGTGGCAGCCCATTACACGGCATTCAGGAGTCTGATGGCTCGTGGGAAGAAGCTGTTGCAGAACCTTGATGTTCTGCTCCTTATGCTGCGATATCTCTTTCCCGAGGGCAGCAGAGTGAACAGTCCGTGATGGAGATGTGTGGGGTCTTTTATGATACTGCTGGCCTTAGACACACGCAGCGTTTGGTCGCAATATCCCCGATTGAGGGGAGAGAGGTCCCGATGATTTTTTCCGCTGTCCTCACCACTCTCTGCACAGACTTCCAGTCGGAGGCTCTACAGTCCCCAAACCATACAGAGATACAGCTGGTCAGAATACTCTCTATGGTGCCCCTGTAGAAAGTAGTGAGGATGGGATGGGGGAGGTGAGCTCTTCTCATCCGGTGCAGAAAGTGCAACCGCTGCTGCGCTCTCTTTCTCATCTCATCAACAGTTGATGAGATGTTATTCGACCAGGTCAGACTGTTAGTGATCACCCAACCCGTAATTAGATTGAACTCCAAAATTGTGTTGCACCATACTATCCTTGTAATGAATCAATGAATGGTGTCCATGTCTTTGAAAAATGCTCTGGTTTTTCTGCTAAGTTTCAAGATGTTGCGTCTCAGACATGTTTGTTATCCAGACTTTAAGAGTAGGGGCAGATGTATGTTTCCAAAATTTGGGTATTAGTATTTTCACCGTTATCAGACCATAATTAAGGAAAGGTTTTTGAAATAATGATAGCTCAGAGCTGGCTTCTGATATACCTAGAATAATCAATTCCGTGTCGGGGTCCAATTTAGTTTTTTGTGTTTTTGAGAAAATTTCAAAAATGTATCTCCAAAAATTATGTAATTTTATATAAGAGGCGAAGGAATGTGTTATAGTTGCTTCCTGAAGGAGACATTTATCACAAATAGGAGATACATTTGGAATTATCTTATTCAGTTTAGACTTTGAATAGTAGAGTCTATGCAGTATTTTAAATTGATTTAACGAGAGTCTAACGTTAATCGACCAATTGTGTATATATAAAAGGTTTTCATCCCTTTAGTCTTTTAGAATTATTTTATAATAAAAGTCTTTTAGAATTTTTAGGCCAAGTTCCTCTTCCCAGGCTATTCTAATTACTTCTGACGATGGGATTTCTATATTTTAAAGGGTGTTATACAAATATGATGTTAACTTGTTTGACTCCAAATTTCTATTCATACATTCGTCTAGTATATCTGGCAGCAAAGTTTGGTAGTCTTGGGTATATGTTTTCAGATAACTGTGCCTGTATTTTTATTCATTTTCATTTTCCATTGTTAACATTTTTCGTAAGCAGGCCAACTGCAGAGGAACCTGGGTAAAAGGGGGGATTAGTATTTGCCAGCATTGTGAATTTATAGATACATTAGAAGTACTATGTTCTTACTAGGTGGACAAAAATTCTGGAGAACCTCAGGCCCGAAACGTTGCCTATTTCCTTCGCTCCATAGATGCTGCCTCACCCGCTGAGTTTCTCCAGCATTTTTGTCTACCTTCGATTTTCCAGCATCTGCAGTTCCTTCTTAAACACTATGTTCTTACTGTTCAGTATCAGGTTTTCCTCATGAAGTTCAATAATGTTGCAAATTAGTAACGAGGTATATTTGAAAGACCTTTATGCCTCCTATTTCCATAATTTAACTATTAAAGTGCAGCTGTTAAGCAACATTTGTAAAGGCATGTTACACTTTAAAAACTGATAGAAGGCCAATCATTACCTGTAATAAGGAAAAAGTGTTATCTATTAATTTCATAAAAGCAGACTAATAATGAACAGGATCTAGTGATCCATTTGAAATAGACATTGAAGAACTGGTAAATCAGAAGAGGAAGCAAAAAGATCGATAGGCGCACTTTGCATAAAAAGTTTTCTTAACAAAAATAATGTTAGCATTTATGCTCATTTATTTATACATGCCCAGCTTCCGATTACTAACGTTAATGATCTGTGACTACTGTCACAATGAGTGTTTGGTTCAAGATAAATCAAACGTTCATCTCTAATTACACATTCTGCAAACTGGCAGCATTACTTGCATTCACGAAACCAACTGTGATGTCATTTGGGAAGGGGACCATTTGTCAATAAGTATAAAAATTGTGTTTTAGTACAATTTTAATTTCACTCACTAAAGGTGCCGGTAGTTCTGCAATAAAACTGAGTAACCAACAAACCTACAGAAATGTTTGTAGTTATTGGGTCATGAACTTTAAAAGCAGGTTACACTTTAAACACTGATTGCGGGCCAATCATTAACTGTAATAAGGAAAAAGTGTTATAATGGGCCTGTCCCACTTGCCGATTCTTTAGGCAACTGCCGGCGACAGTCATAGACGTAGCAGGTCGCCCAAAAACCGGCGACAACCTACGTCGTCCTGGCGACAACCTACGACAGCACCTACGTCAGGAGAAGTCAAGCTACGCTCATTGGCGTCAAACCCACTGACGCCAAAAATGTTTCAACATTTAGCGGCGAGCAGAAAGACGCTACGACTTTTTGCGCGACTGAGGAGACGACTCCCGGCGACCACCGGTGAACACGTGGCAACAAAGTAGACACCTATAGAAGCCTAAAAACTCGCCTAAGTGGGACAGGCCCATTAACGTTTCAAGTAATAGAATTGTACAGCATGGACATGGAAAAGCTGCCCCAACTCCATGCAAACATTTGCCCTCTAACCTAATCCCATTCCCGCATTAGATCTTTATCCTTCTAAGCCTTGCCTATCTAATTGTGTTTCTAATATTATCTAACCCTACCATTTATGTCCTACACCTATTTGAGATCCCAAAATGAATATCCTCATACATGATCAGATAAAATTCCATCCCTGATCGATTTTCCATCTGATCGACATCCTGCTGTAATCTTAATCCACTGTCCCCACTCTCCACAGCAGCACCAACTTTCATCCCAGACGCAAATATACTAATTTTACCTCCTGTATTCACAACCATGTGAATGATATCTCACAAACAGCAAGGGTTCCCTGCAGTACAGCAGTGGTCAGTCTTACAATCAATAAAGCATCCTTTCACTGCTACCCTCTGCCTCCAATTCACCAGCATTCCTTGGATCCCATGTGCCTTCATATTCTGGACATGCCTACTAGATGGTACCTTGAACCTTACTAAAATCCATAGGGCCAACATCATCAATTTTCTTGGTTACGTTACTGTGTATCTTTTTAATGCAGAAAGATACTCCAAACGTTAGAACCTTTTACATCTGTGACTCGCTGTGTATTTCCAGCATTTGAAGGCTATTATCCACAATTCACAGCTTCTAAAATTCTGTTTTAAAATTCCTCCAAATTTTCCCTCGATAGTGTCTGTAGTTAAATCAGTAAGGGAAATTTTAAAGTCCAAAATATTAAGCAAGAGAATTCTTTGTAAGACATGATTTTTATCACAAGGAAACTGAAAGGCCTCTGGAAAAGTTCTGCAGTCAAGGGCCATTCGCACTTCCACGATTTTTTCGTGAGGTCGTGAGTTGCGGGGTGACGCCTGTATGGTCGTCGTACCCTTTTCTGGTCGCCGCTGGATTTTCAACAGTTTGAAAATTCTCGGCGACCTGCTACGATTATGACGGGTGCCGTCAGTAAGTGGGACAGCCCCTTTACTGCCTCAGTTGTTGATATACTTTTCCTAAGTGTTATGAGAATCCTTTGCACATTTACATTGCTGGATAATGTGTGCACTAAACAGACCAAATCAGTTCCCACTTTAACTGCAAATAATTCAGGAATTCAATGACATCTTTAATCTGCCCAGTTGAGGAGATTACTAATTGAAAGTGAATGTGCTTTAGTGAAATTAACCTGTGCTTGAAATGCAATTTAAACGCTTTCCAGTACAGATATCTACTAATTGCATGCCAAGACTATTTGTACTCTAAGGAAATATGTTTCATACTCAATGAAATAGAATTATTGTCAGTTATTTTCAGTTATGTGGAAATCTATTCTGTGCCTCTATTATATTTCATTTATGATACAATATGCTGCTGTAATCTTTCTAATTGTGTTGGTTTTAACAAATTATCTTTCACTTATGATTTAATCTAAAGTTTACAGTTTTCACTTCAAGCTGCAGTTTGTGTAAAACTTGTATTTTCTTTTGTATTTTTGCTTATAATGGAAAAAGGACAGTTTCCATTTCGCAGCAGCAATAGACCTGACTTCCGTTGGTGAGGATAAATAACCTTTGCAGAAATGATTCTGATACATTCCACACTGCGCTGTGAAGGGAAATCACATAGAATCCCTTTTTCTATTATACATAGTATTTGTGCAAGTTAAATCTAGTGTATGGTCACATGCACACGTGCAATGAGGTGCAGATATAAATACGATGGTGTGAGCAATATTTGGCCATGTCGCGGCACATTTTAAGGAACATGAACTGATTGTGCGTAACATATATGTTGTATGTAAATATTTTGGGTTATGAGCTGACAAGGCATTTACAACAGGAACCAAGTGAACAAGATAACATTCCTGCTTCCATTTAATTCTAGCGCACAGTACTCTCCTCTGTGTAAATAGTAAAGATGTACATCATATTTAAAAATGAGCCATGTCGTGCTTTTTTTTAAACCAAATGCACAAAAGCTAAAATGCGCTTTTGCCTGCTGTTGTGGGATCACCTGGTCAACAATAGTGATTATTAGTTCTGAATTTCTAATCAGAAATGCTATTAGTTTTGTGCCAGGTATCAAATATATCGTTCACCCAAAAATGTATTCTTAGAGCTGTGTGATGCCTCGAGCTGTAAATTGAGTGTGGTCTGAGCAGTCTTCCCCATGGGGACCTGTGTGTGAATTACTGGTGTCACACTTCATGTCGTAGAGAGCAACTCAATATGCTAGAGGTAAGTGCCAAGTTAAAGTAGATGTTTTAACTGTCAACAGGTCCACTGGGCATAATATTGCAAGTGTCAGGAGCTACTTTACTGGAGACGTTAAATATCCTAGAGGGAAACAAAGGTTGCACCTTCTTGTTTTAAAGTATTACATTTCTCAGCCAGTTGTAGAGTTTAAACGAATCCTGTGAGCAAGTTATTTAAATATAGATTTTTTAACATAGCATGGGATAGACGTGAGTACATGGAAATAATTTTAACAGTTACCATTTTAGGAAAAGCTACTTAATGTTAAGCGGGAGAAGTCCAAAATCTCATAAGGCTTGCATGTTTTACATGGGACGTTGATCTTGACCTGTCATGCCTGGTAATTTAGAATAATGATCAAAGGGTAAGAGCCTATATTCTATTGGAATTATGATGATGCTCTTGGCACAGTGAAGGTTGAGCTGCTGTCTACGTTGCTTTGATTCTCCAGGAGCTTTGCTGCGATAAGTGTTTTGCTGAGAACTGGCTTTCAAACATATTCCTCTGCTCTGCGTGTTTGAACATCAATGGAATGTCATCCTAGCGGTTCAGTCCGTTTCCATCTGAATGATCATGCCTAACATCCTGAGTGCAAACTAAAATTGATTATGCTCCAACATTGCACATGGAAATCAAAGCCATGCTTTGTTATTAACTGAATTGATGTTAGAGGCCAACAAACAATTACACAGGGACCTGTAAAAGCACTTCAGGCTCGCTTTTCCAGTTATTCATTCCGAGGGCCAGACAAGGAAGCAGAGCAGATAGAGGCCATATGGTTCATTCTGTCCCGATGGAGTCCTTGAAAGAGCAACCAATTAGCACCATTCCCCTGTGTTTCTCGCAGAAACTTGTTATTTTTCTCTTTCTATTCTGGCCTTATTTGTGTACATCTGTATAATGGAAGCTACCCATTGCAAATTGGGCAGCACGGTGGCGCAGCGGTAGAGTTGCTGCCTTGCAGCACTTTCAGCGCCAGAGACGCGGGTTCAACCCCGACTATAGATGTGCCTGTACCTAGATTGTATGTTCTCCCTGTGACCTGCGTGGGTTTCTCCGATGTCTTTGGTATCCTTCCACATCCAAACCCACGCGGTCACGGGGAGAACGCACAAACCCCATACGGACAGCACGCGTAGCCAGGATCGAACCCGGGGTCTTTGGCACTGTAAGGCAGCAACTCTACCGCTGCACCACTTATTCCAATACACCATCACATACACACAGCTGGCAATGTTGTCCTCTTCTCTACATTGGTGGTGTTGTGGGAGGTGTGAGGGGTGGGGAGAGGAGGACCAAATGTGAACTGATTGACTTTAATTTACTGCACAGCCATAATCATTAATCTTCAGGTAGATGGCAATTTAATTTTCCACGCCATTCCTACACTTATCTCACAGTTTCCTCCTCCAATGACAACAGTAGATTTTTAAAACATATATTTTTATTAGAAGCAATGCATATTGCCAATGATATAGCAGTTTTTCAAATACACATTTAACTTGTTTCAAACGTTATACAAATATTACGGAATGATTTATATAAGCATCTATTTTTTTTTAGAAAGTAAAGAAGTGAAAGAATAGGTGCATAATCAATGAAGATTGTGATTAAATAATATTGATTATGATTATATATATTTTTTTAAATTAAAAAAACAAAACAATAAAAATAATAAAAATTACAAGCAATCAATTATTATATTTAAAAAAAATTGTAGTATACATCTTAACAATGAATGGAACAATTTCACATAACAATATCTATAGAGACATGTACACAAATCTCAGAATAGATCTTTTCATCTAATCCTACCACCGGGTATTTATTGAGTTACAATGCTGAGCTCTGCTACCCCGACAACAGTAGATTTTTGACTGCCTTCGGTCACTGCTTTAAGTCCAGATACTAGAATATTCCGGACGCAGAACGAGGGGGACCTGGCGTGGGGGTGGGGTGCGGGGGAACAAAGTAGGAATGAGTACTTTTTGTAACTTTCACGTTGCCTTTTTGGGGACTTCTGTGTACTTTTTATGTAAAAATAAAGAGTTTCTCTGCACCTTGCTAGGTACAAGTGACAATAACGTATCATCATCATCGTGACAATACTGGATTTACTGTTTATACTCACTAGCCAGTGCACGATTTCTCAAGTTACCACATATACATATTACGTAAGCTGAAACTTAATAAATATTAAAGAAGCAAACTCTCCGACCTGTGAACTACATCGTTTTGAGGGAAATGTTCAAAATATTAAATGTTGCAGATATTCGAAATTCATCAAAGTACTTGTGGTGTAGATGTTTTTGTCATTGGTTATTTTGCAATTGCATATCAATTTCCAGAATATTTTACAGATCAACAAATTAAAAACAGCTCTGTTTTACAGTATTTTGGATGCCAGGGGTTTCCGTAGTAATTTAACATTTAGTTAGGTTGGTATCCATGCTGTGGTACTTTCATTATCCGATCAGCTTTGATGGAACTGGAGTTTCTCAAATCCTATAGATAGTTTAGTGGTGCAGGGGTATTGCCTCACAACTCCAAAGACCCAGCTTCCATCCTGACTGCTTGTTGTACGGAGTTTGCATGTTCTCCCGTGACGTGTGTGGGTTTTCTCCAAGATCTTTGGTTTCCTCCCAACCTCCAAGGACGTACAGGTTTGCTGGTTAATTGGCTTGGTATAAATGTAAACTTGTCCCTAAGGGCAGTGTTAATGTGTGGGTATGTGTGGACTTGGTGGGCCAACGTTTCTGCGCTGTATCTCTGAACTAAACTAAACTAAATTAAAATAATTCTTGCTTGAACTCAAAGCAAACACTTTTGCAAGCAAGAACTGTCCCCCCATTAATTGTAGTCCTCCATTGATTCCCACAGTTTTATCTATATTTTCAGATTATTCAAAAAATTGATTGAAGAAACTGTAGTATTCTAGTGAGTACTAGTATTCTAATAAAAACCTTATTTATGGAGATTTAAAACTAATTATTAACACTCCCATAATATGTTTTTTTGATTTTTGATTTTTGGGCACCCGGTACAGAGGGGGGAGGGTCGGGAGGGAGGAGAGGGTCTCCCTGTCGGTCTGCTCCTGGGCCTGGCCAAGATGGCCATTCGCGGGTCCAGGCAGCGGGCAGTCGACGGCCGCACAGCAGAGAGGGAACTCTCTGCTGTGTCCACAGGGACTGTGGAGGACTTCCGTGAACGCTGGTCACCGCAGGAGGTCGAATGTATTATTGATAAAAATGTTAATATTTTAATTTGATAAATTTCTTTGTAAAATGCCAATATAGGCATTCTCTGATCGTGTTACAACTTTGTATTTGTTTGTTCTGAATAAAAGCATTTTGTAAGGAAAAAAAATAAATAAATAATAATATGGTTTTTCTAGAGGCAAACGTTAGTTACTGGAACGTCTCTTTGAGGATTTGCAGATCCAGATTGTTATTGGTGGACATTTTATTGGATTACAGATTTTATTTGGATTAAGGTGTGATACAAGATACAAGATACAAGATACATTTATTTGTCACATGTGCCAATTGGTGCAGTGAAATGTGAGGTCGCCGTACAGCCATACGAATAATAGAACGCAGAACACGATAGTCTTTAACCCAGACATCCCCACGCAACGGGATCAAAGTTTCCCACTGTGAGGGAAGGCTCCAATATTCAGTCATCCTCCTCTGTTGGCCTCCCGTGGTCGAGGGGTTCCTGAACCCCCCACTGTCGCCGCTACAGGCGGCCCGACGTTCAGGCCCGCTCGCCGGGGTGATGGAAGTCCGGCGTCGGGGCTGGAGGACGTCCTTGGCGGCTTGGACATCCAAATCAGCCACCTTCTACCGGAGTCCGCGGCTCCCGAAGTCCACAGGCCAAGCTGGGCGGAGATTCAACGCTGGTGGCCCTCACAAAGGGCCCCAGGACTCAGCGATGTTGGTCAGCGCCGCCCGCACTGGGAGCTCTATGAACCACAGCTCCGATGTTGATGCAGCAGGTCCAACACTCCAGAGCTTCAGCGGCGATCCAGGTAAGGCATCGCCCGCTCCGCGATGTATCCAGCGCTGCGCTGCCGCTGCTGAAGCTCTGGTCCGGGTCCCCGGCAGGAAAGGCCGCTCCAGTCCAGGTGGTAGGCCGCGAGGAGGGGGGGCGAGGACACGACTCGGAAAAATTGTCACGTCCTCGCCAAGAAGTGACTGGGAAATGGTTTCCCCCTTACCCTACTCCCCTCCCCCACATAGAAAAACTACAGAAATCTCCAACACAAACTTTTAAAACTGACTAGAAATTAAATAAAAACAGAAAAACAGACTGTTGGCAGAGGCTGCCATCAATGCGGCGCCCCTAATGGCTAGTGATGGATACAACCCTCTGGACACTGAACAGCATACAGGACGCAGAGAGGATATCGTCAGTAGTTTCAGGGAAGGGGCTACACCAGATGTTCATGGGTCTTGGGATTGCCTTATTATTATCACCATGTCTATCAAGCTCCATTTTGCGGATATCCAGACAGATCATACCATGCATCAAGTACCGCAAACCAGAAAATAGAATGCATAATATAGTGTTACAACTACAGAGAAAGTGCAGATAAAAAAAGTGCAATGACTGTAACAAAGTAGATTGGAAGATTGAGAATTAATCCAAAGCGTATAACATGATCAAAGTTGATGAACAGCATGTTCTAGTGAGAAGGAAGGAGATTAAGGTGATGTCCCCAGTCCTGATGGGATCTATCTCAGGTTATTAAGAGAGACAACCGAGGAGTTTGCTGGGGAGAATTCTGCATCCTATACAGCCACTGGTGAGGCCCTAGGGGACTGCGGACTGGAGAGTAGCTGATGCTCAGTTTATTCTACAGATACCGCATGGAATCAGTCACATCTTCCCAGCTACTCCCCTTTACGCCTCTGGTGAGAGGTGAGAGAGGGAAAGTTTAAAGGAGATGTGTTGGGCAAATATGTTTGGCACAGATAGCAGTAGATGCTTGGAACACCGTATAAGGGCTGCTGGTGGAAGCTGTTATATTGAAAGTGTTTTTAAATAGCCATACATGCAGGGATTGGAAGGATACGGATCATCTGCTTGCAGTTTGGATTTGTTTAATATGGCATTGTTTAACATGCATCAAAGGGCCTGTTCCTAGGCTATTGTTCAATGTTCTATGACAATCCAAGGAACTGCACATGCCCTTATTTTGAGCAAAACACAAAATGCTGGGGAAACGCTGCAAGTCAGGCAGTATCTGTGGAGGGAATGGGCAGGCAAGGTGCTGGATTGGGACTCCTCATCAGTCTGGCAGAAAGGGGTGATGGTGGGACAAAGCCTGGCTGGTGACTGTATCCGCTGTTCCAGGTGTGAACTCTTATACATCAGCGAGATGTATCAAACATCAAACGTACACTAGGCGATCGTTTCGCTGAACACATTTGCTCAGTCTGCCCCGGCCTACAGGATCTCCCGGTGGCTAAACACTTTAACTCCCCTTCTCATTCCCACACTGACCTTTCTGTCCTGGGCCTCCTCCATTGTCAGAGTGAAGCCCAATGCAAGTTGGAGGAACAGTGCCTCATAGTTCGCTTGGACAGCTTACACCCCATCAGTATGAATATTGATTTCTCCAACTTCAAGTAACCCTTGCATCCCCTCTCTCTCCATCCCATCCCCACCCGAGGCATTGTCCTCGTTTCACTGTTGTCCTGGCGAGTTTCAATGTCTGTATAATTTGTTATCACCTAGCCCACAGCTAACAATGGACTGCTTCCGTGATCATTGTTATGTTTTTTGCATATCTTTCATTAATTTGTTCTATATCTCTCTGTAATCACACTCTATATCTCTCATTCCCCTTTCCCCTGACCCAGAGTCTGTGGAACAGTCTCAGCCCGAAACGTCGCCCGATCCTTCTCTCCTGAGATGTTGCCTGACCCGCTGAGTTACTCCAGCATGTTGTGTGTATCCTGGTAAGTGATAGGTGGATACAGGTGTGTGTGTGTGCGTGTGTGTGTGTGTGTGTATGGGGGGGTTGGCTGGGGGGGGGGGGGGGGGGGGGGGGGAGGGGGTACTAAGCAGATGGGTGGACTAAATAACAAAGGCTAGAGGTGAAAAGGCAACAGAAAGGTGTCAAATAAGGAGAGAAGAGAAGGAGTGAAACTTCAGAAGCCAGCAAGAGGGATGGAGGTGGAAGGGGACAAGGAGGAAGGAAAGATGGTGGGTGAAAGAAAAATGAGTAACATGGGGATGAGGGATTAATGTACGAAGGAGGGGTGCATGGGGAGGGAAGGGGTCTGGGAGATGGTGAGAAATGGGTGCATACCAGGGTAGGGGGACACAGGAATGGGAGAAGGGGGCATGATGTGTATGACCTAAAATTTGAGAATTCAATGTTGATGGGTGTTAACCTGCCCAAGCAGAACATGAGGTGCCGTTCCTCCAGTTTGTGTGTGGCCTCTGGCAGTGTAGAGGCCCAGGACTGAAAGGTGAGTGTGGGAATGGGAATGGGAATGGGAAGAGGAGATAAAGTGCTTAGCAACCGGGAGATCCAGCAAACCTTGGCGGACAGATGTTGGCAGAGCTGTCAGCTAGTCTACACTTGGACTTGCCAATTTGTTCAAAAAGGAGGTCACATCGGGAGCACCAGACGCAGTAGATGAGGGAGGTTTGAAAAGGTGTGAGTGAAGCTCCGTCTCGCCTGGAAGGGCTGTTGTGGTTCTTGGGTGGGGGTGTGGTTCCCTCACCCACACCCAACACCTTGTGTTTTACGATTTTCAATGGATAATGGTTTCAGTGCCTTACAGGTTAAAGTTTTCCAATTAGTCTCTCTTGCAGTTCAATACTGAAAATAAATGAGGCGAGCAGAAAAAATAGAACAATTCTGCAGTGTTGAATTGTTACCAATCAAGGGAAGATGTTCGCACCAATATTTGACAAGTATAAAGTACAGTCAGCAAATACCCAGCGGTGTTAAGTTTAAGGAAACTGTTGAGAAATGCAGCCATTAGTATATCCTGGTATCTTCAACTAGATGATGGTCTGAGGCATGTTGCTCCCTTGAGAACTGAACACTCCATTTCAAAGAGGGTTCTTGATCCACTGCTCTGAGGGATTTACTCAGTGTGATTCTGTGGCAGCAGACACACCTGACGTTAAGTTGTCAGCCCTGACAGAGCAGTGAGATAGCGCATCTGAAAAAGCATCAGCTTGGTATAAATTAAATTTGCTGCAGAGAATGTTGGTGTCAAAATGTATTAATCAATTTTGCTGCATTTGGTTGGCCAAAGATTGGATTGAGTGGCACAGTCTGCGCTCCCACACCATCTGCCGACGTGCGATTCTGGGGATCAGCAGCAACAGTGGGAAGGAATTGGATGTTCTTCAGCTGTCTTGGTAGATATCTCTCATCCAAGTTGTTTTCAAAAGCACCAATATCTGGTTTCAGTTTTTAGTTTAGATATACAGAACAGGCCCTACGGCCCACCAAGTCTGCGCTGTCCAGCGATCACCGCACATTAACGCTATCCTACACACACTAGGGCCAATTTACAATTTTACCAAACCAATTAATCTACATACCTGCATGACTTTAGAGTGTGGGAGGACCCGGGGAAAACCCACGTAGGTCACGGGAATAGTGTACAAACTTCGTACAGACAGCACCCATAGTTGGGATCGAACCCAGGTCTCTGGCGCTGTAAGGCAGCAACTCTACCGCTGTGCTACTGTGCCTACAATATATCAATATAATATTATTCATATAAATCAATGTGTTTCCCAGAGTTTGTTCCAGATCTGCGTTGGGGCCAGTGTGGGAGGCTTTGGTTTGATATCCTCCTATCATGTGCACTCAGATACAGTGGAAGAATAGAAATTCATCCCCAGTTTACGAATGGTCTGCTCTGGTCTAATAACGGCAGGATAGACACTGTGCTGAATCGGGCGATACGTGCGTTCAAGCTCTTGTATCTTATGCCAGACAGGAGAGGGATATAAAGAAAATGACTGGGTTGTGAGTTGCCTTTGATTCCGTTGGCTGTTTTTCCAAGGCAGAGTGAAGTGTGGATGAAGTTGATGCTGCAGGGAGGCAGATATATGTGGTGGACTGGGCTGAATTCACAGCTCCCTGCAATCTCCTGTGTTCTTGGGCAGAGCTGTTGCCATACCAAGCTGTTTGGCATCAGGGTAGGATGATTGCCATATGGGGCATCGTTGAAATTGGTAAGAGTCATTGGAGGCATGCTGAATGTCATTAGCCATCTGTCAAAGTAGAGGCATTGGTGGATTGCTTCTGTGACTGTAGAGTCAATGTAGATTCATCAGGACACATTGTTGAAGATGGAAGAATGAATGAATGAATGAATGAACAAACACATGAATGAATGAATGAATGAAAGATACTTTATTGTCATATGTGACGTCAGTGATTTTCTTTGTTTTTCATAATCAAGGTATGCAAATGGTCACCACATAAAGGGCGCTTGATGCCCCTTTGTTCTCGGCGGCACGTCACCTCGGGCACCCACGTGGCCCGTCTTCAACCGTCGACCCCACCTCGACCGCTGTTTATTTCAGCAAACTCCTTGTTATTTAGAGCCAGTTACTGTTACCACTAACATTCAGTGTTTAATAGAAAGGCTTAAGGAAAAAAAACACCAAAATTGCCATCAAAACACATTAACTGTTTACCAATCTTGAACCACAAAGAAGCAATTGAAGTTCATTCCTAATGGGCAACAGAAAAATGATTTACGCTGTGAGGCAGTCACATCCGATATCAAAGTTTTACTAAAATATCGAAGATGATTATCCTGAATGCCTGCAGCTGGGGTGAATGTCCTTGAGCATTCTACTCCAAATGTCCTTCTACCCTTGGTCTGTTTTTGACTTGCAATTTTCTTTTGTTTTGTGTGAACCTCTGCAGAACAAGCTGGATATTAATTACAAGGTGACTGGAGGGGGGGGGGGGGGGGAGCCAAACAGTGAATGTAGGATCTTGCTTCTCACGGCTGAGATTGAACAGCAGTCAAAGACTTTGGGAAGCAGCAGCCCGTTCGGTTGATGCGGTAGTCAGGAGGTATCTCTGTGTAGAACGTATTTGATGAAGTACAACACAAAGTAAGCAGGGCACCACCTGTGGTGCCGCAGCAGCAGTAATGAGCTGCAACTTGGAATTGAGAGACCTCATGCAGCTCAAAGCGCAACTGCTGCAAGTAATTTTATTAAGAAGTAGTGTATTGAGGTCATTAGACAGTTGACCATGGAGACTGCGATTGTAATATGGTACAAAATGGTTCTTGGTAACGTCTTTGTACTCATTCATTTTTAATAAGATTCTGACAGCAGTTTTAGTAAATGCTAGTTAATCATTTCAATGAAAAACATAATGAAGTGTGGAACCTGAAAATAACACTAAACCTTAATTATATTTTAATGTGTTTTCTTAGGAGCAAGCAGCAGCATCTTCTCCGTTTTTGGCAGCTGTTAACATTGTTTTAAGTCTGTAGAGGGATTTCATTATGGAAGCTGATTCTCTCTCTGTCAGCTATAAAATGTGTTTGAACAGTCTTGACCTTCAGTTCAGGTAAGGCATAACATTTCACAGCAATGTTCAACTTTTGCCAAGCCAGCCCCATTATTGGCTGAGGTGGGAAATCCAAACAATTAAAATTGTTTATGAAGGAACTGCAGATGCTGGAAAATCGAAGGTAGACAAAAATGCTGGAGAAACTCAGCAGGTGGGACAGCATCTATGCAGCGAAGGGAATAGGCAACGTTTTGGGCTGAAACCCTTCTTCAGGCTGATGTAGGGTGGGGGGGTGGTACACCCGTACCACCCCCTCCCCGGGCACTTTCCCATGCAGTCGCAAGAAATGCTACACTTGTCGCTTTACCTACCCCCCTCGACTCCATTCAAGGACCTAAGCAGTCGTTCCAGGTGCGACAGAGGTTCACCTGCACCTCCTCCAACCTCATCTATTGCATCCGCTGCTCTAGATGTCAGCTGATCTACATCGGTGAGACCAAGCGTAGGCTTGGCGATCATTTTGCCGGACACCTCCGCAATAACCTACCTGATCTCCCGGTGGCTCAGCACCAACTCCCCCTTCCATTTTCTGCCCTGGGCCTCCTCCATGGCCAAAGTGAGCACCACCGGAAATTGGATGAGCAGCGCCTCATATTTCACTTGGGCAGTTTATACCCCAGCGTCAAGAACATTGACCTCCAATTTCCGGTAGCCCTTGCTGTCTCCTCCCCTTCTCAGCTCGCTGGCTCCTCCTCTTCCTTTCTTCTCCACCCCCCCCCCCCCCTTACATCCATTAAAATTGTTAGCCTATCAAAAGCATGTCTGTAAGGTAAAGTGTTTGACCTATGATGCCAGCACCTGTAGTTTGTCCCAGCCCAAAACATCACCCAAAATAATTTCAGCCATCCCATGATGCAGATTTAGTTTTAGTTTAGAGATACAGTATGGAAACAAGCCCTTTGGCCCACTGTGTCCACGCTGACCAGTGATCCCAGCACATTAACACTATCCTACACACACTAGGGACAATTTACATTTATACCAAACCAATTAACCTACAAACCTGTACTTCTTTGGAGTCATAGAGTCGTAGAGTGATACAGTGTGGAAATAGGCCCTTCGGCCCAAACTGGCTAACAATGTGCCAGCTATTCTAGTCCCACTTGCCTGCGCTTGGTCCAGGTCCCTCCAAACCTGTCCTATCCGTGTACCTGTCCAACTGTGTCCGAAACGATGGGATTGTCACAGCCTCAACTACGTCCTCTGGCAGCTTGTCCCATACACCCACCAAACTTTGTGTGAAAAAGTTACCCTCAGATTCCTATTAATCTATTCCCCATCACCTTGAACGTATGTCCTCTGGTCCTCAATTCCCCTACTCTGGGCAAAATACTTTGTGCATCTACCCGATCTATTCCTTTCATGATTTTGTATACCTCTATAAGATCTCCCCTCATCCTCCTGCGCTCCATGGAATAGAGACCCAGCCTACTCAACTTCTCCCTATAGCCCACACCCTCTAGTCCTGGCAACATCCTCGTAAATCTTTTCAGAGCCCTTTCAAGCTTGGCAATGTCTTTCCTACAGCACGGCGCCCAGAACTGAACACAATATTCTAAATGTGGTCTCACCAACGTCCTATACAACTGTAACATGACACACCAGCCTCTGTACTCAATACTCATGACTGATGGTGGTCAAATTGCCAAAAACCTTTTTGACCACCTTATATACCTGCGACTCTACCTTCAAGGAACCATGCACCTGGAGTGTGGGAGGAAACGGGAGCACCTGGAGAAAACCCACGCAGGTGACTGGGAGAAAATACAAACTCCGTACAAACAGCACCCGTGGTCAGGATTGAACCCGAGTCTGTGGAACTGTAAAGCAGCAACTCTACCGCTGTGCCATTGTTAGGCGCCCCCGCCCAGTGAATGCTATGTACTTACCTTTTCTGTTTCTCTCCTAAATGCAGGCCCCGTAGCTGGGATTCAGGAATCAAGGGGCTAAGAGCTCCTGTACCCGATTGGCCAAGCTGTGTCAGGTGACGGGTGACTCATCGGAAGCCTAAATACCGGGAGTTCCCAGAATTCTCTCTCTTCTTTGTCGACCCTGACGAATGAACAGGCTGCCGGTCTGAGCTGCAGGAGGCCTGGCCACATGGCATAGAACTTTGTGTATTGTTACCTATATTTGTCATTTAATGGTGTATTGGGACGGATAAGGGCTGACCTGAGGGTTTTTGTGTATTTTGTTTCAGAGTTATCTCTATTTAGGCAGGTTAGAGACTCTGGTTCAACGGTCCATTGCGAGGCTGGCTGGAGCACTGTTATATTTGTTTATTAGTCGATTCTTGTCCCTGACTGTTGTTTAAATCGGGTTTGGGTTTTTGTCTTCTCGTAACTAAATTAAAGACTATTTTCTTAAACTTGAACCTGTTTTTTTTATTATGTTACGCGGCTCTGAGGTTCCTGCCTTCGGGAGTCGTAACAGCCATCATGCCACCCCTTCTGCCCAAAGCCAAATCAGAAGGGTCTTTACCTTTTGGTGGAACTTCACAAATACATTTTTCCCTTATAGATTTAGCAGAATGGTTCCATGAGTTGTGAATTTGGGCTGGACATGCTGGGGATGAACTCCTTGGAGTTGAGAGACTCGATTGAGGTGTACATGATCACGTTCGATTAAGCTAACATAGGCAGCCAACACTGTTCCCATTTGCTAATGCAACAACTAGGCAGCATGTCTACCAGCGCGAGAGAGGATTGGGGAGAGGTGGAATGTCTGAGGACCATAGACACAGAAAGCTGGAGTAACTCAGCGGCACAGGCAGCATCTCTTGAGAGAAGGAATGGGTGAGCTTTCAGGGCCAGACCCTTCTTCCCAAGGAAGAGCCTTGGCTATTGAGCAAGGTTGATGGAAGTGGAAATGGTCAATGGTTTCAAAAAAGGAGTCTACTCTCAGGGCAGCGGGGAGAGATCAAGGGCATAGGACCTACAGTATGGATCCAGTGGGTTGAAGCCTCCTCCCCTGTACGAGATGATGGCCAGAGTGTGACTTGGGAAGGAAGGTCACCTAGGGTAGCCCCCCAAAAATTACAGCCCGTTCCACTTCACTGGGTCGTGGACCATGAAGAACTGACGGCCAGTGACATCCAGGTGTCCAACTGATAGTCTTCATGTGCAAGCCACCTATGTGCTTCGGCCTAATGTCATTTGGGAACTAGAGACCTATATGACAGTTTCCTTTTCTTCCAATCATTCAGCATTGCAGTATTAGTCCATCTATTTTCCACCAGGAGGTCACCAGGAGCAGTTCATCAGATCCTGAGGCTGGGTGAGGAACCTACTCGGAGAGATGGGTCTAGCAACAGAATATTGTGGCAGCAATTGGAAGCGTAAACATTTGGTGTTTGGGATACCTGGCAACCACAATGAACCCAGCAGTAAGTATTACATATCAAGCCTGTAGGCTGGGGAGTGATTCTCTCAGACCACCAAATAAGTCTTCTGCTGTGAGGTGTTTACCTTCCCTGTTCTCCCCCATCCCTTATCCTCCCTCTAGCTGCCTCTGGGCAATCAGCTGGGTTGTAATCTGAATAGCGGTCAGATAGATGGAACATGTAAATCTGGTACCATGGGCCTGCTGTTAACTCCCACCCTGTGTGAATTCCAACTCTCTTTGTCTTCTTTCACCCAAGTGTGCTTGTTCACTCCTTCCTTTAAACATCTGGGCATCTTTCACACCAGATGAATGTACCAGCAATTCTTACAGCCGGTTGTTGCTGCACTGCATGGTGAACACAGACATTTTTTTCCATAGGGGAGGAAAGCAGCACCTGTGACATATACTTGCATGACTACCACATGGTGACAGATTCCTGCCGCGCTCCAATAATCCCACTACAAAGACAGTGGTTCTCTGGTGCGGACAACACTGCGGACAAATAACACATCTGCTACGAAGAATGAATAAAATACAACTGCTGTGAAAATAAAATGGACTGCAGATCTGAAATCAGAAAACACTGAGATCTGATGGACGGTCTTCAACCCAAAACATTAGCTCCGCTTCCCCTACTGCAGATGCAGCCTGACTTGCTGGGTGTTCCCGACATCATCTTGCTTCATATAAAACATAAACACTATCAGAATGGTTGCCTGAAGATGGGTTTTGTTTAGTTTTGTACAGAAACAGCGCAGAAACAGGCCCTTCGGCCCACCGAGTCCGCACCGACCAACGATCCCTGCACATTAACGCTGTCCTACACACAAATTAGGGACAATTTACACTTATACCAAGCCAATTAACCTACAAACCTGTACGTCCTTGGAATGTGGGAGGAAACCGAAGATGTCGGAGAAAACCCACGCAGGTCACGGGGAGAACGTTCAAACTCTGTACGGACAGCACCCGTAGTCAGGATCGAACCCGGGTCACCGGAGCTGTCAGCACTGCAAGGCAGCAACTCTACCGCTGCACCACCGTGTTGTAAGGAAGATAATTAAGCTGAGCCATGAAGATACTCTGTGGAGATAGAGTGGGAAGTTTGACGTGATTGTAAAATTATCTTGTCTTATCTTTAGAAAACAAGAAATGACTGATGAAGTTTCAGATTCTCAGCGGACACATTTACACCTGAGCAGTGCAGATTCAAGCCACCTTGTTTTTGCATGTGCACTTTTCATGAATGATTGAACTCTCTGGATCTTTCTGTGCCGAGGAAAGCTTGCTTGGAGTGAGATGGCTTAATTTGGCTTGTTCTGGTTCTCTTTCCTTCACAATGGTGTTGCTGTTTTAAATTTACTCTGCCTTGCACAGTAGGGTGCCTTCACTTCATCTGCAGAAGTGCCCAAATTATATAGCTACTTACAGCTAACAAGGAAACTCTTAATGAGAAATGATTGACTTCAAGGAGCTGGCCTGTCACTTGGGCTGTGGCTGCATTTTTGAAAATGACTGCATTATACAGCTGTGTTTATATTAAGGAACTGTCTAAAATTTGACTAATTGGATGAAGAACTTTTCCCCAGTTATCTTCACAGGAAATATTAACAAAGTAATTACATTGTTGCAAACAACTAATGTGTTTGAGTTATGATGCAATTATACAAATGTGCAGCATGTCATAGATTCAACTTTATAAACACAAATGGCCGCCCGCAATTCGCATATAAGAGCGCTTTTGTTCTCAACAAAATTCAGAAACAAGGCAAAACGATTTCAGTATTCTTCACCAAAATAATTGTTTAAAGTAATTAAAAGATCAGATTTAAATTTCAAAACTGTCAGCATCAATCTATGGCTTTGATTCTGTTAGGTAGTGAGAACAAAAATGGATTCAGCTTCAGAAATTTGAATGAGAGAACTTACAGATTCCAACAATTTTGGCAAGAACAAAAGCTCTGTTTAGTTTTGGCCATCAGTGCTGATTTTATGTCAGAATCTCCTAAACATTTCCTTCAAGAACTGAAACCTGGTTTACTGTTTATTACAGAAGTAAAGTATAGGATTCTGCAGATGCTGGAAATCTGAAATAAAATAGAGGTAGAAATGTCCAGCAGGTCAGACAGCATTTGTGGAGAAAAAAATAGAGATACTATTAACACTGACAAGACAGACACACGCTATACCTGTTGGAAGGAACTGCAGACGCTGGTTTAAACTGAAATGAAACACAAAAACCAGGAGTACCTTAGCAGGTCAGACAGCATCTCTGAAGAAAAGGAATAGGTGACCTTGCAGATCGGGTCTGAAGATGGGACTCGACCCAAACCGTCACCTATTCCTTCTGCTGACCGACCCGCTGAGTTGCTCCAGCATGTTGTGTCCAACACTCTACACCTTCTGTTTGATTACAGTATATTATTTGTGATGATATTTCTCCCGCCCCTTTGGACATCTCTCCCCATTATTCGGGTGAATAAACAACCACTGCCAGCTACACTCAATCCTGTTACACATCCAGTTTATGTACATTCATGGATATGCCTAAATGCTAAATGTATTCACAGCAGGGTCCAATCCTGCTCAAGTAATATATCCACCACTAATGCACTCATCCCGTCTTCTCCCTGACCATTACATACTAAGATCAATTGTAACAATCCCTGGCCAGTTTGACCAGTTTTAGTTAGAGATACAGCGTGGAAACAGGCCCTTCGGCCCACCAAGTCCGCACCGACCAGCGATCCCCGCACATTAACACTATTCTACACACACTAGGAACAATTTACACTTATACCAAGCCAATTGACTTACAATCTTGTACTTTTTTGGAGTGTGGGAGGAAATCTAAGATCTCGGAGAAAACCTACACAGTGATGGGGAGAACATACAAACTCCGTACAGACAGCCCCCGTAGTCGGGATCGAACCCGGGTCCCCAGCGCTGCAAGAGCCGTAAGGCAGCAACTCTACCGCTGCGCCACCGTGACTAAGTTTACCCAATGCATTCAGATCAAACGGGGGATCCGTCTAGTTGACATGGTTCTGCATTATATGTTGCATTCACCAATTCACCTCTCATCCAGTTAATATTTTACACAGGGCTATGGAACCATGCGCAAATAGACAAAACAATTTTATTACAGCAAACACAAATTCCAGCATCTGGAGTTGATATAAAACCAAGTGGATTTTCAGTGAAGGGCAAGAATTGCCTGGTGACTTCTGAAAAGTAATTTTGCATTGGCAGTAGATTTTGAATTTGAGAATGTTGACTAACATTTACAAAATGAGAAGGATTATTGGTATTATTAAAACAGAATGGCAGATTAAGCATAATAGCAATGTTGAAGATTTATAGTTCGTTGCACATATTCATTGACAATATACATTGTAAAAATTATATTATTAATATTATTACAGTTGGTGCATAACAGAATCACACAAAAAAAATGTTTTAAGTTAACAGACGGGCCTATAAATTCCAGCAAGGTTGATTCACATTTAGGTTTTCACATTTTACACGGGCAAGTTCCTGAAATTGCAAATTCAAAACCCGAGTGAATAGGAACCGGAGCATTGGATCACATTAATGAACCAGACTGAAGGGTTGCAAAGTTAACAATACAAGGATAGAAATGTGTAGATTAGAATGCAAATCAAACATTAGGTTGGGTAGGACAGATAATTTGACTTTAAAAGAAAAATCAGAAGAATGGAATATGAAAAAAAGACGGATTTTAAAAGTCCAAGAATTTAAATTTGAAGGAGGTAGCATGATTATTGCGTATCATTGTCCTTAGCGGAAATGTGTATAATCAGTTTAGATTGTATTTTGGCTTTGGGTTTGGTTTTCTTGGTTGAGCGCATATCCTGGTGTTATAGCACAAGTGTATACTTTGTATTTTAATTGTAATTGTTAATTTTCAGCAGCAAAGAGAGTGGTGGCTGTTAGTTAATAAATTGCTGCTGCTTAACAGATATTAAGAGTAATAAGGGTCGCGGCAAATTTAGGTTCAAATCTACCACACAATGGCTGCAACGTCACATGGTATAAACTATGTTAGTGGTCAGCGAAATGTCATTTTTGCATTGCTGACAATGGAGCAGAGTAACGTGGACAAACCATTGTTTAATTGTGCCGGATCTTTGGTAGATGCTGCTGCACATAAACAATAGTGGGTGCCTTTAGCATTAAATTTAATTTGACAGCACATTTAGCGTAATCTACAGAGATTACATCGGCCTCTAAAAGCTGGAGAAGAATGGGAATACCATTGAGACTCCTCAGCGCATCTCACTTACTTAATATATAGAAATGAAGCCAGTAAACCTCTAAATGATTTGACACTGGCTCGTTCACTCTATCAATACTATGTGAAAGTTACCACTTTGTTGGTTAGTTGTAGTACTGAGCCATATGGCATACTTAACACGAGGCATGATCATGTAACATATTAATAAAGGCTTGTTATGGCACTCCTGCTTCCAACTCAAGAAGTTCTGAGTTTAAGTGGAGGAAAGAACTACAGATGCTGGTTTACACTGAAGATAGGCACAAAATGCTGGAGTAACTCGGCGGGACAGGCAGCATCTCTGGATAGGAATGGGTGACGTTGCGGGTCAAGACCCTTCTTCAGACTGAGGCAGACTGAGTTTAAGTACCACTGCAGGTGTTGGAGTGCAAAATGCAAACTGACATTACAGTGAACTGGATTTAAGAGAGAGTTGGATAGAGCTCTAGGGGCTAGTGGATTCAAGGGATATGGGGAGAAGGCAGGCACGGGTTATTGATTGGGGACGATCAGCCATGATCACGATGAATGGCGGTGCTGGCTCGAAGGGCCGAATGGCCTCCTCCTGCACCTATTTTCCATGTTTCTATGTACTACTAAAGGACAGCTGGAAAGTCAAAGGTGCTGATTTCTCATTGAGATGCCAATTCAAGATCTGCTCTGCTCTCTCAGGTGAACATGCAACTTTATAGCCTGACTTACAAATGTTTTTTCTTGGGTTTCTTGGTAAACTGATGTCCTCACCATTTAATTAGTTGCTGTTTGCAGCAGTTTGCTATGCCTCATCAAAGACTGCCAGCATGCCTACATTTTAACAGTAACTACATATCCAAAAACACAACACTGGCTTTCAGGCCTCTTGAGGTTAGAATGCAAGTCTTTAAAAATCCTTCACCTGCCTCTTCATCGGTTTGTCCAGAAGTTACTTACTGACCCCGTATAAGCATGAAGCAGTCACACAGTTTATCCTGCTGACTCGCAATGTGTCGAGAAACAGGGCACTAACCCATTTTGTGATTAGTTTGACATTAATGTTCACTTTTCCAAGGCAAGTGATCAAGTGATAGTCAAGAGTAAAAATTAAATATATTTTACTAAACCGATTTTAGGAAGATTTTAAGAAACCATTGCCCATTCATAGATAGACACCCAATGCTGGAGTAACTCAACGGGACAGGCAGCATCTCTGGAGAGAAGGAATGGGTGACCCTTCGAGACCCTTCTTCAGACTCAGGTGTGAGGGAGACACAGAAATAAGGAAGGGTATGGTGTGAAAAACAGACATCAAAGGGGATGCGGTTCGTGTAAAATGTAGAGTAGATAATTGTTAGCTGGCGAGGTGACAACAGAGATAAAAGATTAATCAGGGGGCAATCAGACTGGTCGGAGAACTAGGAAGGGGTAGGGATGGAGAGAGAGGGAAAGCAAGGGCTACTTGAAGTTAGAGAAGTCAATGTTCATACCGCTGGGGTGTGAGCTGCCCAAGTGAAATATGAGGTGCTGCTCCTCCACTTTGCGCTGAGCCTCCTTCTGACAATGGAGGAGGCCCAGGACAGAAAGGTCAGCGTGGGAATGGGAGGGGTGGAGGGGGGGGGGGGAGGGGTTAAAGAGTTTAGCAACCAGATCATGTTGGTTTAGGCCGACTGAACGGAGGTGCTCAACAAAACGATCGCCGAGCCTGCGCTTGGTCTTGCCGATGTACAGGAGTCCACACCTGGAATAGCGCACATAGTCCTTCTTGCACAGTTCCATTGTCTATCTGGGACCTTAGTAGGACGTGTGGCTGGATGCTGCTACATTTCTGTGCGGTTGTCAAAAATTGAGGTCCAAATTGATTTTCTTGTTGTTTATTGTGTGAGTTGATTGTATAACTTTAAATATAGAACAGTATATCTAGATGGGTCACTCGAAGCCTTTATACATTGTCATCTAATTAATAAGAACTCGTCACTTTCGCATTTTGTTAATAAAAAGCTGACATTGAAGTCGATCTTTGTTCCCCTGCTTGCTCTCGGAAACGGCTTGCAATGTTTTTCTGGGTTAATGATACAATGTGATTAAATGTTGCAGTAACTTCTCTGCTGTGGTTGCTAGGGCTGGTTAATTGCAACAGCTCCTTGTGGTACTGCCATTGTATTCTGCAACTTTCAGCTTAATTCGCTACATTTGAGATTCCCGACGATACCGTGCAAGACTAAAGGGCCTGTCCCACGTTCCCGAGTTACTCATGAATTCTCCCCAGTTTTCCCCTTGATGCAATCTCGGAGAATGGCCGTAGAGAGTCCGTAGATATTTCGCAGCGGCTCGTAATGCCAGCCGTAGGTACTCGGGGCATCAGGTAAGTCGGGACGTTTTTTCAGCATGTTGAAAAATGTCCGCGAGTAAAAAAAAATAGCCCCGAGTACCTACAGCCGGCATCTCCGAGTTTGAATCAAGGGGAAACCTCGGGAGAACTCGTGAGCAGCTCGGGAAAGTGGGACAGGCCCTTAACTGATCTCGGTTCTAAAGATGAGCGTAAAATATAATGCAGGATTATATTGATACTGCTTAAATTATGCCGAGACCTTGATATGTAGTCGTTCCTGTTTATCCTGAGACTGCAACATTAGTTACTTTGTTGCCACGTGTACAGTGAAGAGCTTTTGTTGCGTGCTAACAAGTCAGCGGAAGGACAATACATGATTACAATCAAGCCTTCGGGAATGTTCAGAGATACATGATAAGGGAATAACGTTGTTAGTGCAAGGTAAAGCCAGTAGTCATTGAAATATGTGGAGCGACTGTAATATGTGACTGTGGATCTGCTTCTGTGGCTTGCAGGCAAATAGTGGCCCGGGCTGGGAGGCATATTGTGAGACTCTCTGCCTCCACCACTCTCACTCATACAGTCAGTGTTTCTGGGCCACCAGTGAGTGTGAGCACCCAGCTGGTGCACTGTGTGTCTGCGTATGTACATAATGTGGAATGTGTGTATAATATGTAACTACACATTAGAAGGCCTGCACCCATAGGTGCTGGGTGTGGGCATCAGTTGAGTTCGGCAGGTGGGATTTTAGAAAGGAAGCTGGCCCTCAGACACTTGCAAGAATTCCAAAATGTTTTTGCAGCACGGTGGCGCAGCGGTAGAGTTGCTGCCTCACAGCGCCAGCGACCCAGGTTCCATCTTGACTACGGGTGCTGTCTCTACGGAGTTTGTATGTTCTCCCCATGACTGATATGGGTTTTCTCTGAGATCCAAAGACCTACAGGGTTGGCCACTAATTGGCTTGGTAGAAGTGTAACATTGTCCCCAGTGTGTGTCGGGTAATGTCAAGTGTCTAATGTTATCTAGGCAAGTTATCTCACAGCAAGAAGGAGGCCATTTTGGACTGAAGAACTATGGGATCGTCATGGTTACATATTGATTTTATAATCTCAGAAATGTACTCATAATACAGCTACTGTATTGAAGTCGCAGAGCAAACTTCTACAAAAAGCGTGTTGAAAGGAGCTGCAGATGCTGGTATAAACCGATGCAAAGTGCTGGAGTAACTCAGCAGGTCAAGGTGGCTTCTCTGGAAAACAAGGAAGAGGTGACATTTCGGGTCGAGACCCTTCTTCAGACTGTTTTTCCCTCCACTCTTCTTTCAATCTGAGAAATGTATATTTTGTTTGTGTGATATTCATTGACATTTCTGATGAGGCAGCACGCCCTCAATGCTGAGTAGACCAATAGGGACCAGTAAGGTCACTGGGTCATAGGACTTGACGCACGGAACCGCTCAATCCATCTGGAGGACATCCGTAACTTCCGGTATGTGTTATTAATGCAAGAAACGCCTACTTTCCTACCTGTTAAAAAACGCCAAAATGTTGCATTTTTGCGCTGTAAAAAATTGTGGAAGTCGGGGTAAGCGTGAGACTTCAGAATTCCAAAAGTGAAGCGAAATGAAGGTAAAGAGAAGCGAGAGCTGAAGGGGCAACAACAGCAACAAGTGCTTGGCGAACATTGGCCGTGCAGATATCTTAATCGAAAATATTGGGAATTATCGCGTTTGCTCACTGCATTTCATCAACAGTAAGGCATTATTTGTGTTTTTTCTTGATTCCTTTGGTATCTAGAAAGTCTCAGAAGTGATAAATCTGGCTGTAAATTTTGCTTCAGAGAAGTTTTCTTTTTTATGTAAAAACCCATTTGAGAATCATGGGTGATTTTAAAATTTTACAGCCAGATTTATCACTTCTGAAAGTTTTTAGATGCCAAAGGACTCAAGGAAAATCACAAATAATGCCTTAGTTGATGAAATGCAGTGAGCAAACGGCCAAAGTTCTCCAAGCACTCGGGTTGTTGTTGTCCCTTCAGCTCTCGCTTCTCTCTACCGTCATTTCTCCTCACTTTTGGAATTCTGAAGTAGGCTAAATGTCTCTCGCGCTTATCCCGATTTCCATAATTATTTACAGCGCAAAAAAATGGACAATTTTGGCGATCGGGTTTTAACGGGCCCACTACGCTGGAAACAATGATAAGTGCTTACCTACAGTTCATCGCGTGTACTCCACTTGGCGTAGCGTAGCAACAGTACGGGCCATGGGGCGTGACCCGACTGCCGTGCAACCTCCCGATACCCAGGAGTTTTGTACCCACTGATCATCGCTACATTGACAATTTGGCAGTCAGTGCCCAGAAGACAAAAAAAAATGGTTATACGGGGACAAGAGACCATGATAGCGATGGGATTCTGTGCCAATTTTGACACTGAAATGTTTTCCACGTATAAAATGGTTTACAGGTTATGGTGATTATTGTTTTTTGCATTGCATTTGCATCAGTCTGAAATGAAAGTAACAACGGCTCAAGCTGCCTCATAACCACAGCGAGGTCCAATTAACACACTAATTGGACACAGAATGAAGTATTTACTAGAAGCTCTGTCCAATGGGAGGTTTCTGGAGTGATAGTGAAATTGCACCAGAAATAGATTCCTACACACTGCTCGTACCAAAAAAAATGCTGTAATTTTTAATTAATTAATCTAACACTGAACATTTCAAAAACTATATCCTTACTACCACTTTTACCATGTGTTGTTTTGGTGTTCTTGCTTATTTCCTTTAATTATGTGGATACCTCAGAGTGGGACAGAATGTATTCTCGATTGGTACGGGTGTTTCTCGATTGGTAAGGGTGTTTCTCGATTGGTAAGGGTGTCAAGGGTTATGGGAAGAAGGCAGGAGAATGGGGTTGAGAGGGGAAGATAGATCAGCCTTGATTGAATGGCAGAATAGACTTGATGGGCCGAATGTCCTACTTTAGCACCGATGACTTAAGAATTTATGAGCTTGTGTACAGAGAGCTGATTATAGATCCTGAAGTTAACAGAGACGCTAGCAAAAATAAAGCCATAATGAGTCTGAAAATTATCTCAGTGTGGAAGCTCTGATTTTATATAATGTTTTTAAGATAAATCAATTAACTTTCAGCAGATGTACAAATGTATCCATTGATGTCACTCATGCCGTGATGGTCCTCGAGTGCCCTGTCTCACCATCTTTCATTGTAGATGGGGGGTTGGATCATTTACTTCAGTGGAGAAGGACAGCACCTCGTCCACTGCAACATCGTTCAGCTCATCCAGACTGATGTACTTGTGGTGGATATTCTCCTCCGTGACTGCCACCACCCGCACACCATGCTTGTCCTGTCCCAGCTGGCAGCCGATAGCCGAAGTCACCACCATATCCAGGCCGTTAAACCTTCCACCGGCGTTCTGATGATAATGGCCAGAGAAGACAGCGTTCACACCTGGAACACATCAACAACAGATCCATGTTTAGTTTAGTTTAGTTTAGTTTAGAGAGGCAGCATGGAAACAGGCCCTTCGGTTCACTGAGTCCGCGCCGATCAGCGATCCCCGCACATTAACACTATCCTACACACACTAGGGACAATTTACAAATACACCAAGCCAATTAGCTTAGATACCTGTACCTCTTTGGAGTGTGGGAGGGAACTGAAAATCTTAGAGAAAACCCACGCGGTCACGGGGGGGAACGTGCAAACACCGTACTGACAGCACCCGTAGTCGAGATCAAACCCGTGTCTCCGGCGCTGTACGCACTGTAAAGCAGCAACTCTACCGCTGTGCCATGCATCATTAATGTATTGTGATGTGTCTCAACACTGCCATGTATTTCAATCCTTAGCTGGGTGCTGGTGAAATGTTCCACGATGTTCCCGCGTCAGCCACGCAAGAAACTACGGGAGATGTTGCCACATTTACAACCAGTGTCGGATATTGTGATTACTAACCACTGTTTACCACTGTGTTCCGCTGTCCGGAGTCAACATCTCAACTGTTTATTTTGTTTTATTGTCATGTATACCGAGGTACAGTGAAAAGCTTGTGTCAGCAGAAAGAAATGACATGATTACAATCGAGCCAGTCAGCGTACAGATGCATGATAAGGGAATTGCGTTTAGAGCAAGGTAAAGCCAGTTATGTCTGATCGAAGATAGTCTGAGCATCTCCAATGAGGTAGATAGTAGTTCAGGACTACTCTCTAGTTGTGGTAGGATGGTTCAATTGCCTGATAACAGCTGGGAAGAATCTGGAGGTGTGCGTTTTCACGCTTCTACATGTTTTGCCTGATGGGAGAGGGGAGAAGAGGGAGTGGCCAGGGTGCGACTCGTCCTTGATTATGTTGCTGGCCTTGCCGAGGCAGCCTGAGGTGCAGATTCTCTCTTCTTGCACTGTTGGATGGAGCTGTTCCCAAACGGAGCTGTGACTCATCCCGATACATCGCAGCTTGAAGGGGACTTCCCAGGATTCCAGTGAAGAACGTTTTTACACACAATCAATTTAACCTCGTGGTCGCGTTGAGCCGCGACGGTCCCGCGAAGGACGCGCACGATTTTATGCGTACGCACAGACGTCTGGAGCGTGTGACGTCATTTGAAGATGGGCACAAAATGCCAGATTAACTCAGCGAGATCGGCAGCATCTCTGGAGAGAAGGAATGGGTGAGGTTTCGTGTCGAGACTCTTCTTCAGTCTGAAAGAAGGGTCTTGACCCGAAACGTCACCCATTCCTTCTGAGCTACTCCAGCATTTTGTGTCTATCTTCAAGTTTCTTGGCCCCGCTCTGGGAGTACGAGTGGGGGCGGATCCGGACAGCAACGGCCGTGAGCCCCAGGCCGAGCTCGGCAATCGTTTGCCTGTCTCTGCTGCTGTTGGAGGTGAGACGTTGCGTCACGCCAACGTCTTGGGCCTGTCCCACTTTGGCCGTCAGTTCTGCGACAGGCCGTTGGCGCGCAAAGATTTTGATCGCTACAAAAATTTCGGGGCCCCGCGCACAACTACATACCTTTCTCAGTGGGACCGGCCCCGTGCGGCCATACGATGCCCATGCGCCTCAACCCGACCGCGAGGTCGCATAATTTGCGTGCCAAGGACACGTAAGTGGGACAGGCTGTTTAATTTGCACAACTTTCTCTTTGCATGCTGAGCCGGCACTTTCTTTCCACACAGTATTTGCCTTTGATATTTCAAAAGAACGCAGCAAGGCCGAGAGCTGCAAGGCCAGCCTGCTGGGATCTTGGGGAGAACTTTGGAGTGTTCTTGTGAAATTCCCTAACGTCACCACGTTTGTTGCCGCCAGCTGCTTTGCTACATGCTGGAGCTATGTCGCAATGTCACAGGCAAACGGCAACAAAGCCCTTCAAAGATACGCTCTATTCAAGGTCAGAGGGAGCATTTGGTCAAATTGTTCGTAGGTGTGTAGGCAGGAACAGCAGATGCTGGTTTAAACCGAAGATAGACATAAAAAGCAGGAGTAACTCGGCGGGTCAGACAGCATCTCTGGAGAGAAGGAGCAGGTGACATTTCGGGGCGAGTCCAGTGTGAAGAAGGGTCTCGACCTGAAACATTACCTATTCCTTTTCTCCAGAGATGCTGTCTGACCCGCTGAGCTGCTCCAGCTTTTTGTGTCTAACTTCTGTTCTTAGGTGTCCTGTATTGCTACTATTAAATGCAAAGAGATGCTGTGTAGATTTTGAGGACATTTCTTCTGCCTTACTCTGGAATCACAGTCAAATTCAGTGATCAATTTTCAACGTTGAGTAGTTATACGGCTCACCCATTATGCCTTGGTCACATCACCGACTTGTTGCTGTAGCCAGGGTTGGAGAAGGTGTGTCTATACATCCCCAACATGTAAAACGCACAAGACCGACACAAAATGCTGGAGTAACTCAGCGGGCCAGGCAGCATCTCTGGAGAGAGGAATGGTGGGCGATTCAGCTCGAGACCTTTCTTCAGGCTCAGTAAAAAGCACATCTGTGAACCTTTGAATGCAATTCTTATTTCTATATATATTATGAGTAGGAAATACCTGAAGAATAATGTTTCAACCGAGCAGCCAAATAATAAAGCTATTATTAAATAATAAAAAGCGGATTGCAGCAACGTGCGGCATCACCAGCAGTAGCTGCCTCGCCAAGAGTCTGTCTGGCTTTTCTTCTTTTTGTTATTTTTAGTATGTGTTAAAAAGTGTGTTTTAGTGTTGCTTGGTTTGTTTTATGTGGGGGTGGGGGGTGGGGGAAACTTTTTTCAATCTCTTACCTCGACGGAGATGCAATTTTTTCCCGTATCGTATCTCCGTCCCCACTGTGGCCTAACATCGCGGCCTTTCCTGGAGACCTACCCGGCGCTCCAAGCTGCGGGAATCTGCGTGACTTTAACATCGCCGGGGCTTGAGATCCCTTAGCCGGGGATTGAAGCTCCAACCGTGGGGCCCGTGGAATTTAACATCGTGAAGCCCGTGGTCTCTGGTATGAATAGGCCGACTCGGGAGTTTCAACCGCCCCGACGCGGGAGTTTCGATCACCCCGACGGGAGCTTGGACCGCCGGGGCTTTGATCGCCCCGACTGCGGATGGTTTGACTGCCCGACCGCGGGAGAAGTAGAGGAAGAAGATTGAACTTTATTGCCTTCCATCACAGTGAGGAATGTGGAATCCACTGTGACGGATCGTTATGTTAACTTGTATGTGGTTGTGTGTCTTGTTGCTTTTCACTTAGTATGGCTGCATGGTCATTCAAATTTGACTGTACCTTCATTGAAACCTTGAAATGGTCATAGTGATAAAAATGGGAAGTGGGTATATTGTTATATTGGCTATATTTAAGAGGGAGTTAGATGTGGCCCTTGTGGCTAAGGGGATCAGAGAGTATGGAGAAAAGGCAGGTACGGGATACTGAGTTGGATGATCAGCCATGATCATATTGAATGGCGGTGCAGGCTCGAAGGGCCGAATGGCCTACTCCTGCACCTAATTTCTACGTTTCTATGTTTTCTATGTATGAGCGAGTGGTGATTGAAGTCTGGCCAAGTGCTAAAGTTTGAAGTCAATGGCGGTTTGACAATAATATCATTCCCTTATTGCATTACTCCTCTCGTCATCGTGTTCTCTTCAGTAAGAATTTCATCAATAATTTCTCTCATATAAAGAAAAATGACCATTTGATCCACAAAAGAAAAAAAGTTGAATTCCAAAGTAAATACTTTCCCTTCAATAACTGAAAGAAAATTCTCACCTTAGAATTTATTAGAATTTCTCCTTTCTCTGTGAAATTGGCTAGCATAATGTTTTGCAAATAAATGTTAAGGATTTACTTCAACAGTTAACCTTTGAATATATATACAAAATATATCCCTAAAAGATAATTTTAAACAAGTCGGTGATATAAAAATGTTTGGATCGATGGAATTGTACAAAAGCAATCTAGAATGATTTTTTAGTGAAAGGGCTTCATTGAGTAATGTGAGCTCGGAGACCTTCTGCAACTTAATGTCACTCAAAGCTGCTTTGTGGTAATACCACTTGACATTTCAATTTATTCAGCTTGATCACATTTTATGGTATTGGTCACTTTATTCAATCATTTGACATTGTGGAGAGCCACACGCAGTATCATGAACAATGCAGAAAGACATCGTGCCACCTGACGGAAACGGAGATGGCTTAGAATGATTCAAAAATTGTTCACCGAGAAAGAGCATTTCAAATAGGGGCCCTAATATACATTTATGATGCTTTGGGGGTGGGGGGGGGTGGATATTTGGAGGTCTCACCCTGTGATGCCTCCTCTTCTGCACTCACCTAGTCAAGAGGTGGAGGTTCAAACACACTGAGCCACTGCATCTAAGGGTTTGGGAGTCATGGGCCTGTCCCACTTAGGCGATTTCTAAGGCAACTACAAGCGACTAGTTTGTCGCCACATGCCCTCAGGTGGTCACCGGGAGTCGTCTGCTCAGTCATGCAAAAAGTCGTGGCGTCTTTCTGGTCGCGTCTAAATTTTCAACATGTTGAAATATTTTCGGCGACAGTGGCTTTGACGCCAATGAGCGTAGCTTGACTTCTCCTGACGTAGGTGCTGTCGTAGGTTGTCGCCAGGATGTCGTCGCTTTTTGGGCGACCTACTACGTCTATGACAGCCGCCGACAGTTGCCTAAAAAATCGCCAAGTGGGACAGGCCCATAATGCTCAGTGAGATGCCAGTGGTGAGCAGGCCTCAGTCATCAGAATCTTTGCAAGGAGGCTGAGGTGAGATGGAGCCTCACCTTTGATAAAATAGTACAGTAAACCCTTGCTATAGCTGGCTACAGTGGGGCAAGTCTGGTGTTGGCAGGTCTGTCCACTATAGACTATGTCCACTGTCCACCACAACCAGAGAGCAGTGCTGAACGACGATCTATCTCTGATGTCCCTCTGACTATCCTTGACCAGACTTTGCTGGCTTTACCTTGCATTAAACGTTATTCCCTAATCATGTGAATGGCTCGATTGTAATCATGTATTGTCTTTCTGCTGACTGGTTAGCACACAACAAAAAGCTTTTCACTGTACCTCGGTGCATGTGGCAATAAACTAAACGGAACTATAATAGAAACCCATTATAAAGAGGCCTGATGAAACCAGGGTTTACTGTACTATGTAGAAACAAGGAACTTCAGATGCTGGTTTAAAAAAAAGGACACAAAGTGCTGGAGTAACTTAGCAGGGTCAGGCAGCATCTTTGGAGAATGCGGATAGGTGATATTTCAGGTTAGGACCTTGCCTGACTCGAAACGTCACCTATCCATGTTCTCCAGAGATGCTGCCTGACCCGTTAAGTTACTCCAGCACTTTGTGTCCAGGACTGTTATGTAAATGTTTTAAGGTCATAAGGTCATAAATGATGGTAGAATTAGGCCATTCGGCCCATCAGGTCTGCTCCACCATTCAATCATGGCTGGTCTATCTCTCCCTCCTAACCACATTCTCCAGTCTTTTCCCCATAACCTCTGTCACCTGTACTAATATAGAATATATTAAAAATGTCCACTGACTTTTATTCAGTGGTAAAGTGGTTTTACTCAGTGGTAAAGAATTCCACAGCTTCACCACACTCTGACTAAAATAAATTTTCATCACCTCCCTAAAAGAATCTTTAATTATGAGGCTATGACCTCTAGTCCTAGACTCTCCCACATTTAAATGTCTGATAATAAGAAGCAATTGTAATGCATAAGAAGATTAAGACAACTATTTAAATAAAACCAATTATCTAAAAGCACCAAAATAATCTTGGACCTAGTTAAAAAATGCTAGTTGCGTGAATGACTGCTCAACCTGCGTACTGAACCACTTTGCCCGTATATAGACATATTGTTTACTTTTTATATAAAACATCCTTTTACTGAACAAAAACATTATGCACTTTCCCCACATACTCTTCTGCAGATGAAAAGCTAAACATGTCAAAAAAGTACAGATACATTGTAATTGTGCTGTTTTGTTAAACAAAGTACTGTCTGCTAATTGTGCATAAGTGGTTATTTATTACACTGTTAATGCAATAGATGCATACGACTTTATTAAAACAAATAATCAGTCTGCCACGTGATACCAATTTATAGGCGAGCTTCCCTGTGCAGCAAATGTTGCCAGGAATTAATCAGTGATCAGGTGGATCAGAGGTGTTGCTGGCCACGTGTTGTGGGAGATGCAGTGGAAAGGCAGGATCTCAGCACAGACATGGCTCACTGCAAATTTAATTCACTTCATAGATCATCAATCATCACACTTACCCAGCATTATATTCAATTAACAATTTAAATAAGGTAGTATGTGGAAAATAAAAGTTGTAGATTAGTTTATTTAGCTTAGGGATACAGCGCGGAAACAGACCCTTCGGCCCACCGGGTCCGCGCCAACCAATGATCCCCCCACACTAACACTATCCTACACACACTAAGGATATTTTTTTTAAACATACAACAAGCCAACTGACCTACAAACCTGTACGTCTTTGGAGTGTGGGAGGAAACCGAAGATCTCTGAGAAAACCCACGCAAGTCACGGGGAGAACGTACAAACTCCGTACAGACAGAACCCGTAGTCGGGATCGAACCCGGGTCTCTGGCACTGTAAACGCTGTAAGGCAGCAACTTTACCGCTGCGCCACCGTGCCGCCCTAATCCTTGTACATCCTTGTTCTGTCTACTTTTTTAGACAACTTCTGAGCTAGGGCGTTTTCAATGGTTTCATTCAGTTTAGTTCAGTTTAGTTTATTGTCACATGTACACATACACATATACATACACATACGCATATCACAGGTACAGAGAAAAGCTTTAGTTGCGTGCTAAGCAGTCAGCGGAAGGACTATACATGATTATGAATGATCTATTTATAGTGTACTAGACCAAGTGCAGACCCATTGGGTCTGTTCCCCCAGCGCGTTTGCAGGGGTGGGGGGGTGCGGGGCGGCATGCAGCTTCACACACACTGACCACCCCCACATCCTTTTACCTCATAACCGCCCTATCCACTGACGCATAGCCCCCAACTTGCAGGCGCATCTGGAGAGAGGGGTAGAGAGTGAGGGCAGAGAGAGAATGGGGAGAGACAGTGAGAGAGGCAGAGACAGAGGGAGGCGGGGGGGTGGAGGAGAGGAGGTGAGGGAGGGTGGGGGAGAGAGAGTTGGGAGGAGAGGGGGAGAGGGGAGCTCAGAGGGGGGGAAGGGGGGAGATGGGGTGAGAAAGGAGGGGGAGAGGTGGGGAGAAGGGAGGAGGAGGGGTGGAGGGTAGGGAGGGTGTGGAGGGGAGGGTGGAAGGGGGTTTCGGGGATGGCAGGGGGGTAGGGGAGAGGAAGGGGGAGCGAGAGAGGGAGGAGGAGAGAAAGGAAGGGGGAGAGAGAGAGACGGGGGGAGGGAGAGAGAGAGAGAGAGGGGAGGGGGGGTCGCAAGGTTTATTTCAAAGCTCGCTTGCCTGCTCGTAAGATTTTTTTAAAGGACTTGCGAGCGGCACGACTGGCAGCGAGTTCGGTTTGAAGCTCTGAGCGAGCGGTGGCTCTGTACGCGTGGGCGGCTCTGAGCGAGAGCGGCGGCTGTTAACGGTCACCTCCGGATCTGCAGAACCCTCGTTCTTTCCAAAGATTCTTTAGCTGCTTAGCCGCTGTAGGATCTTTGGTTATTTCTGGAAAAAGAAAAATGGCGTTTTTGGAGGAGAGCAGCAGCAGCCGTTATGATGGCTGGCCAGCAGGAGGCCACAAAATGAGTGAATGGGGGGGGATTTTATTTAAAAATGTGTACATGAAAATGTCCCAATGTAATGAGGAGTGCATTGGTGAATGTAAAAGTGTAATTTCTAGGAGTTTGAGCGTGTGGTTTTGGTGGACCATGAAATCAAAGGCCAAACATCTGACACAAATAAACACACACACACACAGTTTTAAAAGTATACAGATAGATAGATAGATAGATAGATAGATAGATAGATAGATAGATAGATAGATAGATAGATAGATAGATAGATAGATAGATAGATAGATAGATAGATAGATAGATGATAAGAAAATAAGAAATGTTGCTGTAGGAATAGACATTTAAGAGTGTGGGGCGATAGTAATATAAGTTTGGAGATCTGCTTCTGTGGCAAGCACGCAAATAGTTGCCTGGGTTGGGCACCATCTTGGATCAGAACATGGATCAGATCACTGGATGATAGTAAGGACTGCTCCATCTTACTGGTGTAAGCAATAATGGTGTTTCTTTTCGAATAATCTTTGGAACTGTACTTATTTATTTAAGCTCACCTTTCTTTTAAACTCCAGCAAATTAGTAGCGTCAATGTTCCTTTCTCCTCATAAAACAACATTCTAAAACATTTTGTTTAAGAAGGGACTGTGGATGCTGGAAAATCGAAGGTAGACAAAAATGCTGGAGAAACTCAGCGGGCGAAGCAGCGTCTATGGAGCGAAGGAAATAGGCGACGTTTCGGGTCTTGAAGAAGGGTTTCGACCCGAAACGTTGCGTATTTCCTTTCCTCCATAGATGCTGCCTCGCACGCTGAGTTTATCCAGCACTTTTGTCCACCTGCTAAAACATTTCAATTTGTTTTAAATTTTCCAATCTGATGGTTGAGCAAATATGTTATCTAAAAGAGACATTTCATCAAGAGGCTCATGCTAAACATTGTATAAAGAGGAGGTAAGCCAAGTGGTTCATGTTACCATAATAATGGTGTTTCTTTCTGGACAAAATATCTGTTCTTGCCAGAAGTTTACAGAGATATTAAAAAATATATTCTCAGTGGTCTTTGTGTAATGACAATAAACCTTTGAGGAAAATGTCCTTGGTGCAAGAATGTACAGAAATTATTCATGCAAGTGCCGCAATTAGTCCGTCAGTTTGCAAGAGTCCACAAGTGAGTGGTTCGTTCGATAAACTTCTCTACTAACCACGAGAAACCAATTATCATTTTGATAAGTACATTTCAAGAGCTTTGACATGAAGAGTCATCGTTACACTGTGCTTGTGATCTGATGCATGGTTTACAATTAGGAAAGGATGATTAATAATTTAAATTATAATTATAATAATAGGAGTCTGTTTAAATCGGGAGCATAACGGGAAATCAGAAATCTTAAAATTACGGGCGGCACAATGGTGCAGCAGGTGGAGCTGCTGCCTCACAGCACCAGGGACATGGGGATTGATCCTGACTTTGGGTGTTGTCTGTGTATGGGCTGTGCATTCTCCCTGTGACCACGTGGGTTTAGTAGTCAAACCTGAACTTCAATAAAAATGGTTCACTTAATGCTAGTTGTTCTTCATGAATCACAAGATCTCTACTTGTAGAATACCTGCCTAAAGTGCAAATATTATAATGGGGATTAGTGCCTTTAGACAGGAAATATACCACCAAGTTTATGTTGGTGACTTTCAATAATAAACAATGATACAGGTAGAAATGGGGTTCTATTTGCAGTGTGTGAGATTTTTGACCATTCGTGAAAATCTATTCAATATCGATTTTGGATTTAGAGTTTTTTAGTATTAGTTTTAGAGATGCAGCGTGGAAACAGTCCCTTCAGCCCACCGAGTCCGCACTGACCAGCGGTCCCCGCACATTAACGCTATCCTGCACACACCAAGCCAATTAACCTACATACCTGTACGTCTTAAGATTGTGGGTGGAAACCGAAGATCTCGGAGAAAACCCTCGCGGTCAGGGGGAGAACGTACAAACTCCGTACAGAGAGCACCCGTGGTCGGGATCGAACCAGGGTCTCCGGCGCTGCACATGCTGTAAGGCAGCAACTCTACCGCTGCGCCACCGTGGCCTCCGTGGTGCATCTATCTATTTCTGATGCAAAACATGAAGGGCAGCACACATAATCCAGGTACTTTAAACACTGAGATACATGGACAATACAAATCCAACATGGCTCATATGCCTTTCTCATCTATTCCACACAGTGTTTCTCCGCTAGTTGAGCTTCTTGTTGTGCTATTCATTACATGGAAGCTGGAGAAACTCAGCGGGACAGGCAGCATCTCTGGAGAGAAGGAATGGGTGACGTTTTGGATCGAGACCCTTCGTCAGAAGAAGGGTCTCGACCCGAAACGTCACCTATTCCTTCGCTCCATAGATGCTGCCTCATCCGCTGAGTTTCTCCAGCATTTTTGTCTACCTTCAGTTTAAACCAGCCTCTGCAGTTCCTTCCTAATCATGAAGTTTGTACAAGCAGAATCCAACTAAAATGAATCAAATAATGGCAGGAACTTACCTAAGAAGCACTGTGACCCACATCTTAGCTACGGTTGCTCTACAGCAGGATTGTAATCATTCTAGAATGCCTAATCACAGGAGCAAATTGAGGTTGGTTCAGATCTGCATAATTTCTCTGATCAAACCACAGCTTTTTAAATCCCCGCATGGCAAGATATTCAATTTATATTTGCCTCGATAAACCAACATTTAAAATTAATAAATTAATAAACAGCTGAAAGGTCACCACTTTCTGTTCCAACTCAATTAGAATAATTTCCCTCCTGCTTTAGAGTTTTGCTGAAACTTAATTCAAGGTGGCAGGGGATATTCTTGTGCCACATATGGTCATATCAAAGTCATAGCTGTTAAAAAAGAACCCCAGACCATACAGTCATTATACTGACACATATTACTTGGCTGCAAGGATATTAATATTTCTATTGGAACAGATTTCCAATCTTCCATCCAGCTGTGTCAGTAACTTTCTGTCTTTCTTTGGGCTTCTTTGCTAGAATGTGTCACTCAGCTGAGAGCACAGGCTCTCGATGGTCTGTCTTGGCCACTTAACCAAACCGTTAAGGTGGATGTGAGACATAAAAAGCTGGAGTGACTCAGTGTGTCAGACAGGATCTCTGGAGAATAGGAATAGGTGATGTTTCAGGTCGAGACCCGTATTCAAACTCAACCCTTCTCAACCTGAAACATCGCCTATTCCTTCTCTCCAGAGAAGCTTTCTGACCCGCTGAGTTACTCTGGCATTTTGTGTCTATCTTCGGTTTAAACCAGTGTCTGAAATTCCTGCCAACACATTAAGACGGATGTGACTTTTAAATGGCATAAAAATTGTCGGTCTTCAAAGTCTGCCTTCACCTTTCCTACAGAGTGCCCTGAGGGCAGCTGAGATAACTCAATGGAGAAAACCAGCACTTTCACAGGCGTGTAGAAATCTAATGACAGCAGGTGGCCGTGCACCTCCATCTCACGCCTAGGATACTTTAGCGGGGCTGTGGGAAATAAGAATATTTTTGTTTCTTCGTGCAGGACTGGTGCATTTGTGACGAGGGTCTCTTTATACCTCAATCTTTCCAGAGCAAACACCACCTTGCATGAGCCTGCAGGAAGGAACTGCAGATGCTGGTTGAAACCGAGATGGACACAAAGTGCTGGATTAACTCAGTGGATCAGGCAGCATCTGTGGAGGATAGACACATAGTGCTGGAGTAACTCAGCAGTTACTCATTGTAAACCAGCATCTGCAGTTCCTTCCCACACAGAGCATGAAGCAGAGTGGAATTTGACAGGAGCACGCAGATGGAAGTCTCTGTGGAGGAGTGGAAAGTGGGAGACATGGATGTATCTTCAGGATACTCCAAGACATGTGGTGCATTACACTGGCTGCAGGGAGCCTCGACATTCTATGCCTGATTAGAAACCAGGATCTGGTTCGTAAAAAGCACAACTATGTCTTATGAATAATTGTGATTGCAGTTTTAAACTCCATATGTCTCAGGCATGTGGCTGGCACGGTGGCGCAGCGGTAGTGTCGCTGCCTTACAGCGCCAGAGACCCAGGTTCGATCCTCGCTACGGGTGCTGTCTGTGTGGAGTTTGTACATTCTCCTCGTGACCACACGGGTTTTCTCCAGGTGCTCCGGTTGTCTCCCACACTCCAAAGCTTCACGTACTGGTTTGTTGGTTAATTGGCTTCAGTGCAATTGTCCCTAGCGTGTAGGATAGTGCTAGCGTATGGGGATCATTGGTCGACGTGGACTCGATGGGTCGAAGAGCTGTTTCCCCACTGTATCACGAAACTAAACGACACTAAACATTGCTTAATTAACCACATCCCAACTCTCGTTTGCCATCTAAAACAGAACTGAGGCCCTAACGTCATGTTAGAGGGATCTCAGTGGATCAGCTCATATCGGTAGAAGAAATGGAAAGACGTTTCGTGCCGGTACTCTTCTTCAGTCTAAAGGGTCCCGACCCGAAACTGTCTGTCCATTTCCTCCACAGACGCTGCCTGATCTGCTGCGCTGCTCAAGATTCCAACATCTGCAGTCCTTGTTTGTCAGGCCCAACAGCCTCACTCCTCACACTGATAATTGTTACACAATATCTCACCACATGCACATACCATGGGAATCTCATCTTCAACACACAGTGTGAAGCGAGCATCAGTACACTTCACTCTATTTGAAAGAGAAGAAAGTGCATGGTCAAAGGCAGCGGGAACCAACAGGGGCAAGACATGCACTTTCATGCCCTACCTCCAAGGAAGAGATAGTGCGGCCATTTGGGCCCTGTCACTGTGAGCTTGCATCCGGGAGGTAGAACTAAAAGCATTTATGTTCATGGCATTATCGTATCTAACCTTCCTTTCATACCCCATTCCCCCCTCTCTTCCCACGATTCACAGGCTATAGATGACGGCAGAGTCACTCACATCTCGCCGTTAGTTTCCTTGTGGGCTTTTCCTTTCTGGTACCCAGGTGGTTGGGCTTGGTCGAGCAGTGGAGGAAGACCAGGACGCTAGTGATGATGGAGCTGCACGGTGGCGCAGCGGTAGAGCTACTGCCTTGCAGCGCCAGAAACCCGGGTTCAATCCTGACCACCGGCGCTGTCTGTGTGGAGTTTGTGCGTTCTTCCCATGACCTGCGTGGGTTTTCCCCAGAATCTCTGGTTTCATCCCACGCTCCAAAGACGGACATGTTTGTAGGTTAATTGGTCTTGGTAAAACAGTTATTATTTGGCCCTAGTGTGTGTGGGATAGTGTTATTGTGCGGGGATCGCTGGTCGGCGCGGTGGGCCGAAAGGCCTTGTTCCGCGCTGTATCTCTAAATCACATTAAAGATCAGGCCAAAGCTCCTGACGTTGCGTGAAACTTAGAGCAGAGCGGTGTCTGCGAGCTGCTTGTGGCAGAACTTCAGCCAGGGTAGAGGACAAATACAGAGTCCAATGAGGCAACCTACTAAAGGATGAAGGGTACACATAACAAAATACACTGGGAAGCCTGCCAGATATGCCCGTACTCATGCATATGACAAGAAATTGAACCTGACATAAATCTGTGTCCAATGTCAAGAAGTACTGAAGCAAAGTGATTGAGAAGTTTGCACAGGATACAGAAACCTGTACAAATTATCAGTACTGTCACGTGTATCGAGCGGCACTGAAAAGCCTTTGTTGCGCCTTTGTTGTCACTGCTCTCAGGACCAACAATCCCACCATCGCCACCCAGCTCTGTTCACACTTTTTAGGCACTTATTATTGTCTTCTTGAATTAGAGAAAGAAATCTGATCACATAAGGTCACAAGTGATAGGAGCAGAATTATGCCATTCGGCCCATCATGTCTACTCCACCATTCAATCATGGCTGATCTATCTGAGGCGATGACCTTGAGTCCTAGACTCTTCCACTAGTGGAAACATCCTCTCCAAGCCTTTCACTATTCAGTAAGTTTCAATGAGGTCTCACCTCATCCTCCTAAACTCAGGCAAGTGCAGGCCCTGTGCTGTCAAACTCTCATCATATGCTAACCCACTCATTCCTGGGATCATTCTTCCCAGGACCCGCTCCAGAGCCAGTACATCCTTCCTCCGATATGGGGCCCGAAATAGCTCACAATACTCCAAACGCAGCCCGACCAGCCCCTTATAGATCAGCATTACATCCCAGTTTTTGTATTCTAGCCCTCTGGAAATAAATGCTGGCATTGTGTTTGCCTTCCTTACTACCGATTCAACGTGGTGGGTTCGAGCACACCGAGAGAAACGGCATCTTTATCTATTAAAATCACTGGTCCCAACAGCTCTAGCCTTCAAGGCCAAGGATGCACAAGAATTATTTGTTGGTGTCTCCGTGGGAAGTGGTATTTGGTGGATTAGACGGTAGGTTTTATTTTTGGCATGGTGGTGATGAGTTTGTGGGAATACAAGTGAATGAGGAGGTAGGGCCATGGCTCCTGCTGTCGTACTGGAATGTCCTCTTCCTGTAAATCCCAGACATTCAGGGGTAGTTTGCGTTGCGGATCCACACCTCTTTATCCTTCTTCCGTCCTTCAATGTCCCCCGTCCCCTCATAATATGCTGTAGACTGGCAGAGCTGTTGGGGCCGGCCGTGTGCTTCCCTGAGCATCAGGCAGTGGGCATGTTGCTTCAGTGTGCCATTGCTATCAATTCAGGAGTGGCAGCCTACTTCCCATTCTATCGTTGATCCCGCTGTGAAGGTAGCACAGCCTAGGGTCTCGCTGTCGACCGATGCTTCTTGTTACCCAGGGGGCACATATAACCTGCCATGGCGTCTCTTGTACAACTGGCTCAGTATGAAGGCATCACCATTGTAGTGAGGATGAGCTGCCCATGGTCACATTACTGGGTGGGTGTAGGCAGGAGAGGATCCTGTTCACTTTGGGCTCGTGCATGTTCTGCTATGTGTGTTGTGCAAGCAGTCAGAGGTGTCCAATGGGGAAGACTCGTGCTCAGCAAGCCCTCACACTCACTCCACCTCCAGCGAGACAGAATGAAGGGAAATGAGGGTAGACACAAAACGCTGGAGTAACTGAGCGGGTGAGGCAGCATCTCTGGAGAGAAGGAATGGGTGACGTTTCGGGTCGAGAGCCTTCTTCTTCGACTTTAAGCAGCATCTGCAGATCTTTCTTAAAGCCATGTCCCATGGTACGAGTTCATTCCAAGAGCTCTCCCTAGTTTGGCCTGATTCGAACGCGGAGATTTACGGTAATGGCCACTGGTACCGAGGTGGCTCTCGTGGACATTTTTCAACATGTTGAAAAATCTTCACGAGTCTTCCCGAGCTTACGTGCTGTTAGCGAGTCTTCCCGAGTACCCGTTGTTAGCAATACGAGCTGCTAAGAGATGTCCCCGAGCTCCGACGTACCCGCTACGTTCATTCTCCGTGCTTACCACAGGTTTTTTTTTAACTCGGGAGAGCTCTTGGAATGAACTCGTACCGTGGGACAGGGCTATTACACATGAAGTGTAGTTAGCTCCCTTTATGTATGACACAATTATTAGCAGCAAAATTGTGAGACCTTGCAAATATCAACAGCAGCCACCAGTTGCAAGATGGAGGGTTTTGTTTTTGCAACTTTCACCTTCACAGCCCCTTGTGACACAGCAGAGATTTCAGAGCACACCAGCCCACAAACATCTCACAACTTGACCCGAACCGAATTGCTGGAGAGCTCCTCTATCATTTTTAGCAAATATGGTTTCCCAATGCAAGGCAATTCCCCATCTTCCCCCTCCTCACAGTCCCCAGCCCCGACTACCCCTGAAACACTCCCTCCCCACTTTACCAGCTTGTCCCGGTCCTGACCTTCCTTACATGGCCGCCCTCCCATTATCAGCTTGACCTGTCCTGAGGGTTACACAAAAAGCTGGAGAAACTCAGCGGGTGCAGCAGCATCTAAGGAGCGAAGGAGATAGGCGACGTTTCGGGTTGAGACCCTTCTTCAGACTGGCTAGGGATCAGGGAAACGAGAGATATAGACAGTGATGTGGAGAGATAAAGAACAATGAATGAAAGATATGCAAAAAAGTATCGATGATAAAGGAAACAGGCCATTGTAAGCTGTTTGTGGTGTGAAAATGAGAAGCTAGTGCGACTGGGGTGGGGGGGGGGGGGGGAGATGGAGAAGGAATGTCAGGGCCCGAGGGCTGAGGGAGAGGTGGGGAGGGGAGGGGGCAGTCTGGGTTAACAGAATTGAGAAAATTCAATGTTTAAGCCCAGAGGATGCAGACTCCCCAAGCGGAATATGAGGTGCTGTTCCTCCAACTTGCGGTGTTGCTCACTCTGGCCGTGGAGGAGGCCCAGGACCGAGAGGTCGGATACGGAATGGGAGGGGGAGTTGAAGTGCTGAGCCACCGGGAGGTCGGGTTGGTTATTGCGGACCGAGCGGAGGTGTTCGGCGAAACGATCGCCCAGCCTCCGCTTGGTCTCACGAATGTAGATTAGCTGGAATCTGGAGCAACGGATGCAGTAGATGAGGTTGGAGGAGGTGCAGGTGAACCTCTGTCGGACTTGGAATGACTGCTTGGGTCCCTGAAAGGAGTGGATGGGGGAGGTGAAGGGACAAGTGTAGCATCTCTTGCGGTTGCAAGGGAAAGTGCCCGGGGAAGGGGTGGAGCGGGAGGGAAGGAAAGAATTGACAAGGGAGTTGCGGAGGGAGTGGTCTTTGTGGAAGGCAGATGGGGGGGGGGGAGATGGGAAGATGTGGCGAGTGGAGGGGTCAAGTTGGAGGTGGCGAAACTGGCGGAGGACTATCTGTTGTATGCGCTGGCTGGTGGGGTGAAAGGTGAGGACCAGGGGGACTCGGCCCTTGTTTTGAGTGGGGGAATGGGGAGAGAGGGCAGTGTTGCGGGGTATGGAGGAGACCCTGGTGCGAGCCTCATCTATAGTGGGGGAGGGGAATCCCCGTTCTCTGAAGAACGAGGACATTTGTGATGACCTGTCCTGACCTTCCTTACATGGCCGCCCTCCCATTACCAGCTTGTCCTGGTCCTGACCTTCCTTACATGGCGCCCTTCCATTACCAGCTTGTCCCTGTCCTGACCTTCCTTACATGGCCGCCCTCCCATTACCAGCTTGTCCCGGTCCTGACCTTCCTTACATGGCCGCCCTCCCATTGGGCACTGGAAACAAAACATCTGGGCAAAACTGGTGGGATCGCATTAACGATTAGGAGAAACAAATCAATCAGCAACTAATCTATCAGCAGGTAAACGATGACCACTTCACGGCGATGCTCAACACTGTTGGCCATTGAGAGAAGGATTCACAGAGTAATGGCATGTAGTGGCAGGCAGACTGTTGACATGCTCTGCTTTGATTGTTCACTGTGCCCCTGCTACAACGCCAGCAACACCATGTATTCCATGTGTAAGAAAGAACTGCAGATGCTGGTTTACACCAGGGATAGACACAAAATGCTGGAGTAACTCAGCGGGACAGGCAGGATTTCTGGAGAGAAGGAATGGGTGACATTTCAGGTCCAATCAGAAGAAGGGTCTCGACCCGAAGCATCACCGATTCCTTCTCTCCAGAGATGCTGCCGGTCCTGCTTAGTTACTCCAGCTTTTTATATCTATCTTCACTATGTATTCCACTGCCTTATGTCACAGGTATGTGCGCAGTAGTCACCATTTACATTTGATGGACACTTAGAACCTTAAAGAGAGCCCCAGTTGACTGTGTTTCGTCCAAGTTTGAATGTTAAATGAATTGAGTTTGATTAATTTTATGTAATGAGCTCTTACATACAGTAGATACATAGACAATAGGTGCAGGAGTAGGCCATTCGGCCCATTGAGCCAGCACCACCACTCAATGTGATCACGGCTGATCATCCACAATCAGTACCCCGTTCCTGCCTTCTCCCCATACCCGTTGATTCCGCTAGCCCTAAGAGTTCTATCAAACTCTCTTTTGAATGCTCTGAATTTAAATCTTGGCCATTCAAATAACTGCAATAGATTGGGGCGATTCCTCAGCTGGTGAATGATCAGCTGATTTGACAGAAGGGCTTCACGGGAGGCAAAGACAGGGAAACATTGGTTTGAGAGTCAAGAGTGTTTTATTGTCATATGACCCAGATAGAACAATGAGATTCTTACTTGCAGCAGCACGACAACTTCAGGGGGGGTCTAATCCTTCCAATTGTTTCAGAGGAATCATTGGAAGACGAGAAACCCAGATAAGATAAAACAGCAAATATGACGGGAAAGCAGGAAGTCCCGGAAGGAGAATTAAACAATAGCCAGCACTCTGCTAGGATGTACGTTTCCAGATCTGGTTGAAAATCGAAAAATAACTGCAGATGTTGGAAACATTCAGCAGGTCAGGCAGCATTACCCACAAATACAAGCCGAGTTAATGTGTCGGGTTGAGGCCCCTTTACCACAACCTGGTAGATGTTGCTTGCCATGCTGAGTGATCATACATGGTAGCAGCAGAATTATGCCATTCGACCCATCAAGTCCATTCAACATTCAGTCGTGGCTGATCTATCTCTCTACAGCCTTCTGTGATATATAGAAACATAGAAACATAGAAATTAGGTGCAGGAGTAGGCCATTCGGCCCTTCGAGCCTGCACCGCCATTCAATATGATCATGGCTGATCATCCAACTCAGTATCCCATACCTGCCTTCTCTCCATACCCTCTGATCCCCTTAGCCACAAGGGCCACATCTAACTCCCTCTTAAATATAGCCAATGAACTGGCCTCAACTACCCTCTGTGGCAGAGAGTTCCAGAGACCCACCACTCTCTGTGTGAAAAAATTCCTTCTCATCTCGGCCCTAAAGGATTTCCCCCTTATCCTTAAGCTGTGACCCCTTGTCCTGGACCTCCCCAACATCGGGAACAATCTTCCTGCATCTAGCCTGTCCAACCCCTTAAGAATCTTGTAAGTTTCTATAAGATCCCCTCTCAATCTCCTAAATTCTAGAGAGTATAAACCGAGTCTATGCAGTCTTTGTTCATAAGACAGTCCTGACATCCCAGGAATCAGTCTGGTGAACCTTCGCTGCACTCCCTCTATGGCAATAATGTCCTTCCTCAGATTTGGAGACCAGAACTGTACGCAATATGAAGATTGGGCTAGTGTTCGCTGGAATTTGGAACGATGAGAGGAGATCTTATAGAAACACATAAAACTCTTAAAGGATTGGACAGGCTAGATGCAGGAAAAATGTTCCTGATTTTAGGGGAGTCCAGAACCAGGGGTCACAGTTTAAAGATAAGGATATTTAGGAGGGAGATGAGGAAAAACCTCTTCGCCCAGAGAGTTGTGAATCTGTGGACTTCTCTGCCACAGAAGGTGGCCAATTTACTGGATGTTTTCAAGAGAGAGTCAGATTTAGTCCTTAGGGCAAAAGGAATCAGGGGATATGGGGAAAAGGCAGGAACGGGGTACAAATTTTAGATGATCAGCCATGATCTGGCTCGAAGGGCCAAATGGCCTACTCCTGCACCTATTTTTCTATGTTTCTCCCACCTGACCCTATTCCCCTGCCTTCTCCCCATAACACCTGACACCCGTACTAATCAAGAATCTATCTATTTCTGCCTTCATCGAGTGATTCCCATTTTCCTTCTCCCCCCCCCCCCCATATCTGGTGTCAACTCGTGTGAGAAGGAACTGCAGATGCTGGTTTAAACCGAAGATAGACACAAAAAGCTGGAGTAACTCAGCAGGACAGGCAGCATCTCTGGAGAGAAGGAATGGGTGACGTCACCCATTCCTTCTCTCCAGAGATGTTGCCTGTCCCGTTGAGTTACTCCAGTTTTTTGTGTCTATCTTCTGGTGTCAACTATCTCCCAAGCCAACTACAGTACAAAGTGGAGATGCGCTGGATCGAGACAAGGTCCTGAGCAACATTACGTTGTCAAGTGCACGTGCCCAAAAAACACACCACTCCTGCTCTGAGAAACTGGCCTTGGGTCTTCAACGTGAAATGGAACTGTTTCTCTTTCCACATATGCTGCTTTACCCTCTGAGTGTTCCCAGCATTTATTTCATGCGTCCTGCATCTGCACATGTATGGCTTTCAAACAAAAAAGTGAACACCCAGTTGGCTGTGAAACCTGTAAAGGAGTGGAATACTTACAAATGTCCTTGACATTAAGAAGCATTCAAAAAACGATGAAAAATTGATGAAACTACTTAGTAAAATATTTAAAAATTAAGATACTTGGAAACACACTTCAACAATTAAAACCTTAAAGCAAACCTAATTAATTCAAAAAATGTATGTGCCTCTTTACTTAACCGAGTTCCAACACGGTCAATCTCTTTTATTTGTTATAACCTGGGGTCGGGGTCAAGGAAAGAGCATTAACGTTGCGGTGTTGTATCCACCAATCTTGCCTCCACAACGCACAAGGAACACTAGAAGTCATTGTCTGCAGATGCGGAGAAGTGTGCTCAGCTCTGGCTTAACAATTTCTAATCTTGTGATGTGGACACGATAAGATGACCTGGGGGCAAGTTTGAACTCACTTTAACTTATCTGAGTGGAAGATTGTAAGAGATTTAGAAGAGGGTTTGAGGGGGACCCTTTTCACCAGACGGTGGTGAGTATCTGAAATGGACTGTTCCAGAGTGTAGTGGAAGCAGAGATGCTGACAGCATTTAAGAAGTGACTAGACGAATACAAATTAATGTAGAACGTAGGACAGTACAGCACAGGAACGGGCCATTCGGCCCACATTGTTTGTGGCGAGCAGGATGCCAAGTTAAACTATCTAATCTGCCTCCACATATTCTATTGTCTGCACTATCGTGTCTGCCTCCACCACCATCCCAGGCAACGTGTTCCCATTACTCTCTATTTAGACCATTTGTTCCGCACATCTCCATTAAACTTCCCCCCTCTCACCTTATTGCTACGCCCTCTGCCGTTGGACATTTCCATCCCGAAGAAAGGTTCTGACTGTCTACCCTATCTATGCCTCTCATACATTTATATAGTTCTATCAAGTCTCCCCTCAACTTCCGACGTTGCAGGGAAAACAATCCAAGTCTAATCCAACTTCTCCCTGTAGCTGAAATGAAACCCTCCAATCCAGGCAGCATTCTGGTAAACAATTATCTTGGCAATGGAAAACCGTGGCCAAGTGCTGGAAGATGGGGTCAAGGATGGATTCGGACTGGTTGCCGAGGAAGTGGCGGGCAAAATGTCTTCCATGCTGTCTGACTAACACCTGGGGGAGATTCAATAAGGAGGGTGGCGCAGCGGTAGACCTGCTGCCTTACAGCATTTATAGTGCCGGAGACCCGGGTTCGATCCTGACGACGGAAGTTTGTACTTTCTCCCCGTGACCGAGTGGGTTTTCTCCGAGATCTTCGGCTTCTTCCCACACTCCAAAGAGGTACATATTTGCAGGTTAATTGGCTTAGTGTGCATGTAAAATTGTCCCTGGTGTGCGTAGGGTAGTTTTAATGTGCGGTGATCGCTGGTCAGTGCAGACTCAGTGGGACGAAGGGCCTGTTTCCACGCTACATCTCTAAAACTAAAACTAAAATCTAAAATTGACATACCCAGGAGAATGTTTGCATTCATCTTGACCTTATGAGGATTATGGACTGGGGACTATATTGTCAAAGAGTGGCCAACAGGTGTGGAACTTCCTCATTCACATGAGAATCCATGGCACTTGCTCACTGGCATCAGCATAGAAGCCCCTTCATTCCACCCACTTCATGCTGGCCATCGAGCCACCATTTACACTGATTCTATTCTGATCCCTTCTTATCTCTCCAAATCCCCATCAACTTTCCTCCCATCAACTTTCCTCCCATCCCCACCCGTCCACAAGATTTTACTGCTCACCTGAATGCTGGGTCAATTTACAGAAGGCAATTAACATGCAAACTCCACAGAAACAGCATCCGAGATCATGATTGAACCCAGGTCACTAGGGCTGAGAGGCTGCGGCTTTGTTAGCCGTGCCTCTGAGAAATGCGGAGTTGAAAGGTCAAAATAAACTCAAAGCCGACAAGTTAACGGTTTCCAATGGTATTTTATACTTCCATGTCTGGTAGAATTCATGTGTACTTTATGTGTAATCCATGCATTTGTGCTGATTGAGTGCGTGCCTGTGATATTGCAGCAAGCGAGATATTTATTGTACTTGTACCTCACCATATATGACAATAAGTTCAGCTTGACAAAAACCTTAAGATAGGCACAAAATGCTAGAGTAACTCAGCAGGACAGGCAGCTTCTCTGGAGAGAAGGAAGGGATGACATTTGGGGTCGAGATCCTTCTTCAGACTCCATCTGAAACGTCACCCATTCCTTCTCTCCAGAGATGCTGCCTGTCCCTCTGCGTTACTCCAGCATTGTGTGTCTATCTTCAGTGCAAACCAGCAGCAGCAGTTCCTTCCTTGACAGTCCATATTTGCCTGTTCTTCAGATGGACGGCTCTTTATTTCTCTCCTGGTAATTGCAACAAGAGATACAGCCTCTGAATTATATCCTCAGTGTAGTCCAAGTGTGGTCTCCAAGCTTTAGTGATCTCATGATCACCAGCCCTCTGCTATGACTCAACAATTAACCATAGGATAAGCTAATTCCAAACTCGGACATGGCTTTGACCCAATTGCCAGAGGGAGTTGCTTTATGTCCACTGTAAGTTTTAGATAGACAACAAAATACTAAATAAATCTGTGGTGCTTTCTAAGTGTTTCAATATTAAAGATTTACTTGAGTGGTTACATTTCATGCGTTATTTTCAGCCACACTGAATTTTGTGCTATAATAAGTGGCGGCGTCAGGCATTTTATATGAAAGACAATAGGTTTTTAAGCTCCTTGATTTCATGCATTTCTAAACTTAAAGCCTTGTGAGAAAATGTGGGCATTAGCTGATGTGCAGAGCATTGCGAACAGCACAGATCCCTTTCAATGCATGAAGAAGATCTTCCTATCACCTCTGCAAGCTGAATCCTGATGCAGAAAAGCCATCAAACTGGATTTCTCTCTCGGCGTTTTAAAATATCCAATTCTCTTGAACTGATATTACTTCCCACGATTTAAAAAAAGAACGTTGGTTGTGTTTGAATGGAAGAGGATTTATATATTTTGTGGAGCTGTTACCCAAAATAAATTCTTAATTAACTTCAGTGCAGCATCTGAATGATAGTAATGGGATCGTCAGTCTGGGCTACTGGTATTCCCTGTAAAATTTGTATATTTACAGCAAATTCTGAAACCCATGACCTCTATGGACAAGTGCACCAAAAGCATGGAAACATCAGCACACGGAGGTTGCCCTACAAACCACACAACATCTTGACTTGGACATATTTTGTTGTTCCCTCACCATCAGGAACATCGGGTCCAGGAATGCTGAGGCCCTGGACAAGAAGGGACAGAGCCGGCTGTACTTTTTGAGAAGGCTCCACTCTTTAAACATCTGCAGTACGATGCTGCAGATGTTCCACCAATCGGTGGAAGCCAGTGCCATCTTCTTCGTTGCCGTGTGCTGGGGCAACAGGACAAAGGCTGCAGACGCCGATAGGATCAACAAACGCAACAGGAAGGCTGGCTCCATCCTGGGTGTGGAGTTGGATTCACGGGAGGTGGTCTTGGAGGGGAGGATGCTCCTCAAACTGCGGAGCATCTTGGACAATGCAGCTCACCCCCTCCATGACACACTGGTCAACCTGAGGAGCACCTTCAGCAACAGACTGGTTCCACCAAGATGCAGCACAGAACGCCACAGGAGATCCTTCTTCCCTGTGGCTATCAAACTGTACAACTCCTCCCCCTTCTGTCGTGGGGTAGACTGACTACCCTCTACCCCCCTCCCCAATCTTTGCACATCCCCAACCCTTCCCACTCGTCACTTTAGTTTCATGTATCTTGTGTTTTATGACAGCTGGCAGATCAATTTCCCTCCTGGGATAGATCAAGTTGTATCGTATGGTACTGTACCGTACCACTGGGTCAAAATGCTGGAACCCTCCCCCTAACAACAGTGTGAAATACCCACACCACAAGGCTGCAGCGATTCAAGAAGGCAGCTCCCTCAACTTAACATTGTCAAGGGCAATAGAGGATTGGTAATTGCCGTGCAAAGCCCATATTCCTTGAACGAATCGCCAAAAACTGCAAGGCTTATTGCTGGCTTGAATTTTGCACTGGAGTTTTAAAACAGTGGGCCGAGGTCTTGTATCCTCGGCCCACTGTCTCGTATCCTCGGCCCACTGTCTCGTATCCTCGGCCCACTGTCTCGTATCCTCGGCCCACTGTCTCGTATCCTCGGCCCACTGTCTCGTATCCTCGGCCCACTGTCTCGTATCCTCGGCCCACTGTCTCGTATCCTCGGCCCACTGTCTCGTATCCTCGGCCCACTGTCTCGTATCCTCGGCCCACTGTCTTGTATCCTCGGCCCACTGTCTCGTATCCTCGGCCCACTGTCTCGTATCCTCGGCCCACTGTCTCGTATCCTCGGCCCACTGTCTCGTATCCTCGGCCCACTGTCTCGTATCCTCGGCCCACTGTCTCGTATCCTCGGCCCACTGTCTCGTATCCTCGGCCCACTGTCTCGTATCCTCGGCCCACTGTCTCGTATCCTCGGCCCACTGTCTCGTATCCTCGGCCCACTTAGTTTTAGTGTTCCTCAGGCACCATGATGACTTCACATTTATTTAGCACCATCACATACCTCTTGGGTGCTTCGAAACACTTCAAGTTACCTTATTTATTGAAACACAATGGTTGAAGTGGCATAATGCAGGTACGGCAATCCAAATAAGCACAGCAAGATTCCACGACAAAATGAACATTCAATACAGTTTTCTTACAGACCTGGGTTCAATCCCGACTACGGGTGCTGTCTGTACGGAGACCGTACGTTTACCCGCGTGGGTTTTCTCCGAGATCTTCTGTTTCCACCCACACACAAAAGACGTACAGGGCTGTAGGTTAATTGGCTTGGTATAAATGTAAAATTGTCCCCAGTGTGTGTTAATGTGTGGGGATCGCTCGTCAGTTCGGATACGGTGGGCCGAAGGGCCAGTTTTCACGCTGTTTCTCCGAAACTAAACTAAAACTAAACATCTGGTAGTCCTCGCTTTGAATGAGGGTAGAAAGTTGTCATGGATCCCACTTACTCACTGAGATCTGAGAGGTGGCTGAAAGTCTTCGAAAGACAAGCTCTACATAAATGTGGTGGTACCACAGGGCCGTGAAAATCCCCACAACGGCACCCATTCATTCTCTCCAGAGGTGTTGCCTGTCCTGCTGAGTTAAGGGCCCGTCCTACAAGCATGCAACTCCATGCGATGAGCGCGATCAAACTAGAAGCGGGGGCCGCGCGGAGGTCGGGTGATCCCCTGTACAGGGCCGTTCCCACCAGCATGCGCCTGCATGCGGCAAGCGCGACCAAATCGGCAGCGATGGCCGCGCGGAGGTCGGGTGAGTGGCGCAACGCGGCGCAAAGTGAGGCGAACTTGGAGCGAAGTCTAAGGTAAGTTCGCCAGGACAGAGAGGGGCACACAGAGAGGGGCACAGAGACACACACACACAGAGGGCCACGGAGCCACACACATAGAGGGTCACGGAGGCACCTACAGATAGGTTCACGGAGGCACGATGTCGGGGCGGTGTGTCATGCGTCGAGGCGCCTGCGAGCCGACAAGCCGTTGCCGCGCGGAATTTTTTGAACATAGTCAGTTTTTCGGAGCCCCGCGCGATGTCGGGACGAACTCCGCACAATTCCGCATAGCACCGGCGATTGAAGTGGGACCGGCCCCGCGACGCCAGACGGCTCAAGCGACCACGTTAGGTCGCGCTAATCGCATAGAGTTGCATGCTTGTAGGACAGGCCCTTTAAGGGCTGTCCCACTTTCACAACCTAATTCACAACCTCTGCCGAGTTTGCCCTTGACTCATACTCGCAGCATGGTCGTCACAAGGTCGTAGGTAGGTCATAGGTAGGTTGTAGCAGGTCATGATGTTAGTCGTAGGTACTCGTGGCATCAAGTAGGTCGGGGCGTTTTTTCAACATGATTAAAAATGTCCACGAGTAAAAAAGGTCGTGAACTAGGTCGTGAAAGTGGGACAAGCCCTTAACTCCAGCGTTTTGTGTTCTAACTTCGGTGTAAACCAGCATCTGCAATTCTGTCCTACACATGAAACACTACAATGTGATGAGAAGAAACAAATTAAACCAAGATGAGCCTTAATTAACAAAGCTCTTACAGTTACATGATGCAGCATGTATTGGTATATTGTTGCCAAGTGCACTGAGATACAGCCATAAACGCTGTTTTGCATGCTTTCTCCACAGATCACACTGTATGCAAGTACTTCAGATAGTGCAAAAGAGAAAGTAAGCAATGATGCCCCTAATTATTTCGCTTTAATGGCTTTTATGTACAGCCACTGTTCATGGAAAATCAGTAATCACCAGCAAACATCTATTGTGTTATAGCTTAAAATATTCTGTTTTCATTCCCTGACAAACAGCCATCCACCAGATGCCAGAGATTAATGGTGGATGGCTGTTTGTCAGGTTGGAAGCCGGTGACCAGTGGGGTGCCTCAGGGATCTGTGTTGGGTCCACTGGTGTTTGTCATGTACATCAATGATCTGGATGATGGGGTGGAAAATTGGATAAGTAAGTATGCAGATGATACTAAGATAGGTGGTGTTGTGGATAATGAAGTAGATTTTCAAAGTCGGCAGAGAGATTTGGGCCATTTGGAAGAGTGGGCTGAAAGATGGCAGATGGAGTTTAATGCTGATAAGTGTGAGGTGCTACATCTTGGCAGGACAAATCAAAATAGGACATACATGGTAAATGGTAGGGAATTGAGGAATGCTGTGGAACAGAGGGATCTAGGAATAACTGTGCATAGTTCCCTGAAGATGGAATCGCAAGTAGATAGGGTGGTAAAGACAGCTTTTGGTGTGCTGGCCTTTATAAATCAGAGCATTGAATATAGGAGTAGGGAAGTAATGTTAAAATTGTACAAGGCATTGGTGAGACCAATTCTGGAGTATGGTGTACAATTTTGGTCGCCTAATTATAGGAAGGATGTCAACAAAATAGAGAGAGTACAGAGGAGATTTACTAGAATGTTGCCGGGGTTCCAGCAACTAAGTTACAGAGAAAGGTTGAACAAGTTAGGTCTTAATTCTTTGGAGCGCAGAAGGTTAAGGGGGGACTTGATTGAGGTCTTTAAAATGATGAAAGGGATAGACAGAGTTGACGTGGATAAGCTTTTCCCATTGAGGGTCGGGAAGATTCAAACAAGAGGGCATGACATGAGAATTAAGGGACAGAAGTTTAGGGGTAACATGAGGGGAAACTTCTTTACTCAGAGTGATGGCTGTGTGGAATGAGCTTCCAGCAGAAGTGATAGAGGCAGGATCGATTTTTACATTTAAAATCGATTAAAATCGATTAAATTAAAAGGAAAGTGGATAGGTATATGGACGGGAAGGGAATTGAGGTGTATGGTCTGAGTGCAGGTAGATGGGACTAGGGGAAAATAAATGGTCGGCACGGACTGGAAGGGCCGAGAGGGCCTGTTTCCGTGCTGTAATTGTTATATGGTTATATGGTTATAGGTCGTGAAGGTGGGACAGGCCCTTAACTCCAGCATTTTGTGTTCTATCTTCGGTGTAAACCAGCATCTGCAATTCTGTCCTACACATGAAACACTACAATGTGATGAGAAGAAACAAATTAAACCAAGATGAGCCTTAAATAACAAAGCTCTTACAGTTACATGATGCACCATGTATTGGTATATTGTTGCCAAGTGCACTGAGATACAACCATAAACACTGTTTTGCATGCTTTCTCCACAGATCACACCGTACGCAAGTACTTCAGATAGTGCAAAAGAGAAAGTAAGCAATGATGCCCTTAATTATTTCACTTTAATGGCTTTTATGCACAGCCACTGTTCATGGAAAATCAGTAATCACCAGCAAACATCTATTGTGTTATAGCTTAAAATATTCTCTTTTCATTATAAGAAGAAAACTACAGTTAAATCCAACTTATTCTTCATAATTCTGTGTTTAATCCCTACATGGACGTTGATTAAACAGTCCAAGCAATAGCTCTTCATAATGTACAGAGAGATGCAGTGTGAGCTATACATTAGGTGCTATGAGGGCATTTTCTGAAATGAAAATGCTTGCTCATGCAATGCTTTACACTGAGAATATGGATTATGTTTCAAATCCTGTTTCACAATTTCAAACCTGATAATACTTTTTTATAGGGGTATGATGTATCGTTAGAATAGTCACGATATATGGTGGATATATTCCCATAAGAAGAAAATATAAATTATCAAAGGTTGCACTGTCATTGGGGAATTATCCTGGCTACAGACTTGCCCCTCTCGCAGTTGCACAAGTCTCCAGATCTATGCCTGACACATACCTGTTCACACTCTTGACTACAGGTTCTGCACCCCCCCCCTCCCGCCACCCAAACCCCTGGTTAGTTTTGCCATGCGTAAACTTCAAAACAAAGCAGAGAGCTGCATCAGCCACTGTATGTGGAGTATTTGAGTTCATCATTTGAGAGGGACTGCAACAGCCTTCTCAAATTGTGTTGCCCGCAGTACATCACCCTTCATCTTGCATCTATTTCATACCACTAACCAATTGGTCCACAACAGACTCAATATCACGTCAGGCTAGTGTTAAGCAAGGCTCCGTTGTCTTGCTGTGTAGGAAGGAACTGCAGATGCTGGTTTACACCGAAGATAGACACAAAATGCTGGAGCAACTCAGCGGGACAGGCAGCATCGCTGTAGAGAAGGAAAGGGTGAGATTTCGGGTCGTGACCCTTCCTCAGAATCCACCTCGGTCTCATCACCCATTCCTTCTCTCCAGAGATGCTGCCTGTCCCGCTGAGTTGCTCCAGCTTTTGGTGTCTATCTTCCATTGCGTCCTCCTCATACTCTTCTCAATGCTCTCCGCAGCACCTCACCATCCCGCTGGCCCTGCTATAATGAAGCGAATTTGGAGGACAGATGGGAAAATGTTGAACCTACTCTAGTAGGCCCCCCTCGGCCATGACTGACCATGGGTGATGCATCCTGGTCAGATGCAAGCCTGGGCGATGTCACATGGAGGACAGGCTGTTGCCCATGCAGCACGTCCCCCCTCCCCAAATCGCTGATCGATCCAAAGGAACAGCAGGGCCGTTACAGTTTTGCACCAGTGCCGTCACAGGAGCTGCCAGAGTGAGGATGTAGACAACGCCGAACTGCCTTAGGGGCTCCGACTCCGGATTTTCTTGAGGTTTACTCCTGGAGCCTTTTCCATAACTGGATACGGCCACAAGGCAGTGGAGGTTTTAAATCAGAGTTTTCCCTCTCCTAGATGGACCGCCTTCCCAGGCTGACCAGCCCCATCTGCCCGAGACTCGTGGGGGCGTGAGCGTCTACGTTCCCGTGCAGGTCTATAGCACATGCCCACTGCCCACTGAACCTACAAAGCCTCCACTTTAAACCAAGGTCCAGCAATATCAGTAAAACGGCTGCAGTGGTTAGACTACACTTGTGCATTTGCATTCAGAGGCAGAGCTCTAAGTCAATGTCAACTTTTCACTGAAACATACCACACTGGTTTACACTGAACATCTGAATACAAAGGTCCTCTACCACTGCCCTCTCATTGTCCAACACCACTTTGTGACAATTAAGTCCAGGAAGAGACCCTGGAATAGGTGGACTGCTTCCCATTTATCAGGACTCATTTCCCAATGAAGGTAGATGTCAATGATGAATGTCATTCAATGCTCCCGCTATGTATTAAACTCAAAGCATTAAATCCCTGCAAAACACTCAAGGTTTGGAAGGTAGAAGTGATCACTACCATCCTCTATGCTTCCAAGGCACAAGCAATCAAAAACAAGCATCACAAACCACAGGAGAGACAGCACCAATGGTAGCTCCGCAACATCCTCAAGTTCAATTGGCAGATGACACAGCCCTGCAGCCCCTTCCTTATCAAGTATTTATGCACTTAATCTTCAAACATTCACACTGAACCTGCTTCCACTGGGTTTTCAGGCTTTGTATTCCGCATCTGAGCAGCTGACAGCACAAAATGTCTTTTGTCGCTCATGTTGCCTTTGCAAATCTGTATCTGCTGGTCACTGGCACATCTCTGGAAACAAGTCCAAGTGATCAAGGGGCTGGATTTTCTAGGAACTGGCCGCAGTTCTGGGCGTGAGTGACGGCATCTCCCCAACAGACGCGAGAGGGGGTCGGATTTCAGTGCATGCGTGGTGGAATGCTGAAGTCCCACGCTTGCTGACTGCGCTCGCTGGCATCAACATTACTCCAATACAGGAATGTCGATCCATGGCACCAATTATGGTGGGGAATCCATTTGGACAAATCTGGATCCTGCTGCAACTTGCACAGAGATTTCTTTGATGTCAATGGACCGTTAGACCATAAGACATTGGTGCAGAATTAAACCATTTTCCCCATCAAGTCTGCTCCAACATTAGATCATGGCTGATCTATTTCATCTTGGTCTTCCATCTTGGATGCCCTTCACGCCCTTGGAGGTGAGTGGTTGCGAGGGATAAGGTAAAGAGTCCTATATTTGGATTTCAGGAATAGGGTGAGGTCAAGGATGGGCCACGTAAGTGCCGGAGGACAAACGCGCCACCAACAATAGAGGAGGACCCAGCGTAAAACGTTTTCTTTAAAGTCTTATTGATCTGTAATAGTTTTAGAATGTTTTCAGAAACATTCGGGTTTTCGACATCTTTGAAAGCCAGCTGAGCGAGAGAAGCTGCTTTCACCATCTGGTTATTATTCAGCTTGTTTCGGCTCACCCTCTCACCCCCAGGAGTCAACTGTTCACCACTGCCATTGTTTGGCGGTGGAAGTGGGTTTTAATATCAAATAATTGGAATCTGCAAGCTGGTGGGCTGGTTGGACCAGGGGAGGATGTCTTACATACGTATTATGGCGGCACAGTGGCGTACTGCCTACTGCCTCACAGAGCCAGAGACTCGGGTTTGATCCTGACCACGGGTGCTGTCTGTACGGAGTTTGCACGTTCTCCCCATGACCTTCATGGGTTTTCTCCGAGATCTTCGGTTTCCTCCCACACTCCAAAGATGTACAGGTTTGTAGGTTAATTGGCTTGATATGAATGTAAAGTTGTCCCTAGAGCGTGTAGGATTGTGTCAATGTGGAGGGATGCTGGTCGGCGCAGACTCGGTGGGCTGAAAGGCCTGTTTCCGCTCTGTACCTCTAAACTAAACTAAACTAAACTAAGAGAAGGCAGCCTTTCAACACATTGGATCATTCCAGCTTCCAGCACAGCATCAACATTTCCCAGCTCCCTCCCCATTTCCCCTTCTCTCCACAACTTGTTCTCTGACACTTCCGTAAACTCCCCTTTGATTCTTTTTGCCACTTAAATACATGAACATCCATCAGGCGAGAATGAAATGCTCGGAGAAGGAGAAAGAGGTGCAGTGCACAGGCCTTGAACCTGGTGAGATGCAGGAAGAGCCCGGCCGTGAGTCACTCCACAGAGCCCAGTCCCTCCATGCACTAGAGTCTCCCAACCCCTGCAGAGTGGTTACTAAGATGGCTGATCCGTGGGCGGTTGCTGCTGGGAAGCAAGTCGGGGCCTGATCAACCCCGGCTGGGTCGCCTGGGCGAGGGTGTATGATGTTGTGAGACCCGAAACACCCGATGACCCCAGGTCACATCACTGAGGATGCGTCCCAGCTCATCTAGAAGATGTATATTTTTCACATATACATTCCTGCTAGCACTTCTGAGAATATATAAAACTGGCAGCTGCGAGGAGAACGTGCGATTTCCACACAGACAGTTTGGTCTTGTTCAGTTTATTGTCACCTGTACCAAGGTAGAGTAAAAGGCCTTGGGTGCATGCGAACCAGGCAGTGGAAAGACAATACATGGTTGCAATTGAGCTTCCCGCAGTGTACAGATAAAGGAAATAACGTGAATAATGCTTAGTGCAAGATAAAGTCTAGTAAAGTCTGATCAAAGATAGTCCGAGGGTCTCTATCTGAGGCAGGTAGTAGCTCAGGATATGAGGTTGTGATGAACCGAGCTCTGTGGACCAGTGCTTCCACACCTCAACATTTTTTTTTCCTGAAATAAAATTCCAAATTAGCTGGAATGTGATGGTATATCCCGGCCCGGTAAGCCTTCCCCAACTGCGCGTGTGCGACTGCGCGGATACCGGGACTACTGCGCATGCGCGGGGGACAACCTCATTTTCATTTGTGACAATGAAATCCATTCATTTCCCTAAAACTACCCGAAGACAACCGGAATTTCCCAAATTTTGGGTAATTTCCTTCAAAGTGGAAACGGTGTGTTGGAGGGAGCGGCAGGAGGCACCGAGCCAGACTGCTGGCCCACTGGACGGTGGGGGAAGGGGCTACTTGACCATCACACAACCAGACGCCAAGTTGGGGGACCATTGGTGGTAGCAGTCATTTCCCACCCCTGTCAGGCTAACATTCCAGTAAGAAAAAACAAAAAGACTGCAGATGCCAGAAACCTGAAATAAAAATACAAAATGCTGGCAACACTCACCAGGCTGGGCAGCATCAGTGGAAAGACAAACAGAGTTCATGTTCAGGCCAGGGAATCCTTACTTAAGGGTCTTTGGTCTCAATGGTAACCATTTTCCACGGATGCTGCTCGCTCCTGGATTATTGCGTACAGTTCTGGTCTCCAAATCTGAGGAAGGAAATTATTGCCATAGAGGGAGTGCAGAGAAGGTTCACCAGACTGATTCCTGGGATGTCAGGACTATCTTATGAACAAAGACTGCATAGACACGGTTTATACTCTCTAGAATTTAGGAGATTGAGAGGGGATCTTATAGAAACTTACAAAATTCTTAAGGGGTTGGACAGGCTAGATGCAGGAAGATTGTTCCCGATGTTGGGGAGGTCCAGGACAAGGGGTCACAGCTTAAGGATAAGGGGGAAATCCTTTAGGACCGAGATGCGAAGGACTTTTTTCACGCAGAGAGTGGTGGGTCTCTGGAACTCTCTGCCACAGAGGGTAGTTGAGGCCAGTTCATTGGATATATTTAAGAGGGAGTTAGATGTGGCCCTTGTGGCTAAGGGGATCAGAGGGTATGGAGAGAAGGCAGGTACGGGATACTGAGTTGGATGATCAGCCATGATCATATTGAATGGCGGTGCAGGCTCGAAGGGCCAAATGGCCTACTCCTGCACCTAATTTCTATGTTTCTATGTTTCTATGTTTTTGCAAAGTTATTTAATATTCTGGCCTCAAAACGAAGTATTGTGCAAAACAGTAAAAGCCTGTTTGGAGAGTCCGAAATAAAATATCCGGCAGGAGCGTTCTCTGTCGACTAGCTGTATGAACAGGCCCGCAATACGTACACCAGGCGCTGGGGTATTTCACTGACACTGCACGACTTGCGGAGTATCAACGGCATTTAAAAAAAAAATCCTCAATACTTTAGACCCAACTGCTTTGATGTGCAACACATCCATCTCTGATCCGGTCTTTCATCACTAATATTTCTATTAACACCAGTATTCAGAAGGCACCTACCCGTCCACACTAGGCACCCCCCCCCCCCCCCCCCCCCCCCCGCTCCCCTTTACATTTCTCCAGTCACATATTAATCTGCTTTATTTTATTGATCCTAAATCACGGGAACATGGCAATGTAAACAACCCAGGGACTGTGACCTTTGAGTTCCTGGTCGCTGTCTTCCTATTCTGCTTCCCAATGGTTTTAACCCTATTTCTATCCACAGCACAGCATTTCTTGTTCAAAGAATTTTCACTGCCTGTTCAGTGATGTCCTTGACCCTGGCACCATTGCTGCCAAAAATATCCTTCTGTGGGGCTGTTTGAAATTCCCTCAAATAAATTAGAGTTCACACTATGGTGGACCTTCCCGCCCGCTGGGAGCGTGTGCCTCAGACTCCCGTCTCTCCCTGGGCTCTGACTGCTTTGCAAGAAAGGTTGTTGCTCTCCTTCTTACACAAGCAGTAATAAGGACACATTTGAGCTCTTTGTAGAAAAGCGGCATTTACAGAAAAGTTGTGACTAGTTTACGGTTTAAAATTGTGCTGCTGATGTGGCCAAGGAAACGGTGACCTAACGGCAATTGACAAGAACATAGAACAGTACAAAGTTTGTGCCGAACATGACAGCCAAGTTAAACTGGTCTCATCTGCTGCCATGATCCATATCCACTATTCATGCACTTACATGTGCCTATCCAAAAGCCTCTTAAACGCCTCTATCACATCAGCACCACCCCTGGCAATGTGTTCCAGGTTCCCACTACACTCTGTGGGGATCATGACCAAAGCCTCCTCGTGGCCATCCTCGGAAACAACCACACGATGACCACACTCTGTGACGCGTTGGGCGACCAATTCTGTCAACACGTTGGATGACGACAGAAGAGTTATAAGTCGTCTGACACACGAGCGAACTAACGACCGTCTGTGTGAAATGCTTGCCCTGCTCTTCTCCATTCAACATTCCCCCCTCGCCTATCCCCTCTGATGTTGTACATATCCAAACCTGGGGAAAAAGATTATAACTGTCCTTCAGCCTCGGGCATTCTGGAGAAAACAATCCAAGCCCATACAACCTCTCCCTGAAGCTGAAACCCTCTAATCCAAGAAACATTCAGGTAAAGGGCCTGTCCTACCAGCATCCGACTCCAAGCGATGAGCGCGATCAAACTAGGAGCGGGGGCCGTGTGGAGGTCGGGTGATCCCCGTACAGGGCCGTTCCCACCAGCATGCGCCTGCATGCGGCAAGCGCGACCAAACTGGCAGCGAGGGCCGCGCGGAGGTCGGGTGAGTGGCGCAACGCGGTGCAAAGTGAGACGAACTTGGAGCGAAGTCTTAAAGTTAAGTTCGCCAGGACAGAGAAGGGCACACAGAGAGGGGCACAGAGGCACACACACAGAGTGCCACGGAGCCACACACAGAGAGGGTCACGGAGGCACCTACAGAGAGGGTCACGGAGGCATGACGTTGAGGCGGTGTGTAATGCGTCGAGGCGACTGCGATCCGACAAGCCGTTGCCGCGCGGAATTTTTGAACATGGTCAGTTTTTCGGAGCCCCGCGCGATGTCGGAACGAACTCCGCACAATTCCGGACGGCTCCGGCGATCGAAGTGGGACCGGCCCCGCGACGCCGGACGGCTTTAGCGACCACGTTAGGTCGCGCTCATCGCATAGAGTTGCATGCTGGTGGGACAGGCCCTTAACACCATCCTTTCATCTGTCCAGTTCTCATATTGTGACCCTTACTAGCAGGCTGACAATTTCAGCTTTCACATAGTCCTGTACCAGTACCAAGCACAACTTGGAACTCCTAAAGGACTATTAGGAATTAATTACAAACAACCTTGGAGCCACATGTGAGTCAAACAGTGCAACGGAACCTGGCCCTTCTAGAATAAATGCGTAGGAAAGAACTGCAGATGCTGGTTTAAATCGAAGGCAGACACAAAAAGCTGGAGTAACTCAGCGGGACAGGCAGCAACTCTGGAGAGAAGGAATGGGTGACATTTTGGGTCGAGACACTTCTTCACACCTTCCATCTGTCTGAAGACCTTCGACTACTTTCGACTATACTAACACTATCTACCAGTACATTCGATTACCTTCGATTGCCTTTGATTACCTACCACTAACATGCCGACCTACTACAACCTACTTCGACTAAACCTAGGAGTAAAAAAATATCGATTTTTTCCAAGCCGACCAATTTTTACTTGCGGACCATTTTTCAGCATGCTAAAAAATACTCCTCGACCAAACTGAGGCCTCGAGTATGCGGGAACTTCTTTCGATCATGAAGGAGAGTTACATAGACCTCCTAGGACCACTTGTCGACCATGCTGCGAGTTTGAGTCAAGCGCAAACTCTTCTAAACTCACCGATTAGGTCCCCACAGTGGGACAGCCCCTTTAGTGCCATTTGACAGTCCTTTCTAAAATGTGCAACTTTTAAAGAGTTTGAAAATGATTTACACCATGACCTGGGTGAATAAAATGACAGTGCAAATGCTGGTGAATTTAAACTTTCTTTCACTTTCATTTTTGCTGGCTTGTGTGTGCGTGTGTGTGTGCGTGCGTCTGTGTATAAATGGAACAGATGGCAGCAGGCACCAGCAACTGCCATGAAATAAGCTGGCAGTTCAGTCCCTGGGAACACGGTGCAAATTCTGGAATTACTTTCAGCAACTGAGCTCTTGGTCTTTGGTGGAAGAAATGATCAGGTGGAAAACTACTGTATGTCAGCGTATCAGCTTTCATATTCATGTTGAATGTGCAGCTGTCATTGGTTAAACTCAACAGATATCATAAGAAAAAAACAGCAAGTTAATGGCTCTGTCCCACTGTACAAGCTCATTCAAGACCTCTCCCGAGTTTTAAAAAAAATCAAACTCGAGGAAGCACGTAAAATGGACGTAGGGGGTACGTCGGAGCTCGGGACGTCTCTCTTAGCGGCTCATAATGCTAATGGCAGGTACTCGGGAAACGCGGTAAGCTCGGGAAGACTCGTGAAGATTTTTCAACATGTTTAAAAATGTCCACGAGAGCCCCGAGTACCTACGAGGGGCCATTACTGTAAATCTCCGAGTTCGAATCAGGGGAAACTCGGGAGAATTCTTGAATGAACTCGTACAGTGGGACAGGGCCATAAGACTAATAACGTCAGATTTTTCTGCAGTTTATTCCAAGGATCCTCAGTATTTTAGGTTGAAAACATTGAGATTCAAAGGTGAACCCTTTTGAATCCCTACCTAGAACTTCTTATTAGAAGGGTTCCGAGGACAAACTTATATTAAACAGATGGATCAAGCTTGATTTAGAAACAGATATCAATAAATATATCCATAGAATAAACTAAATTTGTACTTCAACCTGGGAATTTTAATTGCAGAAATATGATGAGCATTTGACGGCACTGGGCCTGTAGTCGCTGGAGTTTAGAAGAATGAGGGGGGACCTCATTGAAACGTACAGAATATTGAAAGGCCTGAATAGAGTGGATGTGGAGAGGATGTTTCCACTTGTGGGAGGGTCTCGGACTAGAGGTCACAGCCTCAGAATTAAAGGATGTTCTTTTAGGAAGGAGATGAGGTGAAATTTCTTTAGTCAGAGGGTGGTGAATCTGTGGAAATCTTTGCCACAGAGGGATGTGGAGGCCAAGTCAGTGGATATTTTTAAGGCAGAGATAGATAGATTTTTGATCAGTACGGGTGTCAGATGTTATGGGGAGAAAGCAGGAGAATTGGATTAGGAGGGAGAGATAGATCAGCCATGATTGAATGGCGGAGTAGACTTGATGGGCCGAATGGCCTAATTCTATTCCTATTCCTTATGACCTTAATATGTTTTAAAAAAACCTGTAGATACTAGGGGTTATTAAATCATGCTAACTTGTGAAATGTTTCCATAGTCCTACTAACTCCACTTCCATAGTCCTACCAAATCCAATGGTCGAGATGTTGTCATTGCTAGAAAATACAAACGACAACGCACACACTGGGCTTAAGGATTCAGCTCTACGGTTTGCAATTGGAAATCCAGACCAGAGCCGGCTCCCGCATGGGTCCAGGTTACAGAAAGGGGAAGCAAAGATCAGAGGCAAATGTAACCATCAGGTTTTCCCACGTGGCCATTCCTCCTTCAGTCTCCGCACTGACACGAAGGAAGAAACAAAAACTAACCATTGCTCTGGTTTCCTGTAAAACAACTGGATGGATCACTGAAATATTTGAGGAAAGCATGTGGAAGCATAATCTGCCAACCAGTTGACGACTGATCCCTGGAATCTGGAGCAAACACAAGGATCCTGATGAATACATTCCTGCTCCTTTGTAAAATACACTTGCTTACTTTATTTTGTCAAATAGTATCCTCTGGCAAGATAATTCAGGAGCACAACAGCTCTTGGATAGTGAAAGGCTTGGATAGAGTGGATGTGGAGAGGATGTTTCCACTAGTGGGAGAGTCTAGGACTAGAGGTCACAGCCTCCGTATTAAAGGATGTTCTTTTAGGAAGGAGATGAGGTGAAATCTCTTTAGTCAGTGGGTGGTGAATCTGTGGAATTCTTTGCCACAGAAGGCTGTGGAGGTCCTCAATGAATATTTTTAAGGCAGAGATAGATAAATTCTTGATTAATACGAGTGTCAGAGGAAATGGGGAGAAGGCAGGAGAATGGGGTTATGATGGAGAGATAGATCAGCCATGATTGAATGGCAGAGTAGACTTGATCGGCAGAAAGGCCTAATTCTTCTCCTATCACCTATATGACCTTATGAACAGCACTGCTTGTTGTGGTGCTGAACTCTTATTTGAAGGGGTCAAACACACCTGGCTCTGGAACTCCAATGTACATGCGCAACCTACCTAATCTTTTTCTCAAACTTTCAACAATCCCAGAGGGGATGAGATTCAAAAAACTATCCTAAAATGTTGATTTTTGACCCTCCCCGCAAAAAAAGAGCAGGCACGTCGCATCCTGTCTCTCCTCTCAATCGCTCCATGGAAAGAGAAATTCGGATTCAATATGTATGATGGGGAATAGATCATGAAGCCATCTGCCAAAGTCAAACTTCCTTCAAAGATGTGAAAATTACTATTGATCCATTTCTGTTTGATTTTCTGGGCTTTGATTTAATCATTAAAAAAGGACTGATTCCAGTCTCACTGCCGACAATACGAGGTGTCCTCTATCGAGTCGACAGCAGTTCTAACTCCACTTTTTCAGAACTGTGCACTAACGATAGATACAACATGCTGGAGTAACTCAGCGGGACAGGCAGCATCTCTGGATAGAAGGAAGGGTGATGTTTCGGGTCGACACCCTTCTTCAGACTGAGAGTAAGGGGAGAGGGAGACACAGAGATATGGAAGGGTAAGGTGTGTAAACGCAAAATCAAAGGGGACAAAGTTCAAGGACAATGTAGGATAGATCATCGTTAGCATGGGGAAGGTGACAACGAGAGATAACATTTAATCAGGACAGTCAGACTGGTCGGAGAACTGGGTTGGGGGAGGGATGGGGAGAGAGGGAAAGCAAGGGTTACTTGTAGTTAGAGAAGTCAATGTTCATACCGCTGGGGTGTAAGCTGCCCAAGTAAAATACGAGATGCCATTCCTCCAATTTGCGTTGGGCCTCACTCTGACAGTGGAGGAGGCCGAGGACAGTAAAGTTCAGGATGGGAATGGGAGGGGGAGTTGAAGTGTTTAGCAATCGGGAGACCATGTCAAGGCCGTCTGAGCGGAGGTGTTCGTGAAACGAGCGCCCAGCCCACACGTGGGCTCGCTGATATATCGGAGTCCACACCTGGAACAACAGGTGAAGTAGATGAGGTTGGAGGAGGGGCAAGTGAACCTGTGCACTAGTTTGATAGCAATGGTCCAGTTCTCCCTATCACATGCTCCGAAAGTTAGAAGGGGAAAAGTTTGAAGAGGGGTCTCGACCCGAAACATCACCCATTCCTTCTCTCCAGAGATGCTGCCTGTCCGCTGTGTTACTCCAGCATTTTGTGTCTACATTTTGTAGGAGAAATGTCTACGTGGACCCCAATATAAATTGTGGGTAAAAGTACTGCCACAGGTTGTGCTCACACGCGTGCACCCAGTTGAGTGAAGTCAAATTGAATTGAATATTCAGCGGTGAGTATGAGTAGCCAAGGCGCTAACCGCAAGCAACAAGGATCAATCTTGTCTCCATGACGGGACATGGGCGGCATAAAGAGAAATGAGGACCATAGGATCCCTTCACAAGCAGTATTTAGTGAAGTGCAGTAGCTCTGCCCCATCTTTCTATTACATTCCAATATCCAGAGCAGGCATTCAAACCGAGCAGCAGTAAATTTGCTGCTAATGGGAAGAGCTCTCAAAGGACCACTTCCTACTGCTAGACTAATAACAACGTGACAGGCTGCTCTTGTTCCAACTTACCGTCATCAAAGCTCGCTGCGGGAACTGCTGGTGCTCTCATACCTAAAACGACCGGTCAATAAACAAGAGAAATAATACATTCTTTTAATTGAATTTTCAAAGACACATCTCTGTGCTGAACAGATTAGCATCTGTCGGAGTTCATTTCACAGTTGTACTGTATTTCTTCAGCTGCTTTTTACTAATGGAAAATGTTAGCCAGCGTAAGATTGCAAGGACAAAATATTCTCAATTATTTCAACACTATTTTCCCGTCACTGGGAAGACTCCACATTCTTAACGCAAGTAAGAGGCGGTTGGCAGGTTATTTTAACAAATGAGGAGGGTTATGAGGACAATCGTGCATACAGCTCTTTTAAAGTTAGCACATTGAAGAGTAGGAAGAAATTAAGGCTTGAGTTCCCAGCCAAGTAACATCCCAATACATCCCAAGCAAGATTCCCAGCCAAGTTTGATAGTAACACTTGAAGATGGTGTATGTGCCCAGAAATCCATCCTAGTACCACGAAACATGTTATACAACAAGTGTTGTACTTGGATTCCAAAATGTAGTGCATTTAGCACTGAGCACATTAATGTAATAGGCATAGTACAACACAGCAGCAGGTCATTTGGCCCATCGTACCTGTGCCAACCATGATGCCAATCTAAACTAATCCTAGCCATAGATACAGTACACAGAAAATAGGTGCAGGAGTAGGCCATTCGGCCCTTCGAGCCGGCACCACCATTCAATGTGATCGCGGCTGATCATCTACAATCAGTACCCCGTTCCTGCCTTCTTCCCATACCCCTAGCCCTAAGAGCTCTATCTGACTCTCTTTTATATGCGTCCAGTGAATCAGCCTCCACACATGTACAACTCTCTGGGTGAAAACGTTTTTTCTCATCTCAGTTCTAAACGGCCTACCCCTTATTCTTAACTGTGGCCCCTGGTTCGGGACTCCCCCCAACATCGGGGACATGTTTCCTGCATCTAGCGTGTCCAATCCATTAATAATTTCATATGATTCCATACGATCCACCTCTCTGAGTTACTCCAGCATTTTTGTGTCTATTTTCAGTGTAAACCAGCATCTGCAGTTCCTTCCTACACATTTGTTTTTGCTTCTATTCCAGTTGACCACTCATTCTTTCTCACAAAACATTTGGTGTCCATACTGCAGATCAGGCAAGAACCTCGCTGACAAAGTTGCCTCAAAAAAATGGTGCAATGTGCTACAATCCCTAAAGGCGCCCAGTTTTGACAGACCCACCCACCAGAGAGGTGAGTAACACTGGCAGTCAATATCGACACCAAAGGCCAAAGGACGTTTATTGTCACATACACCAATTGGTGCAGTGAAATTTGAGTTGCCATTGCAGCACACAAATAAAATACACACAACACTATAGAATGTAACATTTAAACATAAAAACATCCCCCCACAGCGGGATCAACGTTCCCCACTGTGAGGGAAGGCAGCAAAGTTCAGTCCACTTCCTCGATGTTCACCCGTGGTCGGGGCCTACTGAGGCCTCCGGAATCGCCGCAACGACAGCCAGATGTTTCAGGCCCTCTAGCCGGATGATGGAATTCCGGTGTCGGAAGAACACTCTCAGCGGCTTGGAGTTCTGAAACCGCCGCTTGCTAACGCTTCAAACCCATGTTGCCAAGGATAGCTCCTCTTGTTTACGATGTACTGCCCGCACTCAGCTGAAGGGGGGACTCACTGGGGGTCTTTAATAATGGCATATTAAACATACTTTTGTCAGTTTTAGGTTTATGGCAGACAGTGAGTGATCCAACACTGGGCAAACTTGATCTAGGCCTCACCAATCTACCTGATTACATTAATCTAAGTAATTCATGGCAAGTGAAATTCTCATCTCAGAAAAACCAGGAACTATCCGCCTCCACGCTCCAGTTTCAGTTTAGTTTATTGTCACATGTACAGAGGTACAGTGAAAAGCGTTTGTTACGTGCTATCCTGTCAGCAGAAAGACACCAGCTTCTCGTTTTCACGCAACAAACTGCTAACAATGGCCTGTTTCCTTTGACATCATTACTTTTTTGCAAATCTTTCATTCAGTCTGAAGAAAGGTCCCGACCCGAAACGTCGCCCATTCCTTCTCTCCAGAGATGCTGCCTGTCCCGCTGAGTTGCTCCAGCTTTTTGTGTCTATCATTGGCAGAAAGACAATGCATGATTACAATCGAGCCATTTACAGTGTATAGATACATGATGGGGGAATAACGGTTAGTGCAAGGTAAAGCCAGCAAAGTCCGATCAAGGATAGTCCGAGGGTCACCAATGAGGTAGACAGTAGTTCGGCACTGCTCGCTGATACAGTTGCCTGATAACTGCTGGGAAGAAACTGATGAAAAAACATAATTTTCACCGTCCTTGCCCAACATATCCCTCATATGATCGAGCCAGGAGATTGATCCTGGTTTGGATGAGGGGCACAGAGGCAAGCATGAGGGGTATCATGCGCATCTGGTGAAGCATAAACACGGGTAGCATCCAGGCTGACTCGCAAAAGTAGCATGCAATACACTATTCAAACAAAATAACCGGCCAACAAATCAGGCCAGGCCAAAATGCGACAGTTTTGCTGTATCTGGTTGTGAACAGTGGTGGACAGATAGCTGGTGGCTTCAGGAATCTCCCCGTCCTCAACATCCAGGGGCCCAGGCTGAGGGTGCTAAAGAAGCACATGACAACAAGACTTGTGTGAAAGGCTCGGACAGAGTGGATGTGGTGAGGATGTTATTACTTGGTCACGTGTGATCTGTGTGAATTTAAAGCAGAGGATTTATTTCTTTATTTTTTTTATTATTTTATTGTTTTATCATTATTATTAGTAAGATTAAATGAGAACTTACCAGTTTGAAGTTTGATCTTTATTTTATGAGGAGTTACGATGAGGGATTACGTGAAGACCCCGCCAGCACGCATGCGCGACATTCTTCAAAGCAGTGGTGTGAAATCACAGATAGTCACGTAGACTAACATAGTAAGATAAGAGAGAACTTTCATACCAGTTGATCTTTATAATAGAGGGTTGGGAGCGGAGGGCACGTAATCCCTCATCGTAACTCCTCATAAAATAAAGATCAAACTTCAAACTGGTAAGTTCTCGTTTAATCTTACTATTTTACTTCGGAGTCACGTGAGTGACTATGTGAAGATTTCAAAGCTCTGTGATTTCATGCCCTGGAAGCTCCATGCTCACACACCGCTATGCTGGGATAAGAGGATGAACGTAATTCAGACATGACACTGGCTGAAAAACAAAAATAGGTATTTATTCATACCAAAACAAATATATATATATCCCATAGGGGTAATATTATTTGGCAGAACTCAAAATCCTTCCTGCATAAGAGTCAGGAGAGGCCACGGGTTTATTGTAGAAGCGATGAAATGTCTTCTCATTACTCCAACCCGCTGTGGCCAGGATGTGGTCCAAGGGCACCTCCATCATCCTAGCCGCCGAGGTGGATGCGGCCCTGGTGGAGTGGGATTTGAATATATTAGTATCCACCCCTGCCGCATCCAGTACCACCCTTAACCATCTAGAAATGGTTTGCACCGTTACTTTGTGATGGGTCTTTTTGTGACTTATAAGCAATGCTGTCTCCGTGCCCCTGAGACTTTTGGTGACTGAAATATATCGTGAAATTAACGTGACGATGCAAAGTCGAGTATCTGCTGGATATGCCAGAAACTCCAAGGTATGTCCAGACGCTCCGGGTCGATCTTGTTTTAACAGTCCCTGCACATAAAAAATGATTTTGTCATTGGTGATAGTCATGGCATCCAGACTAAGTTTGTGCAGGGACTGGACCCGTTGTGCCGTGATTAGTGCCATGATCATTACCATTTTGTAGGTGAGCTTTGCCAAAGTGAGCCCCGAGTTGGGTGTCCATCCTCGCAGCATAGTTAAAACTATGCTGATATCCCACGTATGGTTGTATCTGGGCCTGGGGGGATTGGAATTAAATATTCCTCTCATTAGTTTAGATACCAATGGATGTGATCCAATGCTCAATTGGTCACTCCCCTGGCCCAAGTAGGACGATACGGCACTCCTGGCACTGTTTATGGCACTGTAGCTCAGTCCCTCATCAAAGTGAAGGGCAGCCAAGAATTCCAGCACTTCTGTAATAGTAGCGGATTCATATGTAGTGTTGGTAGTAGCGCAGAATCCTTCCCACTTCCTGATGTAGGTCAGGTACTGCTTCCTGGTGGACTCCCTGCATGCTGCTGAGATGGTGTCTATGGTTCTGCTGGTGAGTCCGTATCTCAGAAGAGGCCGTTTTAGAATCTGCAAATTAACAGGTCCATGCGGTCATGACATGGGTGGTGTTGTCCTGTGACAGGATGTATGAGCAGACTAGGTCGTTTATTGACCCGAATGCAAGGTTCTGTGGCCATCTTCTGTACCGCTGGGAACCATGGTTGGGTAGGCCAGTCGGGCACAACCAAAATACCCGAAGCGGAGTCCTGTTTGATTTTCTGCAAGACCCGACTGATGAGGCAGAAGGGGGGCAATGCATAACAGAACAAATCCCCCCAATGTAGCGTGAAAGCGTCCATCGCTACTGCCCCTGGGTCTGGTTCCCAGGCAACATATGTTGGTAGTTGGTGATTTAATCTGGACGCAAATAGGTCGATATCCGGTGTCCCATAACGTTCTACAATATCTGTGAACACTTTTCGATCCAACATCCATTCTATGTTGTCGTTAAATTTGCGTGACCTGGTGTCTGCCACCGTATTTAGCTTACCTGGGAGGTAAGTGGCTGAAATCCAAATTTCCCTTTGCAGACACCAGTGCCAGATATTGTTGGCCAATTCATCACACGATATCGACTTTATTCCGCCCATGTGGTTAATATAAGCCACCACCGTGGTGTTGTCAATTTGTATCCTAACATGTACTTTGTGCATGTCTGTGCAGTATGCCCTTAGGCCGTGAAATGCTGCCAGCATTTCTGAATAGTTAATCCCCAAAGTTTTGAATAGGGTTAACTCTTGTGCACTCCATCTACCCCCACAACTAGTGGTAGTATTAGTTGCTCCCCAACCTTTGGCACTGGCATCCGTTTGTAAGATGATCGAGGGATTGATGATAGTGATGGGTTTGGAACAATATTGGGCATTAACCATCCACCAATTTAATTCGGCTTTTGCCTTCTCTGGTATTTTCATAGGCCTGTCGAAATGGCCTGCATGACTCTTGAGAGCTATAATTTTAGCTCTTTGTAGGTTTTGATAATGTAAAGGTCCAAATTCTGCTGTGGGAAAAGCAGCCACTATCTTCCCAATCACCCTGGCCACCTGTCGAATGGATGGGTCCTTGACTGATTCCTGGGATGTCAGGACTTTCATATGAGGAAAGATTGGATAGACTCGGTTTGTACTCGATGGAATTTAGAAGATTGAGGGGGGATCTTATAGAAACCTACAAAATTCTTAAGGGGTTGGACAAGCTAGATGCTGGAAGATTGTTCCCGATGTTGGGGGAGTCCAGAACAAGGGGTCACAGTCTAAGGATAAGGGGGAATTCCTTTAGGACCGAAATGAGGAAAACATTCTTTACACAGAGAGTGGTGAGTCTCTGGAATTCTCTGCCACAGAAGGTAGTTGAGGCCAGTTCATTGGCTATATTTAAGAGGGCGTTAGATGTGGCACTTGTGGCTAAAGGGATCAGGGGGTATGGAGAGAAGGCAGGTACGGGATACTGAGTTGGATGATCAGCCATGATCACATTGAATGGCGGTGCAGGCTCGAAGGGCCGAATGGCCTACTCCTGCACCTATTTTCTATGTTTCTATGTTTGATGCCAGTAAGGCTCCTGCAAGCCTCTATCAAGTCCACCACCTTGTTTGGTGGCAACGTGATAGACATTTGCACTGAGTTGATAAAAAACCCCAAGTAGTTCATGGTGGTAGAGGGTTTTAATTTTGATTTATCTGGATGTATAATGAACCCCAGCTTCTGAAAAAGATGTTTCGTGGCTGAAACTGCCAATGTAGCCGTTTCCAAATTCTCCCCAACAATGAGGATATCATCAAGATAGGCCATTACAGTATGATTTTGTTTTCTTAAGTAGGCCAAAGCTGGTTTTAATATCTTGGTAAACAATCTGGGTGCTGATGATAACCCATTAGGCAAGGCTTTGTATTGCCATAACTGTCCCATCCAGATAAATTTTAAGTATTTCCTATGATCCTTGTGTATTGGTACTGAATAGTATGCATCTTTGAGGTCAATGCATGCCATGAAGTACCCATTAGCTATTAACTGTATAGCAGTGTCAAAGGTGTCCATTTTGAAATGAACATACTGAACAGAAGTATTCAGTTCGGTCAGATCTATGATAATGCGGCAACCGCCATCTTTTTTATTTTTGGTGAATATATTAGATACGAACTCCTGAGGTTCTCTGATGGTTTTCTCAATTACCCCTTTTTCAATTAACCTGTATAGTTCAGCATGCCCTGCTGCCTTCTCTTTTTGAGAGAGGATGAATTTTCGGCTAGGTGAATGCTGGACCGGGGTAGGGAGTTCGTGAATAAATTCAATTTTGTAGCCCTGAATACTTCTGAGTATGAAAGGATCAGAGGTAAAAGTGCGCCAAATTTCATAGAACATGTGCAACCGGCCCCCTACATAAAGTGAATTTAGGCAAGATGTGTTCCTGGGGAAGCCAGACCCACCTACCTCCATGGTTAATGCAGGTGTTGCGGTCTCTGTCCTTGTTTCTTCTGTTGGTTCGACGTGTTGTAGGAGTGGCGCATCTTCCAAGAAGGCCGGGCTGGGCCATGGCCTAAAAAAGACCGCTGTGCAGGTTGGCCGGCCTTTGAGCTTTCACCACCGGCAGATCTGTTATGATATCTCTGTCCGGTGGGTGTGTAGGGGTGCTGTCGCTGAGGATAATGAGTTTTCGTAGAGCCGGGTACTTTGATCAGGCCCAAGGCCTTGGCCTCCTCGTCAAGGTCTTTTACCTGCTTGGGAAGGTTATCCCCGAACAGCAGGTTTGGAGGCTGAGCGTTCCCAGGCTTGCACAAACCCGCAAACTTGGGGTTGAGTGCCGGCTTAATGATGCTCTTCCTGAAGTTGTTTATCTCATACTGTGTAATACACAGTAGAGCCAGGGCATCTTGCAGTTCTTCCGGCAACTCTATCCCCACTGCAGTTCTGGCCACTGCTGTGATCCCGGCGGTTAAGAGCTTCAGGATCCTCTGTAGTTTAATTTCTTGCCCTCTGCTCATGGGGCTCATGTTCCCCCAAATAGGGTTGTTCACCGCGGGGACATTCAGCGACTTGCAATTCTCAGGAGCCATATATTTATCGGCTGTAGAATTAATAGCCTGCTCCTGTAGCTGGTTAGTAGCCATGTAATTAATGCTGGCTGCCAGCTTAGAGTGGATTGGTAGGCCTTTCTGTATAGGCACTGCATGTTTATTTACCATATCCAGGTATTCTTCACACACCCCTGACACTGATGGTTGTTCAGCCAGCTCCCCTTCTTCTGGGTCAGCCCAGTTCTGACCCTCAATGCTCCCCTGCGAAGAGGGCGAGACATTAGGCAGTCCATGGTAGGAACCTGCCGTGGGCCTGCGAAGAGGCCCACTGTGACTCTGCCCCTGCATTAGCAGGTCACGTTGGAGCAACCGCTCCATCATCCGCTCCATGCGGGCTAGACGCCCTCCGTCGCTATCTGCGAACGGGGTGTCCTTGGGTCCGGACCCAGCTGAATCGGCGGCCCCGTCCGACTTCCGGGTGGATTTGCCGCCCGACCAACGGGTGTACCAATGGCCCTCATGGGCGAGAAGTCGGGAGCTGCAGGTAAAACCTGTAACTCGGGAGAAGCGGCACGCTGCCGGCTGCTCTCCATGGCAGCTGCTCTCGCCGCTGCTCTCTTTGATTTTCGTGATTCCATGTTGTAATGATCCTTCGTCGACGCTCACTCCTTCGGTGAGACTTACCTGGCGTAAGCTTTTAACTTACGCTGGAGGAGCCCCGCTCCTCCCGACTGTCGCTTCCGCATGCGAACGACGGTATGTCGCGCATGAGTGCTGGCGGGGTCTTCACGTAGTCACTCACGTGACTCCGAAGTAAAATTATTATTATTATTATATATTTATTGTTTATTTTTTTACTGTTTATATTTTGTGTTTAAGCTTTCCATTGAAATACTAAATAATGAATAGAACTCAAAATCATGAAATAAAAACCTAGTTTTCTCACCTATTTTATGGGTGTAGTCCCTCCCATTGTCTGACCTCGTCAATGCTGACGTTGTTTTTTTTTTGCTCTTGTCGCGAACTACGGTCCTCGTGGTGGGTTAGGGAGCTTAGAAATCAGTATGAGACAGTGTCCCATATGTGTTATATGTCTTATTAATTATTTTTCTCTTTTTTTTTTCTAATTTTGAAAATATTGCATTTTGGTCAAATTGTGGTCGATTTTGATCACAAATGAGCTCAAAAGGATCAAAAGGAGGCCCATTTTTAATGCTGTGGTATTTAATTATGATTTAATAAGTTTCAAATTTGGCCACCCATGTCACAGGCTGGTTCCCTTATTTACGGAAACACCCGGTCATATATTCTCAATAAAAATGGATAAATATCACCAGTTACAGGAGCAGAATTCGGGCATTTGGCCCATCGAGCCATTCAATCATGGCTGATCTCTGCCTACTAAATCCCACTTTCCTGCCTTCTCCCCATAAACCTTGACATCTGTTATTTTTATGTGTAAGAAAGAACTGCAGGTGCTGGTTTAAATCGTAGATAGACACAGAATGCTGGAGTAACTCAGCGGGTGAGGCAGCATCTCGAGAGAAGGAATGGGCGACGTCACCCATTCCTTCTCACCAGATATGCTGCTTCACCCACTGAGTTACTCCAGCATTTTGTGTCTACCCGTTATACTTATTTAGTCATGAGATCCCAAAGCTTTCAGTTGCAACTCTCACAACCTACCCAGTATATACAGTTCACAAAAAGGATAAACCAATATTATTAATTATTGTCCAATCAATCGGTTTACTCTAATCATCAGTAAAGGGGTGGATGGTGTTTTTGATAATATTATCACACAGAATTTACTCAGGGACACCCAGTGTGCGTTTTACAAGGGCTACCAAACTTCCAGGCCTCATCACACCCTGGGTGGGAACATGGACTGTATAGATGAATTCTGAGTCGGAGACTAGAGTAATTGCCCTTGTCGTCTAAGCAGCATTCCACTGAGTGTGGTACCACGTAAGCGCAGAAACCTGAAGACAGTGGGTATCACATGAAAGCACTGCAGTAGCTGCACGCAAACTTCGCACACAGGAAGACGAATACCAATTTTGAACATAACTCATTCTTGCCCCAGCATCTCACTGCAGCAGATCCCAATGGCAACATTCAGGCATGGGCTGAGAAGTGGAAAGTGTAAAGTTCACTCCGTGAAAGTGCGTGAAAAGTTCGGTAGCATTGTGGGCTGCAAGGAAGATGTAGAGAAATCTTTAGAAGACATGGTCAGGCTAGGTGAATGGGCAAATTCATAAAAGATGGAACACGATGTGGGCAAATGTGAAGTCATACACTTTAATGGATAAATATAGAGAGGAAAAGTAATTTTTTTAAAGAAAGAGGGAGAGGGCAAGAGGTAGTGGGAGGGGCCGTGCGAGACAGCTGCCCTGCCAGCAGTGTGTTCGTTATTTCTACTTTTTTGTTTTTTTTAGTGTGTCCAAATGTGTGCTTTTGTGTCTCTTGGTGTGTATTGTGTAGGGGGTGGTGAGGGGGAAAAGGGGGGACCACTTTCGGTCACCTCCTCCACCTGCCTGCATTTGGCCCATATCTCTCTAAACCTGACTTATCCATGTACCTGTCTAATTGTTTTTTAAATGTTGCGATCGTCCCAAAAATTGCCTCCTCTGGCAATTTGTTCCATACACCCACCACCCTTTGTGTGAAAAAGTCATCCCTCAGATTCCTATTAAATCTTTTCCCCTTTACCTTAAACCTAGTGCTTATTCCACTTTCCCACCTCACCTTGCTTTCCCGACATTATCGGGGTTTTTCTTAGCTCTCTGTACAAGAGCTGTGCCCTAATTATCATCAGAAATATATCAATCCTCCAACTGGCCCTCACACGCAACAGGACTAAGGATTTACTGCCCACAGTTTGAGGGTGAGAGTTATGCTAACAAGCTCTTTGCCCTCTCCTTGATTGAAGAGTGCATGGGGTGATCACAGAGATTTGGCTCTGCATTTTACCATTCCTCATGCCACGGAACTGGCTTTAAATGGGCGGCACAGTGGTGCAGCGGTAGAGTTGCAGCCTTGCAGCGCTTGCAGCGCCGGAGACCCGGGTTCAATCCCGACTCACCGAGCGGACTCGGTGTTTCCACACTGCATCTCTAAATCAAACCAAACTGCGGATAAAGCAGGCCACTCCAATGCATCCCAAAGGGGAGGGAGGAGAGATTCAGATCAGCGGCCAGCTGGGGATGCTGACCAGGTGGGTGAGCAGTGCGTGGATAAGCACAAAGGCCACTGTTGGGATCAGGAAGCCAGAGGAGGGGGGAGTGAAGGGCAACATCGATGGTGTGGAGTATAGGTGTGGCTTGGGGCAGGTGATGACGGTGATTGAGGTCCCAATGGAGACACGGCATGAAGCATTTTACCTAAAGGCTTCACATACTGGACGTCACATGCCCCAGGATCACCTACAGGGCATCTTTAGGTAACACAGAAGCAGGTTCTACACGTGTTATGAACGTCTCATTCTGCATAGGCCAAACATGCATGAACCAACATCCTGTTAAAGCATTGTCAGTACAGAGAAAACAAAAAGAAAACCACAGACCTTAGAATATACCAGGTCCACAATTTTCTCTTGCAATTATCTTTTTATTCAAATTCTATTCAGACAATTGTACTGATCGATCCTTTCAGGCGTTGATCCTTTCATACATGTTTATGTCTGGGTCGTACACAAATGGACACAAGGTGCTGGAGTAACTCAGCAGGTCAGGCAGCATCTCTGGGGAACAATGAATACACAAAATGACACCCGTCCCACTTTATCGATTTTTTAGGCAACTACAGGCGACTGGGCTGTCACCACATGGTCGCCGGGGTGACGCCTGTATGGTCGTGAGTAGTCTCCTCAGTCGCCCAAAGAATCATAGCGTTTTTCTGGTCGCCGCTGGACTTTGAAATGTTCAAAACATTTCGGTGACAGTCGGCAACAGTTGCCTTGATGCCATTGAGTGTAGCTTGACTTCGTAGGTGGTGTCGAAGATTGTCGCCAGAATGACGTAGGTTGTCGCCGGTGCAGACCAGGTTTTTTTTTGTTGTTAAAGTATGATAATATTTCAAATATTATGTCAAAGGGGGGTCCAGTCGGCAGTTTTTCGGCGACCTGCTACGACTATGACAGTCGCAGGCAGTCGTCTAAAAATAGCCTAAGTGCAGGGCTGCAAACATTGGGTGAGAGTTGAGAGTGAGAAATTGCGAGGGAAGCCCCTCCCACAGTATCCCCCCCTCCCACCATAGGGAGCTTTTGCATGTTTCAGCTTGAAATTGTGCAATCTGGTGCATACTGCAGCATGTCATTTAACTTACACTTGAATGCAACATTTATGCTTTAACTTAGATTAGGTATGAATAAGGTTAGGCTAAATTATATTTCTAATTACATTCCACAGTAGAGCCAGTCTTTGATCAACAGGTGCAGCACATGAATAACTATATTTATGTATGGAAATCAGATTATAATTCATGCTGTTATGCATATAGAGAAAAACACAGAGAAACAAGGCAAGAGTTGGACTTCCATCACAGGTCTGCACAAATAAATCAATCAACCTTACCCTTTGACTGTAGAAACAAGACGAACAAAATGCCACATATTCAATTGTATATGGTTCAATGAAATTAAGATATATATATAAAACATATATATGGAAACAGGCCTTTCAGCCCACCAAGTCCACACTGACGAGCAATCTATCATACACCAGTTCCACCCTGCACGCCAGGGACAATTTACAGAAGCCAATTAACGAACAAACCTGCACTTCTTTCGGATATGGGAGAAACCGGAATATCCAGAGAAAACCCATGTGGTAGTAAGACAGCAACTCTACCTCTGCGCCACCGTGCCACCCCATTAAATTATTTTTTCAGAAATATATTTATTATGGTGTCACGTCAATAAAGATGAACACATGATTCTGATTTCTGCCCTCAGTTGGATAACACACATCTCCAGTCATTGTGTTTTATGGCTGGTTTTCAACCTCTGCAGACTGAAGTGAAAAAAAAATTTCAGCCCTGCCAACATCTTCATAAATCGTCCCTGGATCCTCTCCAGAGCAATTGCACCCTTTCTACAGTGTGTCATAGTCTTACAGCATGGAAACAGGCCCTTCATCCCAATTTGTCCATGCAGATTAAGATGTCCCGTCTAAACTAGTCCCATTTATCTGCATTTGGCCCATATCCCTTTAAACCTTGTGTGTGCCAGTGTGTGTGTATGTGTGTGTGTGTGTGTGTGTGTGTGTGTGTGTGTGTGTGTGTGTGTGTGTGTGTGTGTGTGTGTGTGTGTGTGTGTGTGTGTGTGTGTGTGTGTGTGTGTGTGTGTGTGTGTGTCAGTGAAGCAGCGACAACATCCAGAGTGAGCAGAGACTTGGCGATGCCCGGGGAGCATTTCCCTTTCCCCCCTCCCAGGAATGCGGGCCGGTCCAGTTGCTCTGTGTCCTGCTGGGTTCCGGGGGAGGTGAGGGTCAGTGACCCGGGGGTCGGGCATCAGAGCGGAGCCTTAGCCCGAGATTCATCCCCGTGGCTCTGGAGGCGGCACTGACGCCCCCACTCACTCGGTCCGGTCCTGGCTCCGGGCCGGGATTAAATCTCCTTGCAGTGTGGACAGAGCGGCCGACGGACACAGAGCCACCGGAGGTGAGGGTGGGAGTTGTGAGCGGTGCCTTGGGGGGGGGGGGTAGGTACTGGGACCACCGCCGTGTCTCACCTATCACACCATCTGCACGGGAGAAACAAAACTATTTTTTTACCCCCCAAATCAACCCCCGGGCCGGTAGTTTGACAGCCCCCCTTTAAACCAATGCACTCTAGTTCTTGAATCATATATCCCGGGAAAAAGACTATGCATTTACCTTATATATTCCCCTCATGGTTTTTACTCACCTCTAAAACATTTTTTTGCTTAATTTTGAACTTCCAGCAGCTGCAGATTTTTGAGCGTGAGAAATTTGTGATCAGGGTGAGAGCGTGAGAATTTTGTCAAATGCGTGACTCTCACGCTCAATGCGTGAGAGTGGGCAGCCCTGCTAAGTGGGACAGGCCCATAACTCTCTACTCAACAGATATACCATGGGACTGCCAGAGGACCACCCACTTTCACTTTCTCAAAGGTAATTAGGGATGCACAAGAATATTGGCATTGTCAACAATATGAATTATCCCATATATGAATATGCAAATAAGCTACAAATTGAGTTCCATTTGCTTTACTGGCGCCAGTCTGAATGATAACTTCAAGGTATATGTTCCCCAATGCTGGGTAGTAATACGTCTCTCTATATATTACCAACAGTGTGGTTAAAAGAAAAGTGTACTTTAATATCTGACCTTTAAACCATTCGATTTTTGGAGAGAATTTCTGATTGAACAAAGTAATCAGTATTCAAAATGCTTGTCGAAATCCCTATTTGTTGGTTTTACACATTTTCCTGCAATTTAGCCAAAAATCGTGAGACCAGAAAATAAATCTAGTTCAGTTATTGTAATCCTGCAGTGTTTTGAATAATCGGGAGCAATGCATAATTTGTAAGAAATACAGGTTTTAGCATCAGTTTGCTGAATTTTATCTGAGGATTTATGTTACTTGGTGTCAAAATATGCAATCAACATTCCAAATTGGAATTACTGCCAATTAAATAATGCTTTTCATTCCTCGAAGAAAGCACATTCCGTAGACATGCACCGCAACCGAGAGTCAGTTCTTTTCAATTTCACAAAATGAGATTTGATCATTATCTCATACATTTCATAAATTATAAAATTTTAAAAGTTAAGTCTTGATCAGGTGACAAATCGGTTTAACTGCAGCTCCAGTGAAGCAGCTTACTGCTGCACGCGTATGAGTCAAAGAGCATCTTCTGGCATTAATCCGTGTTTTCAGTATGACATAATCTTCCATTAATCTTAGAATAAAAATCATAAACACTCGGAATTTAATTGATTTTTTAATGAAATTCAGATCCTCATTAGCAGTCTTGAAAATAATTGCATCTTTGGTAAAGGTAGTCAGTTTTTTCGTATCAAATTAATTTTGCCTAAATGTGTTCTCTTCATTACTGTCATTATGTCTTGCTGCAAAGCCCTATTGTGCTTCTCTTAATGCAGTGATGTATTTCTTCATCACTATTCAAGATTGCTAAGTAAAAAATTAGCAAGATTGAAATACAGACAGAAGAAGCTTTCATTATATTCCAAGATTTCCAATAAATTGCATAACTGGAGTTCAGAACGAAAGGACATTAACACCCATTTAGGTGCAAACAGGTTAGAAATACGTTGCGTACACAAAATGCCTACTTTGTTTGAGAGGTGTGTTTGAGTACTGGTACAGCAGTGGAATCAACTTGTTATTGTGCTTTAATAACATGAGAATTTGGACAGGGCGGCACGGTGGCACAGCGGTAGAGTTGCTGCCTTACAGCGCTTGCAATACCGGAGACCCAGGTTCCATTCCCGACCACGGGTGCTGTCTGTACAGAGTTTGTACGTTCTCCACCTGACCGCGTGGGTTTCCCCCGAGATCTTCAGTTTCCCCCCACACTCCAAAGATGTACAGGTTTGCAGGTTAATTGGATTGGTATAAGTGTAAATTGTCCATAGTGTGTGTAGGATAGTATTAATGTGTGGGGATCGCTGGTCAGTGCGGACTCGGGGGGGCCGAATGGCCTGTTTCTGCACTATATCTCTAAACTCAAGCTTCCATGCAAAACTCAGAATGGGATATGCAATTATTACCCTGGTACCAAAAGGGATATGGAATATAGAGAACTGAATTATACAACTTGGTTAACTAATCTATGTAAGAATGTATGATCTACTTGAACTGCCTCCTACTATTCCTTCATCAGCAAAACCTTCTCACATATTTATTAATGTCACCATCAATGCACCCGTCCTACATACCTCAACTGTATGCCATCCAACAATTTCTATGCACTCTGGATGGAAAACAATATTTTTAATCACTGCCATGTAAGGGCCACTTCTAGTTTTATTCTCCCCTACAGGAAGCAACTTTCTGACTATCCTCTGTTCATATTGAAAGGCTTCAACTGGGTAACTCTTCAAATCTCCTTTTCCAAATTACAAGAGACCCAGTATGTAGACCCCTTCCTGAAGGGTACAATCTCCCGTCTGGTATAATTGTTTTTTTAGTTTAGAAATAAGGCGCGGAAACAGCCTATCGAGTCCACACCAACCAACGGTCCCCGCACACTAACACTATCCGACACACGCTAGGGACAATTTACATTTATACCAAGCCAATTAACTCTTTGGAGCGTGGAAGGAAACAGAACATCTCGGAGAAAATGCACGCGGTCACGGGGAGAACGTCCAAAATCCGTACAGACAGTACCCGTAGTCGGGATCGAACCCTGGTCTCCGGCGCTGTAAGGCAGCAACTCTACCGTTGTGCCACCATGCCACCCTACCGTTCATCCTTTCCAGTTGTTCAATTTAATAGAACAGGCAGCACAATATACAAAGTTAGGTCAACCACCATTTAACACAATTTTAGTCTTAACCCATCCACCTTTCAATTCTGATCTTTGGGTTGCTCTCATTATGGCTTTCTTTACCAGTTCAGCTGCTTTTTGTGATTAGCATTTTGTACTTCCAGATTTATTTTTGCATGATTTGCAAGAAAGATAAGAGCTAGTTCTTTATCACTCATTCTGGAGTACAGCGACTTCTGGAGTAAAGGTGGAAATAAAACAATTTCTGCTCCTGTCCAGATACATTGTTTTGCCGTCTTCTGAAATCAACGTTGTGATTAAAGGTTTGGGTATTTAGGAACTATTATCTTGGGAAGGAAATTCTGGAAGTCTTATACTTTGTTAGATGAGATGCAGGTGAATTTTCATGACAAACATGTCGAATCAAGTTGAGTTTACTGTCATAGTTAGCTACAGTGAGGTTGAGGTATAATGAAAATCTAAGACATTAAGGCACAACACAATTGGTAAAACTAAAAGTCCTGAGTAGTACAAGTGGTAGTCCGTAGCATCCCATTGTTGAGGAGGATTAGAGTTATGTCATAATTATTGTCCAAAATGAGAGAAATAGATCGGGTAGATGCACAGAATCGCTTGCCCAGAGCACGGGAATCGAGGACCAGAGGACATAGATATGTTCAAGGTTTTGGGGAAAAGATTGAATAGGAATCATTGAGGGGTAACTATTTCACACAAAGGGTATTGTATGTATGGGACAAGCTGCCAGGGGAGGTAGTTGAGGCTGGGCCAATCCCAATGTTTAGGAAACAGTTAGACAGTTCATGGATAGGACGGGTTTCGAGGGATATGAACCAAACGCAGGCAGGTGGGACTAGTGTAGCTGGGACATTGATGGTCGGTGTGGGCAAGTTGGGTGGAAGGGCCTGTTTCCACACTGTTTCCACACTGACTACTCTCAGCTCTGAAAAAAGGTGTAGTTTGTCAAACCCTCAAATAATTATTTACAAAATTCGGTGATTCTTTAAAAGAATAAAACATAAAGTTGCACCTTTTAGAATTCTAACTACAGCCTGGTTGTGATTCCCAGCCAGTGGAATCCATGTGGAGGAAGGAACTGCAGATGCTGGTTTAAACCAAAGACAGACACAAAAAGCTGGAGTAACTTAGCGGGACAGGCAACATCTCTGGAGAAAAGGAATAGGTGATGTTTCAGGTGGAGACCTTTATTCAGAAAAAGGGTCTGAAGAAGGGTCTCGAACCGAAACGTCACCCATTCCTTCTCTCCAGAGATGCTGTCTGACCCGCTGAGTTACTCCAGCTTTTTGTGTCTGTCTTCATCATCCATGTAGAGCTCTGTCAGGGATTGAATCCAAATTATAAGGCACAGAGGTTATGGGCTGGTCCCACTTAGGCGATTTTCCAGCGGACTGCCGGCGACTGTCAAGTTGCCACAGTCACCTGAAAAATCGGAAATTGAAACGGCGAGTGTCAGAGTGGAACACACACGCACAAACACGTTGCTTCCTTCACCAGCCCGTGCAAATTTTTTAGACAGCGCTCCTCCCGCTTGTCCTATCTAAAACATTCACACGGTGCAAAGCCAAGGTGAAACAGATACACACTGTGATGAACAGCTGTAAAAAGACGGCTAAAGCACAGTGTATGGTAAGTCCTTTAAAATAAGGGGGAAGGAGGGGGGGGAGAGGAGAGGGGAGAGAAGGAGTGGAGACAACTTTTAAGAAGCCAGAGATACATGGCTGTGAAGTTTGGCGGACATTTAATATTACCGGTTCCTTGGTTCAGGAAACTGCTGCTTACCTTTTTTCCCCTCAATGAGCCAATGAAATTCACCGGTCAGCACTGGCTACAACCTACGAGAAACTTCGACCTCCTGCCCAACCCACCTATGGCTCGAGAATTCTCGCTGCTCTCCATGGCAGCTTCATTCTAGTCTAATTTTACAACATGTTGCAAAATTCGCGGCGACCATAATGAGGCCGCGGCTAGTTCCCACAATGCGGAAACTCCTCATGACCATGAAGGCGCCTCCCCGGTAACCACCCGCAAACATATGGTGACCATGTGGCGACAGCACAGTCTCCTGCAGTCACCTAAAAAGTTGCCTAAGTGGGACAGGCCCATTAGAAGCCCCAGATCTCTGCTGAGACCAACCTTGCCAATTGCACAATGGTTGCCTCGCACCTTAAAATAAAATACTAATCCACATCATTTCAGGCAGGTGGATCAGCCAAGAATGAACGGTTCTCATTTGCTGGACACGAACTGTAGCTGTTGGCCACCTATTGGCCTCAGTTAACAGACTAATTCTTTTGAGAGCCACACAATTGTAAGATCTGAAATCCAAAAATGTGAGGAACATTATTAAAAGGTCCTCCTGTTACATCCCACATCCGAGTCTCAGTCACACATTCTCCCGTGTGTTAAAGAAATTCAGACCTCTTGTATAATTTGAAGCCTAGTTTCTATCACACTCTTCATACACTTACCAATTATCCCAAGATGTATTATTCTGCTCTAATACGGAAGTCAGTAGGACATGCGGTAGCAATGTTACTATTTTTTGAGATTTTAAAAATCAAGTCTGCAATTTATACCATCAGATAAAGCATAAAAAGAAGTTTAATTTGACACCTAATTCACTTTCATATCTTCAGTATTAAAAAAGGTTATGGCCATTTTCATACTCGGAAATTAGCATCTTGTTCCCCATTGCCTTTACATTGACTTAACTCAAAAGCTGTGATCTAGGACAGTCAGAAGCCCATAACTTTCTTAAAAATTAAGAGAACTCAATGAAATTTTCAGTTATTATAGATTGAAGCATTCTGAAACAAATATGAAACAATCTTACTTGGATGACCTGAAATTAAAGCATATAATTAGTTAGTTACCTAATTGTAGCTAATTACAAAATTCAATTACTAGATCTAATCATCTATCCATTTCTTAAGAAAAGATAAACATTTTTAAATTGCCTAAGTGTCCAAATAACATTCACACAATAATTCACAATATAACATGATTTTTAAATCTCATTTTCATGAATTTATAGGCCAAATGGAAGGAATTTAGTGTTTAATTCCCGTAAATGGTAAATGGCCATTTAAATCAACATGCAGTGGGTTTTAGTGGTACGCGGTGGATTGGAACGTTGCGGTTTGCGGTGAATTTAACCCACAGTCGGCAGGAAAAACACTGCCGGTTCCTATATATTTTTTGTCCCCTTTTCGCAACATGAAAATCTGATTAAATGCTTCCTAAGAACCATGTTTTTATGTAAAAATAAACTGTGTACCTTATTTTATCCCCTACGTAAAATCCTTCCCATTGTCGGCGCTCACGGCTTTAGAAGATGATTTTTAAATTACTCTAGCTAATAAATGATCTAGCGTAGTTTAAAAATACCTTCATAAAACAAATGTCGGAGCAATTTCTCTTTAGCAACGAAATCCTCTGAGATTGATCGATTTGAAATGTCTGGAGAAAAAGGGCATTTTAAACCCACCTCCCTCTGAAAGGCGCCAAAGTCGCGCACACGGAGAGTGGCAGAACTGCAGCGCCGCTCAAGGTAAGTATTGTAACATACCTACATGCGGTATTGCAGACAGAATCTAGGCATGAGCTGGCTTATCGCGCAACTACATTTAAGGTATCAGATAAGAAAGATCTGCATGTAATGCATTAATTAACCTAGATGGTAAATAGTCCAATAATGGACAATAATATTAAATGTAATGATCTTGGCATTCACAGTGCAGGCACCCATAGTTTAAACAATATTGTGTTTGTATCATATTATATTTTACAATGTGCGACTGGACTGATATAAAATGCAGCTTAGTTGTTCGTGTTCAGAGGCAGGAGGTAAATAGGTTGTTTCATCTTTTTTCATAAAAGAATGACAGCATGGCCTCAGTGGAACGTTTTCCAAAGGCTTTGAGATATAATGAAAGGAGTCCAAACAAACTGTGTGGCTGATCAAGATAATTGTCCTCCAGTGGCTGGCTTCTCTCGGTTTTCGATTGATGGAGCATTCTCTGGTGTGTGTAAACTATCCCTAATCATGGTCATGCTAAATTTTATTTCACCCCAGCTACCAATGCAGTATCAAAAATAACTGGAGTTATTGCGTCTGTGTTCCTTCCCCGACCAACATAATTCCTGACTTGTGCAATTCTGAAAAGGCTAGCGCAGGAAGAACAAGACTGTGGGGACTGCAGCTGCAAATGTAAAGGCCCCGTTTCTATGGAAACGATCTACCCTGATCAGTAGATGAGCCTTTATTGAGTTATCTCACCCAAAAACGTGGTCTTGGTAAAATTGGCCGTTGTATTTACACAAAATGTAGTTTCCATACTTGGCAATAAAAACCTGCAAAATGTTTGGGAAATATGATGATTTAAATGCCTGCCCAAGTCTCTATTAGGCAGGACTCCTGCAACACAGGACCAATGCGGCAGATGCAGTCAAGTGTACCGTAATTACTGAAAGTTAAATAACAAGGACACAATATTATTCTGTATCCTGTCTTGCAGAAGGAACTGGAAAAATATTGGAATTAATTCAAGGTAAATTATGCTGTATTGATCGGATGATCAGCCATGATCACATTGAATGGCGGTGCTGGCTCGAAGGGCCAAATGGCCTACTCCTGCACCTATTGTCTATTGTAATAGTATATTTTATTTGCAGCTAAAGTCATGACTTGCGCTTTTCTGTGCAGGAGCTTATCATTCTGGCCGAGCGGAGCAATCCTTGTATTGTTGCATTCAGCTTCTGAGATTAACTCCAGCAATTGAGAAGTGCCTGATGGAGTTCTAAATCTGGAGCTGCTACAGATGGGAAGCAACAGATGAACTACTTGTTACGTGGGTCAATAGGCACCTTCACTGGTGATACTGAAGGTATAGACTGAGGTCATCGAGTGTTTGACAGCACTGAGTCTTTACTCGCTGCAGTATAGACAGATGAGGGGGGACCTCGTTGAAACTTCCCGAATAGTAAAAGGTTTGGACAGAGTGGATGTGGAGAGGATGTTTCCACTTGTGGGAGAGTCTAGGGTCAGAGGTCATGTCCTCAGAATTAAAGGACGTTCCTTTGGGAAGGAGATGAGGAGGAATTCCTTTCGTCAGAGGGAGGTGAATCTGTGGAATTCATTGCCACAGAAGTCTGTGGAGATCGTTAATTAATATTTTTAAGGCACACATGGATAAATTCTAGTATGTGGAGAAGGCAGGAGAATGGGGTTAGGAGGGAGAGATAGATCAGCTGTGATTGAATGGCGGAGGGGCCGAATGGCTTAATTCTGCCCCTATCATTTATGAACATAAACTTATGACTCAAGTCAATTTCCAGAGACTTGCACCAACCCCCCTAGCAAATATTCCAGTCCTGAGCTGAGGGGTGGGGGTGGGTGGTGATGCATATTCAGGGCTGTCATCCTTTGGATGAAACGTTAAATTTAAGACCCCCTTTATTTAAAAAAAAGACAGGGGTCATGAAAAGAGACAACGCTGGAAATGCTCATCGGGTTAAATAGCATCACTGAACAAAGAAACAATTCACGCCTCAGGGAGATGCCTTGAATCTGATGTCACTGATCTGATGCCACTGATCAGAATTATTTATGTTTCGTTCCCCACCGTGGCGGCACGGTGGCGCAGCGGTAGAGTTGTTGCCTTACAGCGCTTATAGCACTAGAGACCCGGGTTCGATCCCGACTACGGGTGCTGTCTGTACAGAGTTTGCACGTTCTCCCCGTGACTGCGTAGGACAGTGTGAATGTGCGGGTATCGCTGGTCGGTGCGGACTCGTTGTGCTGAAGGGCCTGTTTCCGCGCTGTATCTTTAAACTAAACTAAAGTGCTGCCTGGCCTGTTGAATAATTCCAGCATGTTGTGCTTCATTGTCAGATTTCCAGTATTGGCAGAGTTTACTAGTACAGAAAATCACTGCGTTAAATTATGTTTCCTTGTAACTTAACAAAGCAGAAGTAATATTTTGGATTTTGACCATGCAGACTATATAGTTACTGAAAGGATAATTATATCAACAAATGACAACATCGGGCCTTCAGACAGTTGGTTCCTGATTGTGTTTGATAAAATATTTGCCATCTGCACAACGGAATATTGGAGCGTCCTGTCGGGGGCTTCAACCTGATATTTGGTCCATTAACCTTCATCTGCAGTTCTTTGTTTCAGATACGGACGATGATAGTACCGCTAGGTTATAGCGGACAACTGGCAATAATGGACACCACTCCCCCTGAAGCCTGAAGAAAGGTCTCGATCCGAAACGTCGCCAATTCTTTCTCTCCATAGATGCTGCTTCACCCACTGAGTTTCTCCAGCATTTTGTGTCTCCAACTCCCCCTGATATGGCCCGATATAATGAGGGTTTACTGCAAACAGACCACAGTGGAGGGAGTGGTGTTCGTTATTGCCGATGACTGCAGGTGATGGTTAATAGACAAATGGACACAAAGTGCTGGCGTAATTCAGCGGGTCAAGATCTCTGGATTATCATCGTTAAAACAAGGGTTTACTGTGTGGTCTTTGCGAAACAGTTAGGAGGGAAGATTGAGAGCAAGTTGAAAAGGGATTTTGGGAAGTAGTCTTTTAATGCTGCCCAGTTAATTAGAGAAAGCTTGACAGAGTTCAGAAGACCAGAGTTCTTGAGGGTAAGTGGAAAATTGAACAGAATGGTGGGCGTTTCATCTGTAGTCTCGTAATTTTACCCTGACTGGCCGGAACCAGTACTATTATATCTGCCATCCGCCATTACCACCTCTGGCAGCATGTTCCTGTCACCCACCATTCCCTGTGCGAAAAACTTGCCCCACACATATCTTTTAAACTTTCTCCCCTTGACCTCAAAGCTGTGCCCACTGTTATTTGAACTTTCCAACCTACTAAAAAGTTCCTACTGTCTCTCATCATTTTATATACTTTTATGGGTCTCCCCTCAACCTCCAATGCCTCAGAGTATCCAATCCAAGATTGGCAAAGCCCTGTAGCTAATACCATGTAATCCAGGCAATGTTCTGGGAAACCTGTGTAAGAAGGAACTGTAAATGCTGGTTTAAACGGAAGATAGGCTCAAAAAGCTGGAGTAACTCAGGCAGCATCTCTGGAGAGAAGGAATGGGTGACGTTTCGGGTCGAGACCCTTCTTCAGACTGAAGGTAAACCTCTTTTGCACCTTCTGCAAAGCCTCCACATCCTTCCTGTAGTGAGGCGACCAGAACCTTTGGGTCAGCTCACCTTGAGGGACTTTATCAAATGCTTTTCTACAATCCATGCACACAACATCCACTGCCCCGCCCCTCATCAATTGCTGCCATCACCTCGTCAAAAAACACAATCATGTTAGTAATTGCATGGCATGATGCTCATCAAACCCACACTGACTGTCCCCAATTATCCCACTACCTTCCAAATCTGAGTCAATTCTATCTAAAGAATCCACTCCAATAGCTTCCATATCAATGGTGTGAGTCTGACCGGCCTATAATTTCATAGTTTATCTCTACTTCTCTTCATAAAAAAGGAACAAGATTGGTTATTCTCTCATCCTGTGGGACCTCACCTATTACAAGAGGATATAAAGATCTTGAAATAAACATAATCTTTCTCTCGCTCATAATCCCCTCTCCATTAACATCAATATTATTTGGCCATTATTTTTAAAAAAAATCATTATTGTGATCTGGGTGTCACTTACAAGGTCAGCATTTATTATCCGTCCCTAACTGAACTGCTCCTGTGAATGTGGTGGAAAGAACTGCAGATGCTGGTTTAAATCGAAGATAGACACAAAATGCTGGAGTAACTCAGCGGGACAGGCAGCATCTCTGGAGAGAATGCTGAGTTACTCCAGAGATGCTGCCTGTCCCACTGAGTTACTCCAGCATTTTGTGTCTATCCTGTGAATGTGGTGTTCAGCTGCGGCCCTTTGTGTGAAGGTACGAAATGTGGAGTTTGGGATTTAGACTCAGCAGTATAAGACAGGGTGGAGTCCAATTTGGAGGGGAAAGTGTAGGCGATGGTTCTCGATGTGAAGTGCAGTGTGGTTGAGACTGCAGTCATCTTGTACATGGAATACAGTGCAGCTGCTTTGCCCCAGTGAAGGAGGGAATGAACGCTGAGTGCGATCAATAGGATGGTTGATCAAGCTGGCTGGGGCATCCTGCAATGGTGCCAGAGTTATTGGTGCTGCACTTATCCAAGGCCAATGAACAGAATGCCATCAAGCTGCTGATGTGTGCGTTGCAGATGGTGGGAAGGCCGTGAGAGTTGAGATGAGTCTTTCATCGCAGGATGCCCGGCCTCCGACCTGCTCTTGTAACCAGGGGATTTATGTGGCAGGTCCAGTTATGTTTCTGGTCATTTGTCACCACTAGATATTGATGGTGGGAGACCCTGTGACAGTAGAACGTCTGAATGTCAAAGATAGACACAGAATGTTGGAGTAACTGAGAGCCACATGGTAAAACTCTCCCTTGAAGGAGAGGATCATAGCCTGACACTTTAGTTTAGTTTAGAGATACAGCACGGAAACAGGCCCTTCGGCCCAGCAAGTCTGCGCCGACCATCGTTCTATGGACACTAACACTATCCAACACACTCGGGACAATTTACACTTTTTATCAAAGCCAATTAACCTACAACCCTGTACGTCTTTGGAGTGCAGGAGGAAACCGGAGCACCCGGGGAAACCCATGCCGCCATCGGGAGAACGTACATAGTCATACTGCGGAGATACTGCGGAAACAAGCTCTTTGGCCTATCGATTCCGTGCCGACCATACACTTGCTCTATCCTACACACTAGGGTCAATTGTACCGACCCAATTAACCTACAAACCTGCAGGTCTTTGTGGTGTTTTGAGGAAACCAGAGCACCTGGAGAAAACCACGTAGTCACAAGGAGAACGTACTAACTCCACACAGACAGCACCCATAGTCAGGATCCAACCTGGGTGTCTGGCGCTGTGAGGCAGCAACTCCACCGCTGCACCACCGTGTCGACCTAAGCCACATGGATTTCGTTGGAGTAAATCAGAAACAAGATACTGTGAGTGTGGATGCAGTTTTAAGCAGAAAGGATATAGGCAACGGAACAAGGTGAAGACACAACACTGGTAGTTTAAGAAGGAAGGGGAACTAAGCCAAGGATCATTCAACAGAATTCTTTTAACTAGTATTAGAAACCATGAAACTACCCAGTTACCACAAATACAAACCTGATCAAACCAAGAGTACGGTCAGAACAATGACCAATCAGCAGGGAGGCCCCACCTGTAACGGCAAAATGCAGGCTCACTCGATGTGACCATATTGACGTCAGCTCTGGCTCTATGAAGTACATGTCTAATTACAGTTCATAAACCGATGCAGGATAGCTGTAACCAGGCAACATGCTGAACGGTGTACAAGTGGGATCAAAGGCAGCAGTGGAGAGTAAAAGGAGTCACTTGAGATGTAAGTGAAGAGCAAAGCTTTCACCTGCTACAAGTGTCGCAGGTGAGGAAAATGCCGACATTTATGGGTAAAGTGGTGATCAGCAATTTCCAGTAACACTGGAGAGGTCGTTTGAAATGGGGAGAGGACATTTGTAATTCCATAGTGATTCTGTACCAGGTGGAATCATTGGATGCGAAACCCAAGCTGCGATGAGATGGAAAATCTGTACATCAACATAGAAACATAGCAAATAGGTGCAGGAGGAGGCCATTTGGCCCTTCGAGCCAGCACCGCCATTCATTGTGATCATGGCTGATCATCCAACTCAGTATCCCGTACCTGCCTTCTCTCCATACCCTCTGATCCCCTTAGCCACAAGGGCCACATCTAACTCCCTCTTAAATATAGCCAATGAACTGGCCTCAACTACCCTTTGTGGCAGAGAGTTCCAGAGACCCACCACTCTCTGTGTGAACAATCTTCCTGCATCTAGCTTGTCCAACCCCTTAAGAATTTTGTAAGTTTCTATAAGATCCCCTCTCAATCTCCTAAATTCTAGAGAGTATAAACCGAGTCTATGCAGTCTTTGTTCATAAGACAGTCCTGACATCCCAGGAATCAGTCTGGTGAACCTTCGCTGCACTCCCTCTAGGGCAATAATGTCCTTCCTCAGGTTTGGAGACCAGAACTGTACGCAATACTCCAGGTGTGGCCTCACCAAGACCCTATGCAACTGAAGTAGAACCTCCCTGCTCCTATACTCAAATCCTTTTGCTATGAAAGCTAACATACCATACGCTTTCTTCTGCACCTGCATGCCTACTTTCAATGACTGGTGTACCATGACACCCAGGTCGCGCTGCATCTCCCCTTTTCCTAATCGGCCACCATTTAGATAATAGTCTGCTTTCCTATTTTTGCCACCAAAGTGGATAACCTCACATTTATCCACATTATACTGCATCTGCCAAACATTTGCCCACTCACCCAGCCTATCCAAGTCACCTTGCAGTCTCCTAGCATCCTCCTCACAACTAACACTGCCCCCCAGTTTAGTGTCATCCGCAAACTTGGAGATATTGCCTTCAATTCCCTCATCCAGATCATTAAGGTATATTGTAAATAGCTGCGGTCCCAGCACTGAGCCTTGCGGTACCCCACTAGTCACTGCCTGCCATTCTGAAAAGGACCCATTTACTCCTACTCTTTGCTTCCTGTTTGCCAGCCAGTTCTCTATCCACATCAATACTGAACCCCCAATGCCGTATGCTTTAAGTTTGTATACTAATCTCTTATGTGGGACCTTGTCGAAAGCCTTCTGGAAGTCCAGATACACCACATCCACTGGTTCTCCCCTATCCACGCTACTAGTTACATCCTCGAAAAATTCCACAAGATTCGTCAGACATGATTTACCTTTCGTAAATCCATGCTGACTTTGTCCAATGATTTCACCACTTTCCAAATGTGCTGCTATCCCACCTTTAATAACTGACTCTAGCAGTTTCCCCACTACCGATGTTAGACTAACTGGTCTGTAATTCCCCGTTTTCTCTCTCTCTCCCTTCTTAAAAAGAGGGATTACGTTTGCTACCCGCCAATCCTCAGGAACTACTCCAGAATCTAAAGAATTTTGAAAGATTACCACTAATGCATCCACTATTTTCGGAGCTACTTCCTTAAGTACTCTGTGATGCAGTCTATCTGGCCCTGGGGATTTATCGGCCTTTAATCCATTCAATTTACCCAACACCACTTCCCAACTAACCTGGATTTCACTCAATTCCTCCTTTGACCCGCGGTCCCCTGCTATTTCCGGCAGATTATTTATGTCTTCCTTAGTGAAGACGGAACCAAAGTAGTTATTCAATTGGTCTGCCATATCCTTGTTCCCCATGATCAACTCACCTGTTTCTGACTGCAAGGGACCTACATTTGTTTTAACTAATCTCTTTCTCTTCACATATCTATAAAAACTTTTGCAGTCAGTTTTTATGTTCCTTGCCAGTTTTCTTTCATAATCTATTTTTCCTTTCCTAATCAAACCCTTTGTCCTCCTCTGCTGGTCTCTGAATTTCTCCCAGTCCTCTGGTATGCTGCTTTTTCAGGCTACTTTGTACGCATCATCCTTTGATACCATCCCTGATTTCCCTTGTTATCCACGGATGCACTACCTTCCCTGATTTATTCTTTTGCCAAACTGGGATGAACAATTTTTGTAGTTCATCCATGCAGTCTTTAAGTGTCTTCCATTGCGTATCCACCGTCAACCCTTTTAGAATTGATTGCCAGTCAATCTTGGCCAATTCATGTCTCATACCCTCAAAGTTACCTTTCTTTAAGTTCAGAACCATTGTTTCTGAATTAACAATGTCACTCTCCATCCTAATGAAGAACTCAACCATATTATGGTCAGTCTTGCCCAAGGGGGCACGCACAACAAGACTGCTAACTAACCCTTCCTCATTACTCAATACCCAGTCTAAAATAGCCTGCTCTCTCGTTGGTTCCTCTACATGTTGATTTAGGTAACTATCCCGCATACATTCCAAAAAATCCTCTTCCTCAGCACCCCTGCCAATTTGATTCACCCAATCTATATGTAGATTGAAGTCACCCATTAAAACTGTTTTGCCTTTGTCGCACGCATTTCTAATTTCCTGTTTGATACCATCCCCGACTTCACTACTACTGTTAGGTGGCCTGTACACAACACCCACCAGAGTTTTCTGCCCCTTAGTGTTTCGCAGCTCTACCCATACCGATTCCACATCCTCCAAGCTAATGTCCTTCCTTTCCATTGCGTTAATCTCCTCTCTAACCAGCAACGCTACCCCACCTCCTTTTCCTTTCTCTCTATCCCTTCTGAATATTGAATATCCCTGGATGTTCAGCTCCCAGCCTTGGTCACCCTGGAGCCATGTCCCCGTGATCCCAACTATATCATACTCATTAATAGCTATCTGCACGTTCAACTCATCCACCTTATTACGAATACTCCTTGCATTGAGACACAAAGCCTTCAGGCTTGTTTTTACAATGCTCTTACCCCTTATGCCTTGAATCCACCTAGAGCTCTATCTAACACTCTTTTAAATCCATCCAGTGATTTGGCCTCCACTGCCCTCTGTGGCAGGGAATTCCACAAATTCACGACTCTCAGCGTGAAAAAGTTTTTCCTCACCTCATTCTGAAATGGCCTCCCCTTTATTCTAAGACTGTGACCCCTGGTTCTGGACTCGCCCAACATTGGGAACATTTTTCCTGCATCTAGCTTGTCCAGTCCTTTTATAATTGTATATGTTTCTATAAGATCTCCTGTGGAAAGTGTACCCAGTCACGCAATTAAATGACTGGATGAGGTGATTGAATCAAATAGGGGCTGTAAAGCGGGGTCAATGAAGTCCCCTGGCCGCTTGGATCTGAGTGTTCAGCCAAGGTCTGTGGGAGATCCAACAGCCCTGCACGCTGCCGTGACTCTGTTCAGCTTTGAACACTCTGCTTCAGAGAGGAAACCAAGAGCCTGAAGACATAAAGATGAGCTTCATTAATTTGATACTCAGAGCTATAAAGGAGCCACGGAAACGAGGCCTTCCTTTACGAGAGGGCTAAAAGGTTATGTGAAAGAATCCTGACTGCGCTTTAGATAAGGTAAATGAAGGAAAAATAGTCTTCACTGCCCCTTGATGTGTTTTGGGGTATAACTTTAGCCAAAAGAATAAAGAGGATATTTGGACTCTTCTGTGCAGAGTTTTAGGACAGTGTTGAATCAGAACCACCGACTCAATAAAGGGGTGAATATTTATTTGGAATGGAATAAAGATTAATTTAATGTTGCGATAGTCCCAGCCTCAACTACTTCCTCTGGCAGCTTGTTCCATACAGCCACCACCCTTTGTGCGAAAAAGTTACCTGAGATCCCTATTAAATCTTTTTCCCTTCACCTTAAACCTATGTCCTCTGGTCCTTGATTCCCCTACTCTGGGCAAGAGATTCTGTGCATCTACCCGATCTATTCCGCAGGTTCCCCATTGTTGTTTATTATGGGTTTTACAGAGTGCCCTATTTACACATCTGTTGTGCTGCTGCAAGTTATGTGCCTGTCCCACTTAGGACATTTAGTTAGGCGACTACAGGTGACTAGGCTGTCGCCACATGGTCGCCAGCGATCGGCGTGGTGTAGTCGTGAGTAGTCTCCTCAGTTGGCCAAAGAGTCGTAGCGTCTTTCGGGTCGCTGCGGTTCGGCGACAGTGGCGGCCGTGGGATTGACGCCAATGAGCGTTCCTTGGCCTCGGTGCTGTGATGGGTTGTCGCCGGGTTACCGTAGGTTGTCGCCAGGATGTCGTAGGGTGACGCAGGATGTCGCCGGTGCTGACTTTGGTGAATTCCATTGTCGCATTCGCCAGCAGTCGCCTAAAAAAAATCACCTAACGTCAACGGTTTTTCGGCGACCTGCTGCGACTATGACACTCGCCGGCAAATTTGCCCAAGTGGGACAGGCCTTAAGAATGTCATTGTTGTGTTTTGGGACATATGACAATAAAACACCCAACTCTGGAGAATGAAGACGATCCTAGCTTCTCCAGTCTAGCATGCCGCAAATACCTCATCATTGCAATTGTTTTACCAAATCTTTGCTGCACCTTCTCCTTCTTGAAGCACTGACCAGCATTGATTTCACTCCTCATACTAAACAGTGTATTATATAAGTTTAATATAACTTCTCTGCCTTTGCACCTGCTGCCTTTATCCTAAACACGTCTGCTGCTGTCAGTGACTGTTTTTACACACCCTTTAGCACTGTGCCATTTAGCCTACCTTATTTTCCCTTGTTCTTTCTGCTACGATGCATCACTGAACATGTCTCTATATTAAATTTCACCAGCTGCTTGTCTCCCCAAGTCATTAATATATATCAAAGAATGGACATAAAAGAATATAGAGGAATGTGATGGACAAGCAGTAATAGCTTCTTTAGCAAAGCACAAAGTATTGGAGTCGCTCAGCAGGTCAGGCAACAGGAAGAGAGAGAGAGAGAGAGAGAGAGAGAGAGAGTTGGAGGAGACCGTGTTCCATGTGTATATGGAGTGTGTGAGGTTACTGCCCCTGTACCAATATCTGAAGGGGTTGTTCCTCAAGTTCTGGCTGCATTTTAGTCCCACAATCCTGGTGTTCGAACACAAGGCAGGGAGTGGGGAGAGCCGAGTGTGGGGGGGGGACTTACCTGTCAGTTTGCTCCTCGGCCTGGCCAAGATGGCCATTCGTGGGTCCAGGCAGCGGGCGGTCGACGGTCAGGCGAGAGTCGGCTGCCTGCCCCTCTTTCGGGCCTACGTCCGTGCACGTGTGTCCCTGGAGAGGGAACACGCGGTGTCCACGGGACTCTGGAGGCATTCCGTCAACGCTGGTCACCGCGTGGGGTTGAGAGTATTGTAAACAATGAATGTACTGTTGTACTATAATGGTTTTTTTGATATAGTGTTATTTTGATTATGTTTTGATGTGTTGTATCATATGATTGTGTCGAATAAAGTTTTTGGAAGGAGAAAAAAAAAAGACAAAAAAAAGAGAGAAAGGAGGAGATAGAGGGAGATAGAGATGGAGAGATTGGACTGGTGCCAGTCAGTGCAGTAGGAGGCTCGGATACACAGAGGGAGGTGAGACCGGTTATTTTGTGTTGTTACTGTATTGAGTTTTCCTGTATTTTACTGGTATTTTGCTTTAATAAATAGTTATTTGTGCTCTTCAGGGTGCGCTTTGTCCATTCATTGATCTGAATCCTTGAATCCTGCAATTATTTTGTTCCTGACTTCAACAGGGTCACCGAATGCAGTAGATGTGGTTAGAGTGCATGTGAACCTCCGCAAGGACTGCGAGGGTCCTTGGATGGAGGTGTAGGGGCAGGCATTACATCTTCTGTGGTTGCAGGGGAAAGTACTTAGAAACATAGAAACATAGAAATTAGGTGCAGGAGTAGGCCATTCGGCCCTTCGAGCCTGCACCGCCATTCAATATGATCATGGCTGATCATCCAACTCAGTATCCCGTACCTGCCTTCTCTCCATACCCTCTGATCCCCTTAGCCACAAGGGCCACATCTAACTCCCTCTTAAATATAGCCAATGAACTGGCCTCAACTACCCTCTGTGGCAGAGAGTTCCAGAGACCCACCACTCTCTGTGTGAAAAAATTCCTTCTCATCTCGGTCCTAAAGGATTTCCCCCTTATCCTTAAGCTGTGACCCCTTGTCCTGGACCTCCCCAACATCGGGAACAATCTTCCTGCATCTAGCCTGTCCAAACCCTTAAGAATCTTGTAAGTTTCTATAAGATCCCCTCTCAATCCCCTAAATTCTAGAGAGTATAAACCGAGTCTATGCAGTATTTGTTCATAAGACAGTCCTGACATCCCAGGAATCAGTCTGGTGAACCTTCGCTGCACTCCCTCTATGGCAATAATGTCCTTCCTCAGATTTGGAGACCAGAACTGTACGCAATACTCCAGGTGTGGCCTCACCAAGACCCTATACAACTGAAGTAGAACCTCCCTGTTCCTATACTCAAATCCTTTTGCTATGAAAGCTAACATACCATTGGCTTTCTTCACTGCCTGCTGTACCTGCATGCTTACTTTCAATGACTGGTGTACCATGACACCCAGGTCGCGCTGCATCTCCCCTTTTCCTAATCGGCCACCATTTAGATAGTAGTCGGTTTTCCTATTTTTGCCACCAAAGTGGATAACCTCACATTTATCCACATTATACTGCATCTGCCAAACATTTGCCCACTCACCCAGCCTATCCAAGTCACCTTGCATTCTCCTAGCATCCTCCTCACAGCTAACACTGCCCCCCAGCTTAGTGTCATCCGCAAACTTGGAGATATTGCCTTCAATTCCCTCATCCAGATCATTTATGTATATTGTAAATAGCTGGGGTCCCAGCACTGAGCCTTGCGGTACCCCACTAGTCATTGCCTGCCATTGTGAAAACGACCCGTTTACTCCTACTCTTTGCTTCCTGTTTGCCAGCCAGTTCTCTATCCACATCAATACTGAACCCCCAATGCCATATGCTTTAAGTTTATATATTAATCGCTTATGTGGGACCTTGTCGAAAGCTTTCTGGAAGTCCAGATACACCACATCCACTGGTTCTCCCCCATCCACGCTACTAGTTACATCCTCGAAAAATTCCACAAGATTCGTCAGACATGATTTACCTTTCGTAAATCCATGCTGACTTTGTCCAATGATTTCACCACTTTCCAAATGTGCTGCTATCCCATCTTTAATAACTGACTCTAGCAGTTTCCCCACTACCGATGTTAGACTAACTGGTCTGTAATTCCCCATTTTTTCTCTCCCCCCCTTCTTAAAAAGAGGGGTTACGTTTGCTACCCGCCAATCCTCAGGAACTACGCCAGAATCTAAAGAGTTTTGAAAGATTATCACTAATGCATCCACTATTTCCGGAGCTACTTCCTTAAGTACTCTGGGATGCAGCCTATCTGGCCCTGGGGATTTATCGGCCTTTAATCCATTCAATTTACCCAACACCACTTCCCGACTAACCTGGATTTCACTCAAGTACTCCTTTGACCTGCGGTCCCCTGCTATTTCCGGCAGATTATTTATGTCTTCCTTAGTGAAGACGGAACCAAAGTAGTTATTCAATTGGTCCGCCATATCCTTGTTCCCCATGATCAACTCACCTGTTTCTGACTGCAAGGGACCTACATTTGTTTTAACTAATCTCTTTCTCTTCACATATCTATAAAAACTTTTGCAGTCAGTTTTTATGTTCCCTGCCAGTTTTCTTTCATAATCCATTTTTCCTTTCCTAATCAAGCCCTTTGTCCTTCTCTGCTGGTCTCTGAATTTCTCCCAGTCCTCTGGTATGCTGCTTTTTCTGGCTACTTTGTACACATCATCCTTTGCTTTGATACTATCCCTGATTTTCCTTGTTATCCACGGATGCACTACCTTCCCTGATCTATTCTTTTGCCAAATTGGGATGAACAATTTTTGCAGTTCATCCATGCAGTCTTTAAATGTCTTCCATTGCGTATCCACCGTCAACCCTTTTAGTATTGATTGCCAGTCAATCTTGGCCAATTCACGTCTCATACCCTCAAAGTTACCTTTCCTTAAATTCAGAACCATTGTTTCTGAATTAACAATGTCACTCTCCATCCTAATGAAGAACTCGACCATATTATGGTCACTCTTGCTCAAGGGGGCACGCACAATAAGACTGCTAACTAACCCTTCCTCATTACTCAATACCCAGTCTAAAATAGCCTGCTCTCTCGTTGGTTCCTCTACATGTTGATTTAGATAACTATCCCTCATACTTTCCAAAAAATCCTCTTCCTCAGCGCCCCTGCCAATTTGATTCACCCAATCTATATGTAGATTGAAGTCACCCATTATAACTGTTTTGCCTTTGTCGCACGCATTTCTAATTTCCTGTTTTATTCCATCCCCAACTTCACTACTACTGTTAGGTGGCCTGTACACAACTTGGGGGTTTCACTGGGAAGGATGAGTGAACCGAGCAGTTGTGGAAAGAGTGGTCTCTGCGGAAAGCAGAAAGGGATGGAGATGGAATGATGTGACTGGTGGTGGTGTCACGTTGAAGAGGGTAAAAATGCCAGGGAATGATGTGTAGGATGTGTGAGGTGAAAGTTGCGTAATGGGAAGTTTATCGTTGGTGGGTCTGAGAGTGGAGGAGCGAGAGCAGAGCTATACAACACAGATGACGAACCCATACATAACAGCAGGGGAGAAACCACACTTAGTAAAGACAGAGGGCATCTCAGATGACCTGGAATGGAAAGCCCCATCTTGAGAGCAGATGCAACGTAGATGGAGAAAGTGAGAGTTAGGGAAGGCTTCCTTGTAAGAGGCAGTGTGGGAGGAGGTGTAGTCATAATAACTGTGGGAGTCAGTGGCTTTTAGTAGTCGTCAGTCAACAGTCAGTCCCCCGTGATGGAGACAGAGATCGAGAAAGGGGAGAGAGATGCCACATGTAGTCCAAGTCCGTTTAAGGGCAGGGTGGAAGTTAATGGTGAAGTTGATGAAATCAAGTTCTGCATGGATGCAGGAGGCAGCAGCCCTGGTGCAGTCATTGTAGTGGAGAAAGAGTTGGGGAATGGTGGGCCAAGGACCGTTCGACATAACCGCCAAAAAGGCTGACACAAGGCAGACCCTCAACAGTAATTCAATACAGGAAGACTGGGATTTGAAGAAGGGTCTCGACCTGAAGCCTCAGCCGTTCCTTCTCTCCAGTGAAGCTGCCTGTTCCGCTGAATTACTCCGGCATTGGGTGCCCAAGCCCAGGCTGCCCTGGGACCAGGTATCAATTAAATGGCTCAAAACTGGGTCAGAGCCCATTGGGATTTATTGGCTACACAAGGCTGTTCCCCAAAGTGTCACTGTTTAATTTCAGAATTGTCTCAAGGACATTCAATTTTTGACATTAGGACATAATTTGTGCTAATGCATTTTCATAGCTGCACAATTTACAAAGTACATAAAGAGGATTGAATTGGCCAGGTGCCAACGTTCAATATGATGAGCTACTTGTAATGTGCCAGCATATTTTTTTCACAAACCAAAATATATCACGTCATTATATGGATGTTCGTACAATCTTCCAATTTGACTATTAAAGTTTTATAATCAACATCTAATCTAAATAAAAAATCATTTATTCCTTCAAATAAAGAAGCTTAACAAATTCATGGGCATACACCATTTTCTGCTGGGAACGATCCAGCTCCAAGCCACATCGAGATCTTTACTGATGAAATATCAGCAATTTAGCACATTAATTTCCAAATGATGTCGTTAAAATCATGTTGATCATCAGTGTAAGTGATTTCAGGTACACATCCATTCAACACACTGGACAACGAGTGAATCAGACTCCACAAATTAATTAGAATGAATGAAATAAATGATGGTTTGAGATAGCAGCAATGGTTGTATAATTCTAGCCTGGTATAAAGCTATAAGTGGATTTCATAAGGGTAATTCTCAACTTTCCCAATGTCCAGAGCAAGCTGATATTCCCTCCCTGCAGAGTTAAAAATAAAAAGCCACTGGGTGGAATTCTATGCTCTCATCCAAACACACGAGCGCAGAGCTCCCTCAAGCCCTGGAAACCAGACTTGGGGACTAGAATTTAGGTCAAAACCTGGCTGTGTGTGTGTGTGCGAAACCTCAGCCAGGCGAGCATGAAGGCCTTCCTCCTCCATTGCTGGAGATAGGGGGTGAGTCTGGTAGTTTAGAGTTTGGAGTCCACGCCGACCAGCGATCCTTGAACATTACCACTACACTAGTGACAATTTACAACTATATGTAATGTAATGACATTACACTGCTCTCCTTTTTTAAAAGTATTACATCCAAGTACTCAGTTACAATTTTGTTGTTGTGATACTGGATTTAAACCAGTATTTATGAAATCTTAAATGATAAACATAATATATTTATTTTACATATCTACACATTTTCGTTTTACTTATACAGTGAATTACTTAACTTACAAACCTAATCTGACTACCGGTTTACGGATCCTGCCTGATCGTCTAACAGTAACAGGTTTAGGTGTTGACTCAACTGTTGGCTTGTTTGGCTCTGGTTTAGTACCCTGACTTTGACCAGAGGAATCTGTTTCTTTGTCTGTTATAACTGAACTTTGTGTTTCAACCACAGTTTGCTCTTCCAACTCACTTTCCGATAAAGACTCAGGGATTAGGACTTCATGCTCAGTTTTTGGTTCATTTTTGGCTGGAATCATATGAACACATATTTGAATATGAACACTTTTGATCCAATCTCCGACTTCAACTAAGTGTCTTTTTGGTCCGCACACTTCCACTATTTTCCCAACACCCCATTTGTCTCAACTGGACTTGTTGGGAGGACTAAGAACATGAACCTGCTCATCTGGCTTGATGTACCTCTCCTTTTTGTGGGAATAAAATGGCATTTTTGACTTAACTGTTTTTGACCAAAAGGCATAATTGGGTTGAACTAGACTTAAGCCCCTATCCCACTAATTACACTACCTCGTGGTCGCGTTGAGGCGCGGCGGTCCCGCGAAAGTCGCGCGCGACTTCATGCGTCCGCACAGCCGTCTGGAGTGCGTGGCGTCATTTGAGGATGGACACAAAATGCAGGAGCAACTCAGCGGGACCGGCAGCATCTCTGGAGAGAAGCAATGGGTGATGTTTCGGGTCAAGACCCTTCTTCAGTCGGAAAGAAGGGTCTTGACCCGAAACGTCATCCATTCCTTCTCTCCAGAGATGCTGCTGGTCCCGCTGAGTTACTCCAGCATTTTGTGTCTATCTTCAATTTTCTTGGTCCTGCTCTGGGAGTAGAAGTGTGGGCGGATCCAGATCCGCAACGGCCGTGAGCCCCAGGCCGAGTTCAGCGATCGTTTGCCTGCTTCTGCTGCTGTTGAAGGTGAGACATTGTGTCGTGGCAGAGTCTTGGCCCTGTCCCACTTTGCCATCAGTTACGCGACAGGCTGGTTGCGCACAAAGATTTCATTCGCTACAAAATTCGGAGCGCCGTGCGATACCGTGCACAACTCCATACCCCTCCGCGCTTCTCAGTGGGAGCGGCCCCGCGCAGCCACACGGTGCCCGTGCGCCTCAATGCGATGACGAGGTCACGTAATTTGCGTGCCAAGGACACGTAAGTGGGACAGGGCCTTTAGCCTTCTCTTCATCAACTGTTCTGCAGGTGAGTAACCCGTTGTTGTGTGTTGCGTGGTTCTGTACTTCAGCAAGAAACTAGCCAAAAGATGTTTCATGCTGAGCTTTGAACTACCCTGCAAAACCTGTTTCTTGAGAGTGTCTTTGACAACTCTAACAGACCTTTCTGCTGCCCCGCTGCAGGCTGGATGGTATGTGGGGGAACAAGTGTGTGTTTTACACCATTCCGCTGCATGAACTCTTTGAACCGTTCTGAACGAAACTGAGGCCCGTTATCAGAAGCAATTTCTTCCAGTAAACCATGACATGCAAAATTGATCTCAACTCATCTATGGAATGCTCAGTAGTAGTGCTTGACCCCATATCCTTAACCTCAATCTATTTGGAATGACTATCTACTAGTACCAGAAAGTGATCATTACCCTTTTCACAAAAATCTACATGCATTCTCTGAAAAGGTCTAATTGGCCATGACCAGGGTTTCAGTGGTGATTTTAGTCTGCGTGAACGAGCCGACTGGCGGCAGCGTTGCTCTGTCCAGCGGTAAGTTCAACCTGACGGTACGTCTTACCTTATTTTCAGGTTCTTGTGATTTCTTTTTTGCAGGAATCTCTGTTCAGAGATGTAGCTGCTCGACATGATTGGGGTGAAGTCCGGATGGGCCGCGAAACCGGTCATGGACCGCGGGGAATCCCGGTCTCGGCCACGGATACCGGGACCGAAGGGAAACCGGCTACAGAGACCGCGGAAGTGCGGGTAGCCGACCGCCATCAGATTCGCAACCCTAAAGTCACTAACAACAGTCAGTGGCTTCCAGACCGGCTGTGGTTCCCCAGAAGGGGGGTAAACAAACCACAAGCCGGCAAGGTCTGCCAGCCAGGCCAGGAGGGTCCCCTCACCCCACATACAGGGGTCATCTGCTTCCAGACCGGCTGTGGTTCCCAAGAGGGGGTAAAATGAACCAAAGGCCGGCAAGATTTGTGAAGTCAGGCCAGGAGGGTCCCCTCCACCCCACATATAGGGGCCAGCAATATCCAGACCCCTGTGGTTCCTCAGGTAGGGGGTAAACCTACAGCAGTGGGGCAGGCCTGTGGAAGTCAGGCCAGGAGGGACCCCACCAACATATAGCGGTCAGCCGCTTCCAGCCCGCTGCGGGTCCCCAGAAAAGGGTATAAAACCAAAGGGAAGCCGGTCAGGCCTGTGGACTAGGGGAGTCAGGCCAGGAGGGTTCCTGATGGAGAGGATCCCTCCTACATGGGTAACGTTTTCAAACGTTCAAACCCACATGGAGCACCTGATGGAGAGGTGCTCCACAATGATATACTCCAAAGGAGCGAGTTCTCAGCCCGGGTATTATGGAGAACCTGCAGGCAGTGGCACCTGTTTCAGGGCTGCACAATGTCTCCCTCTCTGAGGAGGGGAGCATTCAGGGTCAGTTTCAGTCTGATCCAGAGCACAAACCTGACATATGGCCGCTGGAGGGGCCGTGTCAGCGCAGGGAGCCTCAGGGGCCTGCGGCAGCACCTGTTTTCAGGGCTGCCTACGAATCTCCCTCTCTGTGGAGGGGAGTGCGAGTGATCAGGATGGAACTGACTTCAAATTCTGAGTATGTCCGTGGAACATACTGGAGCACGTGCATATGGCTTCAAGAGATACTCGCAAATGCTGCAAGTGCCGGCAGTGAACAGCGTTACCTGGGTGACATTGGAGGGCATGAGATCCAGGAAATGAATCCAGCCGCCAAATCCTCTCTTCAGGTAAGACTTGTCCCACAGGTGAGACCAGGATGTGGAAGCAAAAAGCTGTTGGACTAATCAAGGTACCGACGACGAGCAAAGCTTCATCGGTAGGCGACGACACACCCCACGCCTCCATCAGGGGCAGCGGTTCATGGAAGCCGGTGGCAGCTTGAAAGCTGGGCACGGAAATATGGCCAGCGTTGTCTTTCGAGGCAGGCTCAGAATTGTGGCCAGAGCTGTCTTACGAGGCAGGCTCAGTATGATGAGGTTTTCAGACCAAGGCCCAAGCCAGTCTCAGGGGAAATATGGAATCCACGCACCCTACCAGTCCTACTCTCCAATCAAGGAGGGGAAAAAGAACCTGCATCAGCGGCCTTTGGGCTTACCATAAGACCACCGGTAGCCATGGAGGTAGGTGGGTCTGGTTCTTCCAAAACATGGGGTTGCGGACCATTTACATGTTGGTAATATTTACACTTATGTTTTTCTACAAGTGACCATGATTGCATGAGATTCAGATCTGGGTTTAATAAACTGATGATAACATGTGATTACTTTACACTGCACAACATACATAGGTTCCAAGCAGGCTTGGGATTGGGGCCGGAGTTGTCTTTCGAGACAGGCCCAGTATTATGGGCAGGATTGCCTTTCAGGACAGGGTGAAAGATGGAGGAAGTCACTTCATCCAGATTTAACTCGTATGTGCAGTATAGACTTTCAAAATGGGGAACTTCGTTACTGTCTAATTATTGATTCTATAGGAGCTATATGGCAAGCATCGATTTCAAAGATGCATGCTATTCAGTTCCTATTCACAAAAATCAACGGAGATATTTGAAATTTATCTGGATGGGTCAATGCTAATAGTTAAACCGTTGCAAAATGGGCCAACTTCAGCTCCCAGGTTTATTTACCAAATTAGTTAAACCGGTGCTTGGGCTGCTCAGAGCTCTAGAACATTTGTTATCAGCTATCTGGATGATGTTTTAAATGCTGTATTTTACTAAATTAACTGTTGCAGCCCAAACTATATTGGAGGAATTGGGGTCCTTTAATCCATTCAGTTAAATTTAAGTTGATACCAATCAGAACAATTGACTGTTGGGATTTACATTTAACTACCAACTTAACAGAGACTCCGCCCTGGGGCAAGAGGTGGAATTAACAGAAGCCTGTAACAACCTTGTTGTTATTAAGCAGCTATCTACTCATCAAGTGTAATTGGCAATATAGCAGCTGTATTCCAGCGGTGCAAATTGGGCCTTAGCATTATCAGAACTTACAACGTGCAAAGAATTAACCCCTGAAGTACCATGTAGGTCATAGTTAATAGATCCATGCCTATCCCAGCTGAAGCTACCGAAGTCACAATGGTGGCAGTATTCAGCATTGCTCCAGTAAGTTTGGTCAGTAATCCTCAGTAATTACAAACTGATGCTAGTCCTCAAAGATGAGAAATTACGACTGCCATCTCCAGTTATGGAGGTGGATACGGTTTGCATGAATCGCCAATTTTTCAGTTATTGGTATCAACTACCTATAAACACTAGGTGCATCCTATAGGTTAAAGGTTATTGTGCGAATGTGCATAATCTGCATGCTCAACTCCAAGTTGATACACTATGGTGGTGGCATATGTTAGTCACATGGGTGCAATAAAGTTAAAGTATCCCATGATATTTACCTAACCTCGTTTGAGGCTATTGTATCATCGTGAAATTAATGACAACGCAGAATGGATTTTGGATCACAAAGTGTTAAATGTCATCATGGCTCGATAGAACACTGAATGTTTACATAGAATGTTTACATCCACTCATTTACCAGTTGTAAATATGTGGCATACAGTGGCGAGAGATACACTATCGCCACACTGGGGAGGAATGTTTCTTGTATGTCTTTCCTCCATACTGCCACATCAGTCGGGTCTTGCAATAAATCCAGCAAGACACCGCTTCAGGCGTTTCGAACTGCCTGACTGGCATATGCAGCCACGGTTCCCGCTAATGTTGGGAATAATATAGAACCTAATATGGTCATTCAAAACATAAAACTTGCTGGTTCTGCCTGTGACATGGGAAACCAGCCACTGCAAGAAAGTCAATTAATTGACTTGCAGACTCTGAGACGACTATGCCTGCGGCTCGGGTTGTCCAACCGATCCATGTAGTGCACACTGCAGAGTGCAGGGGGAGCACCATAAGGCAGTACTATTCCACTTCAGCAGATGGGAAGCGTTTTGTTCAAGTACACATGTTACATACTACACAGCACGGATACTGATGTCTTACAGTTCATTTTCAAATGGGTCTATGACAATAATTAAGTAAAGTGCCATTCACTGTGCTAACGTGCTTTCTCATCATATTTGCAGCAGCAGTGGGACCCACACTGTCAGGTCTCACGCTCTGATATCCAGGATATAAGGATATCTTTAATACAAGTTCTCCCAGGCCCGGTAACACGGAAGTATGGGACATAGACGTAATGTTAACATTACTTCACCAGGGGGCTCCAGCTACATCCTTAGCTTTAGCCGGCTCTCCAAGGTACTTATCCACCTGGCACTGGCCTCAGTGCAACGGGTCCAGTCACAACGTAAATTGCGACTGGACAGATGGTAACATCTGTTAATACATAACATTTTATGTTTTTGATTTAATTAACCAGAACTAACCAGGGGCTTAGGTCTCAAACAAGTTTCATGGCATACCCTATGGACCTTCGGTAATGTGTGGTCACACCGTTACAACTATACGTCTAGATCACCTAGAGCCTCTAAGGCTCCTCACTAGCAATGTTTTTTTAGTTACAAAAAACTTCATAGAAGTATTAGCTCTACCATCTCCAGGTGGTAAAACCGGGGTTTTGGCTAATGCATGAGTCGATACTAGTATTTACCACACTCACTCCACCAGCTCCAAAGGTAATGTACGCTCCACAGGACCACATCCTAGCAGCTGCAGCATGGTCAAACAAACATACTTTACCAACATTTTATATAACCATTGCCAAACCAGGGGTATTTGCCAACTCCATTTTAGACTCTGTTTTATAGTTTCCCCCTCGATGAAAGGGGTCACTATTATTTTCTTTTGATGATTAAAGCATCAGCATTTTAATAAAATAAAGTAATCTCTGAACGCATTAATCTTTTTCACTCATCCATGGTCACTTCATGCAGTGTGTAACGCATGGATTCGTTTCCGGCATGAAATCACAGAACTTCAGAATCACAGAAATCTTCACCTAGTCACTCACATGACTCCGAAGTAAAATAGTAAGATTAAACGAGAACTTACCAGTTTAAAGATTAATCTTGATTTATGAGGAGTTACGATGAGCGATTACGTGACCACCACTCCCAACTCTCATATTATTAAGGTCATCTGGAAGTTCTACTCTTCTCTAATCTTATTATGTTCAGTTCAACCATTATCATCTGTGATTTCACACCGCTGCTTTGAAGATTGGCGCGCAAGCGGACTGACGGCCTTCTTCACGTAATCGCTCATCGTAACTCCTCATAAAATCAAGATCAAACTTCAAACTGGTAAGTTCTCATTTAATCTTACTATTTTGGTGGTTTACTCTGGCAATTTTGGCAGATGATACATTTGCTCACCAGTGACTCAATGTCACGGTCAATACCAGGCCAATACACAAAACCTCTGGCAATTGACTTCATGCTTACTATGCCAGGATGTTCGGCATGAAGTTCATTCATAATTTTGTTTCTCAAATTTTGTTTCTGGTACAACCACTCTGTAACCCCACTTAATGCATCCCTGCTCACATGATAATTCATGGTGTTGATTATGGAAAAGCTTCAGCTCTGAGTTCAGAACTGTGTTAAATCCACTTTCGATTTCAGTCCAACCGTTCAATGTCTGTTCATAAACCCTCTTCTGCACCGTGTCTTTCTCTGTTTCTGCTGCAATTTCTGTTGCAGTCACTGGAAAGTCTTCATCTACAACTTGCAGTGTATAGATTGAGCTCTCACTTCCCAGGTCAGAGTACTCATGGGGCAACCGGGACAATGCATCTGCAGCTGCGCTGCACTTGGAGCTTCTGTACTCAGCCTTGTAGTCATACTGGGACAGTAAAATTGCCCAGCGCTGCATCCTTGATGCCACCATGGAAGGTAAAGCTGACTTGGGACCAAGTATCACTAGTAGTGGCTTGTGATCAGTCACCAGGGTGAATGGTCTGCCGGGAAGAAACTGATGGAATTTCTTGATTCCGAACACGATGCTGAGAGCTTCCTTTCCTATCTGTACATAATTGCGTTCACTCGGCGACAGGGTGCGGGAGCAAAAGCAATAGGCTTTTCCTGTCCGTCATTCATTACGTGGGAGATCGCTGCACCTACGCAATAACTTGAAGCATCACAAGCAAGTTTCATTTTGCGTGTCGTATCGTAGTGAACAAGGAGTTTGTCACTTGTCAAGTTTTCCTTGCAGATGTTATATGCACATTGTTGCTCCTTTCCCCACGTCCATTTCACATCTTTTTTAGAAGATGATGTAGTGGCTTTAGCACAGTTGCTAAATCTGGAAGGAACCGTGCATAGAACTGCACCATCCCAACGAATGATAGCAGCTCTGACACATTGTTGGGTTTTGGGGCATTCACTATTGCTTCCACTTTCGCCTCCACAGGGCGAAGTTCGTTGGCGCCTACTTTGAGCCCAAGGTAGACCACCTCTGACTGCACAAATGCACATATACTTTGTCGCAGCTTGACAGTTGTGTGAGAACTTGCTCGAGGATTTCCAGATGTTCTACCATGCCCTCTGTGAATATCAGATCATCCTGGTTGCACACACAGCGTGGAATGCCTTGTAACATTTGTACATGACAGACTGAAAAATCTTCTGGGAGGATTTCACACCATAGGCAGCGTTGCCCAGTTACTCTGGTCTGTCTTCACGAGCACTCCATTCCGCTCTAACCTGTCGAGTTCTTCCTTCGTTTGTTGCTTTACTGCATATGGTACAGGTCTTGGTCGACAACACACAGGTCTCACATCTTGCTTAAGTCGAATGTGTGCCGATTACCCTGTTATTCTCGTGTAACTGTCGGCAAATATTTCTGCATGTTTGCTTATGACGTTCTCAAGACGTGATTTGGACAAATCAATGCTGAAAATGTTCTTCCAGTCTAACTCTATTCTACTCAGCCAATCCTTTCCAAGGAGGGTTGGTTTATTTCTGTAGCTGGCCACTATGATGGGCAGTGTTACTGACTGACCATTATGCTAAACTTTACAGTTCAATTGACCACGTCTCAAAAACTTTGCCCGAGTAGGTTCTCAGCTTGACCTTACTCTCAAACAATGGTATCTGTGGGAACTTTGTTTTGTGCAGGTCTTTGCTCATGACCGGACAATCAGCTGCCGTGTCAATACACATATCGATTAACTGTTCATTAATCAATAGTTTAGCTCGAAAGTCCTTGCCTTGGCTGGTTGTAAGCTTATCGATGTTGGTTGCATAAATGGTGTACAACCCAAGTCCATTTCCAGCTGCGGTGTCCGTTCTGGTGTTGTCGCTTGATTCCCGCAGGCTGTTGGTTTCCTGTTTTAAGCTTGCCCCGACATGCTGAGGCGATCTGGCCTTTCTTCTGGCTGTTATAGCACTTGGCCATTTTGAACTGACAAAATTGGGATGAGTGATTACCGTTGCAACGATAACAACTGGCTGAACTCGGCTCCCCGCCATACTTCTGTTTTGGTTTAGCGCCTCTTGGCTTTGGCCATAGGCACTGCCTTGTGACTGTAAACGGCCACTGCAGTCCGTGGTGGACGAAACTTGCGAGCATTCTTTGATGCCATCTCCATTGTGGTAGCAATCTTGCATGCTTTCTCGAATGTAAGATCTGGAGTGTTCATGAGTTTGGACTGAATTTGCTCATCCACTAGACCACAAACAAATATGTCGCATAGTGCGCGTCCATGAAAGGTCCAAAGTTACAGTGCAGTTACGTTTTCAAGGCAACAATGTACTAATTGATTGTCTCATTCTGCTTCTGATTTCTAGTGCCCAATTTATAGCTTTCTGCAATTTCCAGATGCTTTGGGTTGAAGTGCTCCTCCAACCTCTTTATAAGTAATTGAATGGCACGTCTTTTGCCTTTATGGGCACAAAGGGGATTCACAAGTGTGTCATACACTTCAGGACCGATCTCCGTGAGCAGAATCGCTTTTATGCGTTCACAAATGGCCTTATTTGTTTCAGTCACGACCTCTCCTTCACCACTAATCTCCATTATATTGTTTGCCGTGAAAAACATGTTTGCTCTCTCCATATAGGAGCTGAACGGCTCTCTACTCTTGTCAAAAGTGCCAAGGTTTCCAATGTAGCCCGTGGATGCTGCCATCGTGTCGTTCTCTTTTTTTTTAAGTCCGTTCAAAAGCCCCAATATCCTGTCTGTTCTGGTGTAACAATTCACCTAAAACTTAGGTGTATAAAGGCTATTCAGCTTAAGGAACTTGGCAAAAAAAACTCAGTCTAAATGTTATACAATCCCTAGGACGACATCTTGCCACGTAGACACAACATAGAGATAGTCTGACAAACGCTTGCCGATTTGTCCAGCTGCTGTTTTAAACTACGGTCCCCTGCATAGAAGGATCTGCGGCCTATCGTGTCCAGCTCGCAAACAACTGCGACACAGCTCCGTATTTACTGTTTAGAATGTTAAACAATACTGCATGTTGCAAAACAGTCCTGCGCTGTATTTAAAGGATGAGTTGACAAATTCTATCCCATCCTCGTCACCAATTTTGTTATATTCCGGACGGCAGAATGAATAACAACTTACACGCAGGTTGCCTGGATCACAAGAGAGAGACATTTATTACCCAACATTCCCTGCTTATATACAACGCCAACTCATTAACATATACATAAATATGCATGAATACATTACAGAAGCCAAAGTTCTCGAAGAAAACACATGCAGGTCATGGGGAGAACGTACAAACTCCATACAGACAGCACCTGTAGCCGGGATTGAACCTGGGTCTCTGGCGCTGTAAGCGGTGTAAGACAGCAACTCTACCGCTGCGTCACCGTGCCGCCCACATTAGGGCTGGCCCTCGGATTTTCACCCACTGTACCTAATGAGGCCCCATGAACCTCTTGCTAGCTCGAGGTTAGTTCACTCACACTGAGGGCTAGTCAAGGATAATCAATGTGTGAGGGAATCGGCAGCCCATAAAACAATGATGCCTGTCAGGAACTGGAAGCAATATTCATTCAGTATTCAATATATTTGCAGTGTTCATGCTTAGCTGCTCCCAGGCATTACAGGAGCAGTGAGTGATCCTGTGATCTCCGTTAGTAGAAAGAACAAGTAAATACTTGGAGGCCTCACAAACCCCACCAAGTGGCCTCTTGCCTTTTCTGCTATCACATCCAGATGAATTACATAATGATTCCATCTCCCAGTGGAGATCAGTCCTTGCGTAGACTGGAGCCCTGGTGGGCCTTGACTGGGATGATAGAACTTCAGTAATAAAAGGGTCCCAGAAAACTAAATTTGCAGATTTGCAGTCAAGCTTGCTGACTGACCATTAGTTTAGTTTAGAGATACAGCATCAAAACAAGCCCTTCGGCCCACAAACCTCACGCAGACCAGCCTGTACACCAGTTCTATCCATCACACCAGGAGGAATTTACAGAAGTTAATTAGCCTACAAACCTGCCAGTCTTTGGAAAGTTAGAAACCGGGGTACGAAGAGAAATCTCACGGGGGTTCCCAGGGAGAAACGACTAAACTTTGTAGAGACAGCACCTGTAGTCAGGATCGAACAGCGGTCTCTGGTGTTGTGAAGCATCTACTCTATAGTTGCTCCGCTGGGCTACTCTGCAGTGATATTATTTTTACATTTATATATTTGAGAACTGTGGCTGATTCTTGGTGCAATTCCAAGAAGACAGGATATAAGCATACAGGCATATATCCTGCCTTATGGTAGTCACAGAATTCACAAATCACAACCACAAAATCTGGGGGGTGGATTAAAAACATGCTTTTACGAAATTTATGTGAAAAAAAATAATTGAATACAACATTTTAATTTTTTCAACTAATGGTTTAACCTTTCAGCACCAAGGATAACCTTTACTACATGTAGGTGCAAGGAACTGCAGGTGCTGATTTACAAAAAAAAAGCACAAATGCTGGAGTAACTCAGCAGGTGAGGCAGCTTCTCTGAAGAACGTGGACTGGTGACATTCCAGGTCGTGATCCTTCTTCAAACGTGTGAATAAGAGTTGCGATCCCGAAAAATCGCTTGTCCATCATGTCCCTCAAAAGTGCTGGCCGACCTGCTGAGTTACTCCAGTCTTATTGTTTTATCTTTAATAAAATAACCTTACAAATTGATTTACAGCATGCAAAAATGATGCAATCACCATGGCAGCTGCAGGGCTTTGACAATTGGTTGGTAGAGTGTACATTTTTAATACAATGTAAACAACCCTTTCAACCTGCAGAAAACAACGTGAGACCAGACTGCGATGCCAAGGTCATCTTAACCATAAGGTATTCAGGCTGCACATTATGCTGGTCTGAGGAAAGAGGGAAATGGATTTGGTGTCCGGACCCACTGCTTTAAATCCTGAAGTTGAAGTTAACTGATCAGAACTTGAAAACGTTTCCTAAATATCTTTCCCAGGTTATCTTTCCTCTCGATGATGACAGTTGTTTTTAGCGTAGGAAGGAGCTGCAGATGCTGGTTTAAACCTTATATAGACGCAGAAAGCTGTAGTAACTCAGCGGGACAGGAGAGAACAACTCCTTCAGAGTGGTTTTTCTTCTTTACTTGTTTTTCGTGTCTGCTCTCAGCCACCAGCAAGTATTGTACATGGATTCTGTCTTCACTATTTGAGGATTCTACATTTTCTACGCTCTGCCTTCTGAATTATAGACTTGGCCTAGTCTCAACCTGGCTTGACTGAGCTTATTAGTGTGTGCTGTGTTATGATATCCAACCGCTTTGAAATGATGGCAGTAGTGACACTTAGAAATGTAAAATCTGCCGTGATGAATGGGATGTTGCATAACAAGATTATGAGGACCTCATCACGCTGGAGCTGGCCGACTCTTTGCTCGATGGTTCCAGAAGAGGTGCAGGAGTAGGCCATTCCGCCCTTCGAGCCAGCACCGCCATTTAATGTGATCATGGCTGATCATCCCCAATCAGTACCCCGTTCCTGCCTTCTCCCCATATCCCCTGACTCTGCTATTTTTAAGAGCCCTATCTAGCTCTCTCTTGAAAGTATCCAGAGAACCTGCCTCCACCGCCCTCTGAGGCAGTGAATTCCACAGACTCACCACTCTCTGTGAGAAAAGGTGTTTCCTCGTCTCCGTTCTAAATGGCTTACCCCTTATTCTTAAACTGTAGCCCCTGGTTCTGGACTCCCCCAACATTGGGAACATGTTTCCTGCCTCTAGCTTGTCCAAACCCTTAACAATCTTATATGTTTCAATAAGATCCCCTCTGATCCTGCTAAACTCTAGAGTGTACAAGCCCAACTGCTCCATTCTCTCAGCATATGACAGTCCCGTCGTCCCGGGAATTAACCTTGTAAACCTACGCTGCACTCCCTCAATAGCAAGAATGTCCTTCCTCAAATTAGGGGACCAAAACTGCACACAATACTCCAGGTATGGTCTCACTAGGGCTCTGTACAACTGCAGAAGGACCTCTTTGCTCCTATATTAGATTCCTCTTGTTATAAAGGCCAACATGCCATTCGCTTTCTTCACTGCCTGCTGTACCTGCATGCTTACTTTCATAGACTGGTGAACACGGACCCCCAGATCCCGTTGTACTTCCCCTTTTCCCAACCTGACGCCATTTAGATAGTAATCTGCTGTCATACATTGCAATCGCTCCACTCTTTCACGATACGATACGATACGATAAAGCTTTATTCATCCCCGGAGGGAAACTGGTCTGCTGATAGTCGCAACACACAAGGTACACAAAAACTTCACATTAAAAGTGAAAACAAAAATGTTGTCTGGCTGCCGTGTGCACAGCACCTTCAACGGAACCAATGAACAACCAAATAACCAAACAAACAAACACAGACTTATCCCCTGGGCAGAGGATTCCAAACTAGAGTGCCCCCCCACCGGGTCCCACTTTGTTCCCCACAGTCCCTTCAAGACTCTATTTTATCCTTTATCTGTAGACTGTGGAAGGCTTGATTGTAACCATGTGTATTCTTTGACTGGATAGCACCGCAACGAAAGCTTTTCACTGCTCTAAATTTTAGTTTAGTTTAAAGATACAGCATGGAAACAGGCCCTTCAGCCCTTGGATTCTGCACTGACCAGCGATCCTCGCACATTAACACTACCCTACACACGCTAGGGACAATTTACATTTACACCAAGCCAATTTACCTGCAAACTTATACGTCTTTGGAGTGTGGGAGGAAACCTAAGATCTCGGCGAAAACCCAAGCAGGTCACGGGTAGAACGTGCAAACTCCGTACAGACAGCACCCGTAGTCGGGTCTCCGGCGCTGCAAGCGCTGTCGGGCAGCAACTCTACCGCTGCGCTATGGTGCCGTCCTAACTAAACCAAAACAAAGCTAAACATTCTTTACTAAATTCTTTGCAAAAATAAAAAAAAAATCAAAAGGAACCAAGGCAAGCAACTAAAACCAAGAAGCAAGCCATCACAATCTTTTGAACTAACACCATCTGAATTTTTAAAATAAAATCAAACACAAGGAATTCAAAGTCTATTTACACCTAATGAAGACCCTTCCGTGCACATGTTTAATAATTCATCGCACTCAGCAGAGAGCAGGTATCACTCCAGACTCCCAATTTGTGAAGCCGCCACAAGGCTGGGCTGTTTATTCTCCTCCTTGACATTCCACTCAACTTGCAAAAGTCCAAAGAGCCAACAGAATCCTCCATGACTTACAACCGAGCTAGTAACGTGAAGAGTGCAGCAAGAGGATAGCGTGCAAGATAGAAGAATCACCTTGGGAGCAGTAATCAAACACCACCTTGAATAAATCCTGCAAACTGACGGTGAAATGCATTGAAGCAAAAACAGTCGGTTTTACAGTAATCAATGCATTGGGTGGTTGGGGGGGAATCTTTATTACCAACAATGTGCTCTGACCGCCCCCACTGCTTATTTCAAAGGTATTGATACCATCTAGACACAGGATTCTGTGTTCTGCATTGTGCTGCCATCAACTATTACATTTACAAAAGCTTTAAAACAACTCCCAATGGGACCAACTGCATTGTGGAATATCTATGCCCATAATTCATGAGGTTTTCATTCTGATTATTCTTTCCCTTCTTTAATTTTACATGAATAAGGCTGTCAGAAGCTCAGTTACTTTGTACAGACCAAGAGGCCTTTGTCAAGCTGTTCTGTGTGTATTTTAACGACTAAAGGCCCTGTCCCACTTACGTGTCCTTGGCACGCAAATTACGCAACCTCAACCACGTTTCAGACTGAAGAAGAGTCTCGACACAAAACGTCACCCATTGCTTCCCTCCAGATATGCTGCAGTCCCGCTGAGTTACTCCAGCTTTTTCTGTCCATCTTCAAATGACGTCACGTGCTCCAGACGGCTGTGCGGGCGCATGAAGTCGCACGCGACCTTCGTGGGGCCGTCGCGCCTCAACGCGACCATGAGGTCGCGTAATTAGTGTGCCAAGGACACGTAAGTGGTACAGGGGCTTTGCAATTAATTAGTTCTTCGATAATTCCTTTGTTGCCACCAGACTGACCCACTGTGTTCATTGATCAGTTTTTCATAATTTACTGGAAATACAAGATACCTGTTCCAAGGGACACGACCCAACCCCCACCTCCAGAGTCAAAACGGTAATGCATCCTTATTTTTTTTGCTTCTCTTGATGCATCAATTCAAATGGTATCGGTTGTGGGTGCCAAGCAGTCCTAGTACATTCTCGGAGCTTGGGACATTTCATAAATCCCCAAGAATCCTCCAGAAGTAGTTTATCTCCAGTTTCAATCTGCTACTGTCTCTCATGCACATGCAACCCAAGAGCTCCAAAAAGCCATGCCAAAGAGATTCCACCCAAAACGTTGCCTATTTCCTTCGCTCCATAAATGCTGCCTCACCCTCTGACTTTCTCCAGCATTTTTGTCCACCAAAGAATAGTGAAGCAGGTCCATTTATTGTCCTCGGTAGACACAAATATCTGGAGTAACTCAGCGGGACAGGCAGCATCACTGGAGAGAAGGAATGGGTGAGGTTACAGGTCAAGCCCCCTTCTCAGACTGATGTCAGGGGAGTGGACGGGACAGAGATAGAATGTTGGCCAAGACAGTAAGACTGGTGGTAGAACTGGGAAGGGGGTGGGGATGGAGAGAGAGGGAAAGCAAGGGCGATTTGAAGTTAGAGAAGTCAATGTTCATACCGCTGCCCAAGCGAAATATGAGGTGCCGTTCCTCCAATTTGTGCTGGGCTTCACTCGGACAATGGAGGAGGCACAGGACAGAAAGGTCAGATTGGGAATGGGAGGTGGAGTTGAAGTGATGAGCAACCAGGAGATCAGGTAGGTTAAGGCGGACTGAGCGGTGGTGTTCAGCGAAACGATCGCTGAGCCTGCGCTTGGTCTCGCCGATTTACAGACGCTGACACCTGTAGATGAGGTTGGAGAGAACCTCTGCCTCACCTGAAAAGACTGCTGGGGTCCATGGATGGAGTCGAGGGGGGAGGTAAAGGGACAGGTGTTACATCTCCTGCAGTTACTGGGGAAAGTACCTGGGGAGGGGGTGGTTTGGGTGGGAAGGGACAAGTTGACCAGGGAGATGCAGAGGGAACAGACTCCACTGGTGCCTGCCTTCCTTGTATAAACCATAGAATGCAGCACTCCTGGACACTGATAGCTGCCTTTAAGATCTCCCACTCTGCTCCTCATCTCAGCCGTTCACTCGCGATTGAAACGGACTGACACCACGCCCACTACTGCTTTTTAAATCTCTCATTGCAATTTAAATTGCTTCATACACTCTGGACTGAGTGACCCTGTTCTATATTGTATTTTGAGTGTGAAAAAGGGCCTCGACCTGAAACGTCACCCATTCCTTCTCTCCAGGGATGCTGCCTGTCCTGCTGAGTTACTCCAGCATCCTGTGTCTATGTTTGGTGTAAACCAGCATCTGCAGTTCATTCCTGCACACTAGTATTTCCTACGCTTCCTTTGACAATTGAGGCAATGAGAGGGAAGCAAGCAAATTGCAGCTGCAAGTTTTGAGTGTAGGAGCATACAAAGGTATGGGAGAGTGTTCTTGGGGTGTCAGTGGAGGCTCGGGACATCAAACGAGGGACAATGATTGACGTTAGAGATGAGGTCATGAGGACCAAGGAGGTGAGGGCAAGGTCAACTGCTGGGGTATCGATCCCAGGCCACGATCTGGTTGGGGAGGTCACTGCGGAGATGTGTGGGCTTTATCCGGACTTGCTAACTGCGAGGTGAAAGTTCTGTTTGTTGTGTATTTATGATGTTCATGATTTTGACCTCTGGTCTTAAGGTCTTACGTGATAGGTGCCGAATTAGGCCATTCGGCCCATCAAGCCTACTCTGCCATTCAATCATGGCTGATCTATCTCTCCCTCCTAACCCCTTTTCCCCATAACCCCTGACACCCGTACTAATCACAAATCTATCTATCTCTGCCTTAGAAATATCTGTTGACTTGACCTCCACAGCCTTCTGTGGCAAAAAAATCCACAGATTCACCACCATCTGACTAAAGAAATTCCTCCTAATCTTCCTAACGGATCATCATTTAATTCTGAAGCTATGACCTCTGGTCCTAGACTCTCCCACTAGCGGAAACATCCTCTCCACATCCACACCACACAAGCCTTTCATTATTTGATACGTTTTAAAGAGGTCCACCCTCATCCTTGTGAACTCCAGCGAGTTAGACCCAGTGCAGTCCAATGGCTCGCTGACTGTGATTGGACATTTATCATGGAGGTGGCCGGACATGTGTTGCAAGACTGTTGGCACCTGATGAGGTCCCAGGAACAACGACATATCTGGGTGTCTCAGCAAGGACCCAGAAGGAAACCTGCCCAATTTACCTGAAGTACTGGTCTAACCAAATAGGGCATCCTGCACGTTGGGCTGGTTTAGTGGAAACTTGGGGCAGGTGATGGGGGAGGCTGCAAGGATCTGTGTGGTCAGCTTCACTGTGCTCTGGTGTGTATCCCTGATGCATTTTCTACCCACCTTTAATAAACCATCAAAATCATGCCACAGAAGAGCAATGTGGAAAACTGAATCCAAGAGTGTTAAGGGCCTGTCCCACCAGCATGCAACTCTATGCGATGAACGCGATCAAACTAGAAGTGGGGGCCGCGCGGAGGTCGGGTGATTCCCTGTACACAGCCGTTCCCACCAGCATGCGCCTGCATACGGCAAGCGCAACCAAACCGGCAGTCGGGGCCGCGCGGAGGTCGGGTGAGTGGCGCAACGCGGCGCAAAGTGAGGCGAACTTGGAGCGAAGTCTAAGGTAAGTTCGCCAGGACAGAGAGGGGCACACAGAGAGGGGCACCGAGGCACACACACACACAGGGCCGCGGAGCCACACACATAGAGGGTCACGGAGGCACCTACAAATAGGTTCACGGAGGCACGATGTTGGGGCGGTGTGTAAATGTCGAGGCGACTGCGAGCCGACAAGCCGTTGCCGCGCGGAATTTTCGGACATTGTCAGTTTTTCGAAGCCCCGCGCGGTGTCGGGACGAACTCCGCACAATTCCGCACGGCTTCGGCGATCGAAGTGGGACCGCCCCGCGACGCCGGACGGCTCAAGCGACCACGTTAGGTCGCGCTAATCGCATAGAGTTGCATGCTGGTGGGACAGGCCCTTAACACTGAATATGAAGTGCGGACCAGAGGTCAAAATCATGGACATCATAAATACATAACAAACAGAATTGAATTGATCATGGGCACTCTGGAGGCCTATCAATAACGGTAGAATGGGTCCATGTTTCTTTATTATCACATGCACCAAGGTACAGTGTATACTGTTCAGTAAGATTATTGCTGAACATAATTAATGTCAGAAGATTAAGATTATAAGATTAAGAAATACACAAGTACAACCCTGGATTGAGTAGAGAATGCATGGAAACAGGCCACATGGTCCATGTGCAAGAGTCGCCAGGTTCTAACTGTAGTTGGCCTTCAAGGCCTGTTGCAGCCTTCACCTCGGATCCAATGAATAGTGCAATAGTGGGATGTTGGCCATTGGTCCAAACGTCAATGACTGCAAGCTCAGTAGATACATTGCCCTGTGGCAGGGCCGGAGGCATAGACATAGTCTATGTGGACATCAGCAAGGCATTTGCTAAGGTCCTGCAAAGTAGGCTGCTCTGGATGGTTAGATCGCATGGGATCCAGGAGAATGTTAACTAACTGGATACAGAACTAACTTCATGGTAGGAAGCAGAGGGTGGTAGTGGACGGTTGCTTTTTTTGGAACTGGAGATCTGTGATTAGTGGTGTGCCATGGGATAGGTCCTGGGTCCATTGCTGTTTGTCATAGCAATGGACCCAGTCCTTTGCGAGGAGTGACAGAATCAGAAGATGTAGAGTCATTGTGGATAGAACTGATAAATTGTAAGGGCAAAAAGACCCCAATGGGAGTTGTCTACAGCCCCCCAAACAGTAGCCTGGAGATAGGGTGCAAGTTGCATCAGAAGTAAAAATTAGCATGTAACAAAACTAATGCTACGGTGGTTATGGGAGATTTCAATATACAAGCAGACTGGGAAACTCAGGTTGGTTCTGGACCCCGAGGAAGGGAGTTATAGAGTGCCTCTGAGATGGATTCTTAGAGCAGCTTGTACTGGAGCCTACCAGGGAGAAGGCAATTCTGGATTTAGTATTGTGTAATCAACCAGATTTGAGAAGGGAATCAAGGTAAAGGATCCCTTAGGAGGAACTGAAGGAAATTCACATAAGTCAGGAAATGGTGTTGGGTAGAATGATGGGACTGAAGGCTGATAAATCCCCAGGGCCCGATGGTCTGCATCCCAGGGTACTGAGAGGTGGTCTAGAAATTGTGGACGCATTGATGATCATTTTCCAATGTTCTATAGATTCTGAATCAGTTCCTGTGGATCGAAGGATAGCTAATGTTTTCCCACTTTTTAATAAAGGAGAGAGAGAGAAAGCAAGGAATTATAGACCAGTTAGCCTGACATCAGTGTTAAAGAAGGAACTGCAGATGCTGGAAAATCGAGGGTACACAAAATGCTGGAGAAACTCAGCGGGTGCAGCAGCATCTATGGAGCGAAGGAGATAGGCAACGTTTTGGGCCGAAACCCTTCTTCAGACTGGTGGGGGGTGGGGGGAGGCGGGGGGAAGAAAGAAAAAAGGAGGAGGAGCCCGAGGGCCAAGGGAGAGGTGGGAAGGGGAGGAGACAGCAAGGGTTAACAGAATTGAGAGAATTCAATGTTCATGCCAAGAGGATGCAGACTCCACAAGTGGAATGTGAGGTGCTGTTCCTCCAATTTGCGGTGTTGCTCACTCTGGCCGTGGAGGAGGCCCAGGACAGAGAGGTCGGATACGAAATGGGAGGGGGAGTTGAAGTGCTGAGCCACCGGGAGGTCGGGTTGGTTATTGCGGACCGAGCGGAGGTGTTCAGTGAAACAATCGCCAAGCCTCCGCTTGGTCTCACCGATATAGATCAGCTGACGTAATCTAGAGCAGCGGATGTAATAGATGAGGTTGGAGGAGGTGCAGGTGAACCTCTGTCGGACCTGGAAGGACTGCTTGGGTCCTTGAAAGGAGTGTAGGGGGGAAATGAAGGGACAAGTGTAGAATCTCTTGCGGTTGCAAGGGAAAGTGCCCGGGGTAGGAGTGGAGCGGGAGGGAAGGAATGAATTGACAAGGGAGTTGCGGAGGGAGCGGTCTTTGCGGAAGGCAGACAGGGGGGGGGGGGAGATGGGAAAATGTGGCGAGTGGTGGGGTCATGTTGGAGGTGGCGAATCTGGCGGAGGACTATCTGTTGTATGTACTGGCTGGTGGGGTGAAAGGTGAGGACCAGGGGGACTCTGCCCTTGTTGTGAGTGGGGGAATGGGGAGAGTGGGCAGTGTTGCGGGGTATGGAGGAGACCCTGGTGCGAGCCTCAACTATAGTGGGGGAGGGGAATCCCCGTTCTCTGAAGAATGAGGACATTTGTGATGCCCTGGTGTGGAACACCTCATCCTGGGAGCAGATGCGGCGTAGACGGTGGAATTGGGAATAGGGGATGGAGTCCTTACAGGAAGCAGGGTGGGAGGAAGTGTAGTCCAGGTAGCCGTGGGAGTCAGTGGGTTTATAGTGGATGTCGGTCAGGAGTGTATCACCTGCAATAGAGATGGTGAGGTCAAGGAATGGTAGGGAAGTGTCGGAAATGGTCCAAGTGTATTTGAGTGCCGATGGAAGTTGGTGGTGAAATGGATGAAGTCAGTCAGTTGTGTGTGGGTGCAGGAGGTGACACCAAAGTAGTCATCGATGTAACGGAGGTAAAGGTCGGGGGTGGGGCCCTGGTACACCGCGAACAAGGATTGTTCGACGTACCCGACAAAGAGGCAGGCGTAGCTGGGGCCCATGCGTGTGCCCATAGCTACGCCTTGTGTTTGGAGGAAATGGGAGGAGTCAGAAGAGAAGTTATTGAGGGTAAGGACCAACTCCGCTAGGCGGAGGACGGTGTCAGTGGATGGGTATGGGTTGCTCCTCTGGTCGAGGAAGTACCGGAGGGCTTTGAGACCATCCTGGTCGGGAATGGAGGTGTATAGTGACTGGACGTCCATGGTGAAGATGAGAGGATGGGGGCCTGGGGAATAGAATGAGTGGAGCCGACGGAGAGTGTCTGAGGTGTCTTGAACATAGGTGGGGAGGGATTTAACCAAGGGGGATAGAATGGAGTCAAGGTATGTGGAAATGTGTTCGGTGGGGCACGAACAGGCAGAGACAATGGGTCTGCCGGGGCAGTCGGGTTTGTGGATTTTGGGGAGAAGGTAAAATCGGGCCGTGCGGGGCTGGGGAACGATGAGGTTGGAGGCTCGGAGGGGCAGGGAGCCGGAGTTGATGAAGTCGGTTATGGTGCTCGAGATGGTGGCTTGGTGCTCGTCAGTGGGGTCAAGGTCCAGGGGTAAGTAGGAGGAGGTGTCCGAGAGTTGGCGCGTGGCCTCCGCTTTGTAGAGATCGAAGCGCCAGACTACCACGGCACCTCCCTTGTTGGCGGGTTTGATAACCCAGTCTGGGTTGTTGCGGAGTGAGTCGATGGCATTACGTTCGGAGGGGGAGAGATTGGAGTGAGACAGGGGAGTGGAGAAGTCAAGGCAGTTGATGTCGCGACGGCAGTTTTGGATAAAGAGTTCTAAAGCCGGAGGGCCACGAGGGGGGGTCCACGAGGAGGGGGTTCGTTGGAGATGGGAAAAGTAGGTATGTTGCAAAACTTACCTTGAGCAGCGCTGCAGTTCTGCCGCTCCCCGTGTGCGCGACTTTGGCGCCTTTCAGAGGGGGACGGGCTTAAAGGTTCGTTTTTCGACTGGGATAATCGATGAATGTCGGGCGAGTTCGTTGCGGAAGAAAAATCGCTCCGACATTTCATCAATGAATGTATTTTTAAATTACTCTAAATTATTTGTTAACTAGAGTAATTTTAAAATCACCTTCAAAAGCCGTGAGCGCAGACAACTGGAAGGATTTTCCGTAGGGGAGAAAAAAGGTAAATAGTTTATTTTTATATTAAAAGTTGGTTTTTCGGGAGGCTTTAATAATATTTTTATGTTGCGAAATGGGGTCCAAAAAAATGTATGAACCAACAGTATTTTTCCTCCCGACTTCACCGCTAACCGCAACGTTCTAATCCACCGCATTCTACTAAAACCCACTCGCTAGTTGATTTAAATGGCCATTAATTTACAGGCATAAAACACTAAATTCCTTCCATTTGGCCCAGAAATTCATGCAAATGAGATTTAAAAATTATGTTATATTGTGGATTATTGTGTGAATGTTATTTGGACACTTAGGCAATTTAAAAAAAGTTTATCTTTTCTTAAGAAATGGATAGATGTTTAGATCTACTCATTGAATTCTGTAATTAGCTACAATTAGATAACTAACTAATTATATGCTTTAATTTCAAGTAATCCAAGTAAGATTGTTTAATATTTGTTTCAGGACTTCCGGTGGCGCCATCATGAGGTGAAGACGCCCTGCCAGCCAGCTCCATAAGAAGGTTGAAGAAAACGGGGTAAAAAACGCTGAAAAACGACTTACTTGCCGTCTGAAGTCTCAGTACTGATTAGTACTGAATTGGTGAGTGACGTTATCAGCCCTGCGACAATATGCAACGGACACCAGAAGAAAAACTGAAAACCCGGCTACCGACCACTCGGGATCCGGTAGGCCGTTCTGAAGCCTCGATCTCGGGTAGAACCCGATCCCAGGAAGACATTGCAGGAAAAAAACCTTCTGGAGCTGAAGAATTTAAAACGAAACTGGAGATGGAAGGATTGAAAACTCTTATTGAAAAAGAGATGGCAAGTATCAAAACTGAAATATTGAATTTAAAGAAAGATATGAAAAAGTTGAATATTAAGGAGGAAGTTGAAAAAATTAATGAAGTGAAAGATTTGAAAACTGAAATAAAAGACTTGAAGACTGAAATCACTGAATCTGCTCAAGCACTGAAAAAAGAGATTACGGACAAATTAAAAGAGCAGAACAAACAGATGAAAATTAAAATCGAAACCCTGGTGAAGGACAAGCTGTCTGAAGTGGAAGTAGCATTAAATCTACATTCGACAGATATAAGCATTATTAAAGACTTAGCCGAAGCATCGGCTCGGAACTCAGACAGAGATATACAACGCTTATCTGAACTTCTGGACAAGATAACAGAAAAATGCACGGAGTTGGAAGGCTACCAAAGAAGGTCGCACCTTAGGATTGTGGGTATTCCGGAAGGCATGGAAGGGAATAACCCACGAGGATTTACAGCAGCTTTACTGCAACAAGTTTTAACCTTGGATCAGAAACCCTTACTGGCTCGTGCACATAGAGTGAAGAGGCGTTTTACAGGACCTGGTGCTCCCCCAAGACAAATGATATTAAAAGTACAGCATGATTACGAACTGGAAGAAATGATGGGTAAGATTGTAAGAAGTAAAAATCTTACTTTTGATGGAGCACGAATCAGTATTTACCGAGATTATCCTGCTGAAGTTGCCAAGAAACGAAACGCATTCAGGGAGACTAAAAGAATTCGGAGAGAATTGAAGGATCTAAGGTATACTCTGAGATACCCCGCTACCTTGAGGGTGACCCATGACAATCAAGATCATTTCTTCAAGAACCCACAGAATGCACTGGACTTTGCGCAGAGGATTAAGAATCAAGAAGAAGACTGAATAATATTTCACTTTTGAACTATATTAATGAATAAACTGTATGTTTGTATTTGGTTTAAAGGATTACCGGATTATGGACTGGTTATAGACTGGCTACAATCAAGAAAGATGAAGAAATGAGTGGACCTGGTCCCTACATCAAAGACGTGGACTGGACTTTCTCTTATGGATATTATTAATTAGAATAATAACAATACTAATAGAAATAATTAATACATAATAAAATACTAATATACTAAAACCTAACCGGTAGTACTGTTACTAACTAAAACAATAATAAATTCTAATCACTAAGGCTTAGGTATAAGTAATTTCCTTATTACTTCCCACATATATATACTTTACTCATCAATAATTAATACTAATCTACATAAAATTAAAATAAATAGTAATTAGTAAATATATTTCCTAAGATCATAATTTGATTATACCAATAATAGTTAAGATTTCCTTGATCTTTGCATTTAAATATGTTATAGGATTGATGAAACATTTTAGAATTATATATTCCCGTTAAAATACCTTTTGTAAGACAATAACTTTAAGGACTTATGGAGCTGGTGAGTTAACATCATCTACACTGGAAGTCTGTAGATGGCTAGCCATGCTAGTATGGCTTTCACTAACTGCACCTACTATAGCTGTAGTTTTTCCTTACTTTTCACTATTTACTAACCCTTTTTTCTATTTTCTGTTTTTTTATATTACTTCATGTTTTTTTTTTACATCACAGTGGACTCGTAATCAGAAAAAATATATCCGTGCGAGATATTTGAAAATCTTGAAACTCGTCCATCCGGAGTTCGGGGGTAAGGGCGGGTATGTCGAGCTGAGACATGTGAACCATTATAGACCACCTTAAATAAAATGCAGGACTTAAAAAAGAATTGGGGGAATGAGGGAATAATCTTTGGCAGTTGGAATGTTAAAGGTCTTAATGAACCTATTAAAAGGGGCAAAGTATTGGCACAGTTGCAAGCACTTAAAATTGATGTTGCGTTTCTTCAAGAGACACATCTAAAAAAAGATGCCGAGCATAGATTAAAGGCTAAATGGATTGACAAAATATATCATTCCTCTTTTACTCATAAATATAGAAGCGTAGCAATATTGATATGTAAAGGTACTTTATTTAAGCATACATCAACTATAATTGATAAAGATGGAAGATTCATTATTGTAACGGGAGAATTATATGCTCAAAAAGTAATATTAGCCAATATATATGGCCCAAATTTTGACAGTCCAATTTTTTTAAAGAAAATATTTAATACAATTCCTGATCATGCACAACATAATTTAATAATTGGAGGAGATTTAAATTGTACTTTAGATCCTTATTTAGATAGATCGTCAGGACAGAGGAAATTTAAATCACACTCCAGTGATTTAATAAATGCATACATTGATACTAGTAAAGTTAGAGATGTTTGGAGAATGGAACACCCAACAGGACGAGATTATTCATTTTACTCCTCGGTACATAAAACATATTCTAGAATTGACTACTTCCTTGTAGATATAAAGCTTATTCCATACATCTATAACTCTAAATACCACAGCATCATTATTTCAGATCATGCTCCATTAACATTTAATATTAAATTTAATGATAACATGAAAATACGAGGACAATGGAGACTTAATCCACAAATTTTGAAGGATAAATTAACTAATGAATATATTATAAAGCAGATTATGACTTTTTTTGAAATAAACGATAAACCAGAAATATCTCCATCCCTACTATGGGAAACTTTTAAGGCTTTTACTCGTGGAATTATGATATCTTCACAAGCATTTTATAACAAAGAAAAGCGGAAGGAACAAAATATTCTGGAAACGGAGATAAAACAATTAGATATAGAAAATGCTCTCAACCCTACAATGATAACACATAATAAAATTACTGCATTAAAATATAAATTAAATAAGATATATGCTGACCAAGTGGTTAAATTATATCAATACACAAAACAAATACAATTTGAATTTGGGGACAAACCACAAAAATTACTGGCTCGCCAATTACGAAAAATAGAGGGAGAAAAAATAATACATCGGATTAAATCAGAAAATGGTGAATTCTTAACACAAAATAACGATATTAATGAGAGATTTTTACAATATTATAAAGATTTATATTCATCCAAAATGACTGAAAATCAGATAGGAATTAATACATTCTTAAACGACTGTAATTTAATAGGATTGGATGTAGATGATACAAAACTATTAAATGCTGAAATAACAGTTAAAGAAATTGAGGATTCTATTATATCATTAAAAAACGGGAAAACTCCAGGGCCAGATGGTATTGGTTCGGAATTTTATAAATCATACAAGGATCTGATAACACCTTATTTGAAGATACTTTACGAATATATATATGCGCAACAGAGTTTACCAGAAACACTAAACGAATTATAACACTCATACCAAAAATGGATAAAGACCTAGATGATCCGGGATCATATAGAGCTATTGCTCTCTTAAATACGGATCAAAAGATATTAACTAAAATATTAGCTAAAAGATTAAGTGTAGTGATTAATAAAATAATACACCCGGATCAAACAGGATTTATACCTAAACGATACTCATCATATAACTTGAGACGATTGTTTAATATTATATACTCGAAAAGGAGTTATAATAAAGACTTAGTAATAATATCGTTAGATGCAGAGAAAGCTTTTGACCAAGTTGAATGGCCATATTTGTTTGCGGTTATGGAAAAGTTAAATTTGGGAGACAAGTTTATAAAATGGATCAAATTACTATATACTAATCCAACTGCTAGAATCTTAACTAACCAACTGATATCCACCAAATTTAATTTACTTCGAGGATGCAGACAAGGTTGTCCCCTATCACCATTATTATTTGCGTTGGCTATAGAACCATTAGCTACTCGGGTAAGATTACACCCCGAAATTTTTGGATATGAAACTAACGAAACAAGAAATAAAATTTCTCTATATGCAGATGACGTATTATTATATATTAAAAAACCTGAAATTAGCATACCTAACTTATTGAATTTAATAACTCAATTCGGCTCGTTTTCTGGATACAGAATCAATTGGAATAAAAGTGAACTTATGCCATTAACACAAGATAATTTAACTATATTAAAACAATTTCCTTTTAAGATTGTTAATGAACAGATTAAGTACTTAGGAATTCACGTTACAAAAAAAAAGATTCTTTATTTAAATATAATTTTTTACCTATACTAAATAAATTATCTAAGAATATTCTATATTGGAGAACTCTACCTATCTCAATGATAGGTAGAATTAACGCGATAAAAATGATTTTTCTCCCACAATTATTATATTTATTTCAAATGATCCCGATATATCTTTCTAAGAATTTTTTTAAAAAGGTTGACTCTATAGTCACTAATTTTGTTTGGGACTATAGGAGCCATAGAATAAATAAAAAATATTTATGCAAATCGAAAATTAATGGAGGTTTAACATTACCTAATTTTATATTTTATTACTGGTCAGTTAATATTAAGAATATGAACTTCTGGTGGGTGGAACTTGATGAAAACCCAAACTGGTTACTTATGGAAAAGGAAGACTGCTTACCGTATGAAATCAGTTCAATATTATTCTCTAAAATTAAAATATTTAAGAAAACTTATCGAGAAAACCCAATAATTAATAGTGGAATTAATATTTGGAGACAGTTAAAAAGAACGTTAAAACTAGAAGATATCCCATTAGTTCTTCCCATTGTTAATAATGTAATTTTTAAACCATCCCTGGAAAATTTAGGATTCTTACAATGGAAAAATCAAGGAATTAATAAGATCAGTGACCTTTACAGGGACAATCTTTATCTTTCATTTAAAGAAATACAGGAAATATATGGACTACACTCTAAACACTACTTCAGATATCTACAAATAACTGACTACATTAAAACAACTGCACAGGAATATAAAAAGAGAAAGACGGGAATTCTAGATGAATGCTTAAATAAACACCCAAACACGGAAAAATTAATATCATACATTTATAATATTTTATTAGAAAATGATATACCCAATACGGAAAAGTACAGACAACTATGGGAAAATGAAATAGGTGAAACAATTGAATCTGATATCTGGGATGAAAGTTTACGATATATACATAATTGTTCATTAAATTCTAGACACTCTCTGATACAATTCAAAGTTTTACATAGATTGCATTTTTCAAAATCTAAATTACATAGAATATTTTCTAATGTATCTCCTATATGTGACAAATGCCAATACCCAGAAGCTAATTTAACACATTCTTTTACAACTTGTATAAAAATTACGAATTTTTGGTTGGAAATATTTAAGGTAATCTCGAATGTTGTAAATAAGAATCTAGTTCCAGACCCAAAATTAGTAATATTGGGAATATTAGAAAGGGATCAATTATTCACGACAGCACAAAGAACTTTTATAGATTATAGTTTAATAATTGGTAAAAAATTAATTTTACAATTTTGGAAAGGCCCCATACCCCCTACAATCAAATTGTGGATTTCAGGAATGGCGGAGACTTTACACTTGGAAAGAATAAGACTTTCACTTTTAGGCAAGTTAGACCAATTTAATGTGATTTGGTCTCCATTCCTTGAATATCTTAAGGGATCAATATGACTCGGTTTGAGGACCTGACCGAGACCTGAACGAAGGATTGGACGAAGAATAATACATTATTGATCACGGATATATTATTATATAAATACTGTTTGTATAATATACCACTGTTATTTTATTTACTTTTTTCTTTTGGTTATTTTATAACTATCTTTATGTTAATCATTTTTCACACTTTCCTACTTTTCACTATATAAAAAAAACTATAATAAAATATTTAGAAGTATATATAAGAAAAGATGGTAATTATTACCTATCTCTTTATCAAGAATGTTGTTTTAATATGTACTTATACTTGTACTTATACTTCTATTAAAAAATATTCAACAAAAAAAATAATAATATTTGTTTCAGAATGCTTCATTCTATAAGAACTGAAAATTTCATTGAGTTCTCTTAATTTTTTAGAAAATTATGGGCTTTTAACTTCCAGATCACAGCTTTTGAGTTAAGTCCATTGAAAGGCAATGGGGAGCAAGATGCTAATTTCCGAGTATGAAAATGGCCGTAACTTTCTTAATACTGAAGATATGAAAGTAAATTAGGTGTCAAATTAAACTTCTTTTTATGCTTTATCTGATGGGATAAATTGCAGACTTGATTTTTTAAATCTCAAAATTTTGTAACATTGCTAGGAAAAGGGATCATCAGTGGGGGGCGAGGACTCCTTCCCGTGGAAGAACGCTGTGAGGCGGAGGCGACGGTAGAAGAGCTCCAAGTCGTGGTGGGCGCGGAACTCATTGAGGTGGGGACGGAGGGGGACAAAGGTAAGACCTCTGCTGAGGACCGACCTTTCGGTTTCGGAGAGGGAGAGGTCCGGGGGGATGGTGAACACGCGGCAGGGAAGGGGGTTGGGGCCGGAGGAAGGCAGGTGAGTGGACTGAGGACGGAGCGTTGTGTGGTGGGGGGGTGGAGGGTGGTCAGGGGGTTGGGGGGTATGGGGGCTATGGTGTGGGTGGGGAAGAGCAGGGGTCACATAGTTGGAGGGGGATGGGGAAGACCCAGTGGAATAGCCACTGAGGTTACCGGGGCTGGGGAGACGGGCACTAGGACCCAGTGCCATCAAACCCAGAGTAGTGGGAATCAGCAGCGTGGAGGCTTCAGGCCCGGTGCGGAGTCCAGTTTGCAGGTGAGACGACGGCTGCGGGCTGCTAGAGGGCAGTGGAGTGTCGTGGGTCGGCCAACCCTAAGGTAGGAGTCCACGGGCAGTAGAGTCGGGGTCGGCGGGCGATGCGTGGGAGGTCCCGGTGGGCGGGTGGACGGTGGGGCAGCGCGGTTCTGCCCATCCAGTGAGGTGGCGAGATAAGTAAGGCCCAGACCGGCGGCGATGTTCGGGGAGCCCCGGTCCGGTGGTGATGCTCTGTAGGCCCGGACCGGCGGCGAAGCTGGATGCCTGTAGGCCTGATGCGACGGCAATGTTAGGTGAGCCAGGTGCGGCTGTAATATTCGGCGGGCCCAGTACACCAGTGATGCTGGATGGGTTCGGTGCGGCGATAAGGTTAGGTCGTCCCGGGGGGGGGGGGGGGGGGGTGAGGTTCGGCGGTTGCGTTGTGGTGGCGATAGGCGGTGGAATCGGGGAGGGGGAGATAAGCAGAGTTACCAGGCAGGCAGCGAGGCTGGGCGTCATCGGTAGGCAGGTGGAGGTCGGTGAAGGCGGCGTCCCGGTGAGTTTTGGAGGTGCTCCTCGTGGCCAAGATGGCGTTGCGGGACTCGGGCCAGCGGCTCGGGCCAGAGTTGGGGCCTGGGGCCTGCGGGCGGTCGAGTCGGGGATTGTCGGTGGCAGGAGCGGCCTGGAGGCGGGCTAACTTCAGGTCCTTGCTGGAGTTAAGGTGGGACAGGAATTGTTGATTGAAGCGGTGGATCTTCCGGAGGATGTAGTGTAGTTGGGGTCCGTTGCAGGTCTGGGTAAGTGAGGCCTGAAGATTCGGGAGAGTCAATGCGAGGTCCTGCTAGTGCCGGCGCATCGCAACCAGGGTGGATCTTAATGCCCGGTTGGAGAATTGCACAGTGTGGCGGCGGATAGCCAGTCAGTACCGATAGTCCGGCTGGGGTCCGAACTGGGAGGCAGGGAACTGGAGCTGGAATCCACGAGGTATGAGATGGAGGCGCAGGCAGGCCCCGAGGAAGCAGATGTGGCTGTGGTATCGAGTCTGGATGAGGATGTGGTCGTAGAGTTGGAGGGAAGGGGGTATCACAGAGGGGGGGCAGTTAGAGAGGAGGTTGTGAAACTGTCCCCGGAGGAAGGAGGAGAACTTCTTCAAAGTAGGCATACCTTGAGGAGATATCGCAGTGGAGGAGACAAAGTGTTAAAGAAGGAACTGCAGATGCTGGAAAATCGAGGGTACACAAAATGCTGGAGAAACTCAGTGGGTGCAGCAGCATCTATGGAGTGAAGGCAACGTTTCGGGCCGAAACCCTTCTTCAACCTAACATCAGTGGTGGGGAAGATGCTGGGGTCAATTATTGAAGATGCAATAGCGGTGCATTTGGATAGCAGTAACGGGATTGTTCCAAGTAAACACGGATTTACGAAGAGGATATCTTGCTTGACTAATCTTCTGGAATTTTTTGAGGATGTAACTAGGAAAATGGATATGGGCGTGCCAGTGGATGTAGCGCATCTGGACTTTCAGAAAGCATTTGATAAGGTCCCACATAGGAGATGATGGACTGGGCATTGTTTACAACTTTTTGCAGTCTGTTCCGAACCTGGGCGCACAAGTTGCCGAACCAAGCCATGATGCAACTGGTCAGCATTTGAACAGGTACATGGATAAGAAAAGCTTTGATGAATTCATGAGCAGATATGACTAGCTTGGACCTGGATCGGCACAGACAAGTTGGAGCAAAGGGCCTGTTTCCGTACTGCGTGACTCTCTGACTCCAATTCCATCAACGCCCCCAGATTCTACCACTCATCCAAACACACGGGACACTTTACGGTGGCCAATTAACCAGCATATCTTTAGGATGTACGAGGGAACCAGTGCATGCTCAAAGAACCGCATAAGGTCACAGGGAGAGCATGCAAACTCCACCCAGAGACCATAAAAGGTCAGATTTGAATCAGGGTGTGCAGGAGCTGTGAGGTCTCAATGCATTTCTGTGTATCACTGCACACTTGTCCTTGGACTTCCTGCCCATTGAATTTACCCGCCTGCCTCCCACATTATGTACCTTTGCACCATGTCCCTTTGCACCATGTCCAGGAAGAAAACAGAATGGGGTCATTTTGTTTCAAGTACAGCTATCCATCATTTGGTATGATTCATCATTGGTCATTTAGAAAATATAGAAAATAGGTGCAGGAGGAGGCCATTCGGCCCTTTGAGCCAGTTTGTTCTTGTACTCTGTGGCACCTTCATCTTGAATATACTTAATGACTTCATGCCTGAGATAATGATCACACATTCTCAAACATTTCCTGGTAGTGACCCTTAATCCTCAAAATTACTCCCCCATCTGTCGACCCCGCACAAAGTAAACATCCTCACAGCATCATCTATCCTGTCACTACTTGGCTTCCAAACTCATAATCTTACATGGTTCGATACATTCACCAATCATTCTTTTAAATACCTGTGAGTGTAGTTCCAACATACTCATCAGAAGCCAGGGATGTATCTAGTGAACCTTCTCTGGAATACACACAAGGCAGGCATGTCTTTCCTTCGAAACAGTGACTGAAACAGTCAGTTTAGTTTAATGTCACACGTACCTCAGTACAGTGAAAAGCTTTTTTTGCATGCTAACCAGTCAGCAGAAAGACAATACATGATTACAATCGACCCATTTACAGTGTATAGATACTTGATAATGGATGTGTCGGAAAGAACTGCAGATGTTGATTTAAATCAAAGGAGTAACTCAGAGGGACAGGCAGCATCTCAGGAGAGAAGGAGAGAAGGGTCTGAAGGAGGGTCTCGACCCAAGACATCACCCATTCCTTCTCTCAAGAGATGCCGCCTGTCCCGCTGAGTTTATCCAGCAATTTGATAAGGGAATAAGGTTATCCCAGCAAAATCCGACCAAGGATAGTCCTACGGTCATCAAAGAGGTAGATGGTAGTTCAGCACTGCTCTCTGGTTGTGGTCGGATGATTCAGTTCCCTGATAGCAGCTGGGAAGAAACGATAGACAGTTCTCCCAGTGTGATCTTTCACACAGCCTCATAAAGAAATGGCAAGACTGCCAGCCTCTAGTACTTTTCCCCTGTGTAAGAAAGACCACCATTCCCCTTGCCTACTAATTACCTATTCCAATGTATCCAGAGTCCGCCCCTCTGCTCATTCCAGTAAACCTGACTGGTTTCCTCATGTCTTTCAGATATATTTTATAAATATAATATTACAGACCCAGATAGTCTTGAGATAAATCTGATCTGTTAGTAGCAGGGACTGAAAATATCTTCAATGATCAGATTGCATTGGGAAATAAGCCTTAACTGGAATAAAAGTTCATTTTTGCTGCCAAAACAGAATCCATTTGGGATTCTCAATGAGGCTGCAGTAGATAATATACTACACTTTCACTTTAGGAAATGTCAACAGTTTGCACAAAATAATATTATTCTTGTCCCAATTCACCAAGATGCCACGGCAGTAAAAGGCAGAGCTAGGAAAAGCATCGATTAACCGCGTTCCTTCAACACCATGCTTTATGCATCAGGCAATATTGGGCAATGAAGCTGCTCAAAGACCTCTTGCCTGATGAAGCAGCAGGCCTCTGTTTCTGACCACATGATGATAATTGTTTAAAATAAGTTATAAATACTATTGAGATAAAGTCTATAGTTTGGAATAGTCAAATAACTCCCTTCTGATAACAAAGATTTATTAAGAATTCTGAAAATTAAGTTTCTGAAGAAGGATCCCGACCTGAAACGTCACCCACTGCTTCTCTCCAGATGCTGAGTTACTCCAGCATTTTGTGTCTATCCTTGGTGTAAACCAGCATCTGCAGTTCCTTCCTATGCATTTCTTCAGCATGGGGCAGTCGTCAGGATTCAGCCAAGCTGGTGAACTGGGTGTAAGAGCATGCAAGGGGAAGGCAAATATGGAATATTCGCTGGCACAGGCTTTAGCGATCGGCAGATGAACGAGGCTTGTTAATGTCTGTGCAACACATCCCCTCCCATGCCCCAGCTGCGGATGCCTCGATTACCACCTTGAAAACCCTAAAACAAAAGCTTAGGAAGGGAGGGTGGCCTGAGCCACGCACACAAGACATGCAAAGAGCCGGCATGGGAAATATAAGGTTTCTTCTCAAAGGCACAGATTGTCTAAGGGACAAATGCTCTAAGATACGATCGATCCTGCTGCCAGAGGGGAGATCTTGCAGAAGTTTCAACTGGACATCTCTCCACGGTGTTTAAATAAAATAAATAAATTAAATTAAAATCAAATAAATAAATAAATAAATCAATAAATAGATATATGAATAAGATGGGTAGATAAATTGCAGCAGACACCCAAAGAAAAATGTTTAAGAAGGAACTGGAGATGCTGGAAAACCGAAGGTAGACAAAAATGCTGGAGAAACTCAGCGGGTGAGCCAGCATCTATGGAGCGAAGGAAATAGGCGACGTTTCGGGTCGAAACACTTCTTCAGAAGAAAAATCCTATGCACATGTTTCTCAGCTATTCCGTTAAAGGGACAACAGAAGCCACATACAGAGGAAAGGAAACGCACTTTACCTGCTTTCTGAAATCTCTGCAGGAGATCGCGCCGTAAAGACTTTTCAAGGTTAAAATATCCATTTTCTTCGTCAGGGTCCTGGAGAAAGAGGGGGATGTGCTGGAACACAATCACGTGTTTGCTCTTCCTGCACTCGGCTGCAGCAAGCTGTGCATTTAGCCACTGGTCATGGGTTTGCTTTAACTCGGGGCAACTGGTGGCGTCGTGGAAAAACTGAGAGTTCAGCACGAGGAACAAGACGCCGCCCACCCAGAAGCTGAAGTAATCGTCGCCCCAGCTCTGGCAGTACTTCAGGATAGTGTCTGCAGTCGGGGTGTTGCCGATGTCATGGTTGCCACTGACAAAAACCAATGGGACCTTGGCGTCTGTACATTTCAACACTTCCTTGAGGTCACGTTTTTGCTCCTCGTGCCAAGGTGTACCTGGAAAATGTAAAAAAATAAAATCAGGACTGATGCAAAATCATTTCTCCCTTTTATTTAAACATCGTGGCTTGTTTAATTTAATATATTTTATCTCACTTAATTTATCTACCTATCTTATCAATCTATTTATTTATTTATTTATTTATTTGATTTTAATTTAATTTAATTAATTAATTTATTTTATTTAAACACCGTGGAGAGATGTCCAGTTGAAACTGCTGCAAGATCTCCCCTCTGGCAGCAGGATGGGCAGAGTGAAATGGGCAGATGCATGGCAGATGCAGTACAATGTGGATAAATGTGAGGTTATCCACTTTGGTGGCAAAAACATGAGGGTAGACTATTATCTGAATGGTGGCAGATTAGGAAAAGGGGAGATGCAACGAAACCTGGGTGTCATGGTACACCAGTCATTGAAAGTAGGCATGCAGATGCAGCAGGCAGTGAAGAAAGCAAATGGTATGTTAGCATTCATAGCGAAAGGATTTGAGTATAGGAGCAGGGAGGTTCTACTGCAGTTGTACAGGGTTTTGGTGAGGCCACACCTGGAGTATTGCATACAGTTTTGGTCTCCAAATCTGAGGAAAGACATCCTTGCCATAGAGGGGGTACAGAGAAGATTCACCAAACTGATTCCTGGGATGTCAGGACTTTCATATGAGGAAAGATTGGATAGACTCGGCTTGTACTCGCTGGAATTTAGAAGATTGAGGGGGGATCTTATAGAAACTTACAAAATTCTTAAGGGGTTGGACAAGCTAGATGCTGGAAGATTGTTCCCGATGTTGGGGGAGTCCAGAACAAGGGGTCACAGTCTAAGGATAAGGGGGAATTCCTTTAGGACCGAGATGAGGAAAACATTCTTTACACAGAGAGTGGTGAGTCTCTGGAATTCTCTGCCACAGAAGGTAGTTGAGGCCAGTTCATTGGCTATATTTAAGAGGGCGTTAGATGTGGCATTTATGGCTGAAGGGATCAGGGGGTATGGAGAGAAGGCAGGTACGGGATACTGAGTTGGATGATCAGCCATGATCATATTGAATGGTGGTGCAGGCTCGAAGGGCCGAATGGCCTACTCCTGCACCTATTTTTCTATGTTTCTTTCTATGTTTCTAGGATCGATCATATCTTAGAGCATTTGTCTAGAATTGTCTGTAGACAAAAATGCTGGAGAAACTCAGCGGGTGAGGCAGCATCTATGAAGCAAAGGAAATTTGCGTATTTCCTTCGCTCCATAGATGCTGCTTCACCCGCTGAGTTTGTCCAGCATTTTTGTCTACTTTCGATTTTCCAGCATCTGCAGTTTCTTATTAAGCGTCTAGAATTGGCTGCTCTTTTGCAGGTTCCTCTTTCAAATGCTTCTCTTTTTTTAAAATTTCCATGGTGGAAATTAAATTCAGGAGCCAGTTGCCAGTTTCCATTCAGAATATGCATGACTAAGTGTAACCCTTTGACGGCACTGGGCCTGCATTCGCTGGAGTTCAGGCGGGACCTCATACAAACTTACCAAATAGTGAAAGGCCTCGTTAGAGTGGATGAGGAGAGAATGTTTCCACAAGTGGGAGAGTCTAGGACCAGAGGTCAGAGCCTCGGAAATAAAGGACATTCCTTTAATCATGAGGGGAGTGAATCGGTGGAATTCATTGCCACAGAAGACTGTCAATGGATATTTTTTAAGGCAGAGATGGATAGATTCTTCTAGGGAATTCAGGTTTATTCAATGTCCATTGACAGCTTCCTGAGACGTGTTTTTTATTATTTACCAATACCTCGAAGGTTGTTCCAATTCCTAGTGCTACTACCTAGACCTATCGGGTCCCACAGCACAGTAACAGGCCCCTACCCTCATCAAGTCTGCTGCGACCATCAACCACCCATTTACACTAATCCTCAATTAATCCCTTTTATTCAGCAGCGTATTCTCATCAACTTCCCTTAGATTCCACCATTCATCTACACAATAGGTGTAATTTACAGTGACCCAATTAATATACCAATCTGCATGTCTTTGGAATGTAGGAAGAAACCAATTCACCCAGATAAAATCCACATGGTCACAGGCAGAAGGTACAAACCTCACACATATTATTTGATTAGTACGGGTGTCAGGGGTTAAGAAGAGAAGGCGGGAGAATGGGGTTAGGAGGGAGAGATAGATCAGCCATGATTGGATTGAATGGCGGAGTAGACTTGATGGGCCGAATGGCCTAATTATTTTCCTATCACTTATGCATGTGTGAACATCTCCGCATCATTTAAACTGATGGTGTAACCAATCAGTTTAACTTGACCTGGTTAAGAAGTGGTCAGCCGAGCGTGGGAATTGTGCCATTTTGCCCGTGTGCTGGGCACCAACATTGCTTTGTTTACAGAATATTTTGTTCAATGGTCTTTATAATCTGAACTAGCCAAGCAACCATAGTATTGCTGACAGAACTATAAAGAGGGAGCAGATGCGGGGGGTACAAAATATATGATGTTATTAAAATGCAATGACTCGCATTTAACGTTAAAATGCACGTGAGCTGCAATTGTCTCAGAAATAGTACACGTGCCTAATCAAGAACAATTACTTTTAAACTTAGTAAACAGTTATATGATGGTAAGAACAGAAAACCGTGCAGCACAGGAACTGGCCCTTCGGCCCATGATGTTTGTGCTGACCATGGCAATTGAAACTGTTCATAGTTTAAATCCCTCCATTCCCTGTCAAGTACAAGTGCATTTTATGTTTCCGTTAAAGATCATTTACAACTTAGACAATAGACAATAGGTGCAGGAGGAGGCCATTCGGCCCTTCGAGCCAGCACCGCCATTCACTGTGATCATGACTGATCCCAATCCCCAATCAGTACCCCGTTCCTGCCTTCTCCCCAACTTATAAATGAAAATAAAACAAAAGCATTACATAATAATAGATGAATACATTTGAATAAATAAATAAGTCTGAAGAAGGGCTTTGTCTTGAAATGTTGCCTATTTCCTTCGCTCCATAGATGCTGCTGCACCCGTTGAGTTTCTCCAGCACTTTTGTCTACCTTTGAATAAATGTGATCTATATTTGTTTACAGACTGTGTTACAGGGGGAGAAGGGAGGGGGGGGGGGGGGGAGAACAAAGGGGGGCCTGGCGTGGATACTCTGTAACTTTGTCAGCCTCCTTTATGTGGTGACTATTGGCATACATTGGGTACACAAACAAAGAATTGCACCATGCCTTGTCACATGGTATAATAAAGTATTTATTCATTTATTCATTCATTCATACATTTATTTTTAGCAAAAACATGATTTGTAGAGCCGATTTCCATTATATTGCCTATCGCCTCTATTTCTGATAAGTGTTCTTTTTAATTGTTTCGTTTAGTTCAACGAGACAGCATGGAAACAGGCTCTTCGGCCCACTGACCAGCGATCCCCGCACACTATCCTGCACACACCAGAGATCATTTTTTTTACAATTATACCAAGCCAATTAACCTACAAATCTGTATGAGAATTGACATGAGAATTAAGGGACAGAAGTTTAGGGGTAACATGAGGGGGAACTTCTTTACTCAGAGAGTGGTGGCTGTGTGGAATGATCTTCCTGCAGAAATGGTGGAGGCAGGATCGATTTTAACATTTAAAAGTAAAGTGGATAGGTATATGGACGGGAAGGGAAAGGAGGGGTATGGTCTGAGTGCAGGTAGATGGGACTAGGGGAAAATAAATGTTCGGCACGGACTGGAAGGACCGAGAAGGCCTGTTTCCGTGCTGTAAGTGTTATATGGTTATATGGAGTGTGGAAGCCGAGGATCTTGGAGAAAACCGACGAGGGGTCACGGGGAGAACGTACAAAACTCCGTACAGACGGCACCCGTAGTCGGGATCGAACCCGGGTCTCTGGCGCTGTAAGGGAGTAGCTCTTCCACTGAGCCATTGCAGCACAACATTTTCCCCAGTATGTGGGCAGAACTGGAAAACCCTGCATTTATTCCATGCCTAATTCCGCTTGGGAAACTGGTGGGTACAACTGAGTGACTTGCTGGGCAATGAAGAGTTAAGTCGTTGCCGTGTGTAAAAAATATATGCAGACCAAAACGGGTAAGGACAACAGATTTCATTCCCTTAAGATACTAATGAAGCAGATGGGTTTTTAATAGTATTCTGCGGTTTCATGGTCACTGATACTAACACTGATTTCCAGATTAATTTAATTAGTAAATTTATTTAACTGAATTTAAATTACTCAGCTGGTGTGGTGGGAATTGAAATCATTAGATCAGGCCTTCTCCTGACCCAATAATGCAATTACTATAATACTCCAACCGTAGACACATGAAAAAAATATGCGCAAGCATGATGATTGCATATTTTAAGGCAGACAATGTTGGTAAAATACACCTTTGGCGAAACATGAGGTGAAAGCTCACACATCAGCTGCTCATTATGTGTACTGCACCATTCTTCACCGCAGAGATTGGCCACTCTGTGCCAAGCCTGAAGCTGATTTTCACTCCCAGTATTTCCATAAAACACGTCTTTGTTTGCAAAGGCAGAAAGATGATTGACCAGGCAGGCAAGTCCATGCTGGCATTGGACACGGTTATTTGATGGAATCTCCATTCCAACATGTGTAGGAAGAAACTGCCTTATGCCAATTGACCAATTGCTCCCAATTGGGCCCCGCGCCTAAGGGGGCCCCACACTAATGTTACGTATTTCGTACGCAAATACAAATTCGCTTTGTTAAATAAAGATTTTTTAAAAAGCATTCGCCATCCGGATTTTTTTTAAAACAAACATGGATAACAACCGCAGCATGGGCATTAGACACAAATGATTGTTAACTACTACTGTTAGCACTTGTTAACAGCCAGTAGTTAACAACTAGTTATACAATGTGTCATCAATGCATTGATCCACATTCCTCAGTAAATGTAATTGTGTTTTGAATAAGTATTAATGACGCCGCGTTCCTTTGAATAAAATTCACGCAGCGTCATTAATACCGTGAGAAGGGGCTTCTTCTTGGTGTTCAGGTTAGTCATTCACCTATCGACCCACGTTGTGTCTCTCTGTCTTTCGCTCAATCCCTCCCCCCCCCCCCCTCTCTCTCTCTCTCTCTCTCTCACGCATTCTCTCTCCCGCTCTCCATCTCATCTCTGCACTCCCTCTCTCTCACCTCGGCATTCCTGGAATAATTGACGTTTTGCGTTAGACAAAAATGCTGGAGAAACTCAGCGGGTGAGGCAGCCACCTGGCCCGCTGAGTTCCTCCAGCACACTGTGTTTTTTGTTTGGCTCTGAAGTTGAAGGTGGCTCAGTGGGACGGGCATGGGCTCTGGGGAGAGGGTTGCGTTTCTGGTCGAGACCCTTCTTCAGCCAATCACAAGTACTCTCACCGATGAGAGTTCAGTTGAGTCTGAAGAAGGATCTTCTCTCTAGAGTCGCTGCGCTGCCTGTCCTGCTGAGTTACTCCAGCTTTATGTTTATCTTCCATTTCAGAGAAATAAAATTTCGCACGGGGGCCTTATAGCATCAATAACCCTCCCCCCCACCCCCCACCCCCCCCCCCCCACCCCCCCCCCCCCCACCCTTCCCAACCTCAGCCTCACGGACCCATTTCCATCACTGTTCATGTTGCACTTATAATGCAGGGACCAGGCCTGAAGTGATTCTGTGAAACAAAAAGATGAAGAGTTGGTTTCAGTCCAACAGCAGCCTGAAGCACTTCAGCCTCTTAGCCCTGTGACCAGCTGTTCCAAGTTTTGTACTGCTGTTGGACTGAAACCAGCTCTTTATCTTTTTGTTTCACCCCCTGTCCATCCAGATTCATCTCCCTATTCATTAATCCCCAGTGTCCTCTGAGCTATGTGTTACTGTATTGTGCAATATTCGTGCTAATTGTCGTATTAGCATTTCAATGCTGCGTGTGCTTCAGCATGGGCCATCCCTTACTTAGATCGCAGCAGAACATAGTATTAAATCGCAAGCGACTGCAGATCTTGAGCAAAAAAAACAAACTGCTGGAGGAATATTGAGTCACACCATTTAGTGAAGCCACCTAAGAAAGGGTTGCTCTTTGGTGGCGAATAGTCACTTCCTGACTAACTGCTGCCTCTTTTTAACGTGGCACAGTGTGCAATGGTTACCCGTTTTCTATTGCACAAATGCATCAGTGAAGAGTCGAGTCAAGAACGTATAATTGTCATGTATACCCACAACAGAATAATGAAATTCCTATTTGCAGCAGCATAACAGGCGTGTAAACACAATACTCATATATTGTATGAGAACAAATGAGAAACTAATAAATTCAATAACTTAACCCTAATGCTAGTGTAAAAAAGCTCAGAGTGCCCCATCAAATCTTATCAATCGCTTGCTAATTGCATGACTGCGTCCAACTGGTTCGTTGATCGTATTGCTATATATTAACTGTTTTGGGAGAGAAAAATGCTCACGGCAGACCAAACGTGTTAAACAGAAATTGGTCAGATACTGAGCTTTACACAGTGAGAAATGATGTGAAATAATCACTGAATTTTATTTTAAAAGAATGTACCTGCATGTTATACTGTTTAGTTTGGAGATACAGCCAGATATTCCACTGAGTTCGCACCCACCAGCGATTTTTGTTTTCCTATTTGTCAATTATTCTGTGCCTGATTATTTGGCGGCCAATCAATCGCTGTCTCTATGGGGATTGCGTCCAATCACCAACTAGCTTGCCTTAAAATTTGCGTCCAATCAACAAATAGGTCTCCTCCCGTCCAATCAGCTGCTGTCTCCAAGGGCATTGTGTCCAATCACATAATGCAGTTTCATGGTAATTAGCTGCTCCGGTAAAGGCTGGAAGCCAGTAGAGGTACTGACAGTCAAACGAGAGCAGAAGAGATTCACACAGTGTATAATCCAAAGAACCTTAGTGTACAATTTCATAATATATACTAAATAACTGGGCTGGCAGACCTTGGCTGGGAACCTGGGGCTCACCAAAATTGTTCCCAATTGGGCCCCGCTTCTCCTAAGACCTGTCCTAGGAACTGCATATGCTGGTTTACACACGATGATAGGCACAAAGTGCTGGAGTAACTCAGCGGGGCAGGCAGCATCTCTGGAGAGAAGGAATGGGTGACGTTTCGGGTCGAGACCCTTCTTCAGACCCAGTGGGTCTTGACGTGAAACATCACCCATTCCTTCTATCCAGAGATGCTGCCTGTCCCGCTGAGTTACTCCAGCATTTTGTGTCTATCCATTCCAACACCATCTGCATGACATTAAACTATACAACTTCTCCCCCTTCTGTCATGGGGTAGACTGACTCCCCCCCCCCCCCCCCCCGCTCCCCATTATTTGCACATCCCCAAACCTTTCCACTTCCCACTTTAATTTAATGTTTCATGTATTTTGTGTTGGCAAATCAATATCCCTCCTGGGATCAATAAAGTTCTATCATATCGTATGACAATACTTTTAGTACAGCACGGTTCATTTAAGGGCATAGAGATAGAATGATTAATTCCTAAATGTAAAGTAAACCATAGAACACGTAAGTCAACCATAACCTGGAACATATCAACAGCAAGCACACTTCGTCATGTTGCAGTTGTATAAGACGTTGGTGAGACCACATTTAGAATATTGTGTTCAGTTCTGGGCACCATGTTATAGGAAAGATATTGTCAAGCTTGAAAGGGTTCAGAAAAGATTTATGAGGATGTTGCCAGGGCTAGAGGGTGTGAGCTATAGGGAGAGGTTGAGTAGGCTGGTTCTCTATTCCATGGATCATGGGAGGAATAGATCGGGTAGAGTCTTTTGTCCAGATTAGGGGAATCGAGGACCAGAGGACATAGGTTCAAGGTGAAGGGTGTATTCCGGAAATGAAGATGCACCGTCAATTTGAGTTGCTAAATCTACAAAAATGGCTGGCGGGACAGGATCAAGGGTTTTGCTTTAGTCCAGGTGGCCAGGACCCATGTTTGTGAGCGCACGGTGGGCCACATCTATCTCCATAGTTAACAAATGGCGGTAATAAAACATACTAGCTAAATTAGTAATTAGTAATAATACATACTAATAATATAGTTTTCAGTGTTTTTCAATTAGTTCTCTGCTGTTTCCAGATCGCTTGCGAGTCCCGGGACTGGCTGTAGTTCCCAGGTCGCCTGCGAACCCCGGGTGCAGCTGCAGTTGCACTGTCTGTTCCCGGCGGCCGCACGCAGCTACCCTAGCTACTGATCGCCCTGTCCCACGTACAGGCGACTGCAGGAGGCCATGCAGTCGCCACATGTTCGCGGGTGGTTGCCGGGGAGTCGCCTTCATGGTCGCGAGGACGTCTCGCATTCTGGGAACTAGTTCCGGCCTCATTATGGTCGCCATGCATTTTTCAACATGTTGAAAAATTAGCGGCGACTAGAATGAAGCCGTGATTGAGAGTAGCGAGAATTCTCGAGCCGTAGGTGGGTCGCCAGGAGGTCCTAATGGGTTGCCAGGAGGTCGAAGGTTCTCGGAGGTTCTCATAGGTTGTAGCCGATGGTGACCGGTGAATTTCATTGACTTATTGGGAAAAAAAGGTAAGCAGTAGTTTTCAAAACCAAGGAACCGGTAATATTAAATGTCCGCCGAGCTTCACAGCCGTGTATCTCTGGCTTCTTAAAAGTTGCGTCCACTCCTTCTCTCCCCTTCCTCTTTTAAAGGACTTACCGTACACTGCGCTTTAGCCGTCTTTTTACAGCGCCAACCTTCCTGTTCATCGCGGTGTGTGTCTGTTTCATCTTGGCTTTTCATTTTTTAGACAGCGCTCCCCCCGCTTGCCCTGTCCCCCGCCTGCATAACGGGCTGGTGAAGGAAGCAATGTGTGTGTGTGTGTGTGTGTGTGCGTGCGTGCGTGTGTGCGTGCGTGTGTGCGTGTGTGTGTGTGTGTTCCACTCCGACAGTTGCTGTTGCAGTTGCCGTTTTTTCAGGCGACTGCTGGCAACTTGACGTAGAAACATAGAAAATAGGTGCAGGAGGAGGCCATTCAGCCCTTCGAGCCAGCACCGTCATTCAATGCGATCATGGCTCATCGTCCCCAATTAATAACCCATGCCTGTCTTCTCCCCATATCCCTTGACTCCACTAGCCCCTAGAGCTCCATCTAACTCTCTCTTAAATCCATCCAGTGATTTGGCCTCCACTGCCCTCTGTGGCAGGGAATTCCACAAATTCACAACTCTCTGGGTGAAAACTTTTTTTCTTAAATGGCCTCCCCTTTATTCTAAGACTGTGGCCCCTGGTTCTGGACTCGCCCAACATTGGGAACATTTTTCCTGCTTCTAGCTTGTCCAGTCCTTTCAGAATTTTATATGTTTCTATAAGATTCCCCCTCATCCTTCTAAACTCCAGTGAATACAAACCCAGTCTTTTCAATCTTTCCTCATATGACCGTCCCGCCATCCCAGGGATCAATCTCGTGAACCTACGCTGCACTGCCTCAATCACAAGGATGTCCTTCTTCAAATTAAGAGACCAAAACTGTACGCAATACTCCAGATGTGGTCTTACCAGAGCCCTATACAACTGCAGAAGAACCTCTTTACCCCTATACTGAAATCTCCTTGTTATGAAGGCCAACATTCCATTAGCTTTGTTCAAAATCAACTGTTATTCTTACGACAATGCACTGAACACTATAGTTTGTTTCATTGTAAAAAATGTGTGTAGAATAAGTCTACTTCACTTAAGGTTGAGAATCAGCCAGGCGGATCACTAGGCCTCTCCTGTCACGGGAAGTGCGATTAGGCTGGTCATGTGGCCAGTGATTGGGCCCGCGATGGTTGCAGATAGAGGTCATCGGATCAAGCCAGGGGAACCCATTTAATAGGTGTTTTAGGCAGGGGACTGTAAGTTGAGGTGATGCTCCGTAACAAATTAAAGCGTATGAACCTTTTCCAGCCAGTCTCCAGCTCTGGACTCTGACCAAATCACAATTACCATTCTGACAGGCAGCAACTTAACAAGTTGGCTGCCCTCTCCATTCAGCAGTGTTTGTTTCCACCATTCTGCCTTGTTTACACATGCCAACTACCTTTCATAATTTTCATGTCATGTTACTTGAATATTTTGTACAAATTTCAATGAATTACCAGTAATATTTAGCCAAAGTAAAAGCAGGAGCAAAGCTCAGGAAATTATAATATTTGATTTGGTCACACATTCTAAGTGGCTACAGATATTGCAGGATAATAACCATCTCCCAGGGATACCGAATGATAACAGATATTCAGTTATGAGGGTTTCTACCGAAGGAGTAAATTCCTTTTGAAGTGGAAACATTTCGAAGGGTTCGTGTGTAAAAGTGCTGAAAACTGAGCAATGGTGAAACCAAATGCTAGTATGTTTCTGGTTTTCGAAAGATAGTGCATGGAAACAGGCCCTCTGGTCCAACGGGTCCACGCCGACCAGCGACCCCCGCATATTAACACCCACTCGGGACAATTTTTACATTTCCCAAGCCAATTCACCTACAAACCTGTACGTCTTTGGAGTGTGGGAGGAAACCGAAGATCTCGGAGAAAACCCACGCAGGTTACGGGGAGAACGCACAAACTCTGCGCAGACAGCACCCGTAATCGGGATTGAACCCAGGTCTCAGGAGCTGCATTCGCAGTAAGGCAGCAACTCTACCGCTGCGTCACCTTGCTGCCTTACACGGGTGCTGTCTGTACGGAGTTTGCACGTTCTCCCCGCGACCGCGTGGGTTTTCTCCGAGGTCTTTCTCGTCCTCCCACACTCCAAAGAAGTACAGGTTTGTAGATTAATTGGCTTGGTATAGATGTAAGTTGTCACTAGTGTGTGTAGGAGAGTGTTAATGTGCGGGGATCACTGGTCAGTGCGGAAACGGTGGGATGAAGGGCCTGTTTTTGGCGCTGTATCTCTAAACTAAACTAAGAAACTGCAGATGCTGGAATCTTGAGCAAAACAGAAAGTGCTGGAGGAACTCAGCGGGTCAGGCAGCAGCTGTGGAGGGAATGGAAAGATGACGTTTTGGTCCAGACCCTTCTTTAGCTTGATTGGAGTAAGGTAGCAATGTTACAAAATTTTGAGATTAAAAAAATCAAGTCTGCAATTTATCCCATCCGATAAAGCATGAAAAGAATATATAATTTGACACCTAATTCAATTTCATATCTTCAGTATTAAAAAAGTTATGACCATTTTCATACTCGGAAATTAGCATCTTGTTCCCTATTGCTTTTCCATTGACTTAACACAAAAGCTGTGATCGAGGACAGTCAAAAGCCCATAACTTTCTTAAAAATTAAGAGAACTTAAAAGAAATTTTCAGTTATTATAGACTGAAACAAATATGAAACAATCTTACTTGGATGACCTGACATAACCATATAACCATATAACAATTACAGCACGGAAACAGGCCTTCTCGGCCCTTCCAGTCCGTGCCGACCATTTATTTTCCCCTAGTCCCATCTACCTGCACTCAGACCATACCCCTCCATTCCCTTCCCATCCATATACCTATCCACTTTACTTTTAAATGTTAAAATCGATCCTGCCTCCACCACTTCTGCTGGAAGATCATTCTACACAGCCACCACTCTCTGAGTAACGAAGTTCCCCCTCATGTTACCCCTAAACTTCTGTCCCTTAATTCTCATGTCATGCCCTCTTGTTTGAATCTTCCCTACCCTCAATGGGAAAAGCTTATCCACATCAACTCTGTCTATCCCTTTCATCATTTTAAAGACCTCAATCAAGTCCCCCCTTAACCTTCTGCGCTCCAAAGGATAAAGACCTAACTTGTTCAACCTTTCTCTGTAACTTAGTTGCTGACATTAAAGCATATAATTAGTTAGTTACCCAATTGTAGCTAATTACAAAATTCAATTACTAGATCTAAACATCTATCCATTTCTTAAGAAAATATTAACTTTTTTTAAAAATTTAGTAAATTCATGGCCATTTAATTCAGCTTGCTGGTGGGATTTTATGGAACGTGATGGATTGGAACGTTGTGGTTGCGTTGAATTTAAACCCCATATCGGCAGGAAAAATACTGCCGGTTTGTATGGGGAATAAATCATCGTTTCGCAACATGAAATTTTGATTAAGGTCATCTTAACAAGCACGTTTATATGTAAAAATTAACGGCTTTCCTTTACCTGTCCCCTACGTAAAATCCGTCCCCGTTGTCGGTGTTCACGGCATTAGAAGCTAATTTTTATTTTACTCCAGCGCTGAACAAGTTGGGCGATTAAAAAAAGAAAAGTCACTTACCGGCAGTTGGAACGAATCTTCAGCAAAAGCTCGCACCCAGAGAAAATATAACACCGGAAGGCTGGGGAAAACCGCATTTTAACCCTGCCCCCCCCCCCCCCCCAAAGGCGCCAAAGTCGCGCACACGGTAAGTGACAGAACTGCAGCGCCGCTCGAGGTGAGTTTTGTAACATACCTAAGTAAGGGGAAGAAAGCTGGAAAAGAAAAGTGGGAGCTGGACAAAGCCTGGCAAGTGATGGGTGGATGCAGGCAGGTGGGATTTGTTTGGCAAATGGGTAAATGAAGTGACAATAGGCTAGAGGTGCAAAAAGAGGTCAACGGGTGTCAGATAAGGAGAGAAGCGGAGGAGTGAAATGTAAAGGTGGAGGGAGGGATATGGATGGAAAGGGAGGGAGGAGAAAGATGGGTAAAAGGAAAATGAGCGTGATGAATGTATGAAGGGAAAGGAGGAGGGTGACGGGTCGGCCATTTAGGACTGAGATGAGAAAAAACCTTTTTAGCCAGAAAGTTGTGAATCTGTGGAATTCTCTGCCACAGAAGACAGTGGGGGCCGATTCACTGAATGTTTTCAAGCGAGAGTTAGATATAGCTCTTCGGGCTAAAGGAATCAAGGAATATGGGGAAAAAAGCAGGAACGGGGTACTGATTTTAGAAGATCAGCCATGATCATGTTGAATGGCGGTGCTGGCTCGAAGGGCCGAATGGCCTACTCCTGCACTTATTTTTCCAAGCTTTCTATGTTGCTGTGTTTCTATGTTATCCCAAAATGTCACCCATTCCTTCTCTTCAGAGATGTTGCCTGTCCCGCTGAGTCACTCCAGCTTCTTGTGTCTATCTTCGGTTTAAGGCAGCATCTGCAGTTCATATAACCATATAACAATTACAGCACGGAAACAGGCCCTCTCGGCCCTTCCAGTCCATGCCGACCATTTGTTTTCCCCAAACAGTATGTTCCTTCCGACACATACTGTCCTGGGCCTCCTCCACTGCCAGAGTGAGGCCACACATAAACTGCAGGAATAGCACCTCATATCCTCTTGGGTAGTTTACAATCCCAATGGTATGAACATTAAATTCTGCAATTTCAAGTAAAGTTCAGGTCAGGTCGGGGGAAGTTCCCCCACCCCACCCACCCCTCCCCCCCCTCCCCCCCCCCCCCCCCACCATGTAATCCCGTGCTGCCTGCTACATGGTCAGATAGTCGGGGACTAAACCGTCTCCTCCACCTAGTTTGCCAGGTGAGGAGGGGGCTGTGGACCCCCAGCAGGACCAAAAACAAGACCTGTCAAAGGGCGGATGAGCTCCTAGCGAGCCAACAGCCATCCACACTTCAGTAGAAGTTGCGATCACTGTCGTACACAGCATTGTAAGGAATGATGATAAAGCACACACACACACCAAAATCCTGTACTTCCAGCGACTGAAGTCCGCAGGAACTGGAGGACAGAGATGTGTGGTGCGTCTGTCACCGTTCCCGTCGGAAACCAGCACCACTGCGTCGCTAATGTTTTCAACGACGATGAATGAATGATGAATCCCAGTGCACACCATTCCCTGTCCCCAATTCCCTTTTATCCCCACTCTTTTCCCTCCCCTGTCTCTTTCCACCAGTTTATCTCCCTCCAGTTTGACATTTCACTCCTCCTCCTCTCTCCTTATCTGACACTCTGCCTCCTTCATACCTCGAGGCTTTGTCCTGTACCCACATCTCTTTTCCCCTTACTCTGAAGTAGACCGAACCCGATACGTCATCTCCCCATGCCCTCCACAGATGCTGCCTGATTCGCTGAGTACCTCTGGCCCTAACAGAGCAGGTTCGAAGGGACAAATGAACCATGTATGCTTCTGTTTTTCATTATTACCATGGACAAGTAACTTAATCAGACAGAAAATAACAACACAGTGGGAATTTCAGATATCTGGGGAGGATTGTGAGCAAGGCGGGATTTGAACACAAATATACGATTCACTACCATAAGTGTTTTTGTTTTTTTAAGAATGCCAAAATTCACCTAAAGGCAGATTCTTGCGAAAAGAAAACCTGGTTAGTTCAGTTTATCGTTACTTGGATTCAAAGGCAACAGGATTATCGGGAAGGCTGGCTCTGTCCTGGGGGCGAAGTTGGCTTCATGGGAGGTGGTCTTGGAGGGGAGGATGCTCCTCAAACTGCGGAGCATCCTGGACAATACAGCTCACCCCCTCCATAACACACACTGGTCAACCTGAGGAGCACCTTCAGCAACAGACTGGTTCCACCAAGATGCAGCACAGAACGCCACAGGAGATCCTTCTTCCCTGTGGCTATCAAACTGTACAACTCCTCCACCTTCTGTCATGGGATAGACTGACTCCCCTCCCCAATCTTTGCACATCCCCAATCCTTTCCACTCATCACTTTAATTTCATGTTTCATGCATCTTATGATGTATGACTGTTGGTGGACCAATTTCCCCGCTGGGATAAAAAAAGTTCTATCGTATCATATCATGTAACGAGTTACAGTCTAAAGCTTTAAGCTGTACCTCGGTACACGTGACATTAAACTAAACTAGTCAGCTGCCAGTAGTTCTTTCCATGGGCTTTCAAGTTGTACTGCAAGAGCTAATAGTAAGATTAAATGAGAAGTTTGATCTTTATTTTATGAGGAGTTACGATGAGGGATTACGTGAAGACCCCGCCAGCACGCATGCGGGAGATTCTGCAAAGCAGCGGTGTGAAATCACAGATACCAGAGTAGACTAATATAGTAAGATAAGAGAGAACTTCCATACCAGTTGAACTTTATAACAGAGGGTTTTGGGAGCGGAGGTTACGTAATCCCTCATCGTAATTCCTCATGAAATAAAGATCGAACTTCAAACTGGTAAGTTCTCATTTAATCTTACTATTTTATTTCGGAGTCACGTGAGTGACTACGTGAAGATTTCAAAGCTCTGTGATTTCATGCCCTGGAACGAGTCCATGCTCACGCACTGCCATGCTAGGAAAGGAGGATGAACGTATTTCAGACATGACACTGTGCTGAAAAACAAAAAAGGTATTTATTCATACCTAAATAATATACCCCCACATTGGGTAATTTATTTAACAGAACTCAAAATTTTCCCTGCAAACGTGTCAGGAGCGGCCACGGGTTTATTATAAAAGCGTTGAAAAGTCTGTTCATTGCTCCAACCCGCTGTGGCCAGGATGAGGTCCATAGGAACTTCCATCACCCTAGCCGCCGATGTAGATGCAGCCCTGGTGGAGTGAGATTTGAAAACATTAGTATCCACCCCCGCTGCATCTAATAACACCCTTAACCATCTGGATATGGTTTGCACTGTGACCTTATGGTGAGGTCGTTTATGGCTTATGAGTAAAGCTCTCTCCGTGCCCCTAAGAGTCTTAGTGACTTCTATATATTGTAAAATATGTGTCACAATGCAGAGTCGTCTATCTGCAGGATAGGCCAGAAATTCTAATTTTTGGCCAGATGAACCGGGTCGGTCTTGTTTAAGTAACCCCTGTATTAGAAAGGTTATCTTGTCATTTGTGATGTACATGGCGTCCATGCTTAGTTTGTGTAAGGACTGGACCCGTTGTGCTGATACAAGCGCCATAATCATTACCATCTTGTATGTAAGTTTATCCAGAGTGAGCCCCGTTATTGGGTGTCCATCCTCGTAACATAGCTAAAACTATGCTTATGTCCCATGTATGGGTGTATCTGGGCCTGGGGGGATTAGAGTTAAATATACCCCTCATTAGTTTAGATACTAGTGGGTGTGATCCTATAGCCAGGTGATCACTCCCTCTGCCCAGATAATTAGATAGGGCACTCCTTGCACAATTAATGGCACTGTAACTCAATCCTTCATCGAAATGAAGGGTGGCCAGAAACCCCAGCATTTCAGTGATGGTAACTGAGTCATATGTAGTGTTCGTCCTGGTGCAGAACACTTCCCATATCCTGACATATGTCAGGTACTGTCTTCTGGTGGACTCCCTGCACGATGCTGAGATGGCATTGATCGTCCTGTCGGAGAATTCATGCGGTCATGGCACGGATGACTTTCCCCTGTCACGGGCTGTACCAACAAACTCGGCCGTTTGTTTATCTGTATGCAGGGTTCTGAGGCCATCTTTTGTACTGCTGGGAACCATGGTTGGGTAGGCCAGTCGGGAACAACCAAAATACCCGTTGCAGAGTCTTGTTTAATTTTCTGCAAGACCCGACTGATGAGGCAGAAGGGGGGAAATGCATAGCAAAACAAATCCCCCCAATGCAGCGAGAAAGCGTCCATCGCTGCTGCCCCTGGGTCTGGTTCCCAAGCAACATATGTTGGTAGTTGGTGATTTAGTCTGGATGCAAAAAGGTCGATATCTGGTGTCCCATAACGTTCTATAATATCTGTAAACACCTTCCGATCCAACATCCATTCTATGTTGTCGTTGAATTTACGTGACCTGGTGTCTGCCACTGTATTTAGCTTATCTGGAAGGTAAGTGGCTGAGATCAAAATCGCTCTTTCCAGACACCAGTGCCAGATATTACTAGCCAATTCATCACATGATATCGACTTTATTCCACCCATATGATTAATATAGGCCACCACTGTGGTATTGTCAATTTGTAACCGTACATGCAACTGGTGCATATCTGAGCAGTAGGCCCTAAGTCCATGAAATGCTCCCAGCATTTCTAGATAATTAATCCCTAGTGCTTTAAACAGGGTTAATTCTTGTGCAATCCATCTGCCACCACAACTTGTGGTGGTATTAGTTGCTCCACAACCTTTAGCACTGGCATCAGTCTGTAATGTAACCGAGGGATTCATGATAGTGATGGGGTTAGAACAATGCTGAGCATTTTCTATCTACCAGTTTTATTCTGATTTTGCTTTCCCTGGTAGTTTCATAGGCCTATCAAAATGGCCTGCATGATTTTTGAGAGCTAAAATTTTTGCTCTTTGAAGGTTTTGATAATGGAGTGGTCCAAATTGTGCTGCTGGGAACGCAGCCACTAATTTCCCAATCACTCTGGCTACCTGCCGAATGGATGGTTCCCTGATGCCAGTGAGGTTTCTGCATGCTTCTATCAAGTCCATCACTTTATTTGGTGGCAAAGTGATAGACATTTGAACAGAATCGATAGTGAACCCCAAATAATCCATGGTAGTGGAGGGTTTCAATTTTGATTTATCTGGATGAATGATAAATCCCAGCTTTTGAAAAAGATGTTTTGTGGCTGATACTGCCAATGTAGCCATCTCCAAATTCTCACCTACAATGAGAATATCATCAAGGTAAGCCATGACGATATGGTTGTGTTCCCTTAAATAAGCTAAAGCTGGTTTTAATAATTTTGTAAACAGCCTGGGTGCTGATGACAACCCGTTGGGCAAGGCTTTATACTGCCCCAGCTGTCCCATCCAGACAAATTTCAGGTATTTACGATGATCCTTGTGTATTGGTACTGAATAGTATGCATCTTTAAGATCGATGCAAGCCATATAGTACCTATCAGAAATTAGCTGTTTGACTGTGACAAACGTGTCCATTTTGAAATGGTCAAATCTATAATGATGCGGCAACCGCCATCTTTTTTGTTTTTTGTAAATATATTTGATACGAACTCTTGAGATTCTCTGGTTGTCTTCTCAATTACCCCTTTTGTGTTTAGTCTTAACAGCTCAGCATGACCTGCTGTTCTTTCTTTTTGTGAAAGTATGAACTTCCGGCTAGGCGCATGCTGAATTGGGGTGGGGAGTTCATATACAAATTCAATTTTGTAACCCTGAATACTTCCGAGTATGTAAGGATCAGAGGTAAAAGTGCTCCACACATGACGAAACAAGTGCAACCGTTCACCAACTTTTGATGAATCTAAACATGCAATGTTTTTGAGGGAACCTGACCCACCTACCTCCATGATTACCGCCGGTGTTGTGTGGGTTGTCTCTGCCCTTGTTTCTTCAGTTGTTGTGTTGCTGCGTTGTGGGGTTGGTGCATTTTCCAGGAAGGCTGGGCTGGGCCATGGTCTAAAAAAAAAGACCGCTGTGCAGGTGGGCCGGCCTTCGAGCTTTCACCACCAGATGGTCTGTCATAGTACCATTGTCTGGTGGATGTGTAGGGGTGCTGCCGCTGCTGATAGTGGGTTTTTGAGGTGCTTGGTACCTTGATCAGGCCTATAGCCTTGGCCTCCTCATCCAGGTCTTTCACCTGCTTCAGGAGGTTGTCCCCAAACAGCAGATTTGGCGGCTGAATGCTACTGCATAATCCCGCAAATTTGGGATTAAGTGCAGGCTTGATGATGCTCTTTATGTAACTGTTAATCTCAAACTGAGTATTACACAGTAATGCTAGAGCATCTTGTAGCTCTTCAGGCAAATCAACCCCAACAGCTGTCCTGGTCACTGCTGTGATTCCAGCAGCCAGCAGTATCTGGATCCTCTGGAGCTTCATCTCCTGGCTCCTCATAGATGGGCTCATGTTGCCCCAGGTGGGGCTGTTGACTGCTGGTACATTGAGAGAGTTACAGTTCTCTGGAGCGAGATATTTTTCAGCCATAGTATTAATGGCTTGCTCCTGCAGCTGGTTTGTGGCCATGTAATTTATACTGGCTGCCAGCTTTGGGTGTATCGGCAGTCCTTTTTGTGTTGGTACAGCATGTTTGTTTACCATGCCCAACAATTCTTCTGGCACCCCTAACACATTTGCCAAATGTCTCACCCTCTTCGCAGGGGAGCATTTGGCAGTCCTTGAAAGGATTCTGCCGTGGGTTTGCGAGGAGACCCACCGTGACTCTGCCCCCTGCCTAAGCAGGTCACGCTGGAACAATTGCTCCACCAACCGCTCCATGTGGGAAAGACGCCCGCCGTTGCTATCTGCGAACGGGGTGTCCTCAGGTCCGGACCCAGCTGAGTCAACGGTCCCACCCGATTTCCGGGTGGTTTTGCCGCCCAACCGCGGCGCACCAGCGGTCTTAATCGGCGAGAAGTCGGGAGCTGCTGGTAACACCTGCAGCTCTGGAGAAACGGCACGCTGCTGGCTGCTTTCCACAGCAGCCAATTCTGCCGCTGCTCTCTTAGATTTACGCGACTCCATGGTGCTTCTTCTCTGAAAAACAAAATACACCCAGTCGCCACGCTCACCAGAATGGTAAGACTTACCTTCAGTAAGTTTTTAAACTTACGCTGGAGGAGCAGCGCTCCTCCCGACTGTCGCTTCCGCAATGCGTTCGACGATATGTCGCGCATGCGTGCTGGCGGGGTCTTCACGTAGTCACTCACGTGACTCCGAAGTAAAATGGGCAAATGGTGTGTGATTTTCAACAAGAATTGTATTGTAAACTATATCAGTCATAATGAAATAGATTGCTCGAGAACGTGATAAATCTATCTCTATCACTGGCCGAATTAGCAATGTAAATACTCAGTCAATAACGAATCTTGATGTTCTAATGTTACTCATTTACACTGGCCCATTTTTCCTACACACTAATTAATGGAATGACACCAGTGCATCATTTATTGCAGTCTGCTCCTGAGATTCAGTACCTCAACAACATTAATATGCTCAGATTTGATTCACAGATGTTATGGGCGGTGATTCTCGAACGATGGCTAAGTGGATGCTGCACAATCAAAAAGCCGGTGTTAAATGACCCGCGTCTTCAAGACAAAATGTTTCATTTCAAATGCTGTGTCCAGTCACTTCAATTCCTCTGTCAATGCTGTGACATTTTGCAAATGACCCCACACTAGCCAGACGAAGGAAGGTTTACTTTGTACTTTTGGTGAGGACACGCTGGAGGAACTAAAATACAATGCCTATCCTCCAGTTGGTGGGATATTTTCAGTTTTTTTAATCAACCCCTGTTTGAACACACAAATCCATTACTTCTCAGTAAATGACACTCCAAAGGCTAGGAGCATGAACAAAACAGTCTGCAAATGAAGCAATGTTTTCAGACCCAGACTAAAATTTATTGCAACAGTCTAAAAAGAGGCAAAAAATGATTGATCACAATGTGATAGAGCACATTGGCGAATACATGCAGATTCATTTGGCTTGCTAATGATAGCTTCAGACTCTTGTACAGCTCCACACTCACCGGACCTCAGCAGTGACTACAGTAGACTTCTAAAGGACATTACTGATTACCAGGGATGATAACAGATATTCATGTGAGGATGGTACAGTGACATAGCGGTAGAGTTGCTGCCTCCCAGCGCCAGATACCCGGGTTCCATCCTGATTACTGGTGATGCCTGTACAGAGTTTGTACGTTCTCCCCGTAACCTGCGTGGGTTTTCTCTGGGTGTTCCGGTTTCCTCCCACATACCAAAGACGTACAGGTTTGTAGGTTAATTGGCTTGGTATAATTGTAAATTGGCCCTCGTGTGTGCAGGATAGCTGGTCGGCGCCAACTCGGTGAGCCATGGCAAGACTATCTCCACATTATTCTAAGATCCAACAACCATTGAATGCAGCCTTTGATGAAAGCCAAGGATCTTCTTCAAACACTATATGTAAATACTTTGGAACAATATGAAAGGAGTGGCTGTTATTCAACTTTCTCCCATTCTGCAGCTTCAGTGTTTCCCGTAATGCAAATGGAACTAAAACACTTTCATCCAGTTTTACCCAGCGATAGTGGTACAGTTTACAGTTTATCAGTTTATTATTGTCATGTGTACCGAGGTACAGTGAAAAACTTATGTTGCGTGCTAACTAGTCAGCAGAAAGACAATACATGATTACAATCGAGCCATTTACATTGTATAGTTCAATCAAGGATGGTGTGAGAGTCACCAAAGAGGTAGATAGTAGTTCAGCACTGCTCTCTGGTTGTGATAGGGCCATTCAGATGCTCGATAACAGCTGGGATGAAACTATCCCTGAATCTGGAGGTGAGCGTTTTCACAGCTTCTCTACCATTTGCCTGTGGGAGAGGGGAGAAGAGGATGTGGCCTGGATGTGACCCGTCCTTGATGATGCTGCTGGCCTTGTAGAGGGAGGTTGGTTTGTGTGATGGTCTGGGCTGCATCCACAATTCGCTGCAATTTCTCTCGATCTTGGATGGAGCTGTCCCCAAACCAAAACAAGCTGTGATGCATCCTGATAAAGTGACAATAAGGGGTAGAACAGACAGTGGTGATCCCCAAAATTATGAGGGAAGCAAATGTCGTTCAGAGCAGGAATCCCCCCCTGAATTTGCCCGCCTTTACCATTGCGGATTTGTGGGGGGTTGTCCACATTTAATGTATGTGCTTTGGGTGAGCGACTCGGGGGAGGGAAGTGATACAAATCACATGCAGTAGATGTGTGACCAGTTGTAGGCAAGGCAGACAACAGGTTTCATAAAGCAAAGTTCAGCTTGTTCACGGAGCACACAGATCCCTGCGCTTGAGAAGCTAATTACACTATCTGCAGCTCAGCTTGCCCAGGCTGCTCTTCCAACCAAGCAACCTGCATTAGTGAAAGAAAGTAAATCAAACAACTGGGATTCATCCTCTTATCCGCATGGATGGGAAAGCTGAAAGCTGGTTCAATGTTCAATTACTCTGATCAAAGATGCAGGACCATTGAAAGTCGGTCTTCACTTATGAAAAGCAAATGGTACATTGTGGGATGACACAGACGTCTATTCATCCTGTTAGTCTGTGCAGGATCGTTCAAAGATCAATTGCCCCTAGCTTATATTTTTCATCCTTCATCATTATCTCATTTCTTTCTGAAGATAATTCAAAAGTGTACCCACCACCCTAACGTAAACTGCGTTCTAATTCTACCCACGCATTCTTCATATAGGCTTTTCCTCACATTTTCTTCGATTTTGCAGCCATTTACATCAACTGAAACAGTTTGGAAGAATGCATGCAACAGGAATGTGCCTTTCAGCCTTTAACATTTCAATAAGACCCTGGTTGATTAAATTCCTCACCCTAACCCCAAATTCTTCGATCCCCATTAGGGCGGCCTGGTGGCGCAGCAGTTGCCAGGGTCCCGGGTTCCATCCAAACTAGGGATGCTGTCTGTACAGAGTTTGTACATTCTCCCTGTGACCACGGTGGAATCCTCTCACACTCCAAAGACGTACAGGTTTGTAGGTTAATTTGGCTTTGATAAAAATTGTAAATTGCCTGATGTGTGCAGGATAGTGCTAGTGTACGGGGATCGCTGGTCGGCCCAGACTTGGAGGGCCGAAGGGCCTGTTTCTGCTCTGTATCTCTAAACTAAAACTAAACTAAGCACACAGTCCTCCGTAACTTTAGGCTTTAGAGATACAGCACAGAAACAGGCCCTTCAGTCCACCAAATCTATGCTGCTCACTCATCACCCCGTATGCTAACACTATCCTACACACTAGGGACACTTTTGTCATTTTACCAAAGTCAATTAACCTACATACCGGATTCCATCTTTGGAGTGTGGAAGGAAACCAGTGCACCTGAAGAAATCCCTCGTGGTCACAGGGAGTAAAGTACAGACAGCACCAATGGTCAGGATTGAACCCGGATCTCTGGCACTGTAAGACAGCAACTCTACCACTGTGCCACAATGCTGGAAGTTGTAACTAATGCATTAGCTGCCCCTTGTAATTATGGCTTTCCCAGTACTGGTCTTGTGACTGAGGACGTTTGATCATTTGTGCAGTAGTTAGCAAGATCATCATCATTATGACGGATTCATAAACACACATCTGTGTGCTTGGTCTGGAAAAGATGGGGGCAAATGCACTGAAGTAATTGGATCAAGTCAACCTAATGCTGCTGAAGATATTCCCTGCTGGTACATATACTGGGAAAGGGATGAGAGGTCTTCTGGTATTTGTCCTTCTGGAGAGATCTGTTTTCTCCAGGTGCTCCGGTTTCCTCACACACTCCAAAGAGATTTGGCTTTCTTCAGAAAACACAACTAGAAAACTCTGTGAATGGAACTTCTGAATGGGAATGGTTTCCTCTCGCTGAGAAAAAGCCTTGAAATGTGGGCTGCCTACGGCTTGATGCTGCAACTATGAAGTGGTTTACAAATGGGGGGATGCACAATTGGAGGGTTACAGCACACCATTCACCTTTGGCCCAACGTGGTGGGCGGTTTGGTCCCTTTAATATCCTGGCTGACAGTTTCATGATCTAATTTTTGCTTTTGGAAGGAAGCAAGGAGTTCCCCAAAAAGTCACATCAGCAACTGAGGCTGTTCTCAGTAATCATTTGCCGGCTGCCTTGCCCATGCTCTCTGCTTGACTCTGGCAGCTGAGGTGGAACATGAAGGACGAATAGCCACAGTGAAGATTCAACACAGCAACGGCAATTTTACTGTCTTTACCTTTCCAAAGTATCTTTGCTTTTAGATAGGCACAAAAAGCTGGAGTAACTCAGCGGGTCAGACAACATCTCTGGAGAAAAGGAATAGGTGATGTTTCGGGTCGAGACCCTTCTTCAGGATTTCACTTTAGTTTAGAGATACAGTGCGGAAACAGGCCCTTCGGCCCACTGTGCTCCTACTGACCAGTGATCACCCATACATCAGTTCTATCCTACACACTAGTTCAATTTACAGAAGCCAATTAACCTACAAACGCACACGTCTTTGGAATGTGGGAGGAAAACAGAGCACCTAAAATAACCCACGCGGTCACAGGGAGAACGTACAAACTCCATATGTACCACATATGTAGTCCAGGAATTGAATCCAGAACTCTGGTGTTGGAAGGCAGCAACTCTACTGCTGCACCACTGTGTCGCCCTCAAGGACAGCACTCTCAGAAGGAACATTGACTCGGCAAAGACCGTTCAAAAGATTAAAGCTACAATGAACACAAGGACACAATAGCATTAATTTGTGTCCATCTTCACAATAAAATAGGGAGTAGGAATAGACCACTTGGCCCCTCAAGTATGTCCCACTATTGAGTTTGGTCATGGCTGATCAATTCTGGCCTCAGCTCCCTTTCTATGCCATTTCAACACAATTCTCAATATTTATCTAGTTACACCTTGATTATATCTTGTGGTCTAGCCTCCACCACCCATGGGAACAGAGAGTTCCGCAGACTCACTACACTGAGAGAAGAATTCAAAATGCCGGGAGTGCAGATAAGCAAGACTACATTTCATCCTTCCGGAGTGATCTTTCGTAGTTAAATAAGCCAACAACACAATATCATTCTTGGACTTAAACTGTCAAACTACTGACATTTACAGCAGGTTGCAAGCATACAATAATCGAGTACAATCTCAAAGTGATCTACATTTATCTTCAAGGTGTTTGAATCAACAAGATATTCAATAAGTGATGGGCCGGGCCCTACGCTGGAAGCGTAATGTTTTTAATCCTTCAAAGCCGGTGAAATTAAGGAGTGAGTTACTGTGAACTATGACTACATTGTCTTCATCACAGATGATCCGAAACACTGCTCTTCAATTTTTAAACTGATATGTTCTTTGAAAATATTTTGCATCTTAAAAATGATGGATATATATTAAACGGCCCAAGCAGATTAATGATAGAAGGCGAGGCATTGAAGTAGTGCAAATCACTGCGGCTGAACTGCTGAAATATTGTTTTTTTATTTATTCTTTAGATCGTAGTTCGTGATTCTATTCCAAACATTTCGAGTTTTATGGTAGGAGCTCTGTTCCCAATGCAACTGGATATATTTCCATATTTCTATAACTGCAAGAAATTGCAGCAAATTGTGGATGCAGCCCAGACCATCACACAAGCCCACCTCTCTTCTATTAACTCCATGTGTACCTCACGCTGCTTCGGCAAGGCCAGCAGCATAATCAAGGACGGGTCACACCAGAGAGCAGAGCTGAACTACTATCTACCTCTTTGGTGACCCTCAGACTACCCTTGATTGGACTTTGCTGGCTTTACCTGGCACTAAACGCTATTCACTTATCATGTATCTGTACACTGTAAATGGATCGTTGTAATCATGTATTGTCTTTCTGCTGACTGGTTAGCATGCAACAAAAGTGTTTCACTGTACCTCGGTACACGTGACAATAAACTAAACGGAACTGGACATTCCCAATCTAAATGCTCCAACATTAATCAGAATGTGAACAGGATAGGCATCCTTTCGAATGAGAATTGTCTTTGGAATTAAAAATACCCTTCATAAACTGGGATATTAAAGGGTGAGATCCAACAGAATGTTGTTCCGACCCCAGCCATAAGTATAATGACAGGGCACTCCTGGCACTATTGATGGCACTATAGCTCAACTCTTCATCAATATATAGCGTTGACAGAAACTCTACCACATCCGAGATGCGTGCCGTGTGGTATGTTATGTTCCCCCGTAAACAGAACACCTCCCATTTCCAGACATGAGAGATGTACTGTTTTTTGGTACTATCCCTCCAGGCCGCAGTGATCACATCCACGGTACGATCGGATAGTCCAAGCCCCAGGTATGGCCTCCTTAGAATCTGCAACTCAATAGATCAATACGGTCATGTAATGGATGTTGCTCCCCAGTTACAGGGTGCACCAGTAGGTTACTACGTTTCGGGACCGTCATAAGAGGCTGTGTTATTATTCCCAAAACGAGTGGGAACCATGGCTGTATAGGCCAGTCGGGTACGACCAAAACTCCTGAGGTGGAGTCCTGCTTGATCTTGAGCAAGCACTGACTGATGAGGCAAAATGGGGGAAATGCATATAAAAACATTCCAACCCAGAGTAGCGAGAATGCATCTACTGCTACTGCCCCTGCGTCGGGTTCCAATTAAACATACTTTGGTAACTGGTGATTGAGTCTGGATGCAAACAAATCGATATCTGGCATCCCATACCGAGCAACAATATCATTAAATACATCATGATTCAACATCCAATGTGTTGTCATTGAATTTGTGTGACCTGGTGTCTGCCACCATGTTGAATCTACCTGGTAGGTAGATAGCTGAAACCCAAATGTTTCTTGTAATACACCAGTGCCAAATAAGGTTAGCCAATCTATCACAAGATTCCGACGATTGCACCCATGTGATTAACATACGCCACTGCCGTAATGTTGTCAATCTGAAGCCGAACATGCAAGTGACGCATACTCAATGAAGTTCTCAATCAGAAATTTACTGGAGCAACTCGAAATGTTCACTATCCACCACTGCACTTCAGCAATGGCTTCAGCTGGTAATTGCATGGGCCTGTCAAAATGACCTGCATGTATCCTGAGTGCCTGCTCCTTTGCACGTTGTAAATTTTGGTAATGCAAAGGTCCAAACTGGAAAGGCAGCCACTAATTTGCCACTCATGCTGGTCACATGTCGAATTGAAGGTTGCTGCTCCACCATGAGCTTGTTACAGCCTTCAATTAAGTCTAATCTCTTGCCCCTGGGCAGAGTCACAGACATACAAGTTGAGTTAATGGTGAATCCCCAATAACTCTAACTGGTATCAATTTGGATTTAACTGGATGGATGAGAAACCCCAATCCATCCAACATTAGTTGAACAGCTGAAACAGATAATTCAGCTGCTTCCCGAGTCTTCCCTATGATAAAGATATCATCCAAATAAGCCATTACAATATGACTCTGAGCCCAGAGTAGCCCCAGCACTGGTTTTAACAGTTTTGTAAATGATCTAGGGGCCGAGGTTAACCCATTAGGCAATGCTTTAAATTGCCATAATTGCCTCATCCAGCTTACCTTCAAATATCTCCGATGATCTTTATAAACAGTCACTGAATAACATGCATCTTTAAGATCTATACATGCCATATAACATCCTCTGGAAATCAGTTGGCAGTAACAAAGGTTCCCATTTTGAAATGTGTATACTGCACAAAGGGATTAAGGCTCGTCAAGTCAAGGATGATTCGACATCCCCCATCCTTCTTTGGCCTGGGAAAAATATTAGACATGAATTGGTGAGATTGGTGAACCGTCTTCTCAATTACCCATTTTTTGTATAACTTTTCAATTTCAGCTTGTACCTCCAAATTCTCTTGTTGTGAAAATACCAATGTCCGGCTTGGTGTATGCTGTGTGCAAATCGGTAAGGAATTCAATTCGAAATCCTTGTATACTGTGCAGTATAAACAAATCTGATGTCATCCCAAACCATTCCTTCAAGAACAAGTGTCATCTCCCCCAACCTGTAGGTGATCCCCACTTAACATATTCCGACAAGAACCAGACCCACATACCTTCATGGTTTTTTGGGGGTGAGGTCATGTTCGCCCGTGCCCCTGTTGGAATGCACCAGCTGCGCATATTTGTGAATGGCTGGCTTGATCCTTGACCTGAACCGGTTTCAGCGAACCGTTTGTAGGTGTGTTGCCGCTGAAGCAAGGTTTTGCTGGTCGTCGGTGCTTTGACGAGTCCGATCGTTCTTGCCTCGCCGACCAGCTCCTTGACTCTTTTTGAGAGATCTTCACCGAACAGCAGATTCAGTAGCTGGATATTGCTGGGTTTGCACAGAGCCGCAAACTTAGGGTTGATAGTAGGGCGGATGGCACTCTTTCTCAGGGAATTTATCTCAAAATGCGCATTGCACATGAGGGCCAGGACATCCTGCTGTACATCAGACAGGTGCCCTCCATCCACCGACCTGGCGAACGCTGTAATGCCCGAGGCGAGCAGCTTCAGTACCCTCTGAAGCTTCATTTCATGAGCTTTGATACCTACGCCCATGTGACCCCAGATGGCGTGGTTAACAGCCGGCACCTTGAGCAGGACACAGTTAGCAGGTGTCTCATATTTTTTGGACTTTTCCTCTATAGTATACTCTTGAGGCTGGTGTGAGGCCAGGTAATTTATACTCGCGGCCAACTCTTCACCCAGCGGTTCCCCTGTTTCTGTGGGGACAGTAAGTCTTGCTGCCAGGACTGGTACCTCTGGCTCATGCCTTTCATCCCTTAGGGTAAGCTCCATGGCTAAACCCACGGACTCGGCGTCAGAATAAAACTTACCCCGCATGCTCTCCTCCTCCGAGAGGGAGACATTAAACAGCCCTGTTACAGGTGTTGCTGCCGCGGGGCCCCGAGGAGACCCGCGCTGACACAACTCCTCCTGTTGGAGCGTATCTTGGTGGAGCATCCTCTCCATTAGGAGCTCCATCCTGGACAACCATGCAAAGACGTTATCCATTAGCGGAGGGGAACCCTCCCGGTCCGACTCATCTGAGTGTACGGGCCATGCAGACTTTTTGGTGGCCGCCCGTTACCCACACTCCCGCGGTCTTCCGCAGCTACTCTCCTGGCTACTCGCCTTGACTTCACCTTTGACCCTTTCTCCATACTCGAACTTGCTCCTGAAACAAGAATTACCAAGCGCAGAAAACGACCTCCGACTAAGTTTGACACTTACCTGAGGGTTTTTAAAATTTACCGCTGGAAGAGCGATGCGCCTCCCAGCCGGTCGCTGCGCCATGCGTCAAACGTAATGACGCGCATGCGGGCTGGCGGGGTTCTTCTTCACGGAATCACTCACGTGACTCCAAAGTAAAATAAACTATTTCATTGTACCAAGGTACATATGACAATAAAGTATTATTGAATCATTGAAGGTAGACCAGCATTTTTGTCTACCTTCGATTTTCCAGCATCCGCAGTTCCTTTTAAACATTGAATCATTGGATCTCATTTAGGGCAAGGTTGACAGAGTGAAGCTGTGACCGTTGCTTTCTCTTGCTGGAATATCTGGAACCTGGAAGTATCAGGATAATGGATCAAACATTTAAGATCAGAACAAACCTGTTCCATTAAAAGCCATGTCTCTCTTTTTGAGTATATTTAAAACAGACAGCTGTCTAACTTCACGGGTGAGGCAGCATCTATGGAGCGAAGGAAATAGGCAACATCTCGACCCGAAACGTTGCCTATTTCCATTGCTCCATAGATGCTGCCTCACCCGCTGAGTTTCTCCAGCATTTTTGTCTACCTTCAACTTTGCAGCATCTGCAGTTCCTTCTTAAACAGCTGTCTAACTTCTACTTGATTGTCTAAAGAAGGTTGCCTGTGTACATCTAACTACAGATGCTGCTTGGTCTGCTGAGTTCTTCCAGCATTTTGTCTTCTGCTCAAGGCTAATGCTTGCCTGCCTGGTTTCATTTTGCTGCTATCATGGAGCTATGCAGCTCAGAAATCAACTGAGGGCCGACCTTAGTTGCCCAAATACCTCAATCACATTTCAAGAGTCAAGACTGTTTTATTGAGATGTGTCCCAGATAGAACAAATAAATTGTTACTTGCAGCAGCACAACAGAATATGTAAATATGTTCACATATTGGGTCGGTATGCTTCTCTGTCTTGCGTTTAAGTGACTTGCCTAAATAACTTGTAATCATTGTAATTGCATCACTTTCCACCATTATCTCTGGCAGCGGGCTCAGATGTCCTGAAAAATATATGTTGGGCTCAAAAACTATGAATCATCCTTCCAGTCCCTAACTTACTGGAGGTGTGGAAAGGTACCTCCAGGACCAGATTTTGATGCTTTATCAGGGAGGCTCATGCCCATTAGTTGCAGCTTGTTGCTACCCTCCATTAATACAGAAACCAGGCTTTCGTCCCACCTGCACCATGCCAACTGCAATGACTACCCAGGTTAGGCCCACATTTCCCCCTTGCCTTCCCGATCCAAGTCTCTGTCCAAATGCCTTTTAAACATTTTAATTGTATCTGCCTCCTGGCAGATTGTTCCAGATATTCACCACCCTCTGTGGAAAAACCTGCCCTTTAAATCTCTCCCCTCTCGCCATAAACCTGTGCCTTCTTGCGCTGGATTTCACTGTCCCCCCCAAAAAAAGATTCTGACCATCTAGTCTATCTATGTCTCTTAATTATATAAACCTCAACTTCCTATGTTCTGGTGAGTATAAACCCAGCCTATCCAATCTTCCCTAATAACTCCAGGCCTAAACAATCATATTCAATTCCTCGGCCTCTGAAATATAAAGCCTTTTTCATTACCATATCCGCCTGTGTTGCCACTTTCAGGGAGCTATGGACTTACACCTCATTATCTCTCTGCCCATCAATGCTCTTAAGGTTCCTGCCATTTGCTCAATAAGTCTACCAGCATTGGACTTCCCCAACTGCATCACCTCACTCTGGTCTGGATTCATTTTCATCTGCCACCCCTCTACTCAACTTTCCAGTTGATCGAGGTCCCACTGTATTCTTAGACAATCTTCTTTGCTATCCACAACTCCACTAAGTTGTGTATGAGTTTTAAATGAAGTGATATTTTCATTTTTAATGAAACTTTATTGACAAAGAACATGGAACAGAACAGTATAGGACACGGCCCGTGAGTTCATGAAGTCTCTACCGACCGTGACGCCGACTTAAACTAACCCCTTCTACCAATTTGTTCCATCGCTCTCTATTCCCTGCATCTTCATGTGTCTATCTAAAGGTTTCCTGAACATCACTGTTGTAAAGGCTTCTACTCCGTCCCTGGCAGCAGGTCCCATGCATTTACCAATCTCTGTGTAAATAAAACAATAAATAACATAAATAAAACAGAACCCGCCGCCAGAGAGAGGCAGTACGGTGGTGCAGCGGCAGAGTTGCTGCCGTACAGCGCCAGAGATCCGGGTTCAATTCTGACTACGGGTGCTGTCTGTCTGGAGTTTGTACGTTCCACCCGTGACCGGGTGGGTTTTCCCCGGGTGCTCTGGTTTCCACCTACACTCCAAAGATATACAGGTTTGCAGGTTAATTGGATTTGGTAAAAATTGTAAATTATCACTGGTGTGTAGGATAGGGCTAGTGTTTGGGAATCGCTGGCCAACGTGGACTCGATGGGCCAAAGGGCCTGTTTCCGCTCTGTATCTCTAAAAAAAAACTTCCCCAGCACATTTCCTTTAAACATTCCCCCCCTTCTTCTTCTTCTTCTTCTTCTTGCATTTGACATTTCCACTTCAGGAACAGGTCCAGGCTGTCTACCTTATCTATGCCTAGCATAAACTTTATAGATTTGCATCAGGACACAGCCTCCAACATTCCTGAAAAATCAAACCGAATTTCTCCACCCTCTCCTTACAGCTGATACCTCCTAATCAAAGTAGCATCGTGGTAAACCACTTGTGCACCTTCTGCAAAGCCCCCACATCCTTCCTGTAACAGGCCAACCAGTCCTGCACACTATGCTCCAAATACTGCCTAACTACCACGTGACTTCCTGTTTGTTATCGTCAATGCCCCTGACTGATGAAACATACTATACGCTTCTTTCCCACTTTGTCTACTTGTTTTCATCTACTAATGACGGCTGGCATCTCCAGTGGAGATGTAGACCATTACCACGGCATTAAGGTTTCATTTAAATGCATTCATCTAATTAGGTACAGGCTCCCTGCCTCTTCTCCTGGGATAACTTGGTATTGTAGATGTGATCCAATGCTCAAAAGAACACCATTCCCTGCCAAGTTACTCACCATCCAAAATTGGACGTATATCATCGTGGCTGGGTTAAAACCTTGGCAATCTCTATGCTATTAAACTGTGGGAACACATGCACCACACAGAGTGCAACATTTCATGAGTAAAGGGCCTGTCCCACTGTACGGGGTTATTCAAGAGTTCTCCCGAGTTTTCCCCTGATTCCAACTCGGAGAATGTATGTAGCGGGTCCATCGGAATTCGTGGATGTCTCGAAGCGGCTCGTAACGCAAACGGTAGGTACTCGGGAAATCCGGTAAACACGTGAGGTTTTTTCAACTGTGAAAAATGTTCACAAGTAAAAAAATACTTGTGATGGAAAAAATTGTTACTTTTTACTCGTACGAGCTGCTACGAGACATCCACGAATTCCGACTGACCCGCTACGGACATTCTCCCAGTTCGAATCGGGGAAAACTCGGGAGAACTCTTGAATTACCTCGTACAGTGGGACAGGCCCATTCACCTGAAGGGGGATTAAAAATGGGCAATAAATGATGTGCCGGAATTAAAGCCTACATTTCATGTCACAATAATACAAAGGATGACATCAATGTAGACACACGAGGTCAAGGAAAGCAGCTCTTGAAACATAATGAATGAATGGATGCTCACTCTCGGCAAGCCTGTGTGATTTTGAATAGACATGTACTGATCAAATGTAATTATCAATGCATTACTTCACAAAATTGGTGACAAACCCATCATTTCCTCTGTGGGATTCCTGCCGATATTACTTATTATACTGTGATTGGAAGACAGGTATTCCAGGATGACATTTTGCAACCTTAAATCAAATTTAACATTTAAAAACAAATATTGAGATTTTTGAAATTGGTTCAGGATATTGCTTCACAGCTCTCACTTTGTATATGAATAGCAGACATCTGAAGGTCACATGCTTTTACCAAGCTTTCTCAAGATTGGCTGTCGTGCATAATGATGACAGATGTAGTACAATCTTTCTTTTGTTGCCTTGTTACTTCAACCTGGGAACAGTTTTGATGTCAGCTGGAGTAATTTGTGTCGTTTTTACTGCTTAGTCCTCTCATCCGGGGAGAACTAATGGCGAGAGGACCAGAATCCCTGAAGGCAAATAATTAAGTCGATCGCAATGGTACAGTGTCTCGCTCATAACTGTAAAACACGAACACGTCAATATTTAGCATCCTCTATTGTGAAGGCTTTGAAAATACCAAGATGTTGACAGTAATCACATAGAGAGACGAGTGCGTGGTACGAGCTGAGAGTTTTAGCAGCTGAGGAGCTGCTGTAATGCTGTTGGCCAAGTTAGTCAAACGATTTCAAGTTAATAGAGGTACACAAAGAATAGCAATTGCAAAACAGCTCCCGGACAATCATAAAACCTAGCTGGCGATAAGAAGGGGCAAGATTTACAGGTGATACCATTGCAATCACATGAAGCGAGGTCTTATTTAAGACTGGAGGCATCTGTTTAATGGTCCTCCTGACATGCTGGAAATATAATTGTACAGGAAGAATGAGCAGGTCCTTGAACCCATACATGAGAGGATAGGAGGTTGGTTAAGGGTGGGGAACACGACAGACTGCAGTTGACAACATCATTAACTGGAAAATATTGTAGCGAGCCAAAGAAGAGCATGATTAAATGAGTAACTGAATGGATACAACTTCAACTGAGAGTGTGGGTCAGTGGTTGAAGATGCGGAAAGTTAGACCATTTAAATCAGTTATTTTTGGGTTGGATAAATCCAAATGTTTTATTTTTGTTGCAACAGCAGCCCTACTTTACATGGGTAATGATATTCTAGTCATGTCATAAAGAGTGGGAATTAAAAATGTCAAGGATGAAACAATGATTGGCATGGGTTCATGGGCGGAAATCACTTTTAAACCATGGGGGGGACACAGAGAGAGAAGGCTTAGAGGGGAGAGAGGGGAGAGGGAGAGTGGGCAGAGAGGAACGATCGCACGTTATAACGTGCCGCCAACCCGTTCTGACCGCTGCCGCCACAGCCAAACACCGCCCCCCCCCGGCGCCGAACAACCCACCCACCACCCCCAACCCCCTTTCATCCTTCTTCACGATGGCCCTGTGATGTCGCGGCTCTGACAATTCAAGGGGCCTACACGGGTAACAACACCAAGAGCAGCGCCAGGCCGCTGTGCTCCCCGACTCGACATGCCGCCTAACTGACACGTGCTCCGTTCTGCGCTGAACTTGCTGCGGGCCGGGTATAATCTCGTGGCGGGACGGGTGTGGCCCACAGGCCATAGCTTGGAGACCCCTGATGTACACATACACACGTACGCATGATACGGTAAATACAGTTAGCACTGGCTTACTTGGGAAGAGTGTAGCGGGAGCTTCCTTCTGTGGAGGGTGGGAGCACTCAGGGGGGTAAAGGGGCTGGAGAATAGGCCTAAGTTACGTTTCGACACACAAGAAAACATGGGGGGGGTTGTCCCCCTTCTCTCAAAACATGGGGGGGACACGCCCCCCACGCCCCATCATTTCCGCCCATGCATGGGCTAGAATGGTTGGCATGGATGAAAATACCGTGGAAATCAGGTGACCATCTTTCACATCAAATTGCCATCAAAGTAGCTTCTCCACTGATAGTCAAAATCTCCTTTATTCGGGGTCTTGGTGGAAGGGGTTAAAACAGATGTATTCGGGGTTATTTGGGGCGGCACGGTGGCACAGCGGTAGAGTTGCTGCCTTACAGAACATGCAGCGCCGGAGACCGGGGTTCGATTCTGACTACTGGAGCCTGTCGGTACGGAGTTTGTGCGTTCTCCCCGTGAACGTGTGGGTTTTCTCCGAGGTCTTCGGTTTCCTCCCACACTCCAAAGACGTACAGGTATGTAGGTAAACTGCCTTGGTGAATGTACAAATTGTGCTGAGTGTGTGGAGGACAGTGTTGATATGCGGGGGTCGCTGGTGGGTGCGCCTATTTCCGCGCTGTACCTCTAAACTAAACTAAAACTAGGATGTCATGCCGCTCATTATGTACATTAACTGCTTCTACACTCACATCAGGTGTTTGCAAGGGAGCTCCAACACACATCCCAAGCCAATATTCAATCAGGCTATTTTAGGCTGTGGGCCGAACATCGAAAATGTGTCTAGAATTTGGCTTTCGTGACCCATCTCTGTGATCCACTTGAACTTTGGCACAGATTTAGAAAAATGTAAATGAGAAGGAAGTCATAACTCATCAGTGCCAAAAGTTGCACATTAATTAATTAAGCTAATTATAAAATTAGATCAAAAAAGTAAGCGCCATCTATTGTTCAATGCCCATATTACACCATGGGGAGCCTATTTCCGTGTTGCAGTCTATTTAAACTATATATTATTATACCATATATATATGTATATATATATATATGTATGACTTGTGAATATAACTGGAGTTATACCTAATTATATATAATTATATTGTATAAAAATAATATCATTAATATAATTGTGAGTGTGTATTTTGAATGAGTCTGCCGCAGAGGCCCACCTCCTGAATCCGCCTAATTAATGGGTGAGGGCAGTTCCTGTGGGTTCCCCCGTTTACTGAACCCCACTGACTGCCAGTGGGCAGAGAGGGGGTCATGGCAGTAGTGGGACTGGGAGAAGGCTAAGCCATCTTCCACTGAGAGAAAAATGCCTAACCCTAACCCTAACTCGCCCCCCTTCCAGAGTAGCCCGCTGCTGGAGCTGGAGCCACTTTGGGACCAGCTGCGGGCTCCATAAGTGTGGCCGCTCAGCGAGTCCACCTCGGCGAGCATGCCCTTCTGGATCATCATGGTGATGATGGTGCGGAGCATGCCGCCCGGGCGGCCTTCTGCACCCCCATAGCGCCGGCTCCGTCAGTCCGCCCGCACGCTCGCTGCAACAGCGGCAGGCGGATCATTCGCAGTATCCACCGGCCGGACGACCGACTGATCGACTGACTGACCGACTGACTGGACCAACCGACCGACCGACCGACTTCTGACTGGCTGACCTTAATCCTAATCCTAACCCTAGCTTTCCATTTTTATTTATCTTTTTTATTTACCAGTTCACATCATATGTGAACTGTTAAATAAAAATGATAAATATAAATGACAAAACAAAATTATCAGCAAGGTTAAAATTACATTTATTCCTTCGAAACCTCGCTGTTGTTTTGATGTAATTAGGAGGCATCCATGATCCCAGAGAGCTCGCTGCCTAGCTACCTTGAAATAAAGCGCGTGATTGGTCAATTGGCGTCCGATGCAATGTCAATCGTGCATTGATTGGACAATTACTACTCGGAAAATTGGAGTTTTTTCTCGTATTTAAAAAATATGTGCAGGTTTTGTTCTTGCCGAGTTTCAGATATGATTTTTTTTTACACAATATGTTAAAAATTCAGGTAGTCACATGATTTGGGTCACGAACTTAAACGAAAAAGCACCTAGGCCCATGGCCTATTTTCTGCCACTGCTGCCCCTTGTTCCATTTTACGCTGGTAGCCAGGACATAACCCATGCATAGGCAAAACATCTCCAATTGCATTTGCCAGGGGACACTCATCTATATTCTTACAAGACAGGCTATGTTATACATTTAGGCTTGGTTAATTTATTTTCCCAAGTTGAATAGCGACACGGGCTCCCCCCTGAAGGAATCTCAAATGTACTAAGGGTTGTGGAGGTGGGGTTGACTAGCTAACTACAGTGGGAAGTAACGCTACAAAGCAAAATCATCATTGCTTCACAGGCATCCATCTCTGGTGTTCCATCAGATCATGGCTTGCTATTCACTGAAATAAGACCTATTCACTAATTAAACACGACATTACCTCAGGGATTTTGACTTTCTTTGGGTTGCACATAACTTTGGCAATGAAATCAAAGTGCAGTTGTGGTCATGGTTTTTCTGCTTCCAACACCTTCCCTACACTGAGCTTTTAATAGCCCAAACAAAAGCTCTACAAAAATACATTAAGCAAGGCAGGGCCCACAAAGGTATTGTAATGGGCATGGGTGAAAGGTCCCTTGGACACTTAGTCGATTCAGTCAGTGATAACTGAACACATGATTAATGTGGGGCCATGTGAACAGGAGTGCTGTCTGACAGAGATGCTGTCTGTCCCGCTGAGTTACTCCAGCTTTTTGTGTCTTTCTTAGCGGGTACTCCAAATCTTGCTTCACATTCTACACACCTCCCAACCTCCATTCCACCGTAATGTCTTGCCATCAGCGATTGGAGGTTCCCTCAGAATGTGCTGAGTTTGCAAAGATAAGTTAACCAGAGCTAAAGTGTGCAACATAACTGTATCTTTATTTCTACAAGACAAGCCATGTGAAGGAAGCCCCTTAAGTACTCAGGATGGTGCCACGTGGAGACAAAGTGCCTACCCTTTTTGTTGTCTCATTAACATCTCAGCTTCCTTGAAGTTGACACAAATGGAGGCAACCGCAAAAGATAAAGAAGGAATCAAACAAATTTTTTTTTTGGTGAAGCTTTAGCAAATCTCCCATCGGAGTTACATGCATTTGGCAAAATTTGAAATATCTGAATAACAGTTTAATTGAGACCCTCATTGAGCACGAGCGATCGCAAAGCCTTTGTGGTAACCATTTTAAAAAGCAACGCTTCACCTAAAGACACAAATTCCATTGTGGGACCAAGTTTTTATTTCAAACACCATAGTGCTGACATTGTATTTCTGTTACCCTCTTCGTATCAACACCCTTGGTTGTCCACCCATACTAAATTTCGGTCAGTCCTTGATTCGATCGGTAAAATTCCCACTAAAAGCTGAGCCTAATGGAGCAGGGTGAATGGGTGAATGCATTTGGAACCCAGCCCCTTCTCTTGTCCCCGCTGCCAGTGCTGGGTCCTGTCCTCCAAATGACTTGGGAAATGCGTGCAGGAGGAGGAGCTGGGCATAAGAGCAAATGAGAATTTGGAATGTTGTGAGCAATTTTGAGCACCATATCTGAGGAAGGATGCACTGGCTCTGGAGAGGGTTCAGGGGAAGTTGACAAGAATGATCCCAGGAATGAGTTGATTAACATATGATGAGCGTCTGATAGCACTGGGCCTAAGATCGCTCATTCTTTAGAAGAATGAGGGGAGACTTCATTGAAATGTACAGAATAGTGAAAGGCTTGGATAGAGTGGATGTGGAGAGGATGTTTCCACTAGTGGGAGAGTCTCGGACTAGAGGTCATAGCCTCAGAATTAAAGGACGTTCTTTTAGGAAGGAGATGAGTAAAGATGTATTTGGTCAGAGGGTGGTGAATCTGTGTAATTCTTTGCCACAGAAGGTTGTGGAGGCCCAGTCTGTAGATATATTTGAGGCAGGGACAGATAGGTTCTTAATTAGTACGGGTGTCAGAGGTTATGGGGAGAAGGCAGGAGAATGGGGTTAGGAGGGAGAGATAGATCAGCCATGATTGAATGGCGTAGCCTTGTTGGGCCTAATGGCCTAATTCTGCTCCTATGACTTATGATCTTAAGGGAAGTTGAACCAAAGTTACCGCTCACTCTATGGCAGTCAGACTCACACTGCTGCATCTTCAAAGCCGACAACTGTCTCATTTAATTTCCAGAAATATATTTTCAAATGAACATCTGTGTTGATGCTGGGGTGATCTGCCTCATTGTTACAATATGGCAACAGTACCTTGCTGGCATATTAAAAATCCTCACGTACGAGGAGTCATCCACTTGCTCATTGTTTTCCTATCAGTCTGGCAACAAATCAAGCTCATTTAAAAAAAAACTCCAGCTTTCCTGATTACTCAAGATTATGGGACAAGCATGATCTCATTTGAGGATTGTTATGGCTATATCCTGATACACCACAGGCTGAAGGGAACCTGTGGGAGGTCACAGTGGGCACAGTGACTGTCGCCTGCTCATCCTGTCAACCGTGGTGAGAATACAATAAACAACAAAATAATTAAATAACACCCCGCAGTGACATCTCTTTGCTTCTGTGCGAGGATTATTAAACCTCAACATGCGTTCCCTTGTTGACGTGAGCTGATGTGATTAAAGCGAATGCATGTACCTCGGCCATCTTTATTTATAGTGCGTACAAGTCAATTAAGTTATCCCTAAAATTAAAAAACGCAGCATTTAGAAATACTTCAAACTCATTTATTTTTAAACTTAATTTTCTTTCTTCCCCTTTCAAAGTCGTATAATCTGATTCTTAAGAGAGAATAGATAGATACCAGACTCTCGATAGGGCGGCACGGTGGCGCAGCGGTAGAGCTGCTGCCTTAAATCGCCTGAGACCTAGGTTCGATCCTGACCATGGATGTTGTCTGTACGGAGTTTGTCCGTTCTCCCCGAGACCTGCGCGGATTTTCTCCGGGATCTCCGGTTCCCTCCCACACTCCAAGATGTGCAGGTTTGTAGATGAATTGGCTTGGTATAATTGTGAATTGTCCCTAGTAGGATAGTGTTAATGTGCTGGAATTGCTGGCTGGTGCGGACTCAGTGGGCCGAAGGGCCAGCCTTCTCGCTGTATTTCTATCTCTAAACTAAAATTGATGCAGAGTTGTCTGGGTTAATGAGAAGGTAAGGCTCTAACGGCAGCTCTGCAACGCCCTTCATCTACAGACAGGAGGCAATTTCAATTATCTTGTTTGAAACTATTGCATGCTGATCTCATCATGGATTTCCAGTGGGTTTCAGTCCGAGACACTTGTCAGAGTGCACTTTGGGCCAGCCTTGAAGCACTTATATGGTCCGCCATTCCTTCTATTAACACGGCCTCAGTCCACAATCAAAATGGTATTTGGGAGGTCATCACAATCCATTCTAATGCTTGGTGCACCTAATGTGTGTGTGGGGCAGCATCTCCTCAAGATGTCAATGGCGACCAATCTACGCTGCAGGAAAATGCTTCTTATCGAGTGGAGGAACAGGACGTGAAATGTGCTCAAATTGTTCAATGTGCCTTCTGTAGAGGAACCATGTCTCAAAACTGCAGAGAATAGATGATTGGGTCACTGGTCCTCCTCAGATACTGCAGGTCTTTTCTATTCCTTTGTCACTTTGCATCATTTGGAATCATAGAATCATAGAATAATTTCTGATGACAAATGGGCAATGATGAAGATTATAAAAGCCATTCACCTAGTCTTCTCTAGGGTTTAGCTGGGGTGGGAGATTGCAACCTTCACGTGGTCCACCCTGTTTCGACGAATGCAATCAACCCGATGCGCACAATAGAAAAAGATCAAATAGAACAAGTTTACCTCCAACTTTAGGCTGTGCACGCCATACGCAAGAAGAAGAGGGTTTAGCTTGTTGGCAGCTTCATCTAAAACACTGGCAATTTGCTTTAGAAATGTAACAGTCAGTTACAGCCAAAATTCCATACAGTTTATGGTGATAATGCACAATGGTGGTTCTAGATCATTTGGCAAGTCTACAGAAGCAGCCCACACACTATATACAAATGGCACGGGAGACATCCAAGATGAAGCCAATTGTCTATATCCTGGAATCAAAAATACTGCCCTGAATACTAACTACACTGGACTGACTGGATAGCACGCAACAAAACGATTTTCACTCTACCTCGGTACACATGACGATAAACTAAATTAAACTAAATTAAAGAAGGGACTCGACCCGAAACGTCACTTATTCCTTCTCTCCTGTCCCGCTGAGTTACTCCAGCATTTTTTGTCTATCTTCAAACTAAACTATTGTTTGTATAGGAGGCAGACACAAAAAGCTGGATAAACTCAGCAGGTGAGGCAGCATCTATGGAGAGAAGGAATTGGCGACGTTTCTGGTCGAGACCCTTCTGCATACTGTTTGAATAACTTGGAGACAGGCAAATAATTCTGAAGGGGTGGCATGTAAAATGGGCATTGTAAAATTACTCGTAAAGTGATAGGTCATATCATAGGACTGGGCTCTACAAAGATATTAACTAAGAGGTATTCTTCTGTTAGATTATTAACCTGCTTATTGTTTTCATAATACATCTGTATCTATTTAAAACCTAATTCAAAAATGCTGGGATGAGATTTTACAGAAACACCACAGAGCCAAGTATTGAAGGTACTTGCCGACGTTGATTTTTCTCCTCCCGCATTACCCTGACAGATGCCAAACAGGATAGCCAGATGTCTTCCCTTTAGAGAAAAGTGGTGGGGTGGAAAGACCTCTCTCCTGCATTCCTGCACATCGCAGGACTGGCATGACTTGATCAGCATCAGCCTCCTAAGGAATTCTCATCCCTTGTTAATTCACAGAGAACAACAAACCAAGAAAACCATGCATGACGAGGGATTCTGAGACAAGGTTAGGCTGAAAAAGTTGGGGTTGTGCCTGGAGTCACGGTTGAGATGAGATTCAATGGAGGTGTACAAATTCTTGATGGGTTTAGATAGGCTAAAGACAGGAAATGTATGTTCATTAGTTCATGGGAATTGGGATATGAACCTGTGTGTAACGAATAGACACTAAAATCTGGAGTAACTCAATGGGTCAGGCAGCGTCTCTGGAGAAAAGTAATAGATGACGTTTCGACAAACCTTCTTCAGACGTGGGTTCCAACACAAAACGTCACAAATTCCTTTCTCTAGAGATGTTGTCTGACCTGCGGAGTTACGCCAGCATTTTGTGTCTATCTTCAGTATGAAGCAGCATCTGCAGTTCCTTCCGACACTGTGTGCTACAGGTATAGATGGGGTTTCGGGTGGAAGATTGCAACCTTCACGTGGTCCGCCCTGTTTCGACAAATGCAACCAACCCGGCGTGCACAGTCAAATAAGATCAATTAGAGCAAGTTGTCAAAGAAAACATAGAAACATAGACAATAGGTGCAGGAAGAGGCCATTCGGCCCTTCGAGCCAGCACCGCCATTCATTGTCCTACAGCTTTAGGCTGTCATGCCATAGGCGAAAAAAGATGAAGAAGACAGATGGGGTTCTTTAAAAATATGAGTGGCCATGATCTGGAACACAGTGAAAAAATCAATCGGTGCTTTCCTAAAGGAGGTGGATGACCACTTGAGGGCGTCTAATTAGTAGACTGTGGAAAAGAGCAGGGGATGGAACAACAGGAATTCTACATGGTTACGCAGCATGAAGCCGCGGCCTGAATCACTTCTTAAGATTAATAATGAATCTTAATTATACTGTATATCTTGAGGCCAAACACAAATTGGAGGAACAGCATCTCATATTTCGCTTGGGCAGCCCAGTGGTATGAATATTGATTTCTCTCACTTCAGGTAGCTCCAGCATTCCCTGTCTCTCCATCCCTCCCCCACCCAAGTCGCACCAGCTTCTCATTTTCACCCAACAAACAGCTAACAATGGCCTGCTTCCTTTGTCATCGTTACCTTTTTGCATATCTTTCATTCATTGGTCCTTGTCTCTCGACATTATCGACTATATCTCTAGTTTCCCTTCCCCCTGAGTCTCGACCCAAAGCGTCACCCATTCCTTGTCTCCAGAGATGCTGTCTGTCCCGCTGAGTTACTCCAGCTTTTTGTGTCTATCTTCCTGTAGTACCCTTCAATTGACATTCTACCATCTTTGCCCCATACAGAGGTCACATATTTAAAGTTCAGATAATGACCAGACTGTGACGTTGATTCCTTTTGCGACACTTATCCAATTTATTCTGCTTTTAAAGCAGAACGAAGGTGGTCAAAAAGGCTATTGGCACATTGTCCTTCATCAGTTAGAGTATTGTGCATAGAAGTAGAGAGGTCATGTTACAGTTAAATAAGACGTTGGTGAGGCCTCATTTAGCGAACTGTGTTCATTTCTGGACACCATGTTATAGGAAAGATGTGAAGTTGGAAAGGGTACAGGAAAGAGTTGCAAGGATGTTGCCAGGACTCAAGGGTCTGAGCTGTAGGGTGAGGTTGAGCAGCGTGGGACTCTATTCCTTGGAGCGCAGGAGGATGAGGGGTGATCTTATAGAGGTGTACAAAATTATGAGAGGAATAGATTGAGTAGATGCACAGAGACTCTTGCCCATAGTAGGGGAATCGAGAACCAGACGACACAGGTTTAAGGTGAAGGGGGAAATAGTTAATCGGAATTTGAGGAGTAACTTTTTCACACAAAGGGTGGTTGGTGGGTGTATGGAATGAGCTGCTAGAGGAGGTAGCTGAGGTTGGGCCTACCCCAATGTTTAAGAAACAATTAAACAGGTACATGGATAGGATAGGACAGGTTTGGAGGGATATGGGCCAAACGCAGGCAGGTGGGACTAGTGGAGATGGGTCGGTGTGGGCGAGTTGGGCCGAAGGGGCTGTTTCCACACTGTATCACTCCATGGCTCCATAAATGTTATTGTGATGGGTCTCCTGTAAAAATCATGTAAATATTCGGGTGGCTGCATGCCGAGATGAAACATCAGCTTCACATTGACTCGCCTCCAGGAGCTTCTTACTCCACAGGGCATTGAATGTGACGGGATTAGATGAAAGGACATTTGTGAGAAATAATGGCTTGCACAGGACGGCGTGACACTGCATTGAGCAGATCTAATTGTAAGCAGAGTGAAACTGTGCATCTTCCACTCATTCTCCATCACATATGCGGCACTGTGAATGTGAAATGGCCAACTAGTGCACAGCATTACAATAAACCTCAACTGGAGTTACAGAAGAGATTTTTCATCGCTGAATGATCGTGGCTTCTTTAACTTTCAACATTAACCACTCAGTACATCTCCCTCCCCATGGACTGCTCTTAAGCTCACAATCAGCGATCATGCCCATGTCATTCCTGGCTCGGAACTCTAATCATTAATATCCCTCCATCTGTTATTTGCACTTTATTAATTTATTAAGTCATGGGTGTATTTACGTATATAATTGTAGTCAATGCCTTCTATGTTCTGTTGTGCTCTGCAAAGAAAGATTTTCATTGTCCTGTCAGGGACACATGACAATAAACTCTTTTGACTTTTGACTTTTCCTTCTTCTCCCCTCTCTCAAAAGACTGCAGGACTAGGAAGAGCAAACTGCAGCACATCTGGGAACCACATCTGTAAAGAAGCTTAATTTAGGTGTAGGAAGAAACTGCAGATGCTGGTGTAAACCGAAATTAGACACAAAAAGCTGGAGTAATTCAGCGGGACAGGCAGCATCTCTGCAGAGAAGGAATGGGTGACGTTTCGGGTCGAGACCCTTCGTCTTTCTGGAGAAGGGTCTCGACCCGAAATGTCACCCATTCCTCCTCTCCAGAGATGCTGCCTGTCCCACTGAGTTACTCCAGCTTTTTGTGTCTATCTTTAAGAAGCCTAATTTACATAGCAGGTGAATAGAAATATACTGAATGTACTGAGAGTGTAGGAGTTAAATTATTTCATGAGAGTTTTACAGGACTATGTTCGTGGAAACAATAGATTTTAAAGTGCGTTATAAAGGATGAGGTTTCTGAGTACTTAGCTCACAATAAAATAGGCCGACGTTAGCTGATTTTGTGAAAGGGAGATCTTGCCTGACAAACCTGTTGGAATTCTTTGAGGAAGTAAATAGCAGGATAGACAAAGGAGAGTCAGTGGATGTTGTTTACCTGGATTTACAGTAGGCCTTTGATAAGGTGATGCATGTGAGGCTGCTGAAGAAGATGATAGCCCACGGTATCAGAGGGAAGATGCTAGCATGGATAGCAGGTTGGGTGGACAGAAGAAGGCAAAGAGTGGCAATAAAGGGGGCTTTTTTCCCCCAAACACATGTATTTCAAAATTACTAGGGCAGTCACGATGGCGCAGCGGTAGAGTTGCTGCCTTACAGCGAATGCAACGCTGGAGACCCGGGTTCGATCGCGATTACGAATGCTGTCTGTACGGAGTTTGTAAGTTCTCCCCGTGACCTGCGTGGATTTTCTCCGCGATCTTTGGTTTGCTCCCACACTCCAAAAATGTAAATATAAAAATTGTCCCTAGTGGGTGTAGGATAGTGTTCATATGCGGGAGTCGATGGTCGGCGCGGACCCGGTGGGCTGAAGGGCCTGTTTCCGTGCTGTATCTCTAAACTAAACTAGAATATAAAAAACTGGGATGTAATGGTACAGAGCAGACTGCATTTGGAATATTGTGAGCAGTTTTGGGCCCCATATCCGAGTAAGGGTGTGCTGGCATTGGAGAGGCTGCAGAGGAGGTTTATGAGAATGATCCCTGGAATGATTAGTTTAAGATATGACGAGCGCTTGACAGCACTGGGCCTGTACTCGCTGGAGTTTAGAAGGATGAGGAGGGACCTATCGAAATTTACCAAATAGTGAAAGGCCTGGATAGAATATACGTGGAGAAGATGTTTCCACTAGTGGGAGAGCCTAGGACCAGAGGCCATAGCCTCAGAATAAAAGGACGTTCCTTCACAAAGGAGATGTGAAGGAATTTCTTTAGTCAGAAGGCGGTGAATCTGTGGAATTCAATGCCACAGGACTGCAATGGAGGCCATCAATGGATATTTTTGAGGTGAAGATTGACAGGTTCATAATTAATAAGGGTGTCAGGGGTTATAGAGAGAAGGCAGCAGAATGGGATTGAGACGGAAAGATAGATCAGCCACGATTGAATGGTGGAGTAGGCTTGATGGGCTGCATGGTCTAATCCTGCTCCTAAAACTTATGAACCTATGAAACATTGCCCGAACTCTAAACTCCATTAGTAAAAGCAACATGTGGTATATGTGACACTTTACAGCACCATTGTTTTCATACAAAGTGGACGTAATTGCTTTAATGTCTTTTAATGGTGTTCAAACAGCAATGTGGGACACCTGGATGCATCTGTATCAGCCCACTGCATTTTATTGCAACTCTGCACTACTTCATAGATGCTCTTAATGGATCTATTACAATACAAACACTTATCTCAGCTACAAAAGAGAGTTGCTGGTGAAATCATTTAAGCTGCAAAGATGGGAGGGGGAGTTAATGTTCTCTTAATGATCAGGGGCCTCTGTGGAGAATTATGAACTGAGCCCACTTGAGGCAGGACAGACACAAAATGCTGGAGTAACTCAGCGGGACAGGCAGCATCTCTGGAGCGAAGGAATGGATGACGTTTCTGGTTATGGCTACTTATTCAGTCTGAAGAAAACATCACCCATTCTTTCTCTCCAGAGATGCTGCCTGTCCCGCTGAGTTACCCCAGCATTTTGTGTCTATCTTCGATTTAAAACAGAAACTGACCTACACCACTTGAGGCATATGGTTTGAGAGCTATCAGGACCTCCCAGGCTGACAATCAGAAGTTGCAAGGGAGGGCCTGAATGTCTGATCTATGGGGAAGCCTACAATATAAGCAACTGCCCATGCTCTCCTGTGCCCTGTCGAAAAATTAAACAAAGTCTCAACTTGAAAAGGGAGTCTGCGTAAACTTCCTAATGTGGCATTAAGCACCAAATTGTGAAATATTGCAGAGATCAGCAGCTGCATATTAAAATCATCCCAAGGCTACGGAGCAAGATATAACCTCCAGAAGCAGAGCAGACGAGGCCCATGAGATCATATCGCAAGACAAAGGTCTCAATGAAGACAAAATGGATGCCGCGTTAAGCCGAAGATAGACACAAAAAGCTGGAATAACTCAGCGGGACAGGCAGCATCCCTGGAAATAAGGAATTGGTAATGTTTCAGGTCTCCTTCAGTCTTCATTCCTTCTCTCCAGAGATGCTGCCTGTCCCGCTGAGTTACTCCAGCTTTTTGTGTCTATCTTCGAAAGACAAAATGGGGTTTGGGTTTTGGCCGTATAAACGGCACGATGCCAGAAGAAACTGTTATTAACGACGAGTTTGAGTTCAGTTTATTGTCACGTGTACCGAGGCACAGTGAAAAGCTGTTGTTGCGTGCTAACCAGTCAGTGGAAAGACAATATGTGATTGCAGTCCAACCATCCAGAGTGTACAGATACATGGTAAAAGGAGGATAAGTCCAGTGAAGTCCGATCAAAGATAGTCCGAGGGTCTCCAATGAGGTAGATAGTAGCTCAGGACTGCTCTCTAGTTGTTGGTAGGATCATGGTCCAGTTGCCTGATAACAAGTGGGTAGAAACTGTCCCTGAATCTGGAGATGTGCGTTTTCACACTTCTATAGCTTTCGCCTGATTCAAGAGGCGAGAAGAGGGAGCGGCCGGGGTGCCACTTGTCCTTGAAAATGCCTGTGGCCTTGCCTTGTGAACGGTCATTGTGCAGGCCAGAGGCAGAGTTGAACTCTTTTGTGAGCGTTTTATATTTGGAAAAAGGATACGGACTCAAATAGAGATCTCATTAAAAAGTCAGGAGTTTAATTTTCTAATAGGTGCTAAGGCACTCAGAAATGTTGCAAGATTTCTCTACGCCGGCATACATTAGTTACACAGCACTGTGTTTTTGTGGCATTGTGCACAAGAATTTCTGCCTCATGAACTTCCGAAACTTTCTCGGCAATCTGTTTCCACGGAGCTGGAAATTAGTTCAAAGTATAACAAACCTTTTCATTGAATAAAACAAATAAAACATTTTTATGATAAAACTGAGAAAATCAGAAAGAAAACATACTTTTCGAGAAAGAGCAGAGATATAGGATAACACTAGATCAAAAAGGCTGGCAGCATCGTCAAGGACCCACACCATCCTGGCCACACACTCATCTCCCCGCTACCTTCAGGTAGAAGGTACAGGAGCCTGAAGACTGCAACGTCCAGGTTCAGAAATAGCTACTTCCCCACAGCCATCAGGATATTAAACTCAACTGAAACAACTCTCTGAATATTAATAGACCATTATCAATTAATTTGCACTTTATCTGCTTATTTATCGATGTGTGTTCCGAGAATGCGGAAACTCCTCACGACCATGAAGGCGGCCGCATAGCCTCCTGTAGTCGCCTAAAAAGTCGCCTAAGTGGGACAGGCCCATAACTCGCACATTGCTGCTCGGTAGGAAGTTTCAGGAATGGCACCGAGCAACAGTTAAGGCAATGGAATACATATCCTAGTCAGGATGGTGAGCACATCTGCTGGTGGTGGCATTTCCATGAACCTGAAACTTATTCCATCCGAGTGAATAAGAGTACAGGGCAGGGAAGACCTGATGAAATAGCCTAGATGATTAATGACAGTACATTTTGCAGATGGTACACACTGTACCTACCATGTGGTGATGGACTAGGTACCAATCAAGTGGACTATAAGAAACAAAAAAAATAGGTGCAGACGTAGGCCACTTGGTCCTTCGAGCCATTCAATATGATTATGGCCAATCACTCAAAATCAGTACCCCGTTCCTGCTTTCTCCATATCCCTTCATTGCGTTAGTCCAAGGACCTATATCTAACTCTCTCTTGAAAACATCCGGTGAATTGGCCTCCACTGCCTTCTGTGGCAAAGAATTCCACAGATTCACAGCTCTCTGGGTGAAAACGTTTTTCTTCGTCTCAGTCCTAAATGGCCTACCCCTTACTTAAATCAACCTGGATTTGATCCTGGATGGTGTGATATTCTTGAGTGTAGATGGGAGTGTAGATCCGATCAAGCATGGAGTTTCCATCAAGATCCTGACTTATGGCTTGTAGATGACGGAATGGCTTTGGGGCATCAAGGGGCAACTTGTCCATTATCCCAGAACACCCAGGGTCTGATGGCCTCTTGCAGCTTTGATGATGGGAGACTTGGCACGAGGAATGCAATTGAATGTTAAACGTGGGTGGTTAGATTCCCCCGATGTTCGATTTGGCCATTGCATGGTATTCCCATGGTACTGATGTTATTTCCCACTTATCAGCCTGCGCCTGAATGTTGTCCAAGTGTCACTACAAGCAAGTCATTACCAACTGTTGCTGGGTCTGCTCAATCTGCAGAGCAGTTCAAATGTAAATTAACATTGTGCTGTCATTAGGAAACATTCCCACTCCTGTTCTTGTAATGGAAGGAATGTCATCAATGTAACAGCTGAAGGTAGTTGGTCCGAGCACATTGCTCCAAGGAACTGTTGCAGGTGCATCCTGGGGCTGCGATGATTGATGATTGTAACGCAATACCAGCAGGTTTCGAGGATTCGGATCGATGGTGGAAGAAGATCACTCAACGCAATATAACATTTAAAACACACACATTTATTAAAGCAACATTAAAGCAACAACCAAGGAAAGAAGATAGCAGTGGAATAGCAATATCGCATCAGTTAGAGCAATAATAAAAACACAAATAAGCGATGATTTAAATAGAAGCCGAAAAAAGCAAATAAACACTGAATCTCACGTCTTTTGGCCTTGAAGGCTATATATTCAAAAGCTTGATGGGAACTCTGTTTAAAAGCTGGGACTACAGATTTTTTGAGGAATGTGTTCCCTGGGCATTGCTCCAGAAGCTCGTCCTGGTGCTCGTCCTCTCTCTCTCAGAAGGTGAGGATCACACAAAAATAGCAACGAGTCTCATGGCCTTCTGCCCAATGGGGATTCCTGCTTGTGATGGCTGGTCTGGAGAACTCAAGGGTCCTGGCACCATTCCAATCCTGGGCCGAGTTGAAGTCCTGAGCTAGTCTCGAGTGTTTCTGAGAAGGTGGAAGTTTATCTCCGTGACCTTGCAGATTGCCTCATGATTTACTGGTTCTTGTAAAATACCCCGAGCAATTTCCCAAACACCAAATTGTTTTTCCAAGAGAGCCTGCTTATTTGCCGCGTGGTGCTGTTAAATTAGCCAAAAAGCCTGCATATGGCAGTTAGCAATGTATTTAGTCATTGGTGAGAAAGTGTCACTTTATAGAACTGTCAGCAATGTCTTCCATCACCTTGCTGGTGATTGAGAATAAACTGATTCGGCAAACATTGGCCAGCTTGCATTTGTTCTGCTTTTGTGCACAGGATTAAATTGGGCAGTTTTCCACGTTGTCCCATGGATGCCAGTGTTGGAACTGCACTGAAACAGCTTGGCTGGAGTGGCTGGTTCTGGAACATAGGAATGCAATACGACAGCTGGGATGTTGTCTGCTCCCTTAGCTTTGCCTGTACTCAGTGCTCTCAGCCGTTTCTTGGAATCACATGGAGTGAATAAAATTGGTTGAAGACTGGCTTCTGTGATACTGACAATCCCAAGAGGAAGCAGAGATGGGTTGTTCAATGGGCAGCCCTGGCTGAACATGATTACCAACGTGTCATCCTTATCTTTGGCATTCACATGCTTAGCCCTGTCAATGTAGAAGAAATGGACGTTCTCACAGACATGTCTGAACTCTTTAATGTCACACCCGGTCTGTACTGGATGGAATGTTTAAGAAAGAACTGCAGATGCTGGTAAAATTGAAGGTAGACACAAAATGCTGGAGTAACTCAGCGGGTGAGGTAGCAATTATGGAGAGAAGGAATTGGCAACGTTTCAGGTCGAGACCCTTCTTCTCGACCCGAAACGTTGCCAATTGATTCTCTCCTTAGAAGCTGCCTCACCCGCTGAGTTTCTCCAGCATTTTGTGTCCACCTGTAACTGGATGTAGCAGGATCGCAGAGCTTTGCTCTCATTGTGACAACACTTGTCCATCGAATGCTGTTTGGCTTGTAGGTATTTCTGCACTGCAGTCTGATGAGGCTCACACCTTGTTGTTGATATGCTTGATCCTGCTGCCTGCAAACACTCATGAACTCATTATTGGAAGAGTGTTGATTCCCTTGCTTAGTACTACAGAGACAGTAAGAGATTTCTAGGTCAAAGGGCAGAGGTTGTGGTGAAGTAACACTTCAGCAGCAGCTGACGGTCCAATTGCTGCTCGAATAGTCCCTTTGGAGCTGCCAGGTACGATGTGAGTCTGTCCCATTGAGCATAGTTTGAGTGCTGCACAACACCATGGCCAACATCTCCCCAAGGACCTTGCAATCATCTACCCTTGCTATTATGGACAGCCATATCTTCCATAGATAGATTGGCACGGGTAAAGTCAAATGGTGTGATGCATCACTCACGACGTACCACAACTGGAATCTGGCAACGCTGTCCTTCAGTACTTGACCAGCTCAATGAGTTGCTGTGCTGGACATTGAAGTTCCCCGCCGCATATTTGGGCCTTGCTCATTTCAATGCTTCTTGGCATTTGCTGATGGTTTACGATTGTCGCATGTACTGAGATATGGTGGTAGACATAGACATAGAAATAGACATTGAAAATAGATGCAGGAGTAGGCCATTCAGCCCTTCGAGCCTGCACTGCCATTCAATATGATCATGGCTGATCATCCAACTCAGTATCCCGTACCTGCCTTCTCTCCATACCCTCTGATCCCCTTAGCCACAAGGGCCACATCTAACTCCCTCTTACATATAGCCAATGAACTGGCCTCAACTACCTTCTGTGGCAGAGAATTCCAGAGACTCGCCACTCTCTGTGTGGAAAATGTTTTCCTCATCTCGGTCCTAAAGGAATTCCCCCTTATCCTTAGACTGTGACCCCTTGTTCTGGATAAACTTTGTTTTTTGTTCCATCCAGGTAAATACCATACACAAGTTCAACCGGTAGTGCAAAAAGAGAAATGGAAAGGAATGCAGAATATGGTGTTATACCTGTAGCTACAGAGAGAGTGCGGATAAAAATGAGCAAGGGACGCGACAAGATAGATTGGGATACATGGCGTACATCTTTAGTTTATGAGAGGTCCATTCAATAGTCTGATTACAGCGGTGAGGAAGCTGTTGGAGAATCTAGTGGTACATTCTTCCAAGCATTGTTTAAAGATGGAGGAGCATCATTTCATGAGCTGAAGGAGGGTGGACATTGGTAATTAGGAGGGGGTCATCTTGTGTGGGGAAGGACTGCAGATGTGGGTTTAAACCGAAGAGAGACACAAAAGCTGGAGTAACTCAGCAGGTAGTCTGTCCCATAGTATAGACACAGTCAGCGGGACAGGCAGCATCTCTGGAGCAAAGGAAGCGGTGACGTTTCGGGTCGAGACCCTTCTTCAGACTGAGCGTCGGGGGAAAGGGGAACGAGAGAAGATGTAGGCGGTACTTGGGAGAAATGAATGGAGGATATGCAAACCCAATCTTAACCTAATCCCTTAAGATTTGGACTCAATGACTGCGTCTACGCCACAGTGACTACATGTCAAAGTGACCGCTTCTGGAGCAATATGGGACGGGATCGTCACCAAATTCTGAAGAAGGGACTCGACCCGAAACGTCACCTATTCCTTTTCTCCAGAGGTTCTGCCTGTCCCACTGACTGTGTCTATAATATGGGACTGATGACTGCTATGATGAGCTGCTGCATGAGTTCAAGATCTCTCTCTCCTTTCACTCTTGGCTAAGCAATCAAATTCAATGCCAATGAAAGGACAGCTCAACTGGGCACGTCATCACATTGGCCATTAATCAAATGTATGTCACTGCTGTAGCCTCCTGTCTGATGTAGCAATTGTTGAATGGATGTATCTATGCTCCCTGTTGCAGTTCTCCAGCATTTGATTGCCGGTTATCACTATAAGTCTGACAAAATATCGAACTTGCAGCATAATCAGAAACTGAAGAATGGCTTTCTTTTAAAAATCTTTTGACAAAATCCCATCCATAATGATGATAAGCTGCACTGCTGTCAGCAGTAACCATCCCCTCTCCCTCTCACACAAAGCACAGATACATGCTTTGAGATACAGTTAGTTATCTTTAACAACAGGTTTCAGTATTTATGCAAACAGGAGGAAAAAACATTTTATTTGCATTCCAATCATATTTGTCACACCAGATGACAACATCAATGTAACTGAATATATGATAGATATAAACAGCGACAATCGTAACTGTTCCATTACTAAGTCATTTGAAACATTATTTACGATAAGCTTAGATTGAGACCAACATAAAATCCCCAAATTTTATGAAAGAAGTAATCATTTTTACTGCATTCAAATGAGGGATGTGGATATGTAGAAACAAAGAACTGCAGATGCTGGTTAATACACAGAAGGACTCAAAGTGCGGGAGTAACTCAGCTGGTCTGGCAGCATCTCTGGAGAACATGCATATGTGATGTTTCGGGTCGAGGCCTTTCTTCAGAACGTTTGTGTGTGGGGGGGTGGGGGGGGGTTAAGAACGTTGGAAGGCTTGGCGGGTGATAGGGTCTTTTCTACCCTCCCTCTCCCACTGGCAAGTAATGTGGGTATCACTGGCACCTGGTGTGGGTATCTCTGCCCAGCTCTAGCCACAGGCTAGCTCATTTGGAGAAGATACTGTCAAAGTTCTGCTTGCTTGGAGGTTCTGGGATTTTACCGCTGTAACAGGAAAATAATAATTCCTTTCCAATTCAGGATGGAGTTTAACTTGAAGGATAATGTGGTGGTGGCAGTGTTTCCATCTGTTTCCCTCATAGAGTTCTACGATATGGAAACAGGCCATTCGGCCCAACTTGTCCTTGCCGACCAAGGTGCTCTAATGAGCCAGCCCCATTTGCCTGCATTGGACCTCGATCTTTCTAAACCTTTCGTACTCATCCAAATGTCTTTTAAATGTTCTAATTTTACCCATTTCCTTTAACAGCTCATTCTATACACCCACTGCCTTCTTTTGTGGAAAAATATGCCCCGCAGGTCCCCTTTAAATATTCTCCCTCTCAGCATAAACCTATGCCCTCTAGTTTTAGACGCCCCTATCCAAGGAAAATGACTGTGTCCATTCACCATATCTATGCCCCTCGTGATTCAATAAACTTCTGCGAGGTAACGTCTCGGCCTCCTTTGCTCCAGTGGAAACAGGCGCAGCCTAGCCTAAATGTGCACGTCACTACCATCACCGTCTTCATCAGAACAGGTAGAGAGGAAGGCAAGACAAACAAAATACATGTTCTCCAACATGGAACCAGGGTGAGGTCCATTCCCAGGTGAAGTCAAGTCTGTAAACATTGAAACATAGAAAATAGGTGCAGGAGGAGACCATTCGGCCCTTCGAGCCAGCACCGCTATTCATTGTGATCATGGCTGATCATCCACAATCAGTACCCCGTGCCTACTTTCTCCCCATATCCCTTGATTCTGCTAGCCCCTAGAGCTCTATCTAACTCTCTTTTAAATTCATCCAGTGAATTGGCCTCTACTGCCTTCTGCGACACAGAATTCCACAAATTCACAGCTCTCTGGGTCAAAACGTTTTTTCTCATCTCAGTTTTAAATGGCCTCCCTTTTATTCTTAAACCGTGCCCACTGGTTCTGGACTCCCCCAACATTGGGAACATTTTTCCTGCATCTAGCTTGTCCAGTCCTTTTATAATTGTATATGTTTCTATAAGATTCCCTCTCATCCTTCTAAATTCCAGTGAATACAAGCCCAGTCTTTCCAATCTTTCCTCATATGACAGTCCCGCTATCCCGGGGATTAACATTGTGAACCTACGCTGCACTGCCTCAATAGCAAGGATGTCCTTCCTCAAATTAGGAGACCAAATCTGCACACAATACTCCAGATGTGGTCTCACCAGGGCCCTGTACAACTGCAGAAGGACCTCTTTACTCCTATACTCAAATCCTCTCATTATGAAGGCCAACATGCCATCAGCTTTCTTCACTGCCGGCTGTACCTGCATGTTTACTTTCAGTGACCGGTATACAAGCACACCCAGGTCTCATTGTACTTCCCTTTTTCCTAATCTGAGATAATAATCTGCCTCCTTGTTCTTGCCGCCAAAGTGGATAACCTCACATTTATCTACATTATACTGCATTGTAGTGTTGAAGTCAGATGATCCCAAGCATTATAAGATTCTACCGGGAGAATGAGGAGACCGCGGCTGACAAGGGAAGTTAAAGACAGCATAAAACTAGAAGAGAAGGCATATAACATTGCAAAGATTAGTGGGAAGCTGGAGGATTGGGAAGCTTTTAAAAAACAAGAAGGTAACCAAAATGGCCATACGGGGAGAAAAGTTGAAATATGAAAGTAAGGTAGGCAATGATATAAAAGAAGATAGTAAAAGTTTCCTCCGATATATAAAGGGTAAGAAAGAGGCAAGAGTGGACGTTGGATCGCTGGAAAATGATGCTGGAGAAGTGATGATGGGGAATACATTTGGCAGATAAATTTAATATGTTTTTTTCGTATCAGTCTTCACAGTAGAAGACACCAACAACGTGCTGGAAATTCAAGAGTGAAGGGGCTGTCCCACTTGGGCGACCTAATCCGCGACTTCTGGCGAGTTTGCCGTCTACCCATACCCGCAGCATGGTCGACACAAGGTCGTAGGAGGTCTTTTGTAACTCTCCTTCATGCTCGAGAGCGGTCTCCGCGTACTCGAGGCCTCAGCTAGGTCGTGGCGCTTTTTTCAAAATGCTGAAAAATGCCCGCAAGTAAAAAAAGGTCGCCATGGAAAAAATTGATACTTTTTTTATTCGTAGGTTTAGTCATAGTAGGTCGGCATGTTAGTCGTAGGTAATCGAGGGTAGTCGAAGGTAGTCGTAGATAGTCTTCAACATAGTCGAAGGGAGGTCAAGGGAGGTCGAAGGAGGTTGTCTTCATTCTCCACTATTTGGTGTCCAATTTTCCCAAAGTTAGTCATAGCTAGTCGTAGCTAGATGAAGCTAGTCTTCAACATAGTCAAAGGAGGTCGAAGGAGGTCTTCTACATAGTAGAAGGAGGTCTTCAACATGACATTTTTTCAAACTCTCCTAAACTCTTCTAAACTCGCCAATTAGGTCGCCCAAGTGGGACAGCCCCATCAGGGGGTGGACATTTATGGAGAGGCTATTACCAAAGAGAAGGAGCTTGGGAAGCTCAAAGATCTGAAGGTGGATAAGTCAACTGGATTGGATGGGCTACAATCCAGGATTCTGAAAGAGGTGGCTTTAGAGATTGTGGAGGCTTTAGTTGTGATCTTTCATGAATCGCTACATTCAGGGGAGGTTCCAGATGATTGGAAAATTGCAAATATTACCCCGCTGTTCAAGAAGGGAGCAAGACAGAATAGTGGAAACTATAGGCCGGTTACCCTGACTTCAGTGGTTGGTGAGATTTGAAGAGTCCATTTTGAAAGACGAGGTTTCTGAGTACTTAGAAGCACGCAAATAGGCCAAAGTCAAGATGGTTTTGTGAAAGGGAGATCTTGCCTGATGAACCTGTTGGAATTCTTTGAGGAAGCAAATAGCAGGATAGACAGTTAGTGGATGTGGTTTACCTGGATTGCTGCACGTGAGACTGCTAAGGAAAATGAGTGCCCATGGTATCAAAGGGCAGATACTAGCATGGATAGCAGGTTGGCTGAATGGCAGAAGGCAAAGAGTGGCAATAAAGGGGGCTTTTTCAGATTGGCTGCCATTGACTAGCGGAGATCCGCAGGGGTCGGTGGTGGGGCCGCTACTCTTCACGTTGTATATTAATGATTTGGATAAAGGGATTGAAGGCTTTGTGGCAAAGTTTGCAGATGATAGGAAGATAGGTGGAGGGGCAGTTAGTGTAGAGAAAGCAGGGACTCTGCAGAAGGACAGGTTAAGAGAGTGGGCAGAGAAGTGGCGGGTGAAGCCTTGCATTTTGGCAGTAGGAATAACGACGCAGACTATTTTCCCAAACGGGGACAGATTTCAGAAATCGGAGTTGCACGGGGACTTGGGAGTACTGGTACAGGATTCCAAAAAAGTAAATTTGCAGTTGAATCGGTAGTAATGAAGGCAAGTGCAATGCTGGCATTTATTTCTAGAGGGTTACAATATAAAAACAGGGAGCATTATAAGGCACTGATTTGGAGCATGGCAAACATTTTTTTCCAGATATTAAACCAATCTGCTTTATCTCTATTTAAGTGGACATAAAAGATCAGGCCATTAAAATAAGTTCCAGGATTTCTCTGGGTGCACCGACTAACTTTCATTTTATAATAAAAGGCAGCAGCTATTCATTTCCTTTGTTGTACAAGGGATGTTAAGTTCCTGCATTTCTCTGCATCATAACCTGTTGCACTTCAAAAGAGAAACAGCAATTAGTTGCGAAGCCCTCAAGGACATCTCCAGGAGGTAAGGTGTGTTGCAGGAGTTTTGATGCATCATGAAACGGTTGCTGAAAAACAGGATGTTTGAGCCTTCTACGTAAAGAACCTCACTCTTCTTCAGACTGCTGTCTGTTTCACCATAGGCTATCAAGAGCAAAACAAGATCAGAGTGAAACCAAAAGTGAACTTTTCCAGGTTCAATTTGATACTTTTTTCGGAAGATCTGGCGTTGGAGCACAAGTCACTGAAATATAGTTTTAAATACATTGGCCTTGAAAGAAAAGGCAATATTTCTAAATTTATATAAAATCATTGTTGATGTACTTTTGAAAAATAAATTCTTCATCCCGCATGCATTAATAAACTGATGGTTGGGTTGGGTTGGGTTGGGCGGGGGGTGTTAGTGTAATCGGGCAGAAGTTAGGGCAGAGGCATGCTGGTCCTGCACAACGTGGGAGATCAGGTCACCTCCCAGTGTCGCCAATGACTACACCTATGGGAGGTGTCTCCGCATGACTGCAGGAAGTAGCTGGGCCACATCGAGGATCATCAGGGATGCTGAGGGCATCATGGAGAGGGGTTTTGGAGAGGTTGTAAGGTGCAGACATGTAGTTGCTGAGTGACGGCGAGGAAAGATAAAGAGAGCTGGTCGAGAGTCGGGAATATACCATGGCCATTCCCCTCGTAAACAAGTCTACGACTTTGGATTCGTGACGGGGGGCAGTGTGGGTGGTGACTGTTCAGGAGTAAGCAGAAACAGCAGCCATGTCTAAGTCACCAAGACTGGCTCTGACTTGGTGTTGGAGGTTACGGGGAGAAGGCAGGAGAATGGGGTTAGGAGGGAGAGATAGATCAGCCATGATTGAATGGCAGAGTAGACTTGATGGGCCAAATAACCTAATTCTAATTCTACTCCTATCACTTTTGATCTTATGACTTATGGCCTTACAGCAGAGAAGGATGATGCCAGTCAAGGCTATCGTGATTGGAAATCCATTAGTTAAGGGGACAGGCTGGAGATTCTGTGCAGCTAGCGTGTTGCCCTCCTGGTGCCAGAGTCAAGGGTCTCGGAGAAGCTGCAGATCATTCCCAAGAAAGAAGGTAAGCAGCCAAGGTCATTGTGCACATTGGCACAAATGACATGGACCTGTGTCATTCCTTCGAACCCAGGAGGATTTTATCGAAGCGTATAAAATCATGAGGGGAACAGAGACTTTGACCCTGAGTAGGGGGACAAGAGACAAGAACCATAGGACATAGATATATAGGGTGAGAGGGGAAAAATGTAATAGGAACCTGAGGGGCACCTTTATCACACAGAGGGTGGTGGGTACATGGAATGAGCTGCCAGAGGAAGTAGTTGCAGCAGGTTCTCTAACAACATTTAATAGTTATGTGGACAGGTGCATGGATAGGAAAGGTTTCGAGGCATTTGGGGTGAACACAGGTAGGTGGGACTAGCCTAGATGGCGCATCTTGCTCAGCATGGGCTACTTGGGCCGAAGGGCCTGTTTCCGTGCTGCATAACTCTATAAAGGTATAAGGCATGATAAGTATATATGGAAATGACACAAAATTAGGTGGTACTTAAGGTTATCAAGAAGGGTATCAAGAACGACATCGGAGTCATGATTAAGTGGGCTGAGGTATGGCAAATGGAGTTTAATTCAGATAAGTGCAAAATGTCACATTTTAGGAAGTTGAGGAAGTTGCAGAGCAGAGGGACTGTGGGGTACAAGGGCATAGCTCCCTGAAAGTTGAGTCACAGAATGCTGAAGTTGGCCTTTGGCACAGTAAAGGGCCTGTCCCACTGTACGAGCTAATTCAAGAGTTCTCCCGAATTTCCCCTGATTCGAACTCGGAGAATTACGGTAATAGCCGCTCGTAGGCACTCGGGGCTCTCGTGGACATTTTTCAACGTTGAAAAATCTTCACGAGCTTACCGCGTTTCCCGAGTACCTGCCGTTAGCGTTACGAGCCGCTAAGAGACGTCCCGAGCTCCGACGTACCCGCTACAGACATTCTATGTGCTTACCATGAGTTTGATTTTTTTTTAAACTCGGGAGAGCACTTGAATTACCTCGTACAGTGGGACAGGCCCTTAACAAACCTTCATCAGTTAAGTAACTGAATCTGGGAATGTATGTTACAGTTGTACAAGATATTGGTGATGCCACACTTATAGAGTTTTGTGTTCAGTTTTGGTCACCCTGCTATGAAAGATGCCATTAAGCTGGAAAAATGCAGAAAAGATTTACAAGGATATGGCCAGGATTCCAGTGAATGAGCTATAGGGAGAGGTTGGACAGGCTAGGACTTTATTCCTTGGAGTGTAAGAGACTGCAGGGTGATCTTATGGAGGCGTCTAAAATCGTGAAAGTCTCATAACACTGTAGGGCAAAGTGGACTGGTATTTTAACTGTTTTCTGTTAATAAAGTATCATCTCCAACCGAAGTCGGGAAATTGTAGCACATTTATGGCAACTCAAATTTATAGCAAGGTTGATCATTAGCGTTGCATTATTCTGGTGTTGAAGATCAATTGGGAAGTGTGTGAGTGGAAGCTGAAATCCTCGAGCTCTCACGCAGTATCCCAGCCTATTAAATTGCAATTAGATATCCTGAAGCATTTCTATCAGATGAAAGTTCATTCTTCAACTGGCCAGGAACCTTACCATTTGCTTTCAGTGCTGCTACTGCACATAATCACAGCTTGAGGGCTCATTAATACTCAATACTCAACTGCAGATGTCGGCTCAATGTATGCAACTCCAAAAGTTGCACACATAACCACACAGAATTTAAATTTGAACTCACAAAGCATAAATGCAGTATCACTGAATTGTGACCACACTGCCAACATAACTTTTCAAAGCATTTTAAGGACACTCAACATGCCGCTTCCATGCATTCTTTATATTCATATCAAAATGTAGATAATTAGGATGCGGGAAAGATGCATTTGCTGGAGGCTGACTGTTATCTATTGGGACTGTAATCTGCTGAGGTATATCCACTTGTGCTCTCCGACACGCTCTACATTCAATTGCAGCAACAGTGGTGGTCATGGCTCCTGGAATTCTTCCTTAAGGGCCTGTCCCACTTGGCGATTTTTTTGGTGACTGCCGGCATCATATCAGTGTAACCAAAAGATTTTGAACATTTCCAAATCCAGAGGCGATAAAAAAAATGTTGCGACACTTGAAAAAACAGCGCGCGTCATACGTCATCGCGCTGCGTCACCGCCGCATCACACCACAAATTTCTCGGTGACCTGATATGTCAGTCAGTGATGCCGGCAGTCACTGAAAAAATGGCCAAGTGGGGCAGGCCCTTTACACTCCTCTGCCTTTTCCTCCTTCAAGCGATTCAAAACTCGCCTTTTTCACCATCTGCCCTAATATTTCGGTAGATAGACACAAAATGCTGGAGTAACTCAGCAGGTCAGGCTGCATCTCTGGAGAGAAGGAATGGGTGACGTTTCGGACTGAGAGTCAGGGAAGAGGGAAATTAGAGGTATGGAAGAGTAAGGTGTGAAAATGACAGATCAAAGCAGACGATGACAAGGAGATGTTAAATGGTTAATTGTTAGCCGGGGGAAGGTGAACACCAGGCATACAATCAGTAACGTTAGTCAGGAGGACAGTGACACTAGTCGGAGAACGAGGGTGGGGGAGGGACGGAGAGAGAGGGGAAGCAAGGGTTACTTGATTAGAGAAATCAATATTCATACCGCTGGGCTGCAGCTGTCCAAGCCAATATTTCATTACATGGCTTGGCACTGAATGTTTGGTTTTATTCAATAACATTCCTGCAAAGCCGTTCATATTCTTTTTGCTTAATTTTAAAGTACAATATGAATGGAGTGCCATTTTAATTCTCAAACGCTCGCAGAGGGAGAATAAAACTCAGCACTGGGGCCCTTACACCAACATCATCTTCATAAAAAGTTGCAGCTAAAGGCACTCAATGGGAAATATAACAGGAAACCTTGATATAGGAAATGTATTGCGTCATCATCATTTTAAACATATTACAAGTTTACAGAGACAAAGTGTAACAAAGCAGGACATAGTAAGAGTCAGAGAGTGATAGAGTGATATAACATGGATACTGGACCTACATCCCAACTTGCCCACACCGGCCAACATGTCCCAGCTACACTAGTCCTACCAGGATCTGGATGTAATACGCTGAAAAGCTCTAGGTAGAGCATCACTCAGCACTGCGTTAGGTCTATATCCCTCCAAACCTGTCCTCTCCATGTACCTGTCTAACCTTTTCCTAAATTTTGGGAAAGTCCCAGCTTCAACTACCTGCTCTGGCAGCTGGTTCCATACACCCACCACCCTTTGTGTGAAATAGTTAGCCCTCAGATTCCTATGAAATCTTTTGCCCTTCACCTTAAACCTCTGTCCTCTGGTCCTCGACTCACCTACACTGGCTGAGACTCTGTACATCTACCCGATCTATTCCTCTCATGATGCTATACACCTCAATAAGCTCATCCCTCATCCTCCTGCACTCCAAGGAATAGAGTCCCGGTCATGTCAACCTCTCCCTCTCGCTCACACCCTTTAGTCCTGGCAACATCCTCGTAAATCTTCTCTGTACCCTTTCCAGCATGACAACATCTTGCTTATAACATGGTGCCCAGAACTGACATGTTGCAATAATTAAACATTGGGCTGGGACCCCTTTGCTTATCAAGCAGATAAAGTAGATCAGAGGCCCCTGAGGACAATAATGGACAACAATGGAGCACCCACTGAGGGGGAGGAGTAGAGCCAGGGCTGGAGGGAGCGGCGATCGGAAGGTAGCCTGCAGAAACCCAACCATTCTGATCCTTCAACCATTCAATCATCCCTGTAAGGAAGGAACTGCACATGCTGGTTTAAACTGAAGATACACAAATTGCTGGAGTAACTCAGCGGGACAGGCAGCATCTCTGGAGACAAGGAATGGGTGACATTTCATGGGGTCTCGACCTGGAAACGTCACCCATTCCTTCTCTTCAGAGACGCTGCCTGTCCCGCTGAGTTATTCCAGCATTTTGTGTCTATCGCTGTAAGGATCACTGTTGAATCCCCAAAGAAACAGCACCACACATGCAAACATGGAAAGGCACCAGTAGAAAGTTATCTGTCCTCCTGTTGCAAATGCAGCAATCATCAGATCACCCCTTTCAATCCCATTTTCATAAAGTTTGCAAAGAAACCTGCTACATAACAAACGGTATTAAATCAAATTGAGGCCAGTGCTGCTAGGTACTATGTTTTTAGAGACCCAGATGAAAGGAGTGACCCAGATTATATGAGAGAACCCAGATGAAGGAATTGAAGTTCAACACCCAGTGGCCCTCATCATCTCCATCACTGTCTACTCACAGTCAGCATTTGCTCTTTGTCTCTTTATCCCGCAACCCTTTTTATCTTCTTTCCCTTCCCTTCATATCTCCTCCATCTACTTACCATTAAGATGCCTGCAAATTTCAAAGAAGAAACTTGAAGCAAAATGCCTTTTAGAAACAGCCACTTAAATAATGACCTACATATTAACTTTCTTTACCTGCTGCTTTGATGCAATATATTTAAAAGAGTAACTTTCAAAATCCAGACTCCTTTCAAACATTGCCATAAAAGAAATTGTGAGTTACATTAAAGTCCTCTACTCCCTCAATGTTGAATATTTTTTCATTTTATTTTAGCACTTCCAAGGGGGCTGAGAGTTGAACTAAGGATGTGTTCCATCAAAGGACACAAAGTGCTGGGGTAACTCAGCGGGTCAGGCAGCATCCCTGGAGAATATGGATAGGTGATGTTTTGGGTCGTGACCGCTCTCTGAGCGGTGTTCAGCAAATTGAACAGTGCTCAGGCCATAAGTGATAGGAGTAGAATTAGGCCATCCGGCCCATCAAGTTTACTCCGTCATGCAATCATGACCGATCTATCTCTCCCTCCTAACCCCATTCTCCTGCCTTCTGCCCATAACCTCTGACACCCGTACTAATCAAGAATCTATCTATCTCTGCCTTCAAAAGATCCACTGACTTGGCCTCCACAGACTTCTGTGGCAACGTTCCACAGATTCACCACCCTCTGACTCAAGAAATTCCTCTTCATCTCCTTCCTAAAGGAGCATCCTTTAATTCTGAGGCTATGACCTCTGGTCCTAGACTCTCCCACTAGAGGAAACATCCTCTCCACATCCACTTTATCCCGGCCTTTCACACGCGTCTTGTTATTACGTACAACGTGCAACTATCAGAGGAAGCAGAAATGTCTTTCTGGCTGAACATGGTTTCATATTTAATATTGTACACAAAATGTAAACTGTAGCCTTATGTTTTATTTATTGTTAGTATTATCTCTGTTCCTGATTTATAAAGCACGGTAACATATTTTAAGACATCCAAATTTGTCCCTTTCAGGCAAATACATTCTGAATGCAATGTCTCTCTGCATCCGTTTCCATCTCCGCTGCTTAGTTTGCTTCACAAGGGAAGGCCACTTAGCATTGTTTCATCTGATGTTCATCTGTCCATTGTTATTCATGTCACCAAGGATTTGCACTCAGTCTGTTCACGCATCTTACCCATGTGTGACATTGTGCCCCCTGGAAACATGGGAGTAGGAATAGGCCATTCAGCCCCTTTAGTCTGTACTGCCTGTTACAGATCATGTCTGCTCTCCGATCACTTCCATACCTGCGCTGTTTCCCTTCCTGTTATAAGAAAAAAAACTAAATTTACATGTTAAATTAACCAAAAGCATCAATTGCCAATCCAACTGCAACACTATTTACCTTTTCCTAACCGCATCTGAAAGGAAGCTTAATGCGAAGCCTTCTGATCCTAGACCTCACTATTTCCTTTCTATAACATTGCAAACAAATCAAAACACTCCATAACCCGTTAAAATCAAACTCTGCTTTGCACAACTTACCAGCTTTTCACCATTTAGAAACCATGCCGATCTTTCCCGCGCTGGCTCCCAAGTGGAAGATGTCACACTAGTCGCCACGGAAATCCAAGCATTCCCATTTATTAATTAATTTATTATAGGCTTCCATTTGCCCTGATTACACAAAGGCCTATCGTCATTGCATTGACAAACATGGAAACTGCCTTTCTTTCCTATCATCCATGTTGTTAATGAACACTGTGTGCACTAGCAGTGTCAGAGTCAACGCAGTCAAATCCTGCCAATTTGTGCACCATCCCACTTCCCATCTCCGGCCACTCAATCAATTTCTCCACCGAGCCTGTGATTTTTCAAGTGCAAGAGCTCTAACTTATGTTAAAGGTTGTTTGTGATATATACACACGATGTGAATGAGTGAATACTTCATTATCACGTGTGACAAGTCACAGTGCAATTATTTGCTTGCGTGCCTAAGGTATGTAAATAGGCACCACATAAAGGACACTGGTAAAGTTACAAAGTATCCCGCGCCATCTTTGTTCTCCCCCCCTCGGTTACCAGCGGTTGAAACTCCGGCTCTGTCCAACGCAGGCTCCAGCCACGGGCTCCATCGACACAGACTTCAACTTAAATGTGTGGGTGGGTCAGTTAGTACATTTGCAAACAACACCAAAAACACCAAGGAAGACCGTCAATGTGTACAGCGGGATAGAGAGCAGCTACAGAAATGTGGCGAGAAATCAAGAGGGAAGAAGGTTAGACTGTATTGCCTTCCATCACAGTGAGGAATGGCCCCATAGCAGAAGCGTCCACGTCGCGGGGCTGGAAACTGGAAGTATCCCGAGCTAATTCTGCTGCCACCATCATCTATTGCGACAAATGATGGCTCCCACTGATTGTCGCCGGAAGCTTGCGTCCTTTTCAGGACGGCCGACGACAGCGAGGCCAACATTTGCAACAAGATGGCACGAAAAGACGAAGAGAAACAGTGAGGAATGTGGGGAATCCGTTATGGTGGATGCTTATGTTAACTTTGATGTAGTTGTGTGTCGTGTTGCTTTTTTTTAGTATGGCTGTATGGTAAATCGAGTTTCACTGTACCTTAATTGGTGCACGTGACAATAAACTGACCTTTGAAACCTTTGAAATTGCAGATTGAGTTTAATATAGCAAGTGTCAGGTGCTGCACTTTGGGATGTTGAATGCATGGGGAAAGTATGCGGTTAATGGCATGGCCCTTAATAGCAGTGAGGTGTCGAGGGATTTTAGGGTGCAAATACATAGCTCCCTGAAAGTGGCAACACAAGTAGATAGGACGGTAAAGAAGGTGTAAGGTGTGCTTGCCTTCATCAGCCAGGGCCTTGAGTATTACAGTCAGATAGCCATGTTGCACCTTTATAGGAATTTGTTTAGGCAGCATTTGGAGAATTGTATGTAGTTCTGGTCATCACATTACAGAAAGGATGTGGAGGCTTTGGAGAGGGTGCAGAAAGGATGTACTAGAATGTTGCTTGGATTAGATATGAGGAGGTTAGAAAATCTTGGATTATTTTCAGGGGGTTGAGGGGTGACCCAAGAGATGTTTATACGGTAAACGTATTAGTGGCATCGATAGGGTAGATAGTAAGAATCTTTTTCCCAGAGTCAAAGTCTAGAGTATATAGTTTTAAGGTGAGAAGGGCAAAATGTTGGAGTGGCGGTGCTGCCTTGGCAGCTGCGGCTCGCCTGCAGTCTGTCTGTTTTTTTCTTTTTTTCTTGTTTTCTTGTCCTGATTTAACTTGTTAATTTGAGTGATTAGGTTTTGTATGTGGGGGGGGGGTGGGAGAAACGTGTTTTAGTCTCTTCCTTCGGGGGACGTGACTCTTCTTGTTGTATCCGCCGTCTCCGTCTGCGCTGAGGCCTAATGGCGGAGCTGGCGGCGTCCAACTGCGACCGACCTCGAGGCTCCGGGGGCAGAGCCAGCCAGGACTTACCAGCGCGAGGCTGGCCGACTTCGGGGCTGTGGCGGATTCAGGCATTCCGGCGTTCCGGCGGCCCGACTCGAAGCTGTGGCGGCTTTCCGGTGGCGGTGGCGGTGGCAGCGACTTCGGAGGTTCGGCCACAGGCCAAGTGGACGTCATCGTCGGGAGCTCGCAGGTCACAGGTTGGTGACCTGTTTTCCGGAGCTCCCGCGGCAACAGCTTCGTCCGCTGAACTGGAGGGCGGCAGCTTTGGCAGCTTCAACCGCCCCGGGCCGCGGAGTTTGAACCGGCCCGTTCGCGGAGCACGGTTCAGCCGCGGGATTTATTTACCAACACGCGATGGGGTCACAACTTCGGAGGCCTGGATCGCCTCAGAGCAGAGGGAGAACAAGGAGGGAAGAGACAAAGACTTAAGATTTTTGCCTGCCATCACAGTGAGGAGGTGCCTGGTGAACTCACTGTGGTGGATGTTAAATATGTGTTTATTGTGTGTTTTGTTATTTTATTATATGTATGACTGCAAGGCAACGAAATTTCATTGAGACCTGAATGACAATAAAGTTTCCATGATTCCATGATGCCCAGAGCAATTTGTTTTCACACACAGAGAACAGCAGGCGCCCGAGTGCCCTGCTAAGCTGGTGTTGAAGGCAGATCCGATAGTGGCATCATAGATGTTTTTATAAGGGCATTTGGAAATGCAGGGATGTGGACCACAAGCAGGCCGGGATTCGTTTGACCTAATGTCATGTTGTGCACAGACAGTGTGGGCCAAAGGGCCTGCTCCAGTGATGCACCCTCCTAGGTTCTAATACCTCTTATTAACTGCTTGTTAATAACTGCTTTCTGTAAGTCCACAACATCCATAGACCTTCCCATAATCACCATTGTAATCATGTCTTCAAAAAATGAATTCATTCAGACATGCGTTACCTTTTACAAACCCAAGCTAACTCCCTCTTGTCAGACGATAATGTTCGGTGCATTCAATCACTACCTTTAATTAAAGGCTCTGGTAATATCCCAAGAACAGATGTGAGACTAACTGGTCCATAAGTCCCTGGTTTCCCCTTCTCACCTTCACTTAATTTTGGAGTGACATGCATAATTTTCCAATCTAAAGGCAGGTCCAAATCATTTATTACAAATGCAAGGAGCAATGAACACAACACTAATTTTTGTGGCTACCACTGTGTATATGCAACATCAAAAACACACACAAACACAAACTGTGATCACCTCATATTCTTTGATCATACATACACCTGCATTCTGTTCTGTAATTTGGAGAGAATTTTCCAGCCCAGAAGTCCAAGCACATAATGCAACTTTCTTCACACGAATGTAACTGAAAATGGATTTTACAGATCGGCAGTTCCCAAAGATAGACACAAAAAGCTGGAGTAACTCAGCAGGTCAGACTCTGGAGAAAGGGAATAGGTGCCGTTTCGGGTCGAGACCCTTCTTCAGACTGAGACTCAGGGGAAAGGGAAACGAGAGATATAGATGGTGATGTAGAGATATAGAAGAAATGGATGAAAGATATGCCAAAAAGTAATGATGATAAGGGAAACATGCCCCGAGTTACAAACATCCAACAAGTGGACATACTATATACAGATAGGCATGCATAATATTACTAAATTTAAAACTCCAGCATATGTACATACTTCCTCTCACTTTTCATATCAAGACTATTCTTCTCAGTTTTGTGTGCTTTTGATGTTATTCATTATAATATTGTGGAAGTATGATTATGTTATGATTGAAATGTTAAAATTATTTACAAGTCAGTCAAATTTGAACATTTGGTGCCAATGGCAATCTCTGTTCTAAACTATGCGACAGCTGGTATTAGTACTATGGAGGCCATAATCTGCATTAAAATTACACAAATGCCTGTGAATTATGAGAGTAGTAGCTCTGTTTCATAATGTTCCCTTATTAAGATATGAATTTACATATTAAATTAATTTCTCCACTCCTTCTCAAGCAGTCCCTCAGGGTTGAGAATGACTTGTTTCCACTTGTGGCAGCACAGTGGTACAGCTCGTAGATCTGCTGCCTCACAGCGCCAGAGACCTGGGTTCGATCCTGGCTTTGGACATCTGTGTGGAGTTTTCACGTTCTCCCTGTGACCATGTGGGTTTCCTCAGACATCCCAAAGACGAGTAGGTTAATTGGCCTCTGTAAATTTCCCTAGTGTGGGGGGAGTGGATGAGAAAATGAGAATAACACAGAATTAGTGTGAATGGCAGATCGGTGGCCGGAGTGGACTCCGTGGGCTGAGGAGCCTGTTTCCATGCTGTATCTCTAACCTCTCCAGTTGTGTCGGTTCTGAGAAGGCTGATGAGGCCCACCTGGGACCTGCAGAGCTGCCCACAAGTACAGCAGGAAGTGACAAAAAGTTTGGTGTGTGAGGATTTTCACCCATCTTGGTGTGATCCCGATGCAACTTCAAGTCACATGGCTTCACAGTGTTTGTAATTGCTCAGGTGCGTTTAATTGCCTCCTTAATGCATATATAAGAGAGCTCTCAGCACCTAGTCTTTCCTCCAGTCTTTCCATCACCTTTGGGAACTTTTATTGCTGTTTGTCAACATGGGGACCAAAGTTATGCCAATGAAAGTCAAAGAAGTCATTATGAGACTGAGAAGCAAGAATGAAACTGTTAGAGACACCAGCCAAACCTTAAGCTTACCAAAACCAACTGTTTGGAACATCATTAAGAAGAAAGAGAGCACTGGTGAGCTTACTAATCGCAAAGGGACTGGCAGTCCAAGGTAGACCTCTGCAGCTGACATCAGAAGAATTCTCTCTATAATAAAGAAAAATCCCCAAACACCTGTCCGACAGATCAGAAACACTCTTCAGGGGTCAGGTGTGGATCTGTCAATGACCACTGTCCGCAGAAGACTTTATGAACAGAAATACAGAGGCAACACTGCAAAATGCAAACCACCGGTTAGCCACAAAAATAGGATGGCCAGGTCAAGAATCACTTAAAAGAGCAACCACAGTTCTGGAAAAAGGTCTTGTGGAGAGATCAGGCATTGATGATACAACTGCCGATGGTAGTAACATAATGAATTCTGAAGTGTATAGACACATCCTATCTGCTCAAGTTCAAACAAATGCCTCAAAACTCATTGGCCGGTGGTTCATTTTACTTCGGAGTCACGTGAGTGACTACGTGAAGAACCCGTCAGCTCGCATGCACGTCATTACGTCTAACGCATGGCGCTGCGACTGGCTGGTTGGCGCGTCGCTCCACCAGCGGTAAGTTTAAAAGGCCTGCAGGTAAGTGTTTCCACTTAGTCTGCGGTCGTTTTTTTCTCCCGTTCTTGTTACAGCTCAAGAACGGACAAACATGGATAAGGCGAGGGTTAAGTCTCGACGAGCCGTGGAAAGAACCGCTTCGGAAGACCACAAGAGTGCGGTCAGTGGGCGGCCGTCCGTTGCACCTGGAGAGCACTGTGGCTACCCTGCGGGTCGAGAAATCCAAGTTCAAGTCCAACAGGCCAGTTGACTCGGATGAGTCCGGCCGGGAGGATTTGCCTCCTGCAGCGGGAAGCGTCTTTGGACGGGGAGCCGCTGGACGAAGAGCTAGAGGCCAGTATAAATTACCTCGCTTCTCACCAACTTCAAGAGCAGGTGATCATGGAGATGGCCATCAAGTAGCACGGCCAGCAACTGCGCCTCCCTTTAGGTACCGGCTGTGAATAGTTCCATTTGGAGCTACATTGGTGGGGGCATTAAGACTCAAGAGGTCAAATTGCACAGAATCCTGAAGCTCCTGGCGTCGGGGGTGACAGCATTCGCCAGGTCGGTAGACGGCAGCTCCCTATCTGAGGAGCAACGGGACGCAATAGCATTGTTGTGCACGCACACTTTGAAATAAATTGCTTTTGCAAGAATGCTATTCGTCCCGTCCTCAACCCCAAATTTGCGGGGTTGTGCAGGTCTAGCAATGTACAGCTTCCCAATTATTTATTTGGAGATGACCTGTCCAAGCAAGTGAAGGAGCTGGATGACGAGTCGAAGGCTCTGGGGCTACTTCGGGCTCTGCCTGCGAACAGACCTGGGTCATGTCGACGGCAGCACCCCTATGCCTCTACCAACACCAAACTGTCTGCGGAAACCACCTCCAGCTCGAGAACCGAAAGAACCGGCCGGAAGTCTTTTTTAGGACATGGCCCAAGCCAGCCAACAGCAAAGATGCGCAGCTGGCGCACTCCGGCACCTCAATCCCCCAAACGTGGGAGGAAATGAACATCAAGACTCCACCAATAACCACGGAGGTAGGTGGGTCTGGTTCACCATGTAATATATGGCATGTGGGTCTATTGCATGTTGGTGGTAGGTTACGTTTCTTTTTGCAAGAATGGTGGTAGATAATGTCTGACTTGTTCATACTGCGCAGTATAGATGGGTTCCAAATTGAGTTTTCTGGCTCACTGCCACCCACGCAGCATGCTCCAAACTGTACCTTTCTTCGTTCACAACAGGATGGTTTGGAGGTTCAAGCTGAAATTCAGGCATTATATGAAAAAAGTAGATTGAAAAAACGTATCATGAACCTCACCAATTCGTTTCCAACATATTTACCAGGCCAAAGAAGGATGGGATTACCGCATCATCCTGGACTTAACCCAACTTAATACCTTTGTGCAGTACAAACATTTCACAATGGAAACCTTTGTTACTGCCAAACAATTGATTTCCAAGGGATGTTATATGGCTAGCATCAATCTCAAAGATGCCTACTATTCGGTGCCTGTTCACAAGGGTCACAGAAAATACCTGAAATTTAACTGGATGGGGCAGCTATGGCAGTTTAAAGCGTTGCCTAATGGGTTGACCTCAGCTCCCAGATTGTCCACTAAAATATTGAAACCTGTTCTAGCTCTATTACGAGCTCAATAACACATAGTAATGGCTTATTTGGATGATATTCTTATCGTAGGTAAAACCCTGGAGTTTACTATTTCGTCGGTCTCAGCCACCAAGCTCGTGTTCGAGCAGTTGGGGTTCCTAATTCACCCAGTAAAATCCAGGTTGACACCATCCAGAGTTATGGATTATTTAGGATTTACTATTGACTCCAATCACATGTCTGTGACTCCGCCTAAAGGCAAGAGATTGAAGTTAATCATTTTATTGCACAGCAGCTGCCTTCAATTCGGCAAGTGGCCAGCTTAATTGGACAATTGGTGACCACCTTTCCAGCTGCTAAATATGGACCTTTGCAATATCAGCAATTAAAAAGAGCAAAGGTGCAGGCACTTAAACACAATTTGGGCCACTTTGACAGGGCTATGCAATTACCGGCTGAAGCTGTTGCCAAGCTGCAGTGGTGGAAAGCCAATATTTTGCATTGTTCTGGCAATATTTCGATCGAAAGCCCTTCTGTTCCTTCACACACCGATGCCAGTGCTCTGGGATGGGGCGTCACTGAGACCGTTTCTAGCTGCGGTGGCAGATGGAATATGCATGAGCTATCTTTTCTGCAGGTGCATGGTATTAAGTATTTGGAGTTGCTCGCAGCCCTCTATGGTCTGAAGGCTTATTGCGGGCATATGCACCATCTGCATATTCAATTACAGATAGAAAACACCACGGTGGTGGCATACATAAATCACATGGGTGGTATCAAGTCAGTATCCTGTCATAAATTTGCTAACCTCATTTGGCTCTGGTGCATCATTAGGAATATTTGGGTTTCAGCTACCTACCTTCCAGGTAGATTCAACACGGTGGCAGACACCAGTTCACGTAAATTCAATGACAACATAGAATGGATGTTGAATCATAGAGTGTTTAAGGGTATTGTCTCTTGGTATGGAACACTGGATATCGATTTGTTTGCTTCAAGATTAAATCATCAGTTACCGAAGTATGTTGCATGGGAGCCAGATCCAGGGGCAGTAGCGGTAGACGCCTTCTCACTACATTGGGGAGGAATGTTTTCCTATGCATTTCCCCCATTCTGCCTTTTCAGTCAATGTCTGCGAAAAATTCAGCAGGTCTCTGCCTCTGGCATTCTGGTAGTCCCTGACTGGCCTACTCAACCCTCTCATCCTGGGCATGGCTGTAGAACCACCTATGACGGTTCCCAAAAAGAGGTCACTGTTAACTCATCCCATTTCTGGGGCAGTACATCCTCTGCATGATCGGCTGAACTTATTGGAGAAGACCTTTCCTCGGACTGGGACTAGCTGATCGCACGGTGGATGTGCTAACTGCGGCCTGGAGAAGCAGTACCCAAAAATAATACGCCTCCTACAAAAGGAAATGGGAAGCGTTCTGTGCGCAGTCCGATATCTCGTATGACACAGCGCACATTACGGATGTTTTAGAGTTCCTCTCAAGACTGCATTTTGATGACAAATTAAGCTACAGTGCTCTAAATTGTGCCAGAAGTGCGCTGTTGTGATACTTGCTGCATAGTTCAGGACACCAGCCTGTGGGGTCTCATCCTTTGGTATTGAGGTTCATGAGGGGAGTCTTCAATTCAAAACCTTCTAGGCCCAGATACACTGAAATTTGGGATGTAGGGGTGGTCCCAACTCTGCTTTGCTCATGGTCTCCAGCAGCATCCCTGTCTCTACTCCGGCTCACATACAAGGTGGCCATGCTCATGGCTCGAGTGTCAGCTCAACGAGTCCAGTTGTTGCAGAAGCTACGTCTGGATAGGATGCTCACTTCTGCCAGCAGTATCACCTTTTTTGTGTATAACCCTATTAAACAGAGTAGACCAGGTACTTTGGGTCTTAAGTTACAGTTCATGTCGTACCCCTTGGATCCCAAATTATGTGTAATCACTTACCTCCAGCTATACATCCACATCACCAAGGGGCTTAGGGGGTCTGAGTTAGCATTATTTATTAGCCTCAAGAAACCACATGAGAGGGTTTCAGCTCAGACCATTTCCAGATGGCTCAAACAGGTTCTGGCAGATGCTGGGGTTGATACTGAATTGTTTAAATCTCATTCCACCAGGGCTGCAGCTACGTCCGCAGTAAGGGCCATGGACGTCCAGCTAGACCAGATTCTATCGGCCGCAGGGTGGTCCTCAGTACGTACATTTCATACGGTCTAAAACAAACCCTTAGCCAGACCAAGTGTGTTTGCGAACTCAGTTTTAAGTTCGGGTAGAGAGGTGACTATTGTTGTTTTTCTTTATGTACATTAAATTGTCAACATGTTTCATTTATGTCATGACTGAACACTCTTTTTGTCCACTCTTCCTTGGTCAACTATGCAGTGTGTGACGCATGGACTCGTTCCACGGCATGAAGTCACAGAGCTTTAAAATCTTCACGTAGTCACTCACTTGACGCCAAAGTTTTTCAAAGCTAAAAAATGATCAATTCTTGAGTGGCCAAGTCAATCACCCGATCATCCTGAACCCAATTGAGCATGCCTTTCATATGCTGAAGAGAAAACTGAAGTGGACTAGCCCCAAAAACAAGCATAATCTAAAGATGGCTGCAATACAGGCCTGGCAGAGCATCACCAGAGAAGACACCCAGCCACTGGTGATGTCCATGAATCCCAGATTTCAAGCAGTCATTGCATGCAAAGGATATGCAACAAAATACTAAACATGACTACTTTCATTTACATGATATTGCTGTGTCCCAAACATTATGGTGCCCTAAAATGGGGGGACTATGTATAAACACTGCTGTAATTTCAACATGGTGAAACAAAAATGTATAAAAAATGTCCTTTAATAAAATCTGCCAATGGGCACTTTATCCACATGTGCTTTTTTTCTATTACAAATCTCAAATTGTGGAGTACAGGTAGCAAATAAATAAATGATGGGTCTTTGTCCCAAACATTATGGAGGGCACTGTAGCAGGGAGAGCTCAGCTCAAAGAGTAACATGAGTACCCCAACATTACAGAAGGGAGTCTCCTCTGATCAACCAGCAGTCAGTCCTGGTGTAAGATCAGAGAGCCCTTTCATTTCAATGGGAATTCATAGAAACATCGAAAATATGTGCAGCAGTAGGCCATTCGGCCCTTTGAGCCAGCACCACCATTCAATATGATCATGGCTGATCATCCACAATCAGTAGTCTTTTCCTGCTTTCTCCCCATATCTCTTGATTCCGTTCGCCCTAAGAGCTCTATCCAACTCTCTCTTGAAAACATCCAGTAAATTGGTCTCCACTGCCCTCTGTGGCAGGGGATTCCACAGATTCACTCCTCCCTGTGTGAATTTTTTTTTCCTCATCTCAGTCCTAAACGGCTCATGGCTCGGAGAAAGGGGAGCGTGCTCTTTACTGTTATTTTGCTTTAGTGTCATGTTTCCTGTGATTTATAAATGTGTTAGTAAATTTTACATGACACTGACAAAAAGTGTCAGAAAATACTTGTGACTGGCCACTTTGGAACCAATAAAGTTCCTCACAGCTTTGAAGGATGGCAAAGCTCCACTTTGAGTCTTGTACCTGCCGATGACTGTCATGGCGGGTCAGAGAGAGGTGCAGGGTTACGTTCCGTGGGCCAGCTCACTGCTGAAGCCTCGCTAGGTCGTGTCAGACTTCTGCTCCATGCGGAAGGCCAGCAAGGAAAAGCCCTGGTGCACCAGGGCAGATCCTGCTGGATTTGGCCCGTAGTCTTTAGCAGAACTGTGTTTACCCCTGGCCATTAAAATACTCTGCTCAGCACAAGCAGAATGATAGATATTTAGAACTATGTTTCTGAACAATTTTAGCATTTCAGTCAATGCATTCAGAGCAAACTAAATATATTTTCAAATCAGAAAGAATTTCAACCTCTTTTTATTTTTTTTGAAAAGCACCATTTGTTTACGGTGGGGCTGCAGAGGCAGCTGCTCATCCTAGATAATAATGTCATCAATCCATTCTGTGTACAGTGGCAGAAGCAATGACAATCCCACTGTGTGCCTGAGTGACAGCCAAGCTCAGATGCAACATATGGCTCAGACTCTTCATTGAAAACATTGCATTTCATTGCAATCGTCAAGGGTAACCTATTGCTTGCGGGAGTGTGTATGTGTGTGTGTGTGTGTGTGTGTCTGTGTCTGTGTGCATGCATGCATCTTTATGCATGCGTGTGTGCGTGTGTGCATGAGTATGTCTGTGTGCGTGCCTGTGCGTTTACGTCTGGGTGTGTGCGTGCATTTATGTCTGAGTGTGTGTGTGTGTGTGTGTGCGTGCGATTATGTCTGTGTGCGCGCGTGTGCGTGCATTTATGTCTGAGTGTGTGTGTGTGTGCGCGAGCATCTGCGTGCATGCGTGTGTGCGTGCGTTTACGTCTGTGTGTGTGCGCGCATGCATTTATGTCTGTGTGTGCGTGTATGTGTTTACGCGTGTGTGTGTGCTTGCTTGTGTGTGCATTTACATGTGTGCGTGCGCGTGCGTTTATGTCTGTGTGTGTGTGTCTGTTTTTGTATCTGCTCCGTTACTATTCGACCTTTCTTACAATACCACGTTGTCACTCCGATCAGGATGTTGCCAAAATTATGTTAAGCCTCAGACATCCCACTGTCATCACTTCAGAAATTCCACACCAGAGAATTTTAGATACAAACAAGAGTCATCTGAGTGGTTGGATGTTTTAAAAAAAGTATAGTTATCAACCTCAAATATAGTCGTTTCTATTTACGTTCAACTATAAACTGCATCAAAATCAGGGCAAGACACACAATCCAGTAGCCAACCAAACCCAAACAGCAAACAAGCAACGTAATAACTCGTAGGACAAGAGTCCTCCACTGCCAGTGCAATGACAACCAGTGAAAGATGAGAACCAGGGGAACTTGTTCCGTCTCGGCAGAGCGTGGGTTTTCTCCGAGATCTTTAGTTTCCTCCCACACGCCAAAGATGTACAGGTTTGTAGGCTTGGTATAAATGTAAAATTGTCCCAATGTGTGTGAACGATCGTGTTAATGTGGAGGGATCGCTGGTCGGTGCGGACCTGGTGGGCCGAAGGACCTGTTTCCCCGCTCTCTCTCTAAACTAAACAGTGGGACACAGAGGAACCACTGAGACAAAAGGAACTGCAGATGCTAGTTTACAAAAACAGGCACAAGGTGCTGGAGTAACTCAGCAGATCAGGCAGTACCTCTGGAGTACACAAATAGGGTCCTTCTTCAGTCCCCATTCTAAAGAAGGGCCCCAACATGAAACATCACCCACTCGTGTTCTCCAGAGATGCTGCCTGACCTGCTGAGTTACTCCAGCACTCTGTGTCTTATTTTGAGGGATGCATTGACTACTGGTGACCTTAACTACACCTCCCGCCAGCCTGCCTTTTGAAAGGACCCCATCCATTATTCTCAATGAGACCGTGATCATTGGAGAAATATGAGTTGGATGACCGAAAGAACTGTTGAGTATTCTTTCAATCAGGGGTCGGTACGCATGTCTGTGAGCGGATGGCGGCCACATCTATCACGTGTACACATGGATCCCGCCCCCTTCCCGCCCCGGATGGCAGGCATCAAATCACGTGTTCACAGAAGGTGGACAAAAATGCTGGAGAAACTCAGCGGGTGAGGCAGCCTCATGCATGTCTCACCCACTGAGTTTCTCCAGTATTTTTGTCTACCTTTGATTTTCCCAGCATCTGCAGTTCTTTCTTAAACGTGTTCACAGAAGGTGCGTGGCCGTGCCGGCGGCTTTGCGGTGGATGCAGTACAGCCAGAGCTTGGCTGCTGCTCGGGGAGCTCGGCGGGCTGCACTCGGCCCGGGGGCCGAAGGTTGCAGACCTCCGCTTCAAATCATATCTTGGGATCATTTAAATTCTTTAGGAAAAAGTGCTCTGTTTAAAGATAACATTCTGACAATGCAGCACTCGCTCACTAGAGCACCTTAATTTCAATACAATTTTTGAGCTTAGCTGATGTAGCCCCACTTGGATCATTAGCCATCAATGAAGACCGTTTTTTGAAAGTCATTATTCTTTAGGAAATAATGCTGTTCAGTTTGAGTTTCCTTGTTTGTGAGGTTGCCAGGATTCAATCTCATCTCATCGCGTTCTTCCGTACATTTGGTTGATTTATTCACCTACATCGGAGCAGAGGGCAGAGCAATGAAACCCAATCGATGCAACAGATGAAATAGCTAGAGATGAAATAGAAAAGAGCAAATACGAGGGATGGCAAATGCATGCTTCATCGTTCACAGGGGGGTGGTTGGTGTAAATGGTGGTTATAAAACATCTAGTGGAAGTTAGTACTCAAAGTGAGGTGGCATTAAAGAAGTTAATTGAGCAGATGCGAGAGAAATCACAGGAACCTAATGGTGTATAACTGAGGATCCTGTGCGGAACTAGGAAACATTGAGCCGGCTGCCAGACAAAAACTTTTAAAAGATTCTGAGAAAAGAAATTCTGCACTAGAATGCGGGGGGTGGAGGGGGGGGGGGGGGGCATATTTGGCACCTTTCTGCTAAAATGGAGTCAAAGATGAGGCAGGACATTGCAGCATTTTCTTGCTTCAGCTGTTGATAAACTACTAAGCATGGGATTTCAAGGGAGTCTTCAAGTTTCCTATTGCTACTCGGTGGAAGTGGAGTAGAGACAGCTGAAAAGGTGTGCACGGTTGTTTGACGAAAATGGGAAATGAGAAGAACGTCTGCAAAGATTCGAGGCACAAGGGTCTTTGCACAAGATTCGTTGTGAATGACAAAGTGACTGCGCTTCACACAATATACTGAAAATCTAGAAACAAGAAACTGCAGGTGCTGGTTTACAAAGAAAAGGCACAAAGTGCTGGAGTAACTCAGCAGTTCAGGCTGCATTTCAAGCAACATAGGTAAGTGACGTCATTTATTCATGTTCCCCAGCTGCCTAACCCGCTGAGTTACTCCAGCACTTTGTGTCTACTTGTAAAATATCTTTAGATTCTCATTGATATTATTTGCCTCAGCTATCTCATGCTTCATTTTTGCCCTCCTGATTTCCTTCTCAGGTATGTAATGTAATACCCCTCCGGGGATACCCTTCATTCCAGCTGCCTATACTTGACCCATGCCTTCTTTTTTTCCTGATCAGAGACTCCATTTCTCTACTCCACCAGGGTTCCTCATTCCTGCCTGCCTTACCCTTCAGTCTAATTCACCAGATTGGATGTTCCTGCCTTTTGTGGACAGGAGATAGCTGGACAATTTTGCACATTTTCAGATAGACATGTGCATGAACTGTACTGGACAGCTTAACACAGGTACAGCCATCCTAGGAATGAGAGTCTACATAGCCATGATGTAGCATGGTTTCACAGTGTTTGCATTATATGGTTATTTTAGCAATATTTTGTATCACATGGCTGAAGATTGGCCTCTACGGTGGTGGGTACCGCAGGAGGAAGCTTAGATCAAATCACTTTGCATTTCTAGCTGAATGCGTCTGCAAATTGTTTAACCTCACCTTCAATGGCTCGATTGTAATCATGTGTTGTCTTTCCGCTGACTGGTGAGCACGCAACAAAAGCTTTTCACTGTACCTCGGTACACGTGACAATACACTAAACTAAACAATGCAGACCTGCCTCTCCCAGCCATCACGCTTGTGAATGTTCCCGGTGCTGCCTCCTTCACTTAACTCTTTAACTCTCCTGCACCGGTCAGAGCTGAATGTGGGTGGGTTAATTAACGTGGTTCAAAGCAGCAAAAGAAAACCAAATTATCCGTCATGAGGGATCAAGGGCAGGAAGAAAAGTCCAATACAAGTTCTTTTTAAATTCAGTGGTACACAGTCACCAAGTTATCTTTATCCCTTTATCCCATTTCCAATGTGATGCATATTATATCATGCTGGTCTTTAAAATGATAGGAAACAGCCCCTCTATAAGGAATTTAATGGATTGTTGTAAGTATTTCCTGTTATTTTCTGCAAAGTGATTGAATGATATTCCCATGGGTTGCTGGGACAGGGAAAGACAACCTCAAGTAATATTTCTCAATGGTGCAAGATTGGAAAGAACTGCATGATATTTTCCTTTATTTTCGACAAGATTGGCAATAATGACATGAAACTAATCATTAATAATCACTAATAAGTCTGAAGAAGGATCTCGACCCGAAACGTCACCCATTCCTTCTCTCTAGAGATGCTGCCTGTCCCGCTGAGTTCCTCCAGCATTTTGTGTCTATCTTTGGTTTAAACCAGCACCTGCAGTTCCTTCATACAAATTGAGACCAACCATGTTCAGGTTATGCAAACCTGCAAACAAGTTTTAATGTTTAAGTTTTCTTTGACTTTGGAGCAAATGTATTTCATTGTTTCAAAAGTACAAAAAGGCACATATTGACGTTCCTCAAATCCCAGAGTTTGATTGTTCAAACATCAAATGGAACCACTAAGAGGCAGCAAAATGGACAAAGGTTCAATAATGAAAATCAATTCAAGGCTTGATGCTGTTACGGGGGAACTATGGGAGATTTCTCTATGAATGAGCAATGTTGAGCAAAGTCATCCTAATTAGCATCTGCTTTATATTTTCACGCGTCGTTATTGTCAATTCAACTAAGTGAAGTCTTGTAGAAATTTAATTTAACAAGTTATTTTAAAATACCCATTAATATTGATATCCAATGCCACCAGTTTAATGAAGCATAATATTGAAGTGTGGATGTGAAGCAATCAATTACAATTTAAGCCTTCTTTCAACATCCGTCCCTCAAGCTGCAACTTATGTTCTCTCTGCATCAAGCGATGTGTTAGTGTGCCGCAAGAATAACTACTCACCCTGATCTATATCATTAAAAGTCTCATCTTGACCACTTCCTGTCTGCGCTGTATATTGATTTTAGATAAAACGCTACCATATATCGCTATGATTTTTGACCATCTTACTCACAGTCCTCCTCCGCTGAGCAGGCCCTGAGGATTATTCCCATCAATTAAAAAAAAAAGTTATGAGTGTTTACAAAACCTTGAGATCCTCTCGCCTGCCAATCACCGTGATTTACGGTAACGCCCCTTCCGGGGGGGGGGGAGGGGGGGGGAGGACTATAAAACCCCGGATGCCTGGATGAGACTCAATCACTCTGCAAGATCGCGAGGGAGAGGCCTCGACTCTCATTCTAAGCTTGGAATCAACTGAACTGTGAGTCTGCAATCTACTTGCAATAAATGATTTGTTAGCCGTTAATGACAATGCCATGAGTTGTTTTACCTGCGGCTCTGCCTGTGCTTGAAACTGCAATGCTTTATTAGGTCCGACTGTGTTTGGATCAAATGTCCTGCACATTTTGTGACTTCTGCTTGGTGGAAAGGTCGTGCTGAGTGCGTAATTTCCGGTGAGTGCGGAGGTCGCTCTGATTGCGTAATTTCCGGTAAATGCAGAGATTACGCTGATTGCGGAAGTGCCACTGACTGCAGAAGACCAAAAGTGGAGAGGCCGCGCTCAGCCGTGTGAGTATTCAAGAAAGTTTACTGTCATATATATGGTGTGTGAGTCAGTGAGTATGTGTGTATGTGTTTGTGAGTGTATGTATGTGTGTGTGTGTGTGTGTGTATGTGTTTGTGTGTATGTGTTTGTGAGTATATGTGTGTTTGTGAGTGTGCATGTGTGTGTGTTTGTGAGTGTATGTGTGTTTGTGAGTGTATATGTGTGTGTGTTTGTGAGTGTATGTGTGTGTGTTTGTGTGCGTGTCAGTGCATGGGTGTGAGTGTGTGGGTGTGAGTTTGTGTGAGCGTATGTAAGTGAGTGTGAGTGTGAATGTGAGTGGTCTCAGTGGCTGAGCTGCCAGCGCAAGAATCCATTCGGCCTACAATGTCCATACTAGTCCTCTGGAAACCAGTCACATCGGCCCACAACACCATGCTAGCGCTCCAGAACCCCCCCCCCCCCCCCACTGGCCAGCAATATTGGAATTGGTGGAGAGGTGGAATATTGCGTTGGGGGACCAGCCCTCCCGTGTGAAGCTGGGCCCCAACGGGTCCCACTTAGTCTAGCATTCAATTAAATCCCACTGGAAGACAAATATAACACTCACATACTGCCCTAATCATTCCAGGGCAGAGAAATCCGATGGTGCCAACATTGTACAAATCGGACTAAACCTACAAACATTTATTAAGAGAAAAATTTACTGAGCAGAAGAATACACAGAAACACAAAGATCATGGCTGGATGTAACCATGGTGAGGCATTTGTAGAGAGGAATGGAATCAAAAACAGATGAGAGAAATGAGCCATAATGTTTTTAATACTGAAGATATGAAAGTGAATTAGGTGTCAAATTAAACTTCTTTTTATGCTTCATCTGATGGGATAAATTGCAGACTTGATTTTTTAAATCTCAAAATTTTGTAACATTGCTACTTCTATACTCACGTCCTCATGGAACTCCCTGATTCAATTCTGGTTTGATGTGCATCAATAACTTCCTTTGCCTGGTCATGAGTGGTTCAGCCTTCAGGCCAGGAAATTGAGCATCCCCCCCCACCCCCCCCTTGTCATACTTTCCTCCTGAAAGGTACTCCTTCAAACTTCTCCATTTAACCAAACCTTTTGTTCCCAATCCTAACATTTCCTTATTTGGTCTGGTTTCTATTTCTACCCAATTATATTCCTGTCAAACATCAATTGATTGCTACATTATCATCACACGTGACATGTCACAGTGAAGTTCTTTGTTTTGCATCGCATGCACTAGGTATGCAAAGAGTCACCATGCATAGGGCACCGGCAAAGTTACAAAGCATTCATTATTGACCCCAATGGTCCCTCTTAGTTCTTAGCCCCCCCCCCCCCCCCCACATGCCTGGTCCCTATTTTGTTCTCAGCAGCGTATCCTCGACCGAACGCCCCAAAAAATCTTAGGACAATTTATTACATTAAAGCCGTTTTGGTTTAAAACACACCGCTTCTTGCTGTTATAACCCAGAACCAGACGCCAAAGCACTCAGGGTTTCTCGCTGTAAACCTTGCCCTGCAATGATCAAGATGACTGAATCCCGCATATTTATCTCCAATTACACGTTTTGCTGCAAATTTAGAACTTTAGAAAAAATAATAATTCTGGAAAGAAACGTTAATAGTAGCTAAACTTTATCATTTTCATAGGAAAGATTATATGACTTTCATAACTATATAACCATATAACAATTACAGCACGGAAACAGGCCTTCTCGGCCCTTCCAGTCCATGCCGACCATTTATTTTCCCCTAGTCCCATCTACCTGCACTCAGACCTTACCCCTCCATTCCCTTCCCGTCCATATACCTATCCACTTTACTTTTAAATGTTAAAATCTATCCTGCCTCCACCACTTCTGCTGGAAGATCATTCCACAAGGCCACCACTCTCTGAGTAAAGAGGTTCCCCCTCATGTTACCCCTAAACTTCTGTCCCTTAATTCTCATGTCATGCCCTCTCGTTTGAATCTTCCCTACCCTCAATGGGAAAAGCTTATCCACGTCATCTCTATCTATCCCTTTCATCATTTTAAAGACCTCAATCAAGTCCCCCCTTAACCTTCTGCGCTCCAAAGAATAAAGACCTAACTTGTTCAACCTTTCTCTGTAACTTAGTTGCTGGAACCCAGGCAACATTCTAGTAAATCTCCTCTGTACTCTCTCTATTTTGTTGACATCTTTCCTATAATTAGGCGACCAAAATTGTACACCATACTCCAGAATTGGTCTCACCAATGCCTTGTACAATTTTAACATTACTTCCCTACTCCTATATTCAATGCTCTGATTTATAAAGGCCAGCACACCAAAAGCTTTCTTTACCACCCTATCTACATGCGATTCCACCTTCAGGGAACTACGCACAGTTATTCCTAGATCCCTCTGTTCCACAGCATTCCTCAATTCCCTACCATTTACCATGTACGTCCTATTTTGATTTGTCCTGCCAAAATGTAGCACCTCACACTTATCAGCATTAAACTCCATCTGCCATTTTTCAGCCCACTCTTCCAAATGGCCCAAATCTCCTCAAATTCTGGTAAAAATGTAAATGGTTTGGTTAATGTAAGTTTTCCTAATATATTGTTACAAACAGAACATTCTTTTTATAAAGAAATAGATACAAGGAACAGCAGATGCTGGAATCGGACTATATTTTGAACTAAATGTTGTACCTTTTATCTGTACATTGTGACAGCTTGATTGTAACCATATATAGTATTTTATTTGACTGGATAGCGTGCAACAAAAGCAGTTTGCTGTAAGTCGGCACAATAATAAACAAAACGAAACTATCTTGAGCAAATTTCAAAGTGCTTGAGTAACTCAGTGGGCCAGGCAGCATCTGCGGAAGGAATGGATAGAGAACGTTATGGGCTGGAACTCCCCAAACGGACTGTCACAACCCAAAACGCCACATCCATTCTCTCCACAGATTCTGCTTGGCCCACTGAGTTACTCTAGCACTTCATGTTTCGTCAGTTCTCCAATCGCTTGGCTAGAACAACACCACAAACGATCTGCTAATTTTATCTTGGCGTATGTATTAATTTTCCTTTTGTATTGTAGCATTGTTTTCTCACAATATATATCTGGATTGACTTGTTCCAAAATTATGCCGACCACTTAATATCATTTATTTGCTCTGATATGAATGAAGTTCCATCAATTAGAACATATCACTTTCAGGGGTGAATTTCTAATCAATTAGACAAATCTAAAAATAGGGAACAAGGCCGAGCACTGATCGCTGACTAACAAGTGTGCCTTATCTAAATGAGGCAGGCGCAGCTATTGTGACAAAGAAGTGGTATTATTACTGCTTACTGTGCCTGATTATTTCCTGAATTGGCTAATTAGGATTCCATTTCCCAGGCCATTGTGAGCAATTCCCCATTATTTAGGGCAAGCTCTAAATAAGACTGAAGACAGACATGAAATAATGGAGTAAATCAGCGGGACAGGCAGCGTCTCTAGAGAGAAAGAATGGGTGACGTTTCAACCCAAAACGTCTCCCGCTCCTTCTCTCCAGAGATGCTGCCTGTCCCTCTGATGTCCAGCATTTTGTGTTTATCTTCGGTGGAAACCAGCATGTGCAGTTCCTTGGTTACACAAAAAGCTGGAGAAACTCAGCGGGTGCAGCAGCATCTAAGGAGCGAAGGAGATAGGCGACGTTTCGGGTCGAGACCCTTCTTCAGATGTGCAGTTCCTTCCTACGCACCTCGAAATAAGACTGCCCGGTCATTCTCGTTAAAGCCATAGTCCCAGTCTCTCCTTTCGTGAACTGCCTGAACTCACATCAGAGCCCCAAAGCGATTTTCCTTTGGACTCTGAAGGACCTGTACATGGCTCCAGAAGGCAAAGTGTTTATGTCACCCACCTCATTGTTCAAACACTGAACATGCTGGAACATCCTATCTTTACATAACAAGAAACAAGGATTGGATAATGATAATGCATCTGCAATTATCGTCCTAATTTTATATATTTTTTCAAATTATACAGGTTTTTAAGATACATTCATAAATGCTATGGCATTCTCAATAAAAGTGTGGAAATCCGACTTGAAATCCGACTTGTGACAGAGAGCACACGTTACCATCAACCTCTCCGCTTGGAATGAAAAGTATTCTTTATTGGTTTGTGACCGGTGTATAGAACACAGAACTGTATAGAGCAGGAACAGGCCTTCGGCCTACAATGTCTGTGGCCAGCATGATGCAAGACCAACCCTTATCTGCCTGCACCTCATCAATGTTCCTCCATTCCGTGCATAGCCATGTTCTTATCCAAGTCTCACAAATACCCCAATCATACCTGCCTCCAACACAACTCCTGGCAGCGCATTCCAGGCACTCATCACCCTCTGTGTAAAATAACCCTGCACAATTAATTTAAGCTTTGCCCCTCTCACCTTATAGGTATACCCTCTAGTCTTTGATATTTCCTTCCTAGGAAATAGATTCTGACTGTCTATCCTATCGGTTTCTCATAATTTCATATACATCTATCATATATTCCCGCCACCTCCCGCACTCAAGAAAACAATTCACGTCTGTCTAACCTCTCCCCATGGCTAATATCCTCTAATCCAGGCATCATTCTTGTAAAAATGTAGAAACAAGGAACTGCAGATGCTGTTTACACAGAAGGACACAAAGTGCCGGAGTAACTCAGCGGCCATTTTGTGGGCCCTTTTCGAACTTCTAATTACCTGCTTGAATTCTTTCCTCCTCTATTTATACTCCTCAAAGGCTGATTCCATCCTCTTAAACCTTGCGTGTGCTTCCTTTTACTTTTTGACCAAATTTACAACCTTATTGGTCATCCAAGGTTCCCTTATCCCACCACCTTACTAGAATATGGAAAAATACCTGAACTTCAATCAACTGGCCTTCAAATGACACCCACATGTCAGGTGTGGATTTAGCCAATAAAAGCTTCTGCCGGTGAATCCAGCTGAACTCCAGCTTTATAACGTTGTAATTTGTCTTACTCCAATTTAGAACCTTCCCTCAAGGCCCAGTAAGGGTTGCCAACTTTCTCACTCCCAAATAAGGGACAAAAGGTCAAAATAAGGGACAGATTTCCGACGGCAATTCGTTGACTGACTCGGCCTTGGCTGGATGAATGATGAGTTGGCCCGGGTGCTGGACTGCACACAAAGCCCAGCCGTACGGGACAAACCAATTTAGCCCAAAATATGGGATGTCCTGGCTAATACAGGACAGTTGGCAACCTTAAGGCCCAGCCTTTCCCTCTATTCAAATTATAGAATAGATATGGTTATCCACAACAGGGGGTGACGTGGTGGTGCAGTGGTAGAGCTGCTGCCTTATAGCGCCAGATACCCAGGTTTGATTCCGATTATGTGATGGATCTGTGTGGAGTTTGTACATTATCCCAGTCAACGCGTGGGTTTTCTCCCACATTATGAAGGTGTGCAGGTTTGTAGGTTAATTGGCGTCTCTGTAAATTGTCCCGAGCAGAACTAGTGTACACGTGGTCATAGGTCGGTATGGACTCAGTGGGCCGAAGGGCCTGTTTGCACATTGTATCTTTAAAACTGAACTAAAAGAACAAAATGCAGTTCACAATCTCACAACAATGCCAGGTGAAGAATGTGAAAATCACTCATCAGACTACAATAGAACAAAATGAGGCCAATGACATTTATTCACTTAATGTTAGATGAACATTAGCAGTAAAAAAGAGGCTCTATTAGTATGACATAGAATTTCTATTCCATCAGGATGTTAGTGATTACACCAAGCAACTTTTCATCCGTGCCACCTGAGGACGGGATGACTTCCTCAGTTACATGTTTAAATGTCAGACATTAAAGGAAGAACTTGCGTTACTGATAGTTAACAGGATATTAACAACCTTTCATTAACAATAAATGTGCCCCACAGCTGCATCAGTGTGTTGTACACTGCCTCCATGATTTATCCATTCTGGAATAAGTCTCAGATGCTGGGTGCAGTAACACTGGGGTAGTTGTTTAGGCAATTCAGTCCTGCATCTAAACAGACTTATTTTAAAACGGGGATAATGAAAAACTGGGGAAAGGACATTAGCAAATGTAATGCTGCAAGAGCCACATTTCATGACCTATCCAACTTGCTTTTTAAAAAAAAAGAATCAAGAGCGAATAAGGTTGTCAACTGACTAGCCTGATCAATATAAATGAAATTCAAAAGAGGTTAGGGATTGCAAACAAAAATCCAAGAGGAATTTCCTGCCCTTAAAAGGTTAGAATGACTCTGTTATCATGGATCTGTACACTGTGATGGCTCGGTTGTAATCATGGTTTGTCTTTCCACTGACTGACCGTTGACAGGGATAATGTACAAGCTTTTCACTGTACCTCAGTACACGTGACAATAAACGGAACTGAGCTGAACATTACGTAGAGGGGTTGGGAGCTTGCGTTCCCAGAAGGCAGTGTGTGTCGCTAGTTTCTGTAATGTGCAGTAAAATGTTTGTAACGTTTTCCATGTCATCTGCATTTTTATTGAGTCGCAAGTTGAAAAAAAACTGCTTTTTTCTTTACCTTTTCCCCCACATACATTTTGTGAGAAACAAAAAATGATTCCAGGGACAAAGTTCTAATGTAGCCGGAGAGAGTAAACTAGTGGGAGAACTGGGCAGGGGAAGGGGATGGAGAGGGAAAGCAAGGGCTATCTGAAGTTAGAGAAGTCAGCGTTCATACCGCTAGGTGTAAACTACCCAAGCATAATATGAGGTGCTGTTCCTCCAATTTGCGCTGGGCCTCTCTCTGACAATGGAGGAGGCCCAGGACTGAAAGGCCAGATTGGGAATGGGAGGGGGAGTTGAAGTGCTGAGCCACCGGGAGATCAGGTAGGTTATGACGGACTGAGCAGAGGTGTTCAGCGAAACGATCGCCGAGCCTGCGCTTGGTGGTTTTGCTGAACACCTCCTCCAATGCAAATTGGAGGAACAGCACCTCATATTTTGCTTGGGCAGCTTGCACCCCCGCGGTATAAACATTCACTTCTCTAACTTCAGATAGCCCTTGCTTTCTCCCTCCATCCCCTTCCCAGTTCTCCATCCCCTTCCCCTTCCAAGTTCTCCCACTGGTCTTGTTGTCTCCGCCTACATTCTATCTTTGTTCCGCTCCCTCTCCTGACATCAGTCTTAAGATCTCGACCCGAAACGTTGCCCATGCCTTCTCTTCAGAGATGCTGCCTGTCCCGCTTAGTTACTCCAGCATTTTGTGTCTACTTTCGATTTAAACCGCATCTGCAGTTCTTTCTTACCAATAATGCTGGACTTGCGGGCACTTCTGTGACAGTGGTGTCTATTTAAATCATGGCAGCAGAGGATTACCATAATGTCAAGGAATCGTACAGCTATGGAAATGGGCCCTTACCTCGGCCAAGTCTGCGCTGACCACCAAGACCCATCTTTGTGTGTTTGGAATAAGGGACGCCCAGAACTCTTCACACTTGGACTCCTGTCAATCAGCGGGACCAAGCACAGGCTCGGCCATAGTTTTTTCTGAACACCTCCGCTCGGTCTGCCTAAACCTACTGATCTCCTGGTTGCTCAACACTTTAACTCCTCCTCCCATTCCCATACTGATCTTTCTGTCCTGGGCCTCCTCCATTGTCAGAGTGAGGCCCAGCGTAAATGGCAGGAATTTTTCGTATTTCGCTTGGGCAGCTTGCACCCAGCGGTATGAACATTGACTTCTCTAACTTCAAGTAGCCCTTGCTTTCCCTCGCTCTCCATCCCCTCCCCCTTCCCAGTTCTCCTATCAGTTTTACTGTCTCCGACTACATTTTATATCTGTACCACCCATTCCCAACATCAGTCTGAAGAAGGGTCTCGACCCGAAACGTCACCCATTCCTTCTATCCAGAGATTATGCCTGTCCTGTTGAGTTACTCCAGCATTTTGTGTCTACCCTCACACATGTGCCATGTTTGCATCCAAAACAAATGACACGGCCAGTCCCGTTCTTAATATAGTGGTGAAGGAATCACAATTTATAAGCTCCAGGAGCAGAATTAGGCCATTCAGCCCATCAAATCTCCTCTTCCATTCAATCTATCTTTCCCTCAACGCCATACTTCTGCCTTCTCCCCAGAACGTCTGACACCCGTGCTAATCAATAATCCGTTATGCTAATGCTGTAATCAGTACTATGTCGATCTCCCTGCACCTCGCAATGATATGGAGCCACTCACAGCACAGGACGCAATCACATGAGAAATAGCCGGTTAGAGTGAAGATCATCGTGACCTCTGTCCCCCCCATTGTCTCTAACCTCGAAGGCAGACTTTTATGCAGCTCCTCTGGGCTGCCGTGAAGAGAACCCCATTAGGATCAGACACCTGCCCAACCATCAGCAAGCCAAGGCCACACAGCAGCAAGCAGTTCATGCTGCCTCCCCCTTCACTGCATAGTTCTGGGTCTAAACAATAGTGCCATTTCTAACATATTTTCAGCTTATTTCACAATGTTTTGCTGGTGAAGTCTCATGTTGAGCATTATTATGTAATCTATTAGAAAAACTGAGAGCTGTTAATATGCACAATAATATAAGAAACTTAATATCACTTACCAAGATGGTAAGAGAAATGCTGGACGCAAATTACTGTTGAAAGATTCTTAATGCTGCATTTGGCTTACAATTAACAGCTGAAGGAACAGGCGGGTCTGGGTTGTTAGAATTATAACACTACTAGTTATTGATAGAATTTAGTGTAGATTAGAGATCCAGCTTGGAAATAGGCCCTTCGGCCCATCAAGAATCATTGATCACCCCCTCACACCAGTTTAATGTCATCCCACTTTCTCGCCCTCTCCCTAACGCTAGGGGCAATTTACAAAGGCCAATTAACCTACAAACCCAAGTGTCTTTGTGTTGCGTGAGGACACCGGAGCACCTGGAGGAAACCTATGCAGTCACAGGAGAGCGTGCAAACTCCACAGGGACAGCACCCAAAGTCAGTATGAAACCTGGGCATTTGCCGCAGTGAGGCAGCTACACTACCATGGCGCCCAATTAGCTTATGAGTCATAGAGCGATACAGTGTGGAAACAGGCCTTTCGGCCCAACTCGCCCACACTGGCCAACAATGTCCCAGCTACACTAGTCCCACCTGCCTGTGCTTGGCCCATATCCCTCCAAACCTGTCCTATCCATGTACCTTAATTACAAAACACAATAATCATTACAAGACATTAACTTGAAAACGTAGGACTGCAACAAAGTTCTAACAAGGCATATGTCAGAAAAAGTGAGTCGACCTTGTTAGCTGGAACACAGATAAGGACATGGGAGATCGCAAGCATACAATGATGAAGTTTGTGACTGAGAATAGCCTGATGATGCCTGTTAGCAAACCATGAGACGATGGATGGAGATGCTCACCTTTGGCCCCCAGCTGTTTCGCGTTTGTTTCATTTGCAACGTCCATTGATCACAATGGTGGTGCACATGGAGCATTTACCAACGTCGAAGATTGGTGTTTTTAAATGGGCGCATGAGGGGCAAGAGTGGCAGACAATCTGGAACTCATTCAGGCTACCCCCTAATGCTAACCTTGGCAACGCACCTAGACCAGCTTTGGAAGACAATCGACAAAAAGACCACGGCCGTGAGGTGCCAAGATTGAGCTGCTCCACTGCTTGTTAGTCACCCGGCTGATCCGACACAGACAAGTTGTTCCATCTGCTGCGGGTCATAAATCTATTTTATGTAATTGTAATGTGGCACTTAGAGTGGCTGTTGCCTCAGTGTGACAGTAATCTACACTGTTCTGCGGCCCGGTTCCAGAAATCTGTGGTTCGAGAGAAAGTTACACAAAGGCCTCTATTAATGGGTACACAAAAGGCTGGAGAAACTCAGCGGGTGCAGCTGCATCTAAGGAGCGAAGGAGATAGGTGACGTTTCGGGTCGAGACCCTTCTTCAGACTAGTTAGGGGTCAGGGAAATGAGAGATATAGACGGTGATGTGGAGAGATAAAGAACAATGAATGAAAGATATGCAAAAAAGTATCGATGATAAAGGAAACAGGCCATTGTAAGCTGTTTGTAGTGTGAAAATGAGAAGCTAGTGCGACTTGGGTGGGGGGGAGATAGAGAGAGAGGGAATGCCAGGGCCCGAGGGCTGAGGGAGAGGTGGGAAGGGGAGGAGACAGCAAGGGTTAACAGAATTGAGAAAATTCAATGTTCAAGCCCAGAGGATGCAGACTCCCCAAGCGGAATATGAGGTGCTGTTCCTCCAACTTGCGGTGTTGCTCACTCTGGCCGCGGAGGAGGCCCAGGACCAAGAGGTCGGACACGGAATGGGAGGGGGAGTTGAAGTGCTGAGCCACCGGGAGGTCGGGTTGGTTATTGCGGACCGAGCGGAGGTGTTCGACGAAACGATCGCCAAGCCTCCGCTTGGTCTCACCGATGTAGATCAGCTGGCACAAGGCCTCTATTAATGCTATGTTTTCTTTGCCGTTGCCAGGTGTCTCTTTAGACCTTTTAAAAAAGGAGACAAAGCAGTTAGGGGGAAAAAAGAAATGCGCATTTAAACATTTAGACCCGGTTTTGTCAGATTACGATGGCGTCAGTGTAGCCCATGGGGATGTTTATCATTTCAAAGCAGCAAATGACAGCAGTGAAAATATTGGCGTAAAATTTATATTTCAGTTGCTGTTAAGCCTGCTGATAAATATTAGCAATGTACTTGAAGATTCTATTTTAAACATTTAAACAATAACAGGTTATGTCAGATTTGTAATGATATTGTACCTGTTACACTGATGCCACTGGCCACATTGGCCATTTTAAATTGCTACACAGCTACCCTGAATGCCACAACTAGGAGAAGTAAGAGTGACAAGGTGAAATTAATGTTAAACGATTAACAGTGATAGTCCAGTATAAGTATGGACAGTCATTAATTAGTAGAATTAGTTTGACATTCAACGTCTTTTTTTGTCTTTCACACATCGGACAATTTTACTTCACACAATGCGTACTCCTGAACAGTATAAAAATGTATTTATTCAGAAATGTGTGAATAAAATACTCCATTGCATTTAAAATGCAGCATACTCACACTTTGCCATGATCATGATGACCAAACGCACATTTGCTTGGCCTGGGAGTTAGAGTTGCTTCAAATGAACAATGTGATCCTGTGTCTGAAGAAGGCTTGAAGAAGGGTCTCGACCCGGAACGTCGCCCATTCCTTCTCTCCAGAGATGCCGCCTGTCCCACTGAGTTACTCCAGCTTTTTGTGTCTATCTTTGGTTTAAACCAGCATCTGCAGTTCCTCCCTATACAGTGTGATCCTTTGTAATTACTGAGAACCGTGACATGTCAAGTGATAATGATCGATATTTACTTCAGAAGTGGTTGTGCATTATTAAGAATTTAATTATTTGATCTAGCATATAGAGTTCGGGATGGAACTTTATTATATTCCTTGAAAGCATCAGCCAGTTCCTCTCCTTCAATGCATCCTAAAATCCAGTGCCCCACCCAAACTAATCCCACCCCAAACCTTGGCACCATTTCCAATCTTCTTTTCTTCTCTCAGTTCTGGAACGTCAACTTTATCATCTTTTCTCTCTTTCTCTGTTTTCTGATTTCTGATTTTGACTTTTTAGCACCAACATTGGTGTATACCACAAGGACGTTTACACCCAGCTTTTGCAAATGTGGACAGTATTTTGTAGTCGCCCTGTGGCCGTCTATTATTCCTCATGTAACGCGGCTGTTGTTCAGGACATTCACATTTTGGTGTAATTAAAATGAAACGGGTGCATATCTGCCTCTAGCATCATATAATCATTGTCATAACATGATGGAGAGCCACTTCAACATACAATGTGTCAGCAAGGCTGGGGATATACTCTGGATCAGTGCATGTTCATAAATACACAAACCCAACAGCCTGGAGCAGTATTAATCATCAGTCAACGTTGTTGGTTTGCAGTAGGCCTGTCCCACTTTCATGACCATTTTTACTCGTGGACATTTTTCATCATGCTAGAAAAACGCCCCGACCTACTTGATGCCACGAGTACCTACGACTAGCATAACGACCTCCTATGACCTACCTACGACCTCGTGGCGACCATGTTGCAAGTTTGAGTCAAGGGCAAACTCGGCAGTGGTCGTGAATTAGGTCGTGGAAGTGGGACAGGCCCTCACTGCAATAACTTTGCGGTTCCATCACGTTTTCAATTGCAAAACATTTTTAGCGAGTTATGATTGTTTTCCTTTTCCTTTTCTGACCCCCTCCACCCCCACCAGGCACGTGGTAGGTAGGCAGTCAGTCGGCTATTAAAAAAAAAGTTAAACTGCGCATGCGCAGATTGTTCTCTCCGTAAAAATAAAAAATAAAAAAATTAAGACAGTAACAATTCAATATGCCCAAGGCTTCCAAGTCTCCTTTCTTCTGAATTACTGAATGGGTGGGGGGTGATGGGTGATGGCAGGTGGAGAGATGGTGGCAAAAACGGGAGCACAGGGAAAAGTTGAATCAGTTGTCATCTTACTGAATGACAACCCTTTTGTTCAAGGGACCAATTGGGGGAACAGTTCCTTTCACAGCGTGTGGAGAGTCTGTGCCAGGGGTTAAAGTTGCGGGGAGGGCAGGAGTGTTGAGAAGGAGGGGGTCGGGGATAATGCCAGTAACTCACTCACTCATCGCTGCTGCGGTGGTCTGGACGCGCAGCCACCGCATTGTGGCCGGGGATAGAAGCAGCTCGGGTAGCTGCGAGCAGCCGCCGGGACCCAACAGCAGAACTGGCCACCACTTCAGCACCTTCTGCCGGCCTGCTCACCTCTGGCAGTGCTCTCCATCTGAACACCTCTCACCTGCCGCTCGCCGACGTCAGTCACATCAGCCGCTTCCTTAAATTCCCACAGTCGAGTAACCTCAATCGCGCTGTCGGAATTTAAGGATTTGTGGGAAGCGGCTGACATGAGTGAGGCCAGCGAGCGGCAGGAGAGAGGTGTCCAGACGGAGAGCACTGCTTTTTTTAGACGGAGAGCTGCCAGAGGTGAGCGGGCCGGCAGAAGGTGCTGAAGTGGTGGCCAGTTCCGCTGTCCAGCCCGGCGGCCACTCACAGCCACCCAAGCTACTTCTCCTCCACCCCCCCCAACCCCCCCCAACCCCCCCCTCAATGCGGTGGCTCCGTGCAAGGAGCGTCACAAGTGGGTTAATGGCATGAACCCGACTCCCTCCTTGACAACGATCCTGCCCTCCCCGCAACTACCCCGGGCCAGACTCCCCAAACGCTGTGAAAGGAACTCTTTCCCCCCCCCCCCCCCCCCCACTCTGGGAAATACGGTATTTAAAAACATATAGCACCAAGAAATGTACTTACCACATTATTGATACACCACATTATTGATACACAAACTCCATTCTTCTCTCTTTGTTTCCTAAGATACACTTCAGATAATGACAATCCATATTTGAAAAACCCGCCAGGAAACTGCAGTAGGCTGCTGCGCATGTGACGTGCCGCAAAGGCAGAACTTCAGCTGCTTTCAGCCCGCTTGTCATTGACGGCTTGAAGCAGCGCTGACGACACGTGGGCTGCACAGACCTTTGCGTGTTGCAAGTGCTGAGGATGAAAGGCACGGAGAATTATGCCTACCAAAGAGATCGATCTCTTAGATAGGCATAATTCTCCCATGCCTTTACTATTTATATTTAGTAATTATCATTGTATAATTTTAGTCAGGGTAAGCAGTGCCCACCTTGCCTACCCTGACGGCACGTGCCTCACCCCCACCCACATCCAGGTGCTCCGACTATACCCGGCACTGAGCCATGGGCTCCATCATGGCCATAACAGGAATAATCAGGAATAATGCTGGCTGACCATGAAAGGCATAATCCTGAAAGAATACTTGCTACCACACACTGTTCTGTCCAGCATATCAAGCTAACAGTAATAGGCCTGTCCCACTTAGGCGACTCTTTAGGCGACAGCCAGGAACTAGTTTTAATGGAATTCACCAACGACACCTGGCGACAACCTACGACAGCAAAAATTGTCGCCACTGTCGCCGAACATTTTTGAACATGTTGAAAATTTTGCGTCAGTCGCTTGTAGTCGCCCAATAAATCATCTAAGTGGGACAGGCCCATAATGGGAGAGTTCCAGCCTCACAGCGCCAGAGACCTGAGTTTGATCCTGACCACGGGCGCTGTCTGTAAGGAGTTCGTATGTTCTCCATGTGACCGCGTGGGTTTTCTCCGGGTGCTCCAGTTTCCTCCCACACTTCAAAGACGTGCAGGTTTGTAGGTGAATTGGCTTCTGTAAATTGGCCAAGTGTGTAGGATAGAACTAGCGTACGGGTGATCGCGGTAGGCATGGACTCGGTGGGCCAAAGGGCCAGTTTCCAATCTACATTGCTAAAAGCTACTACTGACAATTGATAAGAAGCACTCAATGCAAGGGAGTGGATTGAAGCGCAGGCAGACCTGTGGCCTTACATTATATTGTCCACAATGGGTGTACCATCAGGTGGCAGAATTGCTGCTCATTTACCTTCTAAGCCACAAGCCTGCTGCAGTAAACTGTAATGGATGAAATGGTGGTTATACGTTAACATGGAAGAAAATGGGGAGGCCACGATAGAGGTGGGTGAGAGGGAACCAGAGGGTGGAAACCCAATCAGGACATGGCCATGCTGGGGGTAGGGGTTGCTGTGGAGAGTAGAGGCTGGGATCAGCAGCAAGGCTGCCCTTGGGGCATTCATGGCTCGGAGAATAAAAACAATGCTGGGTGCATGGGGATGGGAGAGGAGACGGAGATAACATTTTAAGAAGGGCCTCGACCAGAAAGTCTCCTATTCCTTCTCTCCAGTGATGCCGTCTGACCCGCTGAGTTTCTCCGGCTTTTTGTGTCTATCTGACGTTTTAGGCATACGGCTGACTGCGGTTGGGTGTCACCAGAGAATACAAGGGTGGAATTGAAATTGAAGCGGCTAGGCTGCCATCTGGTTTCAAGTTTCCTTCTGACCATCTTCAGATCTTCTGCATTTTTTAAAATTAAATTTTGGATAGCCACGGCTGATCTATATGTTTCCTTCTGTTGGTATGTCAAGTGGCAGGCTGCAAAAACATGATCTTGGGCCCCGTGTACTGGGGGCCCGTCTAATGCTGTGTAACAAAACGCACCACTGTTCCAGGCATGCACAACAATGGCCATTGCTGGCCCCACTTGGAATTACATGATTCATGGTGAACTGCAGCTCACACTCTGACAAACCAAAAACGTCTGAAACATGATTCAGAAATGCTGGCTAACAATTTTCAGTTTCTGCTGGGTATGTTTTCCATCACGCGGTGTTGGAATAAGAGATGCAGTGCATTACAATTTCTAGACCTTGATATCCCCAACTAAAAGGTGCTCAAGCAGTGGAGTACTTTTTAACAACCCGCCCTTGAGGTCTCTTCAGTAACTATGAGATGGGTTTGTTTCAATTAAAATATTTAAATATGCTCAGCTTTATCAAGCAAAATAAACATAAGCAAATCCTACAGGCGAGCGACATAGATTTAATGTGGTGAGCATTTCTCATGATCTGCAATAGCTTGAAAGTGGAGGTCAACAGTCTGTTTCACAGCCAATCCAGCAGTGGAGATGGTTGCATACTGATTCACTCACTCAGCTTCTGATCTGTCAGTTGTTAGCTTCTGCTTCATTGCATCGGTTTAAAAAGAAAACAATGATTTCACGCTTTCTTAGCTTTAGAGCTACGGTATTACACTGGCCATTGACCTCAAAATTATTCCGCCAAGATAAACATGTTCTTCCAGTGTGATTTGTGCAGCTTTCTATTAGTATAAACCAACACGTGGGTATGCCCCAACACTTTGATCCGGTTATTACAACGCCCACCCATTGAAATCTAGTTTGTAATCTGCTCAGGTGTAACAAGTGCCTGTAATGGTCTCAAGGCATACTGAACTAATGACGATGCACGAGTTAAAATTCCACACGGTACCGATGGAACTTAAATAGGGGAACTTAAAAAAATCTACAATCAAAAACTAATATCAATAACGATGACCGTGGATGTCCTTTACCACCTTTACTAGGTCTGCCTCTCTTATAACTCTTGACTCACCAATGAAGTTAACTCTTAACTGCCTTCTGATATCGTCATGCAAGCCTCTTGCTTCAGGCACTGTGGAATGGGTATCGGCTGTAACACCCACAAAAATAGATCAGTAAATATAAAACATTAAGATTGCAATTTATTTTTCTTTTCCCACTTCCAATTATTACATTTTAAGAAACATTACTACTACCTGTACATATACAGTGACTTGCAAAAGTTTTCATACCCCTTGATATGTGATAGACCAACACAAAGTGGTGCATAATTGTGAAGTGAAAGGAAAATGATACATGGTTTTCAAATGAAAACTTTTGCAAGCCACTGTATACACCCTCTCAGAAGAAATTAAAATGGTGGCTATCACCACCATAAATATTGTGTTCCCTAAATCCTTCAGCTTCAGGCCATTTTCCTTTTGGGTGTGAGCCTTGATAGTAACCTGCAGCTCATTGTAGAGGTTATTCCTTTACATTAATCATATCTATATATTGTTATAGCGTCTCGACGAGCGTACACAGCGTGTTGACATCGTACGCAGCGTCTCGACGGTGTATGCAGCATCTTCACAGCGTACGCTTGCCCCGCAGGCTCTCGGCATCACGCCCGCCCATTCCACCCTCCCCCCCCTTCATCCACACCTCCCTCTCCCCCCCCCTCAACCGCCACGCCTCCCACAGCTGGAATCCCACACCCGCGCGCTCCAACCCACCCCCCTCCCCGTTGTTCAAATTGCGCAGAAATCACCAAAGATCCTATAGCGGCTAAGTGGCTATAAGATCTTTGGAAAGAACGAGCGTTCTGCAGATTTGGAGGTGACCGGTCTCAGCTGCCGCTCGCTCAGAGCCGCCGCTCGCTCAGAGCTGCAAACCGAACTCGCTGCCAGTCGCCCCGCTCGCAAGTACTTTGAAAAAATATTACGAGCAGGCAAGTGAGCTTTGAAATAAACCTTGCAACCCCCCCATCTCTATCCCCCTCTCTCTCTCTCCCCCCAATCTCCCCCCCCCCCCACTCTCCCCCTCTCTCTCTCTCCCTCCCTCCACCCCTCTCTCCCACCCCTCTCTCTCTCCCCCTCTCTCTCTCCCTCCCCCCTCTCTCTCTGCCCCCTCCCTCTCTCTCCCCTACCCCCCTGCCCTCCCCTAACCCCCCTTCCCCCTCCCCTCTTCCCTCCACCCCACCTCACCCCCTCCCTTCCCCCCACCTCTCCCCCTCCCTTCTCACCCCATCTCCCCCGTTCCCTTGCCCCCCTCTCAGCCCCCCTTTCTATCCTCCCCTCTCTCTCCTCCCATCTCTCTCTCCCCTCCTCCCCCTCCCACTCTTCCTCCCCTCCACCCTCTCCCTCTGTCTCTTGCCCTTCTGTCTCTGCCCCTTTTGTCTCTGTCTCTCCCCCATTCTCTCTCTGCCCTCACTCTCTACCCCCCCCTCTCCCTCTCTAGACACGCCAGTGAGTTGGGGGCTATGCGTCAGTGGATAGGGCGGCTATGGGGGTAAAAGGATCTAATTAATAATATTAACATAATATCAAGGGGGTAGTTAGTGTGGGGGTTGTTAGTGTGTGTGATGCCACATGCCGTCCCGCACCCCCCCCCCCCCGCAAACGCGCGTTGGGGGATACTAGGATCAAGTCTGCACTTGGTCTAGTATCTATTAAAAGTGTGTGTGTGTGTATGTTTGTGTGTGTGAGAGAGGTTTAGTATGTGAAACGTATCTCCTCGAAAACCAGATGCCGAAATGGGAACATTTTTACATATTTCAGTAGAGATTTTCCTTGCGAGTTTAGAAATCCACTCCTCTGTACCCTTGGTACATTATTTTCCTGACTTTTTTATTAAAATTGTTCACCAATCTGACCTTTTTTAAAAATCTGCCTGCTGCCCAGCTGCTGACGTTACAATAATAGTGACATTTTTACACCTTCTGGTAGAAAATTTCCTTATGATTTCAAAAATCCAATCCTCTATCCATTTGGTCAATTATTTCCCGAGATATTTACAATAATTTATCACCAAACTGACATTTTTTAAAAATATTAAAGTTGCCCAGCTGCTGACCTCACAATGCCTTTGCACCTGGCCCAACTGCCTCCTGGCCCCGCCCAGCCCCACCCCCCCCAGCCTGGCTGCCCGCCCCGCCCTGTTGACCTCACAATGCCTTTGCACCTGGCCCAACTGCCTCCTGGCCCCGCACGGCCCCACCCCCCAGCCTGGCTGCTGGCCCCGCCCTGCTGACCTCACAATGCCTTTGCACCTGGCCCGGCTGCCTCCTGGCCCAGCCCCACCCCCCCAGCCTGCCAGTTTGTTGATTCCATTGTTTTTCATTGAATTGAATTCTTGAATTGAATCACTAATTCTTAACATTAACTTTTAATTTCAAAGACAGTTTAAGAAAAAATTGCTGTCTTCATTAACAGCTTAGATCGGACCCGCTATGTGTGTGTGTGTGTGGGGGGGTGGTTAGTGTGTGTGGTTCAGGCTCCTCCCCTGAATTCCATAGAGCTGCAGACAGCTTTTGTGCATGAGGCGCGCACGCTTCCTTTCCGGAACATTCTGAACGCGTGACGCATGGTTGCATTTCGCTCTGTCTCTCCCCCTCTCTCTCTCCCACATCTCTCTCCCCATCTCTCTCCCCCCCTCTCTCTCCCCCACACCCCTGCCCTCTCCTACCCTACCTCCCCCAAATCCCCTTCCCCCCTCCTCTCCCTTACCCCCTTCCCTCCACCCCATCCCCTCCTCACCCTCCCTCCCCCCCACCTCTCCCCCTCCGTTCCCCCCCCACCTCTCCCCCCACCTCTCCCCCTCCCTTCCCCTTCCCTTCCTCCCCTCTCAGCCCCCTTTCACTCTCCCCCCTCTCTCCTCCCCTCCCATCTCTCTCACCCCTCCTCCCCCACCCTCCCTCTCCTACTCCCCTCCACCCCCCCCTCTCCCTCTGTCTCTTGCCCTTCTGTCTCTGCCCCTTTCTCTCTGTCTCTCCTCACTCTCTCTCTGCCCTCACTCTCTACCCCCCCCCCCCCTCCCCGTCTCTAGACGTGCCTGCAAGTTGGGGGCTATGCGTCAGTGGATAGGGCAGTTATGGGGTAAAAGGAGCAAATTAATAATATTAATATAATATCAAGGCGGTAGTTGGCGTTTGTGCGGGGGGGGGGGTAGTTAGTGTGTGTGACGCCGCATGCTGCCGACCCCCCCCCCCACCCCCAGCCCACCCCACTCCCCCGCAACCACACATTGGGGGAACAGACCCAACGGGTCTGCACTTCGTCTAGTAAGTAATAAAATTAAGTCAGCGGCAAAGTTATTTTCCAGTTCTCAGCTTTCATGCATATTGTTGTCCCCCTCTAAATCTCAGTCTGAATTTCGACCCGAAACGTCACCTATTCCTTTTCTCCAGAGATGCTATCTGACCCGCTGATATACTCCAGCTTTTTGTATCTATCTTTTTTATAACAATGCCTGAAAGGAAGATGAGATTTCTAAACTGTATTCCACTGTAACACATTAAGCTCACTTACAATAACATGTTTTCTTCATTTTTTGTTTAAATGGTTTCTCGTTCAGTAGAAAATTCAGGGTACATTTTCATTTCTTAATAAACTTTGCAATATCTTTTAAAATTGCTTTATCAAAGATAATATAGACGTAGGAATTCCACCCCCTCCCCCCCCCCAAACAGAATACATAGCATCAATGTCATTATGACTAAACGTATTTTGTCTAGTGAAGGCATCATATTGACCTTAATTGTTGGGCATATCATTTCCATTTAAGTTTGTCTTCCTGTTTGTAATGCTATGAAGCCACTTTTAGCAGCAGATGTTGTATCAGTTCATAGCTCACTACCCATCGATGTGTTCTGCTCTGCTGCACTTGAATTGACAAAATTTAACCTCTGCAGAGTAAGCTTGACATCATCTATGTACAGCAGTGTAATGAAATCATTAGCTGCAAACAACTTCCATCTTCATTCAATTAGCAAATGAAGTCGAGATAACAAAGCTGGCCAGGGGAGTACGGAGGAACTGATCTTCTCTGGGTAGACCACAGAATCTCAATGCATTCACATACTAACTGGACAAAGTCCTTCAAATGCCACCGAGAAATGAAGAAAAGAACAAGATCTACCCACAAGCAGTACTCTTGAAAGTTGCACACCATAAAAATTCAACTTATTTCCCTGCAATGAAAGAAAACGAAAATTGAGTGCCGCTCCCATCATTTTAGAAAACTTCCACCACTCTTCTACAGACGCAGGAGAAGGTAGGCAGGCATCAGTAGATGAGGCAATAACTCTACCCTCCCCTCAAGACTCACTCCATTGAGCATATTGTGCCAGTCTTTCCACAGACAGCATATTTGATGCTCCTTTCAACATGCCATCTTTGTCTTTTCCCAGCTTCAAGTACACCATCTGACATTTTTTTCAACATTTTTCATCTCAATTTTGCATTGAAACCACCCCACTGTTCAATCCAGTCTGTTAATTCATCCCCTACCCGTAACCGCTCAAATCCTCACCTCTTCATTAATAGAGAACAGTGCAGCACTGCAATAGGTTTTACAGTCCACGATGTCTGCTGTGAACTTGATGCCAAATTAAACTAATCTCTTCAGCCTGCACATGATCAATATCCCTCCATTCTCTGCATATTCATGTGTCTATCTAAAAGCCGCTTAAATGTAACTATCGTATCAGCCTCCACCACCACCCAACTCAGCACATTTGTCCTGCAAATCTATATTGAAATAGTGAGATTAAACGAGAACACCTGTTCGAAGTTTGATCTTTATTTTATGAGGAGTTACGATGAGGGATTACGTGAAGAAGGCCCGCCTGGCGCTGGATCGGCATACTTCAAAGCAGCGGCATGAAAAACACAGAACCAATAGCCGGAGTAAAATAGTAAGGCTCAAAATAGACCAGAACTACCAGATGATCATTTACATTATGAGGGTTGGGAGTGGAGGGCACGTAATCCCTCATCGTAACTCCTCATAAAATAAAGATCAAACTTCGAACAGGTAAGTTCTCGTTTAATCTCACTATTTTTACTTCGGAGTCACGTGAGTGACTACGTGAAGATTTTAAAGCCCTGTGTTTTCCATGTCGTAAACTCATTTCATACGACTCTCTGGTCAAAATAGTAGTGAGTAAAAAGTTTTTTGTTTTTTTTTTGAATAATTTTTTTATTAGCAATAAACAATTCTCAATGTTTAAAACTGAGTTATAAACATCAACTTAAATCAATATTTGTACTCTAATGATTATTATCTTATTTTTTTTGAAAATAAAAGTGGGTAAAGAGAAATACCATTATTAATCAATAAAATTATAATTCCTTAATAATTATTTGGTATAAAAGAAAAAGAAAAAATGAAGAAAAAGAGAAAAGACATATTATGTATATATATCAATTAAAAGCCACACAATATATTATAAATGAAACAACTACAAATAATAATATCAGTAAAGACATGCATATATCCTGGTATACCAATACATTATTTTCATCAAATCCCGCAGGGTGTCAGTCGAGCCGTGATGCCAAGAACAGCTACTTCTCTAAATACTGTATATATGGAGACCATATCGGTTGAAAAGAATTATACTCGTCCAAAAGGACAAATCTGATTCTTTCCAACTGCAACGTCTCCAACATCTCTGATGCCCACATTTTAATTGTTGGGGATAATGTTCCCTTCCAAAATTTCAATATTATTTTTTTCCCTAATATCAAACAATAATCAAGGAAATTTCTTTGATCTAGTGTAAATATCAAATTAGCCTCTGGAATTCCCAGTATTATTAGCTTTGGGTCAGGTTCTAATTTAACCTTAAGAACTTCAGAAATAACTTTAAAAATTTCTGTCCAATAATAATTCAATTTAGGACATGTAACAAAACTGTGTGTTAAATTTGCTTCTAAATTCTTACATTTATCACAAATAGAGGAGAGATTAGGAAATATGCTATTTAATTTGGTTTTCGAATAATGTAATCTGTATAATACTTTAAATTGTATTAATATATGTCTAGCATTTAACGAGCACCGGTGTATTCGTTGTAGACTTTCTTCCCAATTTTCTTTGGTTATAGGTGATCCAATTTCATTTTCCCATGCTTGACGATATGTTTCAGTTATTGGATTCTCCTTATCCATAATGATGTTATATATATAAGCTATTAATTTTTCTGTGGTTGGATGCCAGTTAAACGATTCATCTAATAATCCTGGTTCCTTATTTTTAAAATCCTGTGTATTAGATTTAATATAATCTCTAATTTGGAAATACCTAAACAAATGCTGTGAAGACAATCCGTAGATATCTTGTAATTCCTGAAATGAAAGAAATTTTCCATTTCTATAGAGGTGCTCTACCCTTGTAATTCCTAAATTATCCCAATGTCTGAACCCTCCATCCAATGTGGAGGGCTTAAATAATGGGTTATTCATAATTGGTAATCTAAATGAAAGGTTGTCTAATTGTAAAGTCTTGACTATTTGTTTCCAAATACGTCTATTATTATAAATGATTGGATTGTCCCTATAAATTTTTTTTTGAACTTCCTTTGGGGCAAAAATAATTGAATCTACGTTGAAAGGCAAACAATCTTCCTTTTCTATCTTTAGCCACGTTGGTTCCAGGTCCGTATTTACCCACCAAAAATTCATATTCTTAATCTGTACTGCCCAGAAGTAGTATAGAAAATTTGGAAGTGCTAATCCTAATTAAAGTATTTTAACACATTGTTATAATTTATGTAATAAGTCCTTTAATTATAAAAAGAACAACTTTTTTTAATAATAACCCCTCTATTGCAGGGGAAAATTACAAAATAATTGATAAATGATGTCAATGGTAACATAAATCGATAAAATAAATCGATAATATAAACAAAGCAAGCATTTAAAGAGAACCCAGTACTGCGTGTCCAAATCCTGGCACCGTGACAACAGGTTTATTGTAGAACTTTGAAAAAGTTTCTTCTCTAGACCACCCTGCGGCCTCTAAAATTTGATCGAGTGGTACGTCCTGTACCTTCGCCGCGGACGTAGCTGCCGCCCTAGTGGAGTGAGATTTAAACACATCAGTGTCTATTCCTGCTAGACCCAAAACCTGTTTTAACCATCTAGAAATGGTTTGAACTGAAACTTTTGTATGTGGTTTTTTGTGTGTTATCAATAACGCTTTCTCAGAACCTCTGAGATTTTTGGTTACCTCCATGTATTGAGTTAAATGCTTAACTACACACAATGTTTCATCAATAGGATATGCTTTAAACATTACCTTCATTCCAGTTCTCCCTGGTCTGCTTTGTTTGATCAAGTCATAAACATAAAACACAATGTTATCTGAAGTCACATGCATGCAATCCAACCTTAACAATTGCAAAGTTTGTACTCTTTGAGCTGATACCAATGCCATTAACATAACCACCTTGAATGTTAAGTTCTGCAAAGACATTGAATTAATTGGAGTCCATTGTTTAAGTAAAGTGAGAACAATGCTAACATCCCAAATTTCTGTATATCTGGGCTTGGGAGGATTTTTATTAAAAATACCTTTCATGAATCGGGATACTAATGGGTGAGACCCAACTGAATCCCGATCCGAAATTTGTCCTAAATAGGATGACAATGCACTCCGAGCACAATTAATGGCACTATAACTCAAATGCTCATCAAAGTGTAACCCAGCAAGGAACTCCAATACATTTGAAATGTTTGCAGAATGATAAGATATCTTTGACTGTGTACAAAGGGTTCCCATTTTCTTATATGCGACATAAATTGTTTTTTAGTGCTAGTCCTCCAAGCTGCATCTATAACATCCATGGTCCTGTCCGACAGTTCAAACTCTTGCAATGGTCTGGTCAGAACCTGCAGATTAACAAATTCATATGATCATGCAATGGATGAATTTCTTTTGTTACTGGTTGTGTCAACAGATTGTCGCAACTGGGAATTACCATACATGGTTCAATAATCATTTTAAGCATCAATGGGAACCATGACTGTGTGGGCCAATTTGGCACCACCAAAATGCCTTTGGCAGCGTCTTGCGCTATTTTCTTGAGACATTTCCCAATGAGACAGAATGGGGGAAAAGCATAAAAGAACATATTCCCCCAGTGTAGCGAGAAAGCATCCACCGCTACTGCCCCCGGATCGTGTTCCCAAGACACGTATTTCGGCAATTGGTGATTCAATCTAGATGCAAACAGATCAATGTCCGGTACTCCATACCGACTGACAATATTTTTGAAAATTTGTGGATTTAACATCCATTCTGTATTGTCTTTAAATATTCGTGATCTTTTGTCTGCCACAACATTGTCTCTCCCTGGGAGATAAATAGCTGAAAGCCAAATATTTTTTGCAATACACCACTGCCATATCTGGTTTACCAGATGATCACATGAAATTGATCTGACACCACCCATGTGATTGATATATGCCACAGCTGTGGTATTATCTATTTGTACTTGGACATGCAAATACTTTAATGAAGAGCAATAAGCTTTTAATCCATAAAATGCTCCCAGTAGCTCCAAATAATTAATACCATATGTTTGGAGCAATAAATCCTCTTGGACAGCCCATCTGCCTCCACAGCTGGTCTCCTTGTCCGTAGCCCCCCATCCGAGAGAACTTGCGTCAGTTTGTAAAAACACGACTGGCTGATGAACTAAAATGTTCTTAGCAGCTTGTGGAACATTCTCAATCCACCAATGTAATTCCGATAAAGCTTCCTTAGGCAATTGCATTGGCCTATCAAAATGGCCTGCTCGCTGAATTAGCGCTTTAGTTTTTGCCCTTTGAAGATTTTGGTAATGTAAACGACCAAATTCTACTGCTGGAAATGCTGCTACCAATTTACCAATACCCTTGGCAATCTCTCGGATGGAGGGATAAGGTTTGTTAATCAGGTTTTGACACACATTTGTCAAATCTAACTCCTTATCCATTGGTAAATTTACCAACATGGTGACTGAGTTAATCACAAACCCCAGATATTCAATGGTTTGGGATGGCTGTAACTTAGACTTTGTTGGATGGATCAGAAACCCCACTTTCTCAAACAAGCTAATGGTTGCTGAGACTGATTTCCCAGCTGATTCCTGATTAGCATTGACAATTAAAATGTCATCTAGATAAGCCATAACAATGTGTTTTTGTGCCCTTAGCAGTGCAAGTGCTGGCTTTAACAATTTAGTGAACAATCTAGGTGCTGAACTTAATCCATTAGGCAAAGCTTTGTATTGCCACAGCTGTCCCATCCATTTAAACTTTAAATACCTGCGAAAATCATGATGAATTGGGACCGAATAATATGCATCCTTCACGTCTATTGTAGCCATATAACAACCTGTTGATACCAACTGCATTGCAGTGTAGAAAGTGTCCATTTTAAAATGTTTATACTGGACAAATGTATTCAAAAATGTGAGATCTAAAATGATCCTACAACCCCCATCTTTCTTTGGTCTGGGGAAAATGTTTGATATAATTTGTTGTGGATCCTCTCCTGTTTTCTCGATAACTCCTTTTTTACTCAAATTCTTAATCTCTTTGTCCATTTGATTAATCTCAAACTCTGAGAACCTCAAAGGATGACTAGGCTCATTCTGTCCCAATGGAACCATACCTTCCACAAAATCAATGGTAGATCCTAGTACAGTGTCTAATACCACACGATCAACTGTAATATTGTCCCATTCCTTATAAAACATTTGGAGTCTACCACCAATCTGTGGCTCATCCCAGCATTCCTCTTTAATAGGATAATGTTTATGTACCTCTCCAACTGGACGAAATGATCTCCTTTTCCCAATGAATGGGTGTACATTCGGCTGTGTTGGCTGGAAATTTTTCCTTATCATACTCCTGCCTCGGCTTGTACCAGCTCCAAAATCAAATCTCTTCCTCGAATAGCCAGTCCATCTCTGGCCAAAGTTGAAGGGTTTCATACGACCAAACGTTTTTGCTTCTTCATCTATTTCTTTAATTTGTTTAGACAAATCCTCTCCGAACAAAAACCCAGGAGTTTGAACATTGCTTGGTTTACACAATCCTGCAAATCTTGGATGTAACAGAGGTCGAATGGCAATCTTCCTCATGCAATTAATCTCAAAAAATGAGTTGCAAAATAAGGCCAACATATGTTTCTGCACTTTGGTCATTCCACAACCTTCCACTTGTCTGCCAAGTGCAGTAATGCCAGCTGAAATCAGCTTGAGGACTCTTTGAAATCGAATTTCCTGCGCCCGCATAATTGATGACATTGGCACCCAAACAACTGGATTCACCGTAGGTACCTTCAATGAGGCACAATTGATAGGTGTTTTATACATTTCTGCTGTCTCAACCATAACAGCATCTTGAAGCGGGTGAGAGACCATATAATTAATATTGGCCGCCAGGTTATCTTCCATGGCCTCACCGCCTCCTCCAGGTATAGCAAAATCTTGTGCCACATCAGGCACACCTGGATCCATATATTTGTATTGTGGTGTGTACTCCGGACCACAATCACCACTTTCAGGGTCTGTCTCATACAGCCCTGGTACTCCTGAAACTTGTTCAAAGGAGACTTCCTCCAGTCCATACCCAGGCACTGGGGTTTCAAATTCCCAATTCGAATTGGCACCATATTCACGATATGGAACCCCCTCAGGGGCTGCCTGGGAATATTCTGGGTTCTTAGACCCTTGGTTGATAATAGTCTGGAGCATTTTCTCCATTTGGTCCATTCTGAGCCATAAGGCTTTCCTTTCTGGACCTTCAGAATCAGAGTCCTCAGAAACCCCAGGCCCTTCAGCTTTTCTTTTACATTTTTTAGGCACTGGGATTTCCTCTACAGTTTCTGTTTGTGGAGCAATCAAAGCCTCACTAACGGGTGTTTCAAAGGCCGCTGGTATCGGAACCGGCTCCGCAATAAACTGCTGTCCCGACTCTTCTGCACCCCGGGACGCACGTTTTACCCGCTGTTTTTTGGCCTTCTCCATTTTGTTTTTTACTAACTCCTCCTGGTTTTCCCACCAGGCTACGGAGTTCTGAAACCTCGCCCTAAAATTTGTAAAACTTTCTTACCTGCGGGCCGGTTCCGTACCGCTGTGTGGAGCTGCGCTCTGCAGCTCTTTCGCTGCCGACAGCGACGACGTAATGCCGTTCCAGCGCCAGGCGGGGTCTTCTTCACATAGTCACTCACGTGACTCCGAAGTAAAATTGCCATCCGTCCAACCTTAAAGCTGTGCCTTCTAGCATTTGGCACTCCCACCCTGGGAAGAAGGTTCTGACTCCCTACCCTACTGCGTAAGAAGGAACTGCAGATGCTGGTTTAAACCGAAGATGGACACAAAAAGTTGGAGTAACTCTGCGGGACAGGTAGCATCTCTGGAGAGAAGGAATGGGTGACGTTGAGCAAAGATGTTGCCGATCAAGGTGCCCCATCTAAATTTATCCCTTTTGTCTGAAAAAGGGTTTCAAGCCGAAACGTCACCCATTCCTTCTCTCCACAGATACTGCCTGCCCCGCTGAGTTACTCCAGAATGTTGTATCTATCCTCCAGAGATGCTGCCTGCCCCGCTGAGTTACTCCAGAATGTTGTGTCTATCTTCGGTTTAAACGAACATCTGCAGTTTCATCCTACACTTTCCGATCCACAGACAAACAAAAAGCTGGAGTAACTCTCAGCGGATCATGGATATCCATATACCATGTCTCTCAACTATCTCCTCTGGCAGCTCGTTCCATTTACCCAATGCCTTTCAAGTGAAAAAGTTGCCCTTCAGGATCATTTTGAATTTTTTCTCCTATCATCTTAAACGTATGTCCTCAGGTTCTTGATTCCCCTACGCTAGATAAAAGATTCTGTGTAGTCATCCTATCAATTCCCCTCATCATTTTATACAGCTGCAAAAGATCACCGCTTAGCCTCCTGCACTCAAAGCAACAAAATCCAACCTCTCCCTATAATTCAGGCCCTTACGTCCTGGCAAAATCCTGGTCAACAGGTTAGTAGTTGGGATCAACAAAAGCCAGTGAATTGACACCTGCTCCCCCCCCCCCTCCCCAAGTTTGAAGAAGGGTTTCGGCCCGAAACATTGCCTATTTCCTTCGCTCCATAGATGCTGCCTCACCTGAGTTTCTCCAGTACTTTTTTTCTACCAGTGATATGACAGGAGCTTTGGACCAAGATAGAGGCAGGTTGTATTGGAGGGAGCTCAAGTAGAGAGACAGCACGACTTGACAACAAATCAATGGCATTTGACAAACGGTCAATCCAGTGATGGCAGAATGGTTATGTCGGTAAAGTAGCAACACAGGGCCGAGAGCTGACAATCCATACACAGAGGTTCAAATTACACCATGGAAGCTGTGGGAGTTAAGATTCATTAAGTACGCATATTAAAATAACAATGTATTAGAAAAAACTATATATTTTAAAATAACCTTTAGTAATGAGAACTGTGAGATTTCGCCATTGTGAATATTACTGCCCAACACGAGAGAGCCATTGGCCATTGAGATTCGCCATTCCAAGCACAGCTCCAGAAATTGAACTCCTCTCAACTTTCCCAAAATGTCCGAGCAAGCTATTCGTCATATTCGTCAACTGCCATGTTAAAAGCAAGAATTATGTAAAACCATACAGACAAACCTTGGTGTCAAAAATGAGGCAGAGTAGCAGCTTCCTGTACAGCCAAGCTTGTCTATTCTTCCTCTAAAACCATCTGGGGACTTCTGTCTAAATTGGAAGAAGCGTTCTGCACAATAGTCAAGCAACAGCATCACGGAGATCTGCAGAGACAAGCTCAATGTCCCAACATGTGGTGGCAGTACAGTGGTATATGGACAACAGAGAGTAGCCCTGCGTTGTTTTTGCTTCTTGAACTTGAAAAATCCATTACCGATGAGGGGAAAGGAACATTGGCCAAGTGGGTTGTTTTTAAAAATGTACCGAAGAAAGCTCAGGATATGTACATCGGCGTTATAGTGAAGGGCAAAGCTTGGCTGACGAGGGCAATTGAGACGTTAGTCAAAAACATGAAGGATGCATGGGACAGATGTAGGCAGCAGGGATCAAGTGCATCCCTGGAGAAGTTTCGGGAACTAAATAGTCTACTAAAAAAGAAAATCAGAAGGACAAAAAGGGGCCAGTAGATAGCTCTGGCAGCATAAATATATCCAAATATATTTTATAAATATCAGTACATAAGGGGGAAAAGGGTAACTAGAGAGAGAGTGGGACCTCTCAGGAATCAAAGCGGTCACCTCTGTGCAGAGCCACAGGAGATGGGCAAGGTCCTAAATGAGTATTTCTCCTCTGTATTTTCTGAGGAGAAAGGCAGTGGGACGGAGGGAATTGGAGCAGTCGCTGGAAGTGTCTTGAGAGCAGTCAGGGTTACTGTCGAATAAGTACTGAAGGCACTGTCATGTTTGAAGGTGGACAATTCCCCAGGGACTGATCAGATATACCCAAGGACATTGCGGGAAACTAGAGAGGAAATTGCGGGAGTCATGGTTGAAATTTACGAGTCGTCCTTAAATACAGGAGAGGTGCCAGAAGACGGGAGGGTGGTGAATGTTGTGCCTCTTCTCAAGGAGGGCTGCAGGGAAAATGCTGGGAACTATAGGCCGGAGAGCTTAACATTTGTTGTTGGTAAGTTACTGGAGTATTTTACTTCGGAGTCACGTGAAGAAGGCCGTCAGCCCGTATGCGCGTCATTACGTCCACGCATGGTGCCGCGACTGGCTGGTACGCGCGTTGCTCCTCCATCGGTAAGTTCCAAACCTGAAGGTAAGTTTCAAACTTATTTTTCAGGTTGTGCTTTTACCTTGCAGGAAGCTCTGTACAGAGTTCCTGCTGGATGTCGTTCCGGGGAACCCCGACTCCGCAGGGAAACCCGGAAGCAGAGACCGTGGGGTATCCCGGCTCCGTGAAGGAAAATTCGGCTCAGGGAAACCCGGCCATGGTGACCGCCGGCTGTGGAAACCACGGGAAATCCCGGCTCCGTGTGAAATACCGGCTCGGCAGGCCAGTTAACATTGAAATAGTCCGGCCAGGAGGATTCACCTCCTGCAGTGGGAGCATCTTTGGACATTTCTTTGCCGGATAGAGCATCTCATGGAGAGATGCTCCACCTGACACTCCAAGGAAGGGAGTAATATCAGCGCGGGTCTCGGGGGCCGGCGGCAGCGTCTGGTGCAGGGCTGCATTATATCTCCCTCTCTGAGGAGAGGAGCGTGGGCAGACAGTGTGTGACTGACTCCAAATTCAGAAGTATGTCCGTGAAACATACTGGAGGGCATGTGCGAGGTCAGAATTCTGTCATGGCATTAAGGATTGCGATATCCACGCAAACGGAGGAACCGCTGCAAGGAAAAGTTGGCTTCCAGCCTACGGCAGAAAACCTGGAGCTTGGTCAGCATCTATGACCTCACATCACATCATTACAGTGCCGGCAGCACGGAAGCTGGACAAGGACTGAGGTTCCCAGTGTTGGGGTGGGGGGGGGGGGGGGGGGGGGGGGATCACTAGAACCCAGCACAGTCAAACCCCGTGGTGTTTGCGTCTGCAGCGTGGAGACCTCAGGCCCGGTACTGAGCCTAGGACTCAGGTAAGGCGACAGCTGCGGCCTGTAGGTGGGCGGTGGAGTGGCGAGGGTCGGTGGAGTCACTGGTGGAGGCCTGCGGGGAGTGGAGTATTCTGAGGGACAGGTTGTACAGGCATTGGGATGGGCAAACGCTGATTAGGGATAGTCAGCATGGTTTTGTACGTGGGAGGTCGTGTCTCACAAATCTGATTGATTTTTGAAGACGTGACCAAAAAGGTTGTTGAGGGCAGAGATGTAGATGTTGTGTACATGGACTTCAGTAAGGCGTTCGACAAGGTTCTGCACGGTAGGCTGCTCTGGAAGGTTAGATCGCATGGGATCCAAGGAGAGATAGCTGAATGGATGGCAAATTGGCTCCATGGAAGGAAGCAGAGGGTGATAGTGGAGGGTTGCTTCTCGGACTGGATGCCAGTGACTAGTGGTGTGTCTCAGGGTTCGGTGCTGAACCCGTTACTGTTTGTCATCTACATCAATGATTTGGATGAGAACATACAGGGCAAGATTAGCAAGTTCGCTGATGATACAAAAGTGAGTGGTTTTACAGATAGTGAAGATGGTTGTGAAAGATTGCAGCAGGATCTGGATCGATTGGCCAGCTGGGCAGAGGAATGGTTGTGGAATTTAATACAGAGAAATGTGAGGTGTTGCATTTTGGGAGGTCGAACAAGGGCAGGACCTACACAGTAAATGGTAGGCCTCTGGATAATATTGTAGAGCAGAGGGATCTAGGAGTACGGGTGCATGGTTCCTTGAAGGTCTATTCACAGGTCGATAAGGTGGTCAAAAGGCTTTTGGCACTTTGGCCTTCATCAGTCAGAGTATTGAGTATAGAAGTTGGGAGGTCATGTTGCAGTTGTATAAGACGTTGGTGAGACCACATTTAGAATATTGTGTTCAGTTCTGGGCGCCATGTTATAGGAAAGATATTGTCAAGCTTGAAAGGGTTCAGAAAAGATTTACGAGGGTGTGAGTTATAGGGAGAGGTTGAGTAGGCTGGGTCTCTATTCCATGGAGCGCAGGAGGATGAGGGGTGATCTTATAGAGATATACAAATTCAAGAGAGGAATAGATCGGTAGATGCACAGTCTTTTGCCCAGAGTAGACAAATTGAGGACCAGAGGACATAGGTTCATGGTGAAGAGGAAAAGATTTAATAGGAACCCAAAAGGGTGGTGGGCGTATGGAACAAGCTGCCAGGGGAGGTAGTTGAGGCTGGGACTATCCCATCGTTTAAGAAACAATTAAAAAGGTACATGGATAGGACAGGTTTGGAGGGATATGGACTAATCGCAGGCAAGTGGGACTAGTGTAGCTGGGACATTGTTGGCCGGTGTGGGCGAGTTGGGTCAAATGGCCTGTTTCCACACTGTATGACTCTATGACTGTCACTCTATGCAGCCAACTCTCACCCTACTCTCATTTTTCCATGATCCATGTTTAACTTTTCCCTTCCCACCTTAACTTGTTAGAAATGGACACAGAGATGGACAGTAACTCTGCGGGGACAGGCAGCATCACTGGAGCAAAGGAATGGGTGACATTTCGGGTCACCCTTTCCTTCTCTCCAGAGATGCTGCAGGTCCTGCTGAGATACTCCAGCATTTTGTGTCTACCTATCTTCAGAGTAAACCAGCATCTGCAGTTCCCTCTCTAGAATTTAGGAGATTGAGAGGGGATCTTATAGAAACTTACAAGATTCTTAAGGGGTTGGACAGGCTAGATGCAGGCAGATTGTTCCCGATGTTGGGGAGGTCCAGGACAAGGGGTCACAGCTTAAGGATAAGGGGGAAATCCTTTAGGACCGAGATGAGAAGGAATCTTTTCACACAGAGAGTGGTGGGTCTCTGGAACTCTCTGCCACAGAAGGTAGTTGAGACCAGTTCATTGGCTATATTTAAGAGGGAATTAGATGTGGCCCTTGTGGCTAAGGGGATCAGAGGGTATGGAGAGAAGGCAGGTACGGGATACTGAGTTGGATGATCAGCCATGATCATATTGAATGGCGGTGCAGGCTCGAAGGGCCGAATGGCCTACTCCTGCACCTAATTTCTATGTTTCTATGTTTCCTACACTTAACTTGTCAGAGGATGGGTTGGTGTTCAATATCCACTGCAAGCCCAGTGATTACCACAGCTACTGCCATTATACCTCCACCAACCCTGATTCTCTCTGTCCTTCCCTTTCGCCACCATCCTCCACATTCAATGGATTATCCTCTGTAATGCCCACACCTTCAACCAGCAGAAATATCTTCCCCTACCTTTCTGAATTTTGAAGAAGCCATTCCCTCTGTAACCCTTATTCACTCTTCCATCACTGTTCTTATTAGCAGACCTGACAGCTGAATTTTAGCTCTAACCTTCCCATCACTCTTGAACCCAAAACAGTTATTGCAAGCAAAGCAAAAATGTATTCACACCTCTTCCAAGTTTGTGATTTACATTCAGCGCTCAGAATGTGGTTTCTCGTCTGATGGTAAAACCAAATAAAGATTGTAGACCACTTTGCAGAACTTCTCCATTTAGTCAGCAAGGGCAATCCTGAGCTTCCTGAAGGGCCTGACCCACATAGGTGATTTTTTTAGGCAACTGCCGGCTACTGTCATAGTCACAGCAGAACCCCCCTCTGACAATGTCTACGACAATGTCTACAACAACCTACCACCTAGTTGACGTCAAGCTACGGCAAGCTACCGACAACCGGCGACCCATTAGGACATCCACCTACGACCACACCTACGACAACCTCTGACCACACAGGAGACAACCCACGACAACCAAAGTCAACCTACGTCCACCCGCGCCAAGCTACGACCCTGTCGGCAACAACCGAAGACAATTCAGTCGCTGGTACCTGTCGCCGGTTGACATAGGCAGTCGCCAATGGAATTCACCGAAGTCCGCACCGGCGACAACCTACATCACCTGCCAACAACCCACGTCAGGAGAAGTCAAGCTAGGCTCATTGGCGTCGATCCACGGTCTCCGAAAATTATTGAACGTTGAAAATCCGGCGGCGACCAGAAAGACGCTACGACTCTTTGGGCGACTGAGGAGACAACTCATGACCATACAGGCGACACCCCTGGGGACCATCTAGGACAGGCCCTTGATGCTCATAACCATGTCCCTAAAGCAGGTTCTCATTTTCCATCTGGGAATGTTGCAACCCATTTTCCCTTTACATACATGACCTTTGTTTTAAGTTGATCCTTTTTTATCTTCTTTGTCCCTAACTTCTGTTTATTTTATAAAAAAGGAATCATCTTACTAACTGCTCCTATCACAAATATTCCCTCAAGTGTTCATCTCTCTTTCCACTCTCTGCAACGTGCCACCACTTTCCCCTCGCTCTCCGCACCTGGACGAACAGTATTCACCTGAAATATCAATCCTGTTTATCTCCGCACAAATGTTACTTCACCGGCTGGGTGCTTGCAACATTTTGAAGTTCCAGCATCTGCAGATTTCTGGCTTCAAGGCCGATTACCACCCAGGATTGTCTGCAGTGATTCAGCTGTGCTCGGTGAAAGGAGAAAAAGCACAGCAAATATTCTAGTTGGGCAGCAGCTTTGTTAAATTACCCCTTGGTGTACGTTAGTGGAAAAAATTAAGAGAATGCCTCTAATGGCTTCGCTCCCTTGAGGCTAGATGGGTCAAATGCTCCTGTGTCTTTATAATCTCATTCATTCTTTGACCACTTTATCTGGATTACTGGCTCTACAAATTGCACCTCACGTACTTGCTTGGGTCACCCTGACTCTCAAACCTTACCATCAAAAAGGACAAGGTGAAAAAGTACAACACCGTCTGCAGGTTTTCCCCACATCTTATGCCTTCCTGACTTGGAAACTTATCACTGTTCCTTCACCGTTGTTAAGCCGTTGAGCTTTCTACACAACTGCACTGTGGTAGGTCCTTCGCCAGAAATGACTTGGCAGCTAGGCGGCTCACCAAGATCTTCTCAATGACAATTGGAGATAGGTAATAAAATGCTGGCCTTGTCAATGTCAATTCAACCCTAAAAATGAATTTAAAAATGATGTTCTCCTCAGGCTGTTCTACATAACATGATGTGGAGCGGCAGAACGTTTTGTCGCTAAGAGTGGCCCAGAGGGGGAAGAGCTTGCTGCCCCAGTACTAGCAACCTAATCATGAAGGAACAAGCAGTACAATTGAAATATTTATTTTCAAGATCCCAAGATGTTGTGGAGCCATCATTAATTGTCTGCAAATACCAATGCAAAATTCATCTCACCATATTGGAGAGCAGAAATGTGCAGAAAGTGAAAGTTATTTAAAAATAAAAAGCATAAAACCCCTTAGATAACTTCAAGTCGAGTTCTCTGATCCATTTCTCCCAGAGGGGGATTTGGTGGGGAGTTTGGAAGTGATGACAGTGTTGAGTGCCGAGCTCTTGTCATGAAGGCAGCCAATGTATGTGTTTCTGTTGTGCAGATTGTTCAGAGCCGAGTGGAGAGCCAGCCAGACATCTGCTGGTGACCTGTTATGCCGATTGACAAAATGAAGTGGATCCAAAAGATTTATGAGGCAAGGACTGATTTACAGCATAACCAATGTCTCAAAACAATCCATTGTGGTGAATATAAATGCCAACAGATGGCAGGTCACCATGTTCTTCTTGGACACCAGTATGATAGATACCTGTCAGCACAAAGCCATGCTGTACAATTGTAATTATATACTCATGTCAGCTGTCTATTGACACAAAATACTGGAGTAAGCAATCTCTCCAGAGATGCTGCCTGTCCCGCTGAGTTACTCCAGCATTTTGTGTCCATCTTTGGTGTAAACCAGCATGGGCAGTTCCTCCCTACACATTTTGTCAGTTGTCTATTGTATTTGGGGGTCATCATAAATGCTTACAAACACTGCACACATCAAGGATAAAACAAATTCCAGGAATTATGAAATACTGTTGCACTGTGAGGTTTGCTTCTGTTCATCGAATGGAGTGACTTGCCAGCTAGATCTTTCAAGCCGTCCAATTGATCACCCGTCCAATTGATCACCCGTCCTGTCTAAACAGCCCCACAGTCAACGCAGTTGAATGCAACAAATTCAATGTTTACACACACACACTACCACAACCAGAGAGCAGTTCTGAACTACTATCTACCTCTTTGATGTCCGTCGGACTATCCTTGACTGGACTTTGCTGGCTTTAACGTGCCTTAAACGTTATTCCCTTATCATGTATCTATACACTGTAAATGGATTGATTATAATCATGTGTTGTCTTTCTGCTGACTGGTTAACATGCAACAAAAAGCTTTTCACTGTACCTCGATACAGGTGACAATAAACCAAACTGAACTGAACACACGCGCACACACACTGACAGAGTTTTTACAGCCAACTGTCATAGCAACTGAGAATCAGAAGAAATAGCGCAGTGTGGACTCAGGTCATGAGAACACTGCACCCCAAAGCTGTTCCCTTGATAACACAGTGGAGACATAGGGTGATACAGTGTGGAAACACGTCCTTCGGCCCAGCCTCCCCACACCGGCCAACATGTGCCAGCTACACGAGTCCCACCCGCCTGCACTTGGTCCATATCCCTCCAAACCTGTCCTATCCATGTACCTGTCTCACTGTTTCTCAAACGTTGGGATAGTCCCAGCCTCAACTACCTCCTCTGGCAACTTGTTCCATACACCCACCACCCTTTGTGTGAAAAAGTTACCACTCAGATTCCTATTAAATCTTTTCCCCTTCACCTTGAACCTATGTCCTCTGGTCCTCGATTCCCCTACAAGAGATTCTGTGCAAAATGCATCCAAGCAAAATTATAAAATAGTTTATAGTTACCTGTGTATAATACACGAGCTTTGATGGAAATTTCACAAATACTTTGTTACATCATTTATAGACAAGAGTGAAATGCGCAAGAGGTTCTGTTCCCACCATTTCTGGAGGAACGCGAGTTGAGCACATGAATGCAGACGCAAGGAACTTCAGATACTGGTCTTCCTCACCCTAGGTATTGAGAAGATTAACATCTTCTGTCATTTGCACTCACAACCTCCAAGATGGATTAATCAGCAGGCAGCGTCCCAAGCCGAGGTAATATTAACCACAAGCACCATATTTTACATGTCATATGGAAAGTGACAGAATAGGTTGAGAGATAATAGGCCAGCTCTCCAAAGTACCAAGAGACTGGTAATTTAGTTTCCCTTCTGACAGTAATGGCTGCAATGCAGCAGCAGCAAAATGAATTCAAATGGTGCAAGCCTTTCCAGCTGAAAGACACACAGCTCACAATGCCGCTTCACAAGCTTTTTTCCCCCACAAAATAATAATTATTTAACCTGTCAGCGACAACTGGTGGAAAACAAAACATTGACAGAGATGACAGACAGATTAGGTGGGAGTGGAGACCTTAAAGTTGATTGATTTTATTGACGCAGGATATGAGCAGATGACAGGGCCAATTATTTCTTGTCAATTGGCAACATAAGAGAAAACAAAAGGCTATATGATCCCTCGAGTCTCCTCTTTAATTAGATCATAGCTGCTCCTGTGCCTCAATGTAATTTCTCCTTGGCCACAGCTATCCCGTTTCCCCTCATTTTGTTCAGAATCCCCTGCTCCTCTGAACATTGTTCCTCGTCCTTACTTTTCCCCACTATTGAACAACCATTGAACATCCATGATTGGGAATTTCTTGCAAAATTCTCTCTCTCTTGTTAAACCTTAGGCCCACGGAACATGCTGGGATGGTTTTGATGATGAATATACATTAGATACGGCGCAGCCGTAGAGTTGCTGCCTTACAGCGCCAGAGACCCGAGTTCAATCCTGACTGCAGGTGCTGTCTGTACAGAGATTGTATGTTTAGTTTAGTTTAGAGATACAGCGCGGAAACAGGCCCTTCAGCCCACCGGGTCCGCGCCGACCAGCAATCCCCGCACATTAACACTATCCTACACCCACCGGGGACAATTTTTACATTTACCAAGCCGCTTAACCTACAAACCTGTACGTATTTGGAGTGTGGGAGAAAACTGAAGATCTCGGAGTAAACCCACACAGAGAACGTACAAACTCCGTACAGACAGCACCCGTAGTTGGGATCGAACCAGGGTCACCGGCGCTGCATTTGCTGTAAGGCAGCAACTCACCGTGACGTTCTCCATGTGACTTGCATGGGTTTTCTCCGTGAGCTCCAGTTTCCTTCCACACTCCAAAAGACATACAGGTTTGTAGGGTTAATTGGCTTTGGTGAAATTGTAAATTGTCCCTAGTGTGTGTCTGATGGTGTTCGTGTGTGGGGATCGCCGATCGGCATGGACTCGGTGGGCCGAAGGGCGATTCCACGCTGTACCTCTAAACTAAACAAAATCAACTGAAGTCTCATTTTAATCTACAAGTTTATTATTTCCTGTATTCAGTCATTGTTAGGGTGACCTCAATCTAAATCAGCATCAAGAGAGACCCGCAGTTCAGAAGTTGTTCAGTCCAGAACAATACATGACCTCTTATATTGCCTACTCTTTAAAAACAAAAAATTGTTTTCCAATCTTTATTAAGGGATATTTATTTCCAATCAATCCTGCTCAGTGAAAGGCAGAAAGTGCGTCAGCAACTTTAACTAATCTGCCCTTTACCTGTGGTGGGGTAGAGAGGTGGGTGCAAGACCACTGTGTGGAGGAACACCCTAAAACCCTGCATTGTCACAATGTGGTAGAACTTTGAAGATCAACTGCAGCACAGCAATTGGGCTTGTTCACATTAACAAGTTCAAGACATCCCCAGGTGGACAAAAATGCTGGACAACTCAGCGGGTGAGGCAGCATCAATGGAGCAAAGGATTCCCAGATCAGTTTTGCCGCCAAACACTGTATTTCTGTCAGGCATATTACTCATCCACCCAAATTACAACTGAGGAATGATTGTTCACAAGTTCACAAGTTATAGGAGTAGAATTAGGCCATTCGGCCCATCGAGTCTACTCCGCCATTCAATCATGGTAGATCTCTGCCACCTCATCCCATTGTCCTGTCTTCTCCCCATAACCCTTGACACCCATTCTTGGAGAAGTTTATAACATTGAATTCTGAAACCATTAAGAGGAGATATCTCTTCCCACCACCACCTTAAACATAATGCAACACCAGATACTCTCCCTGCCACCATTCCAAAATAAATCTGCGCTCACAAACTGTCTGACTCATTCTTTCCCACCTGCCATCCAGGGACTCAAACACTCCTGGTACAATTGAGAATAATGAAGTACTAATTAATTACAATTGGGCATTACTCCATCACGATAGCTCTGTGTGTTTTGTCAATCGCGATTACCTGGCATTCCATGAACCAGATCTCCACAGAGTACAAAGAACCTGGGTTTCACAGTCAGCTTGTTGATGGCCTGCACCGTTTGTTCAGTGAGCTGGATCTCTTCCTGCCATTCATCACCCCCACTGTCACAGTCTCCAGCGCTCCAAGCCTTCATGAGGCCAAGCTGTGGATCGGCTCCTTGAATGAAATAGAAAGGTCCATTCCAATTGCCCTCGGTCTCTGGGGAAAGAGGTAATAACACATCAGGTATTTGGATTTGACCTCGCCATGCAAGCAGAACATACACAGAATGAAAGGTAAGCACGAGAGAAAAATTAAGACCAGTCTACCGTTACACTCAATAAATGAAAAGCACAGATTAAACAGCTGTTTGTAACATCATCTTTTAAAACAGACACGCCTTTCTTAAAACATTGAAAGTCACATAAAACATGGCTGTGCTCAAAATTCTATGCAGTTTTGTGCCCAGTCACTTAGAACATAGAAACAGATAAAATAGGTGCAGGAGTAGGCCATTCGGCACTTCGAGCCAGCACCGCCATTCAATATGATCATGGCTTATCATCCAAAATCTGTACCCCGTTCCTATTTTCTCCCTTGATTTTACTTCGGAGTCACGTGACGCATGTGCGGCATATCGTCTACCGCATTGCGCATCAACAGGCTGTGGAAGCGCAGCTCCACCAGCGGTAAGTTTGAAACCTGAAGGTAAGTTTTTCAACTTAACTCCAGGTCTGTTTTTTCTCCTGCAGGAAGTTCTGTGCACAGAGTTCCTGCATTCCCCTACATCGCGGGGAAATCCCGACTGCGAGAATTGCGGGGATACCCGGCTGGAGGGGGAACCCCACCACTGACTTCGCGGGGAATCCCGTCTCCAGGGACCACGAGGGTATCCCGGCTTTGGTAAACCACGGAATGGATTCCGCGGGGAACACGGGATAACAACAGAATCAAGCCGCGAGGTGAACCCGGCTCGGGGAAAACCCGGCTGCGGGGACCGCGGGAAGACAAACCGCGGGATGAACCCGGCTCGGGGAAAACCCGGCTGCGGGGACCGCATGAGGGGACCGTGTGAACACACGGCTGCGGACCGCAGAAGTGCGGATAGCCGGCGGCATTTTCAGACTCCAGTGGCCCAGAGAGGTTCAATGGAGTCTGAAAGGCCTGGGCAGGCCAGGAAGGTCCCCTCCAACATGGGTACGTCCTCGGCCGTTTACCCATGTAGAGCATGGAGAGCGTCAGAGAGCGCTCATCCCACTAATGCTCCCTCCTGATATATCAGTAGAAATATACCGCCTACGGTAAGCCCAGACACCTGCAGTGTCCGGGCTGCGTATATACCACCGGCGGATGAGCCCGTAGACTTGGAGGGTCCGGGCTCTAAGATTCACCGCCTGCGGAGGAATTTCCCGCCGGCGGATAACCTTGGAGACTAAGCATGGGTCCAGGCTGGAAGGTACACCGCCTACGTATCCCGAATGAAGCGGAAGACTCGGAAGTATGTCCAGGGAACATACTGGAGTACAAGCGTGAGGTTCCAGAAATTCTAGCGTGGCATCAAGACCTTCGCGAAACATTGACATTTCGTGACTTCTCCTGGCGTAGGTGCTGGCGCAGGTTGTCGTGGGCTGTCGCCCGGTTGACGCCATATGACGTTAGCTGTCGCCGGGTACTGACTTTGGTGAATTCAATTGCCGGCAGCCTACGTAATGTTGCGTTAACCAGCGACAGTATCAGCGTCACGAGAAGTCACGTAGCGTCATTTGGAAAAACGTGCACCGCTCCGCCCGTCTTCAGTTGACGCCATCAGGGTCCTAGCTTGTTGCGGACTGACGTAGGTTGACTTCGGTTGGTGTAGGCTGTCGTCTATATCATCGTAAGCTGTCGTGGGTGTAGTCGTGGGTTGATGTCGCGTGTCGCGAAGAATTGGGACGCCGGGTTGACGTAGGTTGACGTGGCAGCCTGTCATAGACATTGCCGTGGGGGGCCGGTTTCTCGGCGTAACGCCACGACAGTGGCTGTCGCCGGCTGTCGCCAAAAAAGTCGCCTAAGTGGAACAGGCCCTTTACAGGAAGAAATGTAGTTTGGATTGCAAGAATGTTTCATTGTTACTTCCGTCAGTTAAAGTCAAAGACAAAATAGTAACTTAAGACACCCAGGTAGTTTAAACTAGGAACAAATAACTTCTCCATCAATAAAAGCACTGAATAGTAATATCCCACAGCCTCTCCAGTTCATATTTCCTCTGTATGTAAATATTTAACACAAAAATGTAAACACGAAGGTAGTTCAAGGTTAGAATTATGAGCACACTGTGCAGTACACCTGCATCAATTCATTATAAAAATTGAATCAGTACAAACTCATTGTATGCAAGACCTATGCTGTTAGATGTCAGGTGACTTTCTAAAAAAAATCTCAATTTGGGTTGCATTCAAATCCACCGAGCTTTTAAAAAATGAACCTGTCGCTTCACCGGCAGCACTACAAAGAATCTACAGTTCAGCGAGACTGACATAACACTCTATACCTGTCAGTTCAATGGGCCCTGTAGCTGTGACAATACATGTATGAATAACATTCAACAGTAGAAACCTAGATATATATATATCCAGATAAGCACATATACTTAAATATATATACACACACATGTATGTAAACACACACATATAGGTATACACATATATACATACACATATGTGCATGTGTCTATGTGCATGTGTCTATGTGCGTGAGTGTGTGTGTGTGTTTATATATAAATGAGCCTCTCTGGAGTTCACTGAAATTAAACAATCTGATTTAAAGTGGCAGCTTGAACCACTTAAGCCTCAAATTAAAAATGTTTACTTTTGGCCACACGTAACGTACAAGGCAAAAATAAAAACCTCAATCTTAAATAATGAAATGCTATTGTTCCAAGGATAATTGCACTCCTCAGTGCCTGAAACATGCCACGTGCAAGACTACACTGAAGGCATCGCTGGAGCCAGCATTTGCTGCAGCAGGCTTCCAACAGCATCTGCCATCCAACTGACTTGCGCCTTTACCCTAATAATTCACCCACCAAGTGCCAGAGAGTGCCAGCTGCTGGCATCATTGCGACACGTCGGGATATCTCCTCAACTCAGACCCAGGAAGAATTGAGAAGGGGCACAAGTGAAGGGTGTGAGTTTAATCCCAAATCAGGGTCAGACAGAGAGAAAGTTGAAGGGGGAAAATATTGGATCATGAGGGGAAGAGAAAACACATGTATTAATAATTCAAAACTAGAAACAATTACATTTCACATCTGTGAAATAAAGTTCAGTGCAAGATCAGTTGCTTAGCTTCTGTGACCTAATTTTCTTAGATTTGATGTTTGACAAGACTCATGGTGTTAAATAGCTATGCTTCCTTCTAATGACAACTTCATGTTCTGCAGGAAGATTAATAGGCGAATATACAAAGTTCACAGCTATAGGGGCCTAGGTGTGGGGTAGTCACAGCACAGCAGCTCAGCATAACACACAGCAACCTTGGGATATTTAAACAAAACCACAGGTCTATCCTTGCCTAAGGCAGCAGCATTCACTGGAAAATAGTGGTAGCACCATTAATCTCGATGCTGCTATCAGAATAAAGACAATGCCAATTCCTAACCTGACCAAACTGCCTTCAAATCTCACTCACAATCTGAAATCTTAACCTGAAACAAAAAAACAGAAAATGCTGGAAATACTCAACAGGTCAAGCAGCGTCTGTGGAAAGAGAAACTTCAATGCCCTTCTTGACCAATCTGGCCCATGATCTGCCCTGTTCCGCCCACATATATGGCCTGTTCCCTATCCTGACCAAATTCAGTCCTGATTCACCAAATGCACAATTCCCACTTCACATTTGCTTCTTGATGTGTAAATGATATGTTTCTCAGCTGTAACTGCTTCACTGTGAGAGAACTTAAATACCCATTGTCCGCACAATGTACTTAGAGGTGGGCAGTCCCACAACAGATTAATGGGTGTGCGTGGTTGGAGTCCATTGGTGTAAGCTGTAGCTTGGTTGGTGTCCATTGGTGTAAGCTGTAGCTTGGTTGGTGTCCATTGGTGTAAGCTGTAGCTTGGTTGGTGTCCATTGGTGTAAGCTGTAGCTTGGTTGGTGTCCATTGGTGTAAGCTGTAGCTTGGTTGGTGTCCATTGGTGTAAGCTGTAGCTTGGTTGGTGTCCATTGGTGTAAGCTGTAGCTTGGTTGGTGTCCATTGGTGTAAGCTGTAGCTTGGTTGGTGTCCATTGGTTTATCTGTAGCTTGGTTGGAGTCCATTGGTGTAAGCTACAGCTTGGTTGGTGTCCATTGGTGTAAGCTACAGCTTGGTTGGAGTCCATTGGTGTAAGCTGTAGCTTGGTTGGTGTCCATTGGTGTAAGCTGTAGCTTGGTTGGAGTCCATTGGTGTAAGCTACAGCTTAGTTGGAGTCCCTAGGTGTAAGCTGCACCTGCATATATTTGTTTTCACTGTGCAAGTAACGACTCAGTCAGCAGGTGAATGTTTACTGAAGGCAGTGGCACTCAAGTGTTGTACTATACTTTCAATTTGCAAAGGAATGCTGCCATGCTCGTTTTGGATATCAAATAATTTTACAATAATTCTCCTGTTCATCCATCCAGCAGGATTTTTCTGAAAAAAAGATTTTTCTATTTTGCTCCTTTCATTAAATTCCTTGAAAATGTCTCCTTTTATCTTGATCAGGTCTGCCAGATTTACGTGGAGACCCAATGCTATAATCTGGACTCAAATGTTTAAATATGCAACCTGCCAGCTAAACTGACATCCAAAGGATTTGACAATTCTTCATCAAGAGAGCATAAAGAACATGGCACCCATCCGGTGATGTAGCTCGATCCTCATGCTGGCCACCATGACATTTACTCATGGAAGTCCACAGTACCATTAGTTGTCATAAAATTCACTCAACTGTGCAGTTGAAAGGGCCCTGCTGTCCTTAATTCTACTAGTGGCAACTGCTCCATGTTCTCTCCAGAGCGTCACAACTACAGTTGCATTGTTTACTAAGTTGCCGTCCTATTGTAGCATTTGACATCCGACACCTTAACTAAGATTGAACTACGAACATTTGGTACATTGATTTAAAAATGAACCTATTATATTTTGGATTTTCAAATCATTAAAAATGGATGGCGTTGACTTATTTAAAAGTTTTTCTTCCTCATTTTCCATCACCACGCACAAAGGGTCTTTGGTTTCAGAACAGGGCCAGAATGTGCAAAGCCTTCTACAATGTATCATGGGGCTGCACACGGTTTGTATGTTGCCCCATGCAGCAAATTATTCCTGTGCATCAAGCCCAATCGATGAGAGAACAGATCTTGTTCTATCAGTTGGATTTCATTCATTCTGTTAAGCTAAATGAGGACATCTTTGCTTGAAGAAATTAATGCCATTGGTTTGTGTAGGAAGGAACTGCAGATGCTGGTTTAAACCTTGGTTTCCCCAATTTAAAAGAGGCAGGACCCAACTTGCACATTAACAGATGGTAGCTGTTTCTCAAGTTCACAGCTACAATATCATATCATGATGCCCAATGGCAAATGATTCAGCGCACTACAGTGAACCTGGGAAGAACCGTTGGCAAACTCAACCATTGGTGGACTCTGTAGGAAGGCACTAGATGCTGGTTTAAACTGGAGATAGACACAAAAAGCTGGAGTAACTCAGCGGGTTAGATAGCACCCCCCCGGAGAAAAGGAATGGGTGACGTTTCGGTTCGAACCCCTTCTTCAGATTGAGAGTCAGGGGAAAGGGAAAGAAGAGAACTCTCTCTGCCATCCTGCCTTGCTGAAGAGGGAAAATGGTGGCATGTGTTTGGATAGGAGATGGTGGGATGTTAAGAAACTCAATGGACATGACTCCATTGCCCCATGCGATGGGGCAGCCACAATTGAGCCATGCCACAGTGATCTTAGGTCACAGTACTACGCACTAAACCGCACAAGTGCCGTGATCTTTCAGAGCCAAATTTGTGCAAAGTAACAGAACATGGAAAATGTGGCGCAGTTGGTGCATTTAAAATAAATGTGAGCAGGAGCTTTTTAAATCATGTACAGTTCTTGTTTTGTCCTTGCTTCACGGGGTAATCACGAAGGTTTCGGGTCACATTTCCTGTTTTTAAGTTGAAAGAAACACTGAACATTATGTACACAAACGATGAGGAAGAGGTGACAGCCAAGCACAACAGGAAATGCCCAATGTCTGTGGAAATAAGTGCAACCGATTCAAGACACACAAAAAAGCACTTTTCAAATGCTTTAATCTTCATCCGATTTCTCGGCTTATTAGTGCACAAAGGGCCTTTCATGCACACTGTGAAGCTAGTGGAAAAACCGGAGTAGATTTCCAACCATGAGTTCACAGTGGAGTGATTCAGGGTAGCGAGGTTGTCATGAGACTGTTTACAAAGTACATAACATTGATGTTTTTTGAGAGTCTCTAGCACAGATGGTTATATTAGACTGTCCCTATGAATCCTCCTCACCACCATACAGGAACTTCGACAACCCTTCCAGGAAAGTCAGACTAGTATGCATCTCCCCTAACCTCATCCATTGCATTTGGTGCTCTCAGCGTGACGTCCTCTTCATTGGTGAGGCCAAATGTAGACTAGACAACGTTTTGCCAAGTGACTGCACAGTCTGTCATGGCCATCTGGATCTGCCTGTCGCCAGCCATTCTCATTACTCTCCCCATCCCCACACCGACCCATCTGTGCTCAGCTTCCTCCACTGCCAGGACAAGGCCAAATGGAAACTAGAGGAACTGCACCCTCTATATTCTACTTCAGTTGTATAGGGTCTTAGTGAGGCCACACCTGGAGTATTGCATACAGTTCTGGTCTCCAAATCTGAGGAAGGACATTATTGCCATAGAGGGAGTGCAGAGAAGGTTCACCAGACTTATTCCTGGGATGTCAGGACTGTCTTATGAACAAAGACTGCATAGACTCGGTTTATACTCTCTAGAATTTAGGAGATTGAGAGGCGATCTTATAGAAACTTACAAAATTCTTAAGGGGTTGGACAGGCTAGATGCAGGAAGATTGTTCCCGATGTTGGGGAGGTCCAGGACAAGGGGTCACAGTTTAAGGATAAGGGGGAAATCCTTTAGGACCGAGATGAGAAGGACTTTTTTCACACAGAGAGTGGTGGGTCTCTGGAACTCTCTGCCACAGAGGGTAGTTGAGGCCAGTTCATTAGCTATATTTAAGAGGGAGTTAGATGTGGCCCTTGTGGCTAAGGGGATCAGAGGGTATGGAGAGAAGGCAGGTACGGGATACTGAGTTGGATGATCAGCCATGATCATATTGAATGGCGGTGCAGGCTCGAAGGGCCGAATGGCCTACTCCTGCACCTAATTGCTATGTTTCTATGTTTCTATATTCCACCTGGGCAACCTACAAATCAATGACATGAACACTGAATCATTGAATTGGCTCGCCAACAACCCCCTCTTCTTTACTTCCGATTTACCAGATCCTTTCACAAAGTACCCAACATCCCTATCACTCCACCCACCCCCTCCCCCCTATCACCCCCACCCACTCCCCCAGCCTCCTATCACCCCCAACCACTCCCCCAACCCCCTATCACCCCCTTCCCCAGCCCCCTATCACCACACCCACCCCCTCCCCCCAGCCCCCTACCACCCCCAGTTTCTTTCCACCACCCCTCTATTCCATCCGACCAACACCCACACGCTCCCATCACTGGGTCCCCTACCCCATTACCAAGTTGCACACTTCTCATCAGTTCCCATAATTTACAGCCCTTTGTTATCTCTACTCATCCGCCTGATGCTTTCTCGCCCTTCCCTCCCGCACATGATTCCACCTGTTAATGAAGTCCTCCACACCTGAACCCACTCGCACTTACCATTTCATACTCCACCTCTCCCCATCACCTCGTTATGTGACATCCCTCCATTCTTTCAGTCCAGATCAATGGTGCTGTTTGGGCGGCCCGGTACTGCAGCGGTAGAGTTGCTGCCTAACAGTGCTTACAGCGCCAGAGACCTGGGTTCAATCCTGCCCACAGGTGCTTGGCTGTACAGAGTTTGTACGTTCTCCCCATGACCTACATGGGTTTACTCCAAGAACTGTTTTCCTCCCATACTCCAAAGACGTACAGGTTTGTAGGTTTTGTGTTTGTTTTCTAGGTCTGCACAAAACTTGAGAGTCTTTAGTTTACAACAGAAGTCTATAATGTTTCACTCAATGCTGGCAGCAAGACTAGTCACAATGGCTGCCCACACACTGGCTACAGACAGGATGAACTATATACAAGACATCTCCATTTGTCCCGTGCAGCGCCACCTGCTGCACAGGAGGAGCAACGGATCCTCCCACCCCACACAGTCCACCAAATGTCACAGTGGGTCAATTGGCTTGGTATAAATGTTTAATGAGGGATATCAAAATTATGAGGGATATCATGAAGGAAATATTTTCTTCTGGTTGGTAATGGGAGGTTAAAGGAAGTGCAAGATAATGAATTTGTAATGAAACAATACAAATATGTTGAGCTCAACAGATGGTTTTCCGTTCTCTGTGCCGCAAGTAGTGCTGTTTCTATGAAAAGTTTCAACTTTCATTTGTTCTATGGATTAGTCGAGAGAGTACCATGTAAGAAGTTTGCACACTTTTATGCAGCCAAATGTCTTTTTTTCATTTTGTAATTAACATTATGCAATTATAACAAAACGAAAAGCTGCAAAATTAAGTAAAATGAAATACAGTTTTAACTGTAGCTACTGGTGACTGGATTAAGTTATGTTGAAAATAAAACCGTTTATATAAAATATTATCAGCTTTCAAGATTTTTTTTTCATTTGTTGCAGTGTTGGCGAAAGATTGTTCATCGCACAATACAGTAGTAATCCATTTCACATCCGTGTTCATCTCTTAGCAAAAAAATTAACCTCCAAATTAGCATCTTGTTTATTCTTCAATTTCTCATCCTTTCATTTTTGATTACAAGCAGGAATTTCTTTCCATTTTATGTCGGCCAAATCCAGAAAGGTGCACATTTAGCCAACAATTGTGTGTGTGTGTATGTAAGCGTGCGTGCAAGCGTGTGCGAGACCAGCTGCCTTCTACAGATTACCAAAAACCATTTGGAGACACTACAGATGCTGGAAAATCGAGCGAAACAACAAAATGCTGGTGGAATTTGATTCCCTATGTAAATCCGTAATAGGGATGTTAGTTTATTTTCCTAAGGCGTCATCACAAAAAAACTTTATATCCATGTTACTACTTTGTTCATTTAAAGTTTAAAGATAGAGCTTGCATCACACAGGGAAATGTTACCAATACAGCCCTGATCTTTCTCTTAATGAGCGGACGTATTGCCTTTGGCCCTCAACTGTGTGGGAGACTCTGTACTCCCAAATGCTGTGAAATGTTGTTCATGGAACACATGCACTACACCAATGCACCACCTCAGTTTTCCAAGTCTGTACCAGCTTCATCTAGTGAAGTACAGAGAAATCACTATATTCAATAGGAGAAAATGGCAGAGGGGAGAACCCCTAATTTGAGGAAGGACATTCTTGCTATTGAGGGAGTGCAGCATAGGTTTACAAGGTTAATTCCCGGGATGGTGGGACTGTCATATGCTGAGAGAATGGAGCGGCTGGGCTTGTACAGTATACTCTGGAGTTAAGAAGAATGAGAGGGGATCTTATTGAAACATATAAGATTGTTAAGGGTTTGGACACACTAGAGGCAGGAAACATGGTCCCGATGTTGGGGGAGTCCAGAACCAGGGGCCACAGTTTAAGAATAAGGGGTAAGCCATTTAGAACGGAGACGAGGTAACACAGAGAGTTGTGAGTCTGTGGAATTCTCTGCCTCAGAGGGGTGGTGGAGGCAGGTTCTCTGGATGTTTTCAAGAGAGAGTTAGATTGGGCTCTTAAGGATAGCGGAGTCAGGGGAAATGGGGAGAAGGCAGGAACGGGGTACTGATTGGGGATGATCAGCCATGATCACATTGAATGGTGGTGCTGGCTCGAAGGGCCGAATGGCCTACTCCTGCACCTATTGTCTATTGTCAGAATGTACAAGCGAATCTCGCTACTTTATATGATAGTTAATTTAAAATGTAATTATTAATATACAAGTGTTTTCATTATTTTTAAATACTAAAACTTTTTAAAACAGTGTTCAAGTGCTTCTGAGCGTCTTTGAATACAAATATAATTCACAAACATTCATAGTCCTAGAGGACAGATATGGGCCCTTCAGCCCGACATACTGTTCTTTCGTCCCCTTTCACTTGCACGGTCCGCACCATTCTTTGCTTTGACGGTCCCAGTGATCCTGCAGATATCCGATTCAGGATGGGGACGCAGGGAAATGTAAAACTGTAACCTTTGCCGAGTACTGAGGAGTTACCACCCGAGAAGGAACAGTGAAAAAACAAATCTGGCAAGGATCGACAGGGAGAGTCAGAATAAGGGAAAAGTCTCTCAGAAAGGCGGCACGGCAGCGGTAGTTGCTGCCTGACAGCACCGGAGCCCGGGGTTCAATCCTGACCACGGGTGTTGTCTGTACGAGGTTTGTACGTTCTCCCCATGACCTGCGTGGGCTTTCTCTTTGAGCTCTGGTTTCCTCCCATACTCCAAAAATACACAGGTGTGTAGGTTGATTGGATTCCCTAGTGTAAATTGTAAAGGTCCCTAGAGTGTGTAGGAGAGTGTTAATGTGCGGGCATCGCTGAAGACCGAAGGGCCTGTTTCTGCGCTGTATCGCTAAACTAAACTAAACTAAGGGCTTCTGCTCGCTATAATGGCTGCCGGCTAGTTGAGCTTTGTCACATGTTTAGGATTCCTACAAAGGTGTGGGTTAATGGATAATACCCACAGAAACATTAGGTTTAGTTTAGAGATACAGCACAGAAACAGGCCCTTCAGCCCATCGAGTCCGCGCCAACCAACCATCCCGCACACTAACACTATCCTATACACACTAGAGACAATTTACAATTATACCAAAGCCAATCAACCTACAAACATGCACGTCTGTAGAGTGTGGGAGGAACCCGGGCACCCGGGGTAACCCCACACAGGTTATGGGGAGAACATGCAAACTCTGTACAGACAGGCACCCGTAGTCAGGGTCGAACAACTTTGCCGCTGTGCCAGAGGCCCGGGTTCAATCCTGCCAGTGCTGCCTTAAAGAAGTATCTCTGAGTGAACGTGTCAATGTGTTCACAGAAACTGGTGGTAAATCAAGGCAAGCATGGGAAAATTGCACGCAAAGTATTTAGATGGTGATGCTTGCACATGACCAGCTGGTGGGGAGATCGCCACTGAGAAACATCTGAAAGAACTGACAAGGCCTCATTTTCACATGTGGCCTGAAAATTGCCGCATCTAATAATATGGCACAGGCCTGCTTCTGCAGTGATGTCAGCCTGTATTGTGTGTTGGAGTTGTGCTTGAATACACACACACACGAGTATACAGAGGCTCGAGTGTCACCAGTGTGCCAAGGTGACACAGTATGTGCATTAATGCGTGTGTCTTGCTAGTGTAGTAGCAAAATGGTGCAACAGTAGAGTTGCTCCCTTAAGGGTCTGCCCCACTTGGACGACCTAATCCAAGAGTTTAGAAGATCCGAGATGAGTTTAAAAAAAATCTCACGGTCGTGTTGACTCGCCGAAGTAAAAGACCTCCTACGACTATTTCCAAGACCTCCTACGACTATGTCTACGACCTCCTACGACCCCCCTCGAACTCCACATCTAAGACCAACTGCGACTAGGTACTGGTGGAAAATGATCACATGATAAAATGATGTCATGTTTGCATTTTTTTCTCGGGCCAGTTACCGACCCACAACAACTTACGACTACCATTACAACCTACCTACGACCTACCTTTCGTGCCAACCTTTTTTTTACTCGTGGACATTTTTTATCAGGCTGGAAGAAACGCCGCGACCTACTTGAGGCGACGAGTATGCGGAGACCACTCACGAGCACGAGGAAGAATTACGAAGACCTCCTACGCCCTCGTGGCAACCATGCTGCAAGTATGAGTCAAGGGCAAACTTGCAGAGGTCGCCAATTAGGTCGTGAAAATGGGACAGGGGCTTTACATCGCCAGAGACCTAGGTTCAATCCTGACACCAGGTGCTGTCTGTCTGTATGGTGTTTGTACATTCTCTATGGGACCGGGTGGGTTTTCTCTGGGTGCTCTGGTTTCTATCCACATTCCAAAGACTTGCAGGTTTGTACGTTAATTGGGTTCTGTAAATTGCCCCTTGTGTGTAGAATGCTATACCTGGGGAACATAGAACTAGTGTACAGGGATCGCTGGTCGGCGCGGACTCAGCGGGCCAAAGGGCCTTTATCTATAAACTAAATTGGTTCTACTCCTTTTAGGGCAGTTTAAGCTAAAGTAGCAGTTTCTTATAAATCACCTACACATTCTTTAAAAACCCTGGGATAGGACCTCAGATTCTTCCTATTGAAACATTGCAGATCAATTAACATTTTATGAAAGATCTTGCACAAATGTGAGCTGATGTGTGTAAAAATGTGTGTAAACTGGGAGCTGGATTGAGTGCCATGTGCGTGGAGTTTGCCCATTCACCATGTTAACGCACAAGTTCCCCAATATTCTCCATGCTCCAACATGCTAAAGCCATACTGGTTGATTAGATTAATTGGGCTGCACGGTAGCGCAGCGATAGAGTTGCTGCCTTACAGCGCCAGAGACCCGGGTTCAACCCTGGCCACGGGTGCTGTCTGTACCGATTTCGGACGCTCATCCCGGGACCACGTGGGTTTTCTTCGAGATCTTCGGGTATCCTCCCACACCAAGGACGTAAAGGTTTGTAGGTTAATTGGCTTTGTGTAAATGTAAAATTGTCCCCAGTGTGTAGGGTATTGTTAATGTGCAGGGTGGGGGGAGATCACTGGTCAGCAAGGTCTCGGTGGGCTGAAGGGCCAGTTTCCGCGCTACATCTCTAAAACTAAAATTAAATTAATTCCTGCAGGTTGCCCCTGCTGTATATGGGCAGCAGGGGGAAATCATGGGAGGAAAAAAAGTAATCAATTCGGAAACGGAAAATAAAACCAGGGAATTTATGTACCTGAGCACTTGATGTGTGGGCAAACTTTCTGATTTAAATTCTAATGCAGTACAAGAAATGTTGGTTTAAAACTTACGTTTGTGTGTCCATTAATCAGTTTCTAAAACTTATTCCATGTCTGTGTCCGTGACAAGCATCCAAATGAAGTTTGTCAGCCATACATCCTCTTAACTTGGACATCACCAGCAGAAAACCTGTTTGTGGCAGCGGCTCACGATCACATACATTGAAGGAAGACTTCAGTGGAGAGCTGTGTTTGCACCCACTCACGTAACTATGCTGAGGGTTCACTATTATAAGGTCATAAGGTCGTAAGCGATAGGAGCAGAATTAGGCCATTCGGCCCATCAAGTCTACTCCACCATTCAATCATGGCTGATCTATCTCTCCCTCCTAACCCCATTCTCCTGCCTTCTCCCCATAACCCAACACCCGTACTAATCAAGAATCTATCTATCTCTACCTTAAACCAACATCACCAATACCTTCTATCCTCCACCGCTCATCTCATCTCAGACGGGGTTTGCAAAGGTTTCATACCCTCTCCAAAATCCCAGCTGCATGATTGATGCCAATAACCTTGAGCTGTTGCCATCTCTTCTCCAGATGACTCAACTGCCCTCATTGCAGAAATTGGATTAGGGGGCAGAGATCAGCCATGATTGAATGGCGGAGTGGACTCGATGGGCCAAATGGCCTAGTTCTACTCCTACACCTTGTGAATTTGTGAACAACATACATCTTCCCTGCAGCTCTCTGCCCCTCTCATGTCCTCAATAGGTATTCTATGAGCCAATGTTTGGTCACTTGTCCCAACTTTGACCCACTGTCTTTTTTACTGAGAATGCTCCTTGGAAGCTGGGGAGATTCATCAAGTGTTTTTACTGAGTCAGAGATTGCATAAATAGGAAAATTAATGCTATATTAATTGTCCATAATTAACTAAAATCATAATATTGGCTCTTATAGGTTGAATTTCAAAAATATATCCTAATTGTCAGAAGGCATGCTTATTCCAGAAACCAAAACTGATTTATTATCAGGGCATTGAAGGTACCCAGTGTAATAAATTGTGTTCTATTAAAAAGGTACCACAGAACCATCAAATACATTTTCTGGTCAATGGATTTTTAATATGTGTTGGAATAAATGTGTAGCAAAATTGCTTATTTTATCTTTTTGAAAAATATGTTCAATTAAGCACAAATGCAGAAGTGGTAGAAAAACAAGCTCTAAAAACTTCTGAAGAAATAAATCATTTATGTTTTAAATTGTAACGATACAAGGATTTAGGGTGGCACAGTGGCACAGCGGTAGGGTTCATTGTCTACGAGTACTTGTCTGTACGGAGTTTGTACGTTCTCCCCATGACTGCGTGTGTTTTCTCCGGGTGCTCCAGTTTCCTCCCACACTCCAAAGACGTGCAGGTTTGTAGGTTAATTGGTTTTGGTAGAAAATCGCAAATTGTCACTAACGTGTAGGATTGTGTTAGTGTGCAGGGATAGCTGGTTGACACGGACTCGGTGGACAAAAGGACCTGTTTATACTAAACAAAACTAGGAAAGTGCAAGAAAGGCGCCAAGAGGAGATAATGGCTCATTGTCTACTTCTACCCCCTTCATGACCAAATGAAACATTTCAGATCCACTAGCAGATGCAACCTAAGCTCCCAGTGAAGCAGTGTTCCCGTTGCTCGTCCAATTCAATTTCCCCAAAGCTCCAGTTACTGCTGATTTCACATCCAATTGTTTGGATACAATGCGAGGTAACAATCAAATAGACAGCCTTTAAAACAACCAGCACACCAGGAAGCCGCGCAAGCTATTGTGTCCCATAAAGAAATGTCTATTGGGACCAATCCCACTTTTCAAAGTTGATCAAATGCTCCAGGGAATAATGGGGAAAATAAATCATGTGTTTACTTTTGACAACATCATCCTATATTTTGCCATGCACTTTGCAATCTTCATACAAGGAGCAATGAATATAAATATTTCCTGGTGGGTGACATGGATGAAATGGAAATGTATTATCATTTCAACAATTAAAATCAAATTTTAATCTGAATAATAACCAATACTTTAAATATTTACAGATATGTGACTTTATAAAAAAATATATACCAAGTCTACAGAGCATAATAATAGACCCACTGGAAGAAGCAATGAATATTAAGGTGGACTCACAAAAATTAATATCATATTTATATAATAGTATTCTTAATAGAGAATTGCCATCAACAGAGGCAATTAGAGAAGATTGGGAAAAATAATTAATGACAAAAATTTCTAAAGAAACATGGGAGAGGCATTTGAGATATATATACATAAATGTTCGATTAACGCTAGACAATTTAATTCAATTTTAAATTTTAACAGATTATATTATTCAAAAGTTAGCTTGAATAAATTTTATTCAAATATTTCTCCCATCTGTGATAAATGTATTTCCCAAGATGCCAATATCACACATTCTTTCGTTTTTTCAAGGATTTGAAAAATTTCAAGGATTCTGGTGTGATATATTTTATATATATACTAGTTTATTTAAGATAAAAATGGAACCCAGCATGGAAATGATTATCTTTAGAGTAATAGGAGATGGAAACAAATTAAATATACCCCAAATTTCATTTTTTAATTATGGTATAATAACAGCAAAAAAACTCATACTTAAATTTTGGAAAAAGGCTACTCTACCAACACTCAAAATGTGGATTGGTAATATGTTGGAAACGGCCCATTTGGAAGAAAGACCAATTCTTAACGAGTTGGTCTCCATATATTGACCTTGTGGATTCATGTGGTGCAATAGTATCGTAAAATTAAAAATTCTGGGTTTGGGCGAAAAATGATTAAGAATATAAAAAAACATCAACTTGGGGCGAGGGGGAATCTCCCTTCTGCTTCACTTTCTCACATTTCTTTTCTTTACATCACTCTCACCTTCCTTTACTCTTCACTACTTCTTTCCTTCTCATTTCTTTCTTTAAAAAAAAAATGAAGTTGTACAAAGAATGTTTTAATAATTCTGGGAACCTGTAAAAAGGTGCCATCAAAATGTAACGTACTTACTTCTAATAATTTTTTTTTTTTTAATTTAAAAAAATAATAAAATCATCCTATATGTCTCCATGCACTTTGCAATCTTGATACAAGGAGCAATGAATATAAATATTTCCTGATTAAGCATTCTGCTCTTGTAGATCCAGGCAAATGACAATCTTGAAATGATCAGAACTGCTTGTAAAATAATTCGACCATTAACTCTGCACCTTGTCACTTTTTGTGTGGATGATATATTGTGACAGCTCCCTCTCCCTCAGTTGCTGCTCTGATCCCTATCATTGGCAGATGGGCCAGGAGAGGCCAAACCTCAGTATCATTGGTAACTGCTGGGCCCAAAGAGCTGACACCAGATTGAACGTCACCTGAACCTTGTCAGCCAACTCCTTATAAAACCCAGGCATTCTGGAAAGGGAGGGGGGAGAAATTGGGGAGCGGAAAGTGGGGGGACGGGGAGGACCACCTCCCTGCTAGCTGTGTTCCTGGGCTCATTAATTGGCTGGGGAAAGCTTGAGACACCAGTGCCTCTATCTGCCTATGAACAACAAGGGGCTGCACACGCACACAGAGGCAAAGACTGAGCTACCAGGGTAATCCAGAGACCACCAGAGCCTTCTCTTCAAGCCACAAAGCTGAACCGCCAGGATAGTCATGGGACCACAAGCACCTCCTCTCAAGGCAAGGGTGAACACACAGCTTCCTTCCAGACCAGGACCGAGCTGCCAGGGCAAGCCCAAGATCACCAGTGCCCCCGCACATGCATCCTGTGAGGGATAAGGGACTGTGCCCCCATGTGGTTCTGGACTTTCTTGTCTCTGTGATCACCGACGAGATGCATGTACACTGCCCTTCATAATGTTTGAGACCAAGACCCATCATTTATTTATTTGCCTCTGTACTTCACAATTTGAGATTTGTAATAGAAAAAATATCACATGCGGTTAAAGTGCACATTGTCAGATTTTAATAAAGGCCATTTTTATACATTTTGGTTTCACCATGTTGAAATTACAGCTGTGTTTATACAGAGTCCCCCCATTTCAGGGCACCATAATGTTTGGGACACATGGCTTCACAGGTGTTTGTAATTGCTCAGGTGTGTTTAATTGCCTCCTTAATGCAGGTATAAGAGAGCTCTCTGCACCTAGTCTTTCCTCCAGTCATTCCATCACCGTTGGAAACTTTTATTGCTGTTGATCAACATGAGGACCAAAGTTGTGCCAATGAAAGTCAAAGAAGCCATTATGAGACTGAGAAACAAGAATAAAACTGTTAGAGATATCAGCCAAACCCTAGGCTTACCAAAATCAACTGTTTGGAACATCATTAAGAAGAAAGAGAGCACTGGTGAGCTTACTAGTCGCAAAGTGACTGGCAGGCCAAGGAAGTCCTCCACAGCTGATGACAGAAGAATTCTCTCTATAATAAAGAAAAAATCCCCAAACCTGTCCGACAGATCGGAAACACTCTTCAGGGGTCTGGTGCGGATTTGTCAATGACCACTGTCTGCAGAAGACTTCATGAACAGAAATACAGAGGCTACACTGCAAGATGCAAACCACTGGTTATCCGCAAAAATAGGATGGCCAGGTTACAGTTTGCCAAAGAAGTACTTAAAAGATCAACCACAGTTCTGGAAAAAGGTCTTGAGGACGGATGTGACGAAGATGAACTTATATCAGAGCAAAGTATGGAGGAGAGAAGGAACTGTCCAAGATCCAAAGCATACCACCTCATCTGTGAAACACGGTGGTGGGGGTGTTATGGTTTGGGCATGTATGACTGCAGAAGGTGCTGGCTCACTTATCTTCATTGATGATGCAACTGCTGATAATAGTAGCATAATGAATTCTGAAGTGTATAGACACATCCTATCTGCTCAACTTCAAACAAATGCCTAAAAACATAGTCCGGCGGTTCATTCTACAGCAAGACAATGATCCCAAACATACTGCTAAAGCAACAAAGGAGTTTTCAAAGGTAAACCCAATTGAGCATGCCTTTTATATGCTGTAGAGAAAACTGAAGGGGACTAGCCACCAAGATAAGCATAAGCTAAAGATGGCTACAATACAGGCCTGGCAGAGCATCACCAGAGAAGACACCCAGCAAATGGTGATGTCCATGAATCGCAGACTTTAAGCAGTCATTGCATGCAAAGGATATGCAACAAAATACTAAACATGACTACTTTCATTTGTGTGACATTGCTGTGTCCCAAACATTATGGTGCCCTGAAATGGGGGGGACTTTGTATAAACACTGCTGTAATTTCCACATGGTGAAACCAAAATGTATAAAAATGGCCTTTTATAAAATCTGACAATGTGCACTTTAACCACATGGGATTTTTGTCTATTACAAAATCTCAAATTGTGGAGTACAGAGGCAAATAAATAAATAAATGAATGATGGGTCTTTGTCCCAAACATTATGGAGGGCACTGCATAATCTCCTCTCTCTTTGGAGTTTAAATCGGCAAACTAATCACTCAAGTAGGGTGCAGGAGCCACTTAAGCTTCAGTCAGTATATTATAGCCATTTTTAGTTTTTATCTGTCTGTACTTTTGTAGGTGGGATTTGATACGTAGAGGGGTGTGTCTACTTTGGATTTGAGTGTTGGTTTGTCTCGAGGGATGTGAAGGCTAACAGTTTTTATCACAATCGCATGATCTCACGATCGCATGGGGGTGGTAGATAGCAACCTTCACGTGGTCCGCCCTGTTTCGACTAATGCAATCAACTCGACGTGCACAAACAGAAGATCAAATAGAACAAGTTGTCCTACAACTTTAGGCTGTGCACACCACACAAAAGAAGAAGAAGATGATCGCATGAGACAAGAGACGCCACACTCTTATATGCCAGAAATGGAACACCTAATGAGAACGGAAAATTATGAGTTATTTCTTTGTTATGGATTACTTCAATTCCGGTGGGCGGCGCAGCGGACTCTCGTCGCAGCGGCCTCTGCAGTCAGTCTGTCTTTTTTAATTTTTTGTCTCGTTTGAGTGTAGTTAGTGTTTTTTTTACGCTGGATATGTTTGGGGGGGGGAGGGGTGGGGTGGGGGAAACTTTTAAATCTTTTCCCTGTACGGAAGACCCGACCTTTCCTCTGTCGGGTCTCCGTTGCCGTTGGGGCCTAGCACCGTGGAGCGGCCTCCAACCGGACCTGGGGCTCCAGTCGCGGAGCCTGCGGCCTACTCACCGTCGTGGAGTTGGCCGAGTTAGGAACGGGAGGAGCTGTGGTGGCGCGCTGCCCGACCGGCACGGCTTTAATGGCCGCGGGACTTGCTAGCGCCCACCGGGGGCTCCAACATCAAGACCCGAGCGCGGCATCGCCCGGCGCGGCCTTAATGGCCGCGGGACTCATTTACCATCGCCCGCCGGGGGCTTTGACTCTGGCATCGGGAGGAGAATGGGGAGTGCAAGGGAGAGATAAGACTTTGCCTTCCATCACAGTGAGGAGGAGATTCACTGTGATGGATGTTTGTGTGAATTGTGTTGTGTCTTGGTTCTTTTCTTGTTTGTATGACTGCAGAAACCAAATTTCGTTTGAACCTCAATGAAGTTAAAATGACAATAAACTGTATTGTATTGTATAAAGACCAATTCATCAAGAAGCAACGTCTGGAGAATTCGTATTTGCTATCATAAGAGTTTGGTGAGTGCGTAAACTATAGCTCCCGAGGAGTAATGGCCATGGAAGTTGGACTTTGAGAAGGTACAGAAGCTGCCATTACACAGGGTATGCTTTATTGGAAGCGCTCTTCCTTAATTGCCAGATTTAAATTCATAGGCATATACTGTTCTTGTAAACAAATAAGTGTATGTGCTTAAATTGTGCACAGTCACTGTCTCCAGATCCTTTAATCGCGTTACATCCATATGTAATCCTACTTCACTAATGAACGTTCCCTACTCCAAGCGCCTTCACTGTTCCATTTGTTTCTGAGAAACTGCAATTAACTATTACTATTAAATCCATCAACGTCCAACCTCCTAGTTGTAAGTACTCGCTTTAAAATAATCTCTTTCCTGAAGCACTGATCTACATAATGAATTAAACAGTAATTGTTAACAAACTCGCAAAGCAATTCATCAACAATGTGCATTTACAAATTGCCCCTGGCTCATAGAAGAGCATCTGAAAATACTTAAAAGAACTCCGAAGTGACCCATTTATTTCACTTGCACCAGCTACAAACTGCAGGTGATTGATTTTAATGTTGACAATTCTTTACGTATACATGAAGAAAAGAGTTCAGCGAGATTGTTGAAAATTCCCAGTCTGTGCATTTTTCTAGAGGTCCTGGGCTCAGTGTTGGAGATATCCAAACGACATTTATAGTCACATACACCAATTTGAGTTACCATGCAGCACACAAAGAAGATAAACACAACACTTTACAATTTAACATAAAACATAAAAAACATCCCCCCCACAGCGGGATCAACATTTCCCACCGTGAGGGAAGGCACCAAAGTTCGGTCCTCTTCCTCAGTTCACCCGTGGTCGGGGCCTATTGAGGCCTCCGCAGTCGCCGCAACGGCGGCCCAATGTTTCAGGCCCTCGAACCGATGAACACTCTCAGCGGCTCGGAGCCTCCGAATCGGCCGCTTCCTACCGGAGACCGGGGCTCCTAATGTCCACAGGCCGAGCTGGGCGGAGATTCAACGCTGGCGACCCCGGCAAGGATCCCAGGGCTCCATGATGTCAAAGCCTGCGGATGGAAGCTCTGCAGACCACAGCTCCACGGCATTAAAGTCGGCAGTCCCAGCACTCCGGAGCTCCAACACGGAGATTCCCGGTAAGGCATCGCTCGCTCCACGATGGAATCCAGGGCTGCGCCGCTGCTGAAGTTCTGGCAGGTCTCCGGCAGGAAAGGCCGCGCCAATCCAGATGGTAGGCCGCGAGGAGGGAGCAAAGACGCGGCTCGGAGGAAAGATGCATCCTCGACCACGTAGTGACTAAGAAAAACGGTATGCCCTTCCCCCCCCCCCCCCCACGTAAAAAAGACTAAAAGACCTACAAAAACAAACTTTAAGACAGACTAAAAATAACAAAAAGGATGAAAGGACAGACAGCTGCTGGCGAGGCTGCCACACTCGATGGCGCGCCACTCGGACTTCCCCCTTTGAAAATCAGGGATGAGGAAAGGAAGAGCAACACTTCATTAAGCAACAAACCTCCAGCACATCACGTCTAGAGTTTGAAGCAGACCTTCAGATAGAAAAGCTTTGTTAAAAAGTATTGCTGTTCGATGTGACACTTCCAGGCAAAATGCTGCTTGCTATTAGGTCATGAGCAGTTAGTTATTTCATTTTTTGCCTCCATCTCCCTCTCCACGATAGATATCGACATACCTCTCTCTCAACCGCTCGACCGGAGATGCAAATATGGTGGCACCCGTACAGCTCCAGGTACTAGGGCTCAATGCTGGCAGGTGCTGGCCATGTGGAGTTTCACATCCTCCTAGGTTTCCTCCCGAGTGTCCTGGTTTCTTTCCGTATCCTAAACACAAAGTGAGGCAGCCTCACAGCTCCAGAAACCCAGGTTAGACCCTGACCTCAGCCAGTGTCTGTGTGGAGTTTGCACGTTCTCTCCGTAACCAGTTGGTTTGCTCTGGATCCCTGAGTTTTCTCCCACATCCCAAAGATGCACAGGTTTGTAAGTTATTTAGCCACTGCAAAAATTGCCCTTAGAGTGTAGAAAGCAGATGAGAAGAGTGGGATAACACAGAACTTATGTATATAGCTGATCAATGGTGGGCATGGACACAGTGGACCGAAGGGCCTGTTTCCATGCTGTATCTCCACACAGTTTAATTCAGTTTATTGTGTGTACCGAGGTACAGTGAAAAGTTTTTGTTGCATGCTATCCAGTCAGCAGAAAGACAATACACGATTACAATCGATCCATTACAGTGTATAGATACACTGAACCAGACAACTGAAATAAACATGTCGGTAAATTGAGTGTTTCCTGGAAAATTCCCCACAGTGGCGGAGGACGGCAGCATAATATGGAAGAGCTGATGGGCGTGTGAGGGAGAATCGGATACAGAGATATTTGGGAAGGGAATTTGAATGAAAGGGAATGTTCACAGCCAACACAGACAATTTGATCATAAGTGACAGGAGCAGAATTAGACCATTCGGCCCATCAAGTCTACTCCGCCATTCAATCATGGCTGATTTACAGTGCCCACCATAATGTTTGGGACAAAGACCCATCATTTATTTATTTGCCTCTGTACTCCACAATTTGAGATTTGTAATAGAAAAAAATCACATGTGGTTAAAGTACACATTGTCAGATTTTAATAAATGCCATTTTTATACATTTTGGTTTCACCATATGGAAATTACAGCTGTGTTTATACATAGTCCCCCCATTTCAGGGCACCATAATGTTTGGGACACAGCAATGTCATGTAAATGAAAGTAGTCATGTTTAGTATTTTGTTGCAGATCCTTTGCATGCAATGACTTCTTGATGTCTGCAATTCATGGACATCACCAGTAGCTGAGTGTCTTCTCTGGTGATGCTCTGCCAGGTCTGTATTACAGCCATCTTTAGCTTATGCTTGTTTTGGGGGCTCGTCCCCTTCAGTTTTCTCTTCAGCATATAAAAGGCATGATCAATTGGGTTCAGATCGGGTGACTGACTTGGCCACTCAAAAATTGACCTTTTTAGCTTTGAAAAATGGTTGCTTTTGCAGCATGTTTGGGATCATTGTCTTGCTGTAGAATGAACCACCGGCCAATGAGTTTAGAGGCATTTGAACTTGAGCAGATAGGGTGTGTCTATACACTTCAGAATTAATTATACTACTACCATCAGCAGTTGTATCATCAATGAAGATAAGTGAGCCAGTACCTTCAGCAGCCATACATGCCCAGGACATAACACCCCCCAACACCGTGTTTCACATTCTCCCTCACACGCCCATCAGCTCTTCCATATTATGCTGCCGTCCTCCGCCACTGTGGGGAATTTTCCAGGAAACACACAATTTACCGACATGTTTATTTCAGTTGTCTGCTTCAGTGTATCTGTACACTGTAATGGATCGATTGTAATCGTGTATTGTCTTTCAGCTGACTGGATAGCACGCAACGAAAACTTTTCACTGTACCTCGGTACACACAGAGGTGGTATTCTTTGGATCTTGGGCAGTTCCTTCGCTCCTCCATACTTTGCTCTTGCCATCACTTTGATATGTTAATTTTTCATAACTTCTTGGCAAACTGTAACCTGGCCATCCTATTTTTGTGGCTAACCAGTGGTTTGCATCTTGCAGTGTAGCCTCTGTATTTCTGTTCATGAAGTCTTCTGCAGACAGTGGTCATTGACAAATCCACACCTGACTCCTGAAGAGTGTTTCTCATCTGTCGGACAGGTGTTTGGGGATTTTTCTTTATTATAGAGAGAATTCTTCTTTCATCAGCTGTGGAGGTCTTCCTTGGCCTGTCAGTCCCTTTGTGATTAGTAAGCTCTCCAGTGCTCTCTTTCTTCTTAATGATGTTCCAAACAGTTGATTTTGTTAAGCCAAGGGTTTGGCTGGTGTCTCTAACAGTTTTATTCTTGTTTCTCAGTCTTGCAATGACGTCTTTGACTTTCATTGGCACAACTTTGGTCCTCATGTTGATAAACAGCAATAAAAGTTTCCAAAGGTGATGGAAAGACTGGAGGAAAGACCCGGTGCTGAGAGCTCTCTTATACCTGCATTAAGGAGGCAATTAAACACACCTGAACAATTGCAAACACCTGTAAAGCCATGTGTCCCAAACATTATGGTGCCCTGAAATGGCGGGACTATGTATAAACACAGCTGTAATTTCAACATGGTGAAACCAAAATGAATAAAAATGGCCTTTATTAAAATCTGACAATGTGCACTTTAACCACGTGTGATTTTTTTCTATTACAAATCTAAATTGTGGAGTACAGAGGCAAATAAATAAATGATGGGTCTTTGTCCCAAACATTATGGAGGGCACTGGAACTTCCTCCAGCACTTTGTGTCCTTTTGTGCATTAACCAGCAACTGCAGTTGTTTGTTTGTACTTGTTACACAATGATAATCCCTTACTTGGTTATAGTGGACATTCGGCAATAACAGACACCACTCCCTCCGCCCCCCTGGTCCGTTATAATGAGGCATTACTACAGCTATAATTAATGATTTGGGTGGCTGGGTTTAAATGAGATGTGGCAAGAGAGGCCAATGGTACGTTACATGTGATGCTTTCCTTTTGAGCTAAGGCATAGAATATAAGAAGTGAAGTTGTGCTATTATTGAAAGTAAAACTATATTGTAAACGCATATTTGTACAGAGGCAAATAAATAAATGATGGGTCTTTGTCCCAAACATTATGGAGGGCACTGTATCTCTCCCTCCTATCCCCATTCTCCTGCCTTCTCCCCACAACCTCTGACACCCGTACTAATCAAGAATCTTTCTCTCTCTGCCTTAAATATATCCACTGACTTTGCCTCCACAGCCTTCTGTGGCTAAGAATTCCATGAATTCACCACACTCTGACTAAAGAAATTCCTCCTCATCTCCTTCCTAAAAGAACGTCCTTTAATTCTGAGGCTATGACCTCTAGTCCTAAACACTCCCACTCCCTAAACATCCTCTCCACATCCACTCTACCCAAGCCTTTCACTATTCTGTACGTTTCAATGAGGTCCCCCCTCATTCTTCTAAACTCCAGCGAGTACAGGCCCAGTGTTGTCAAATGCTCATCATATGTTATTAGGGCATCCTACAACTTAGTGGGGAACTAGCCAGTGCTGTTCCCAAGTGCCCTGATCCCGTGGTGAGATTGTGTGTTGGCTGGTGCAGTTGGAATACATGCAAAAGCGCAGCAACTGTGTAATAATGCATGGAATACGTGTTCAGCTTGCAGCAAGTGGCACTAATCTAACTGGCCACTTACTCTATACTTGATTGGCTGAGCTACCCTTATCCAGCCAGGTAAATGGTGTTCCATCACATGCTAATTTTCACCATAAACTTCGTGGGAAAACTCAGTTTGCAAGAAGGCATCTACTTGCCATAGGTATCCCGTCTCCAGCCTGCTCACAAATCCAACACATGTTTGTGCTGGTGCACAGAAGTTCCTAATTAGTGGTGACCCCCACTGTCAACACTGTGGGGGAGCCGGTCAGACTCGACCTGGTTGGAGATGATCATTGTCTGACACACCTGTGATACCAATATTACTTGCGCTGATCAGTCCATGCCTGAATGTAGTGCAGATCTTGCTACTTGCACACGGACAGCGTCACTGGCTGAGGACTTGCAAACTGAAATGAGCAAAAGCAAACATCCCCACTTCTGACCTCATGATTTAGTTTAGTTTGGTTACAGATACAGCGCGGAAACAGGCCCTTTGACCCACCAAGGCCGCGACGACCAGCAGTTCCCCGCACATTAATGCTATCCAGGCACGGAATTCGTTATCAAAACATGGTGGGGGGCCACAATTTCTTGGCGGCCGCGTGCCAGGCACGTGCCGTCAGGGTAGGCAAGGTAGGCACTGCCTACCCTGAATAAAATTATAACATAGTAATTACTAAATATAAATAATAAAGGCATGGGAGAATGATGCCTATGTAAGAGATCGATCTCCTAGGTAGGCATAATTCTCCGTGCCTTTCATCCGCAGCGCTTGTAACCCTTGAAGGTCTGTGCAGCCCACGTGCCATCAGCACTGCCTGAAGCCGTCAATTTCAAGCCGGGCTTGCGCAGCGCTAGTTTCTTGGCGGGGTTTTCAAATATGGATTGGCAATATTTTAAGTGTATCTTAGGAAACAGGGACAGAAGAATGGAGCTTGTGTACCGATAATGTGGTGAGTACATTTTGTGTTTATGTTTTTAAATACCGTACTTCCCGGGGTGTGGGGGTGGGGGGAGCGCTCCTTTCATAGTATTTGGGGAGTCTGGCCCGGGGTAAAGTGCGGGGAGGGCACGAATGTTGTAAAGGAGGGGTCGGGAGCATGCCACTTGAGATGCTCCTCGCACGGAGGCATGCAAAACCTCTCTCCTGCCGCTCGCTGGCTTCACTCGTGTCCCTCAAATCCTTAAATTCCGACAGCGCGATTGAGGCTACTCGGCTGTGGGAATCTAAGGATTTGGGGGAAGCCGCTGACATGAGCGAGCGGCAGGTGAGAGGTGTTCAGACGGAGAGCACTGCCAGAAGTGAGCGGGCCGCAGAAGGCGCTGAAGTGGCGGACAGTTTGACTGTCGGTCCCGGCGACCGCTCACAGCTATCCGAGCTGCTTCTATCCCCGGCTACAATGTGGTGGCTCCACGCCTGGAGCGCCGCGGCAGCGGTAAGTGAGTGAGTTACTGGCATTATCCCCGACCCCCTCATTCTCAACAGTCTTGCTCTCCCCGCAACTTTACCCCTGGCACAGACTCCCCATACACTGTGAAAGGAACTGTCCCCCCAATTGGTCCCTTGAACAAGTTTTGTCATTCAATAAGATGACAACTGATTCAACTTTTCCCTGTGTGCTCCCGTTTTTCCCACCATCTCCCCACCTGCCATCACCCTTCACCGCCCCCACCCCATTCAGTAATTCAGAATAAAGGAGTCTAGGAAGCCTTGGGCAAATTGACTTGTTACTGTTTTTATTTTTATTTTTTATTTTTACAGAGAGAACAATCTGCGCATGCGCGTTTTTTTTTATCCGACTGAGTGCCTACCCTGAGTAATTACTCATGGCACGTGCCTGCCGCGCGCACGCATGCGCGCACACACGCACACTCACGCGAGGTTTCGGCCCTGGGACATGGACGGTAACATCGGGAGCTGACCTGGTCGGTGACCGACTCCAAACTCCAGCAACCGCAGCTTCGTCCGCCCCGAATCGTGGGGCTTGAATCGTCCCGTTCGCAGGGCCTTTGATCGGCCGGCGGGGGCTTCGACATCGGGAGCTTCAATCGCCTCAATGTAGCAGTTTGATTTTAAGCCGCGCTGGGCGATGAAAGGCCCCGCGAACGGGCCGATTCAGCCCTTAGAAAGCATCTGATAAAGTCCGGATTACAAAGCATGGGGGGGGAATGTGTCCACCCCCCAGGATTTCCGCCCATGACACTACCTTAAGGGCCTGTCCCAGTTACGCGATTTTTTCGGCGACTTGCCGGCACCCGTCATAGTTGCAGCAGGTGGCCGAAAATGTTCAACATCTTGAAAATCCAGCGGCAACCAGAAAAAGGTATGACTCTTTGGGCGAGTACTCACGAGCATACAAGCGTCACCTGCGACACGCGACAACAGAAGATCTCGGAGAGAGCCCACGCAGGTCACAGGGAGAACGTACAAACTCCGTACAAAAGCACCCGTAGTCAGGGTGGAACCGAGGTCTGTGGCGCTGTAGGTAGCTCCACCGCTACGCCCATTGATGATGCAGCTGAAGGCAGTGCCTCAGAAACTGATTTGAAGACACGAGTAATGATGTTTTGGGACTGTGAGATATGACTTCAGCCAGTGTTTTTCCTTTGATAGCCACCGGCCAGTTTTACCCGGGCTCTTTCATGTCACCGTCGAGATCAATGACAGTGACTCTCAGCTCACATCTAGAATTCAACTCTTTGCTACACGATTGCCCAGGGTGTGATCAGGGCTTCAGCTGAGGTTCTCACAAAATCCAAGCTAGGCTTTCGTCAGTCGCTTATTCAAGAGCAAATACTTCCATCACTTTGGCTGATTCAGTTTTGTTTTCAGTTTTGGAGATATAGAGCGGAAACAGGCCCTTCGCTCAGTCCACACAGACCAGCGATCCCCGCACATTAACACTACTGTACACACACTAGGGACAATTTTACAATTTTATAACCAAGCCAATTAACCTGCATACCTGTACGTCTTTGGAGTGTGGGAGAAAACCGAAGATCTTGGAGAACACCCACACAGGTCACGGGGAGAACGTACAAATTCCCTGCAGACAGCACCAGCAGTGGGGATCGAAACTGGGTCTCTGCCGTTGTAAGGCAGTAGTTCTACCGCTACACCACTGTGCTGCCCTGATGATGGCTGATGCCCTGGGACAGTGTAGCTGGAGGCGCAATTGCGTTTGGAGTGCAAATCTGCAGGACCATTGCTGCAACTTAGCCTCAGTCTCAAATGCTCTTACGTGCTTCCTGATACTATGTGGGTTGGAGCGGATTTCAATACCTGAAAACTGACGTGGCCAGTAACAATAATATGCTGGGCATATCTTGTCATTTTTGGCTGAGCATGATCACAAATACTTCAATCTCTGCATTATGTGCAATCTCAGTCCAACCCCCATAAACGAGAATGAGAATGCTTTTGGAATTTTGCCCACCCCACCCCCACTTTCATTGACACCAGCAATCACAAATAGTTATGATTGCACAGCTTTTATCTGACCAAGTGGTCAGCTTATTCGCCCAGCGAGCTACGCTGTTTGCAATTGCACACGTAGCCTTGTGTGTTGCAGCGTTGCCACTTTGGCAGCACCTCCTGCTGCTGTTGTGCTTGGTGCTGCTTCAGGCTTACCTTTCCAGCACGATTAAAAAGACTAAAATACTTAAAGCCAAGTTTCAGGCAACAGGTGAGTTTTTTTTACAGCATTAGCACATGCCAATTCTCCACTGCCAGAGCACTGTAATGGAACCTGGCTGTGGACAAGATGTCTGAGAGGACAGATGGCTGCGTCAGCCTCAGGTAGATGTGTCAAAGTCTGGACGAATGGTCGGTGGGTTGACTCTAAATAAAAACGCTGTTAATTGTTACTGGAATACTGACAAATCAAATACTTTCACCTACATTGTATTTATCTAGGGGTAACAGACAAGGATGGGCTATTTCTCCAATGTTATTTGCTTTAGCCATCGAACCCCTTGCCGAGAGTATCGGGTCCCATTCAGGCATTTATGGATATAATATCAAATATACCATCAATAAAATCTCATTATATGCAGATGATGTACTTCTATACATTACTAATCCCCAAGTTAGTATTCCAAATGTTCTAACCACTATAGAACAATTTGGTTCTTTCTCAGGATATAGAATAAATTGGAATAAAAGTGAAATTGTGCCAAGACCCTTCTCAACTCCAAATAGACCCGAAACGTCACCTATTCCTTCGCTGCATAGATGCTGCCTCTCCCGCTGAGTTTCTCCAGCATTTTTGTCCGCCTCGCAAACTGTCTAATAACTTACGATTATAACAACCTGCCTTGTTGTAGTCGGAGTCAAAAATATATTGTTCATAATTATTTTAAATCTGACTATCTATGATCTTTAGCACAAAGATGTTTTAACCATGCCGCAAGTTTCGAGATCGGACAAGAACCAATTAGACAATAGCCAATAGGTGCAGGAGGAGGCCATTTGGCCCTTCGAGCCATCACCGCCATTCAATGTGATCATGGCTGATCATCCCCAATCAGTACCCCGTTCCTGCCTTCTCCCCATATCCCCTGATTTTTGAGAGCCCTATCTAGCTCTCTCTTGAAAGCACCCAGAGAACCTGCCTCCACCGCCCTCTGAGGCAGAGAATTCCACAGACTCACACTCTCTCACAGAGTGTTTCCTCGTCTCCGTTGTAAATGGCTTACTCCTTATTCTTAAACTGTGGCCCCTGGTTCTGGACTCCCCCAACATCGGGAACATGTTTCCTGCCTCTGGTGTGTCCAAGCCCTTAGCAATCTTATATGTTTGATTGGAAGCAGATTCCAAATGTTCTTCATTGTGAAGAGTCTGAAGAAGGGTCTCGACCCGAAACATCACCCATTCCTTCTCTCCAGAGATGATGCCTGTCCAAAATGCTGAGTTACTCCAGCATTTTGCGTCTGTTCTTCATGGACAATTTCGTGAAACCAATGTCAAGCACGAGGCAGCCATATTTAAATATTTCATTCAAAAGTACTCGTATACTCCGAATTATTTAAGTAAAAGAAATTTCAATTTTTATTTAATAAGCAAACATAGGATGGACAAGATCTGTTGTTGCTTGTCATACATTGTTGCTGAACAAGGGCATACCAACTGCAATGCTGCCCTACCCCACATACTCCCTCAATCTAAGATGGTGAGAAACCAGTTAAAATTCTCCACCCTCAGCACAGCTTTGTGTGTGTTCTGGCCTTAGAGAAAGGAGCAAGTGTTAAAAAAAATGAATGGCTAGTTGGAGGTATCAAAAATAAGGAAAATAAATAGTCAAGGGCAAGGCACTCACTGAGAAATAAAACAGTTTGGCCCTGAAAATGCTGGCAAAATGCGCAGAAAGGCAGCTAAAGATAATGACAATCGACTCAGTGAAGCACTGTGAATCTGCAGCCTTACAGCGATGCACAGGACTCGTACTGCTGTAAACCAACGAGTCGTCAGATTAATCATAGAGGCACCAGACATTCATCAGCAGACTTTTAAAATACCTGGATCCGTGTCACATTAGACGCTCCATTTTAAGATGCAAACTCATAACAAAAAGAAAGGCTGACAATTTCAACCCAAATTCTGCCCTGAAGCGTAAAGACCACACATGCATTGTAAATAATCTCAGAGATTTATGGGCCTGTCCCACTTACGCCACTTGTTCGGTGACTGCCGGCACCCGTCATAGGTCGTTGCAGGTCGCCGAAAAGTTTCAACATGTTGAAAATCCAGCGGCGACCAGAAAGACGCTACGACTCTTTGGGCGACTGAGGAGACGACTCACGACCATACAGGCGACACCATGGCGACATGCCGCGGGGCGAAGCCTGTACGTCATAAGTAGTCGCCCAAAGAGTCGTTCCTTGTTCTGCTGGGTCGCCGCTGGGTTTTCAACATGATGGAAATTTTCGGCGAGCTGCAACAACCTATGACGGGTGCTGGCAGTCGCCGAAAAAGTCGCATGAGTGAGACAGGCCCACAATAAAATGTTGGAATTCCCTGGGGAATAGCTCTACTAAAATTGCAGGCCATTTTCGAAGCTCTACCTGCGAGCGGTGCTATAGATGTTGGTTGGTAGAAGACTTCTACTAAACAGATAGCAACGTCACAGAATTTAATGTCCACCTGCTTATAATTGCACTCCGATCGATCGATCCGGACTAAAATAGCAGCGTATTTTACCCGAACTTTGTTTTACAAAGATCACCACAATGAACACAATGTTTATTGACTTAAGGGCCTGTCCCACTAGCGCGCGATTAGACGCGACAAGCGCGACAAATTCGGACGCGGGGGTCGCGTGGGGGTCAGGCGATCCCGGTGCGAGTGAAGGGCCTGTCCCACTAGCGCGCGATTACACGCGCGACGTCCGAAGGAAGGACGTTATTTTTCATCACGTGATGATGCGCATGAGCATGCGCGTTGCACGACGTCGGGCAGTGACGTCATCACGCAACGCCACGCTGAAGACGCACAACGTCAAAACGTCATCACGTTAATCACGTTCTGCGCGACAGGATTTTGCCGCGCGTAATTTTTTAAGCAGTGTCGGTTTTTGGACACTACGCGCGATGTCGACACCAGCTACACACAACTCGACGAGACTCCGGCGATCGCAGTGGGACAGGGTCACGCGAGGCCGGGCGACTAAAGCGACCACGGTAGGTCGCGCTTGTCGCGTCTAATCGCGCGCTAGTGGGACAGGCCCTTTACTTCTTCACATGGAAGCAAGGCTGGCAATTCTGGTAACTAAAACACATTCATTACATTAGCTTTGCATTTCTAGTCATTTTGGTTTTGCTGCTTATGTAGTTTTACAAACACTTCCAAATCCCTTTGGCTTCATCTCCATCGAGTGCATACAACACAAAGACAAATCACTGCTTAAAGTGGAGGAAGTTGGAAACAACAACGCTAAAACGTTATCAAATCACTTTTTGTGCAGGAATGCTATTGAGGAAACAAAAAGATTCGAATCAGCATTGTAGATGACAGCCCCAATGCCAAGGGAAAAACTTCCTCACAGAGGGTGCAGCGGTAGAGTTGCCGCCTTGCAGCACCAGAGACCCTGGTTCAATCCTGACTGCGGGTGCTATCGGTACACAGTTTGCTCATTCACTCTGTGACCACGTGGACTTTCTTCATGTGCCCCAGTTTACTCCCACACTTCAAAAATGTGCAGGTTTGTAGGTTAATTGACTTCTGTAAATTACCCCGAGTGTGTAGGATGCAAAACTGGGATAACATAGAACCAGTGTGGTCGGCATGGACCTGTGGGCCGAAGGGTCTGTCTCCACACTGGAAGACACAAAACGCTGGAGTAACTCAGCATCTCTGGAGAGAAGGAAGGGTGACGTTTCTGGTCGAGACCTTCCTTCAGACCCCGTTGGACAGCCATATTTCTAGCTTTCCCATAAAACACACACCTCCATTCCCACTCCTTTCACTGATCTGGCCAGAGGCCATGATAGAGTGCTAAAACAGGATCTGCTGCCCAGTTAAATCTGGCATTTATTTTACATCAATAAAATCTACAGAGAGGAGGATACCACTATGCTGCCTGTTCTTCACTTCAGTTACATTGCTGTTGTCGCTTCATCCTTAATCGTGTAACTTTCCAGAGTGCCACCTTTCAAATCCTCTCAATTTTAGCACATCCACAAAATGATACATTTACAAATATGAGAATGACATTGACAAAACCAAGTGTTACTATTTACATTGTGCTGCCCCAGATTCACGAGGATGTTTAAGCTGTCACTATATCTCTGGCAACGGTCCCCAAGTGCCTGTAGTCAGCTACCATAGTGCCGGTGCCGAAAAGGTCAAAAATCACCAACCTGAACGATTACCGTCCGGTTGCCATAACTCCAATACCCTTGAAGTGCTTTGAAAGGCTGGTCCTCTCCCACATCAAATCCAGCATCACTGCCTCACTGGACTCACATCAATTTGCATACAGGGCAAATAGATCCACAGAGGATGCCATCTCTGTGGCTCTTCACACTGTCCCGACTCACCTGGAAAGACAGGGCACCTACGTGAGGATGCTCTTCATAGACTATAGCTCTGCCTTCAATATGGTCATCCCCACCAAGCCGATATGCGACTGGATCCTGAATTTTCTGACGGAGCGACCGCAGGCAGTGAGACTGGGGCCGCACCTGTCCTCCACTATCACCCTGAGCACCGGCACACCACAGGGCTGTGTACTGAGCCCCATGCTCTACTCCCTCTTCACCCACGACTGTGTCCCTGCATTCGACAACACCATTGTTAAGTTTGCAGACGACACAACGGTGACCAGGGTGATCACCAACAGTGATGAAACAAACTATAGAGCGGAGGTGCAGAACCTGGCGGACTGGCGCTCACGTAACAACTTGTCGCTAAACACCTCTAAGACCAAGGAGCTGATTATGACTTCAGGAGGTCACAGAATGGGGAATATGCCCCAATCTCCATCTACGGAGACAGTGTGGAGAGAGTGTCCAGCTTTACGTTTCTGGGCACTCACATCTCAGAGGACCTCACATGGTCCACCAACACCGCGGCGCTGGTCAAAAAGGCACAGCAACGACTGTTCTTCCTGAGAACACTAAAAAAGACTGGTCTGCCCCAACAGCTGCTGCTGACCTTCTACCGCTGCACCACAGAGAGCATACTAACGTATGGCATCTCTGTGTGGTATCTCAGCTGCACGGAGGCGGAGAGGAGAGCTCTTCAGCGGGTCGTTCACAGAGCGCAGAAGATAATTGGGACACCGCTACCAGCCTTGGAGGGCATCTACAATACACGGTGCCGTCAGCATTTACAAAGACTCCTCACACCCTTGTAATAGTCTGTTCGAACATCTACCTTCCGGCAGACGTTACAAGGCCTTCTACGCCTGCACCTCCAGACTCAGGAACAGCTTCATCCCAGAGCTAAAGCGGCTCTGAACCGGCCCTGCTGAGTGCCCCCACCCCACCCGTCTCCCTCGGATTATTCACGTCGCACATCGACCCGGCACAGACACATTTGCACTTTAGTGTTTTACTGTTCTTCACATAAATCATGTTTCTCTGGGTATCTAAATTATAGTTGTTTAAGTTATGACATCGGATGGAAGTTGCAAACCAAATCTCGTTGCACCTATGTGCAATGACAATAAAATATATTATTATGTTCAGCACTTTGTCCATGACGACCCTGACCTGAGTATGGATGATAGAACTTGATGGCAATAATCTGAATGAAGGGGAAGGGAATGACACACTTTCGTTGGACAGAGCCATTGCCTGGAACCTGCGTGCTGTGAATGCTATTTGCCACTTATCAGCCCAACCATGCCCAAATGTTGACCAGATCATAGTGCACTGAATGAGAACACATCTTCCCTTGTCCACAATACCACTCCTGAGTTTCATCCGTAGCACCCTGCTGCTTAACGACAGAGAATGATAACTTTGATTCTGGATGATAAGGGACTAAAGGTAGCGGCTTGTAATCTTAGCGGTAGGTACTCGGGAAATCCGGTATACTTGTGACGTTTTTTTCAACACAGTGAAAAATGTCCACGAGTATAAAAATACTTGTGATGAAAAATATTGTTACTTTTTACTCGTACGAGCCGCTATGAAACATCCACGAACTCCTACGGACCAGCTACGGACATTCTCCGAGTTTGAATCAGGGGAAATCGCGGGGGAACTCTTGAATTACCTAGTACAATGGGACAAGCCCTTAACAAGAGACTGTGCTAGTTATACATGAGCTCTACTTCAGGCCCTGTACTGAATCTCCAATTATTCTCATCCATTCAGCTCCATCAAGCAGACTGTACACTCATATACCACACACCAGCATCCTGAAACACACACTGTTCCTCGCTCTGACACAGCCAGTGATTATTAGTCGGACTGAAAAAGATTCAAAACTGTTTTCCAAATCTCCTTGAAAAAAAATCCCACTAACTCCTGGGAAACACAGGTCCGCAATCACTGAAAGGATTATTCAGAATGACACTGAAAATGTTTTACAGGCCATTTCAGCGTTTTGGCCTGATCCTTAGCGTTGTAGAATTGTTTAGTTCCACTTAGATCTTGTTGTTTATAGCATTAATGATATCCTCTGAAGAAGAATCCTGACCTAATATATCAGGTCTCCGTGTTCTCCAGTGATGCTGCCTGATCCATGGAGTTACTCCAGCACTCTGTGTCGTCCTCTGTTATTGCGATGCTAGGAGGGTTCTCCAGAATCCAGGAAGCAATGCTCCCTCCCCATCTGCTTCCAGCCTCTATGCCCTGTCTACTACTATATGCTGCCAATCCTTCCTCTTCCTCGCAGTCCTTACGCAGAGGCCCAACCCAAAACACTGACTTATGCCTTTGGACCGACGACGAGAGGGATCCGGCAAGCTGGCCTGGCTCACCGCCTGCCGCGTACAGATGGCGGTGGACCTACCGGTAGGACGGGTAGTCCCTGCCTGCACGCCATGGACTCCAAACACGGGCCCGAGCCACCGGCATTGACGAGAACCACGTTGCCACGAACGAGGAGGAACGTGGAACATGGAGGCCGGAGTCCCCGGGGGCCGAGGTGGACGGCTGCCTCGCGGAGAACAATGGGGGCCCGGCGTGGAGAGGCCGCAGAGCACAAGAGGCATCAGTGGGTGGTGGGGGAGGGGGGGGGGAGATGATGAAAAAGGGACCAACAATATTTAAGGGTGGGTTACACAAAAAGCTGGAGAAACTCAGCGGGTGCAGCAGCATCTAAGGAGCGAAGGAGATAGACGACTTTTCGGGTCGAGACCCTTCTTCAGACTGGTCAGGGATCAGGGAAACGAGAGATATAAACAGTGATGTGGAGAGATAAGGAACAATGAGTGAAAGATATGCAAAAAAAGTATTGGTGATAAAGGAAGCAGGCCATTGTAAGCTGTTTGTGGTGTGAAAATGAGAAGCTAGTGCGACTTGGGGGGGGGGGGGGGGGGGGGGAGATGGAAAAGGAATGTCAGGGCCAGAGGGCTGAGGGAGAGGTGGGGGGGGAGGCAGTCTGGGTTAACAGAATTGAGAAAATTCAATGTTTAAGCCCAGAGGATGCAGACTCCCCAAGCGGAATATGAGGTGCTGTTCCTCCAATTTGCGGTGTTGATCACTCTGGCCGTGGAGGAGGCCCAGGACCGAGAGGTCGGATACGGAGTGGGAGGGGGAGTTGAAGTGCTGAGCCACCGGGAGGTCGGGTTGGTTATTGCGGACCGAGCGGAGGTGTTCGGCGAAACGATCGCCCAGCCTCCGCTTGGTCTCACCGATGTAGATCAGCTGGCATCTGGAGCAACGGATGCAGTAGATGAGGTTGGAGGAGGTGCAGGTGAACCTCTGTCGGACTTGGAATGACTGCTTGGGTCCCTGAAAGGAGTGGATGGGGGAGGTGAAGGGACAAGTGTAGCATCTCTTGCGGTTGCAAGGGAAAGTGCCCGGGGAAGGAGTGGAGCGGGAGGGAAGGGAAGAATTGACGAGGGAGTTGCGGAGGGAGCGGTCTTTGCGGAAGGCAGACAGGGGGGGAGATGGGAAGATGTGGCGAGTGGAGGGGTCACGTTGGAGGTGACGAAACTGGCGGAGGACTATCTGTTGTATGCGCTGGCTGGTGGGGTGAAAGGTGAGGACCAGGGGGACTCGGCCCTTGTTGTGAGTGGGGGAATGGGGAGAGAGGGCAGTGTTGCGGGGTATGGAGGAGACCCTGGTGCGAGCCTCATCTATAGTGGGGGAGGGGAAACCCCGTTCTCTGAAGAACGAGGACATTTGCGATGACCTGGTGTGGAACACGTCATCCTGAATTTGAGTGCCGGATGGAAGTTGGTGGTGAAATGGATGAAGTCAGTCAGTTCTGCGTGGGTGCGGGAGGTGACACCAAAGCAGTCGTCAATGTAACGGAGGTAAAGGTCGGGGGTGGGGCCCTGGTACGCCGAGAACAAAGATTGTTCGACGTGCCCGACAAAGAGGCAGGCGTAGCTAGGGCCCATGCGTGTGCCCATAGCTACGCCTTGTGTTTGGAGGAAATGGGAGGAGTCAAAAGAGACGTTGTTGAGGGTAAGGACCAACTCCGCTAGGCGGAGGAGGGTGTCAGTGGATGGGTATGGGTTGCTCCTCTGGTCGAGGAAGTACCGGAGGGCTTTGAGACCATCCTGGTGGGGGATGCAGGTGTATAGTGACTGGACGTCCATGGTGAAGATGAGAGGATGGGGGCCTGGACAACGGAATGTGCGGAGCCGACGGAGAGTGTCTGAGGTGTCTTGAACATAGGTGGGGAGGGATTTAACAAAGGGGGATAGGATGGTCAAACGGTGAATATTTAAGGGTGCTTTGTTGGTGCCTTGTGGCGATTCTTTCGTCTAATGTGCACGCCAAAAACAAAGAATGTTACTGTACCTTCATGGTACATGTGACAATAAAATGTTCGTAAGTCCATCTCTGCCTCCACAGATGCTGCTTAAGCCACTCAGTTTGCCAGCCTTTGTTTTTTTTGTTGTACATGGTCCCCATAGCCCATGAAACGATTACAATTGACAATATGAAAGCGGGTTTTCGTATTGAAGGAGTGACACAGAGTGGGAAGGATATTAAAAGATTTGATAACAATAATTTCTGATTTGAAGCTTTGCTTTATCAACACATTATTTCTCCAGACTTGCTGTAAATTATTTTAACAATCTAATTTTTCTTGGGGAGTATTACATCCATCACACCTTCTTTTGGCTTTTGAAAGCTTACCAAACTAATGATTTTAAACCATTTGATTTATAGCAATCTATTAACTTTGGTTTAAACCAGCATCTGCAGTGCCTTCCTACACATGATCTCTTTCTTCATTATGGCTATTAATAGTAAGATTAAACGAGAACTTACCAGTTTGAAGTTTGATCTTTATTTTATGAGGAGTTGCGATGAGGGATTTCGTGAAGAACCCGCCAGCACGCATGCGCGACATACTTCAAAGCCGCGGTGTGGAATCACAGAAAAACCAAGCCAAGAAATGACTTGTTATAGTAAGATTAAAGAGACTCTAGTTACCAGTTGACTTTATGATCGAGGGTTGGGAGCGGAGGGCACGAAATCCCTCATCGCAACTCCTCATAAAATAAAGATCAAACTTCAAACTGGTAAGTTCTCGTTTAATCTTACTATTTCATTTCGGAGTCACGTGAGTGACTTCGTGAAGACTTCAAAGCTTCTGTGATTTCACGCCCTGGACAACGTCCATGCTATCACACACGCTACTGAAAAGGTGGACAGCAGTAATCAATTTCCGTCACTGTTTCTCTGAAAAATAATAATATTTATTAATAACAACAAGAAAGGACCCCTCACTGAGGGGGAACTGTATGTTCTCGGCCTGCATCCAGCACGGCTCCTGCGAACATTCCAGGTACGGTGACGGGTTTATTGTAAAACCGTTGAAAAGTGGCTTCACTGGCCCATCCCGCTGTGGCAAGTATCTGGTCCATGGGCACCTCCATGGCCTTTGCCGCCGATGTTGATGCTGCCCTGGTGGAATGGGATTTAAAAACATCAGTGTCAATACCTGCTTTGTTCAAGACGATCCTGAGCCATCGGGATATCGTCTGCACCGTCACTCTATGGTGAGGTTTTTTATGACTGATGAACAGGTATTGCTCCATTCCCCTTATTTTCCTCGTCACTTTGATATAGTGGCGGATATGGGTGGCTATGCATAGCCTAGCATCAGCGGGGTATGCTGGAAACTCCAGCTGCAGCCCTGTAAATCCAGGTCTATGCTGCTTGAGCAATTCATCAATGAAGAAAGTGACCCGTTCAGGGGTAGAGATCATTCTGTCGATCCTGGCCTTGTGAAGCGTTTGCACCCTTTGTGCTGAAGTAAGTGCCATCAACATCACCACCTTCAGGGTGAGTTTGTCCAATTCGAGCCCCGTCATGGGTGACCATGTTCTCAGCAGGGTCAGCACTTTGCCAATATCCCATGTGACGTTGTAACGGGGCCTCGGCGGGTTGGAATTAAATATCCCCCGCATAAGTTTGGAGACCAATTTATTGGATCCTACCTCAATATTGAGGTAGGACGAGAGCGCACTCCTGGCGCTATTGATGGCACTATAGCTGAGATGTTGATCATGGTGTAGCCCCGCAAGAAATTCCAGCACATCTGTGATGGAGACGGAGTCATATGCAACGTCCATGCGGCCACAATAGGATTCCCATTTCCTGATGTACGATAAGTACTGCCGTCTTGAGGACTCCCTGCATGATGCTCCCATGGTATCCATTGTCCTTGAAGATAGACCATACTGAAGTAGTGGCCTGTTCAGATCCTGCAAGCCAATAGATTCAAATGACTATGGCAGGGGTGTGGTTCCCCTGTGGCAGGGTTCGTCACCAATTGTGGGCAACCCTCCAAGAGGACCCATGGTTGACTTATCATTCCAAGGACCACCGGATACCATGATTGCGTAGGCCAGTCGGGTATAATGAGGATGCCCTTGGCAGCATCGAGCTGGATTTTCCGCAATACCCGACTGATGAGGCAGAATGGAGGAAAGGCATAGAAGAACCATTTCCCCCAGTCTAGCGAGAATGCGTCCATCGCCATTGCCCCAGGATCTGGCTCCCATGATACGTATGTTGGTACCTGATGGTTCAACCGTGACGCAAAAAGGTCAATATCCGGTTTACCAAATTTGGCTGTAATTTTGGTGAATATTTGGGGGTTCAACATCCACTCGATGTTGTCATTGAACTTCCGTGACCTGGTGTCCGCCACTGTATTGAGCTCACCTGGCAAGTAGGTAGCTGAGATCCAAATATTCCGTTGAATACACCAGAGCCAAATTGTGTTTGCCAATTCATTGCATGAAATTGACCTGGTACCGCCCATATGATTCAGATAAGCCACCGCAGTGGTATTGTCTATTTGGAGACGGACATGAGTGTTAGTCATGTTTGAACAATAGGCTCTTAGTCCGTGGAATGCTCCTAGCATCTCCAAATAGTTTATCCCTTGTGCTAACAACAAAGTAGCTTCACGTGAATCCCATCTACCTCCACAACTGTTATTGTTGTCCGTAGCTCCCCAGCCATGGGAGCTTGCATCTGTTTGCAAGTATACCATTGGACGAGGCACAATGATGGGTTTAAAAGAGTTATGGATATTGCCAATCCACCATAGTAACTCAAGTTTTGCCTTAACCGGCAATTGCATGGGTCTATCATAATGTCCAGCATTTAGTTTTAATGCTGTTATTTTTGACCTTTGTAAATTCTGATAGTGTAAAGGTCCATATTGAGCAGCTGGAAATACTGCTACAATTTTGCCAATTACCCTGGCAGTTAATCTGATAGACGGTATACTGGCGCAGACCAGGTTCTTGCATGCTTGAAACACATCACCAACTTTGTTAGTTGGGATGGTGGTGATCATGCGATTGGAGTCTATCGTGAACCCCAAGTAATCCATGATCTGTGCGGGGAGGACCTTTGATTTGTCTGGATGGATTATAAACCCCATTTGTTGAAAAATTTCCACTGTGGCTGAAACCGCCAACTCTGCGGATTCCAGAGTGTGCCCAATTATCAGAATGTCATCCAAATAGGCCATGACCGTATGATTTTGTCTCCGCAGTGTAGATAACACTGGCTTGAGTAGTTTGGTGAACAGTCTGGGGGCTGTAGTAAGCCCATTGGGCAATGCTTTGTATTGCCAAAGCTGATCCATCCAGGTAAACTTCAAGAACTTCCTATGATGTTTCCGAATGGATACTGAATAGTATGCATCTTTTAAATCAATGCATGCCATGAAGCAGCCCTCCGAAATCAAAGATTTGGCTGTTTCAAATGTGTCCATTTTGAAATGGGTGTATTTTACAAAGGTATTCAAGTGAGTTAAATCTATAATGACCCGGCATCCACCGTCTTTTTTAGTTTTAGTAAATATATTAGACACAAATTCAACTGGTTCATGTGTGGTTCGTTCTATCACACCTTTGTCTTGTAAACTCAAGATTTCAGCATAGCCTTCTGCCAATTCTTTTTTGGAAAGTGCAAATTTGCGATTCGGCATATGCTGGGGTGGAGGCAATTGGCCATGAATAAACTCAATTTCATAACCCTGAATACTTTGCAAGATAAACTCATCTGAAGTGATGGTTTCCCAAGCCTCCTTAAATCCCCGTAATCTGCCCCCAATTCGTGAGGTTAGACATGCAAGTGCATGGAACCCAGACCCCCTTACCTTCATGGTTATCGGCGGTCCCTGGGATTTTTGGTGGGACGTGGAGGCGCTGGGTTTCGTGGTTGGTGCGGAATCCGCATCTTCCATGCTGGCCGCTGAGGGCCTAGTCCTAAAAAAGGCCTGGGCTGATGAGGCTGTTGATATTGAGGAGGTGCCGGAACGTAGGTCCTTGTTGGCCTATCGGTCTGACCTCGTGGCCTGAAGTAAGGTGTCTTCTTGGCCGAAGGTCTGGCCACAAAATGTGGTCTCATCAGACCTATGGTTTTCGCATGGTCATCGAGCTCTTTGACCTGCTTTGGGAGGTCTTCCCCGAACAGCTGTCTAGGTGGGGGGGTAGGAGGTGCTCTGCATAGTCCCGCAAATTTGGGATTTAAGGAAGGTTTGATAATGCTCTTCCGGAAAGCGTTGATCTCGTACTGCGTATTGCAGAGTAGAGCTAGAGCATCCTCCTGTTCGGTGCTTAGATCAACCCCATCTACCGACTTTGCAAAAGCGGTGATCCCAGACGTAAGCAGTTTTAAAATCCTCTGCAGTTTCACTTCCTGCGCTCTGATGCCCGGGCTGATATTACCCCAGATTGGCATGTTCACAATCGGCACGTGGAGTGAATTGCAGTTCCCTGGAGCCTTGTGTCTCTCCATGGCCTTCGCAAGGACCTCCTCCTGCAATTGATGGTTAGTAAGATAATCTATGGTTGCGGCCAGTTTGATGTTGAGGGGTAGTCCTGACGATACGGGTAACCCGAATTTGGCTGCCACATCCAGCAGATCTTCCTGAGGGACCTCAGGTGCTGCTGGGGCATGTACCAGGATATCCTCCTCATCTGGTCTTATGTTGTCCATAGATGGGGACGGGGATATATCCATGAGTCCCCTGGAGCTGTGTGTGTCCTGTTTCTGATTGAGTAGAACTTGCTCCAATATCCTCTCCATACGATCCAAGCGCCCTTCATCGGGCGGGTGTGGGAGGTAAGAGGCCTCGTGCCCGAAGGAACTCCTGAGGCTTCGATCATCAGTCCGTACCTCGTCGAGGTAATATCGGTACTGTGATGATGTGTCGCTACCAGCCGCCTCGGCGAAGCTGAGCGATTCCCGCGCGGACCTGCTCGAGCGCCTCCTCTTCGCTGAGCTGGACCCGGCTGCCTCAAAGGGCATGGGTGGGGAGAGGTCGGCACCTGACGCCGCAGCGTGGTGACCCGACGTCCGCACGGGCTTGCCGACTGTCCTAAATCTGGACCCAGACGGCGTACGGTCCCGACCTGCCCCCAGCGGGGGAAGCGGTGACCTAGGCGAGGCTCCACCCTTGTGACTCCTCCTGGTCCCCCTGGGTGGTGAGTCGACACTGGCCCTCCTTGGTCTGCCAGTGGACTCGGGCCTGCCTGATTCACCAGACCACTTCCTAGTGGCTCCTGGTGAGACCTCAACCCGCGAAGGGCTAGGTAGTGGAATTGTATCCCTGCCTCCTTCAAGAGGGCTCAGGGAGAAGGGCCGTGCATCAGCACGCGAATCCCTCTTGCTCGTCTCTGCGAACGACCCAGTGGGTGAGAGAGAGATGGAGTCAGGATGCACCTGCTCCGGCGCTGTACCGACTGATTGTTCTGCAGGTACCCCGCTAGGGCATAGCTGCGTCGGTAAACCGGGTCCTGTGAATACAGGGCTCCCCGGCTTGCGCGCCTTTTTCCCGGCCCGTCCTCCTGCCGTGGAGGGGGGCTCCGGGTTGGGTTGCCGACAACTCCTTGCAGAAGTTTTACGGCCTTTACTTTTCCTACTGTCCATGTCTCTGTGGAAGAAAACACAATTATTCACACAGAACAACCAACTCAAGGTTGTTAGTACTTACCTGAGTGGCCCTTATGAAGGGCTGGTGATGAGCCGCGCTCCTCTCCAGCCGTCGACTGCAATGCGAGCGACGATATGTCGCGCATGCGTGCTGGCGGGTTCTTCACGAAGTCACTCACGTGACTCCGAAATGAAATTTAGTGATTTTATCATTTAGTGACTTCATCCTCTAGTTAAAATGGAAAATTCATTTCCATTTTACTTTGAGTCAAATATAAATAAGGAATCCACATACTGGTATTAACATTATGTATGTTTTGATTTTACAAACACTAATCTACAATCTTAATTAAGCATCACAACCTGTACACAAAGTACTGGAGTAACTCAGCGGGTCAGGAAGCATCACTGGAGAACATGGGTAGGTGACATTTTGAGCCCGGATATGATACGTCAGCCAACCATGTTCTCCAGAGTTACCCGCCGAGTTACTCCAGCACTTTGTGTCTTTTTTTGGAAACCAGTGTCTGCATTTCTTGTTTCGACAAGTATCAGAACCTGTTTAGTTACATGGAAAATTGAACAAGAATAAAGCTGTGAAACCACCAGAGAACACAAATGTGTATTTCTTTCCTGAGGGGTTGCCTATGGATTTTGTACTGACGCATTTATGAGCTGTTGGTACCATGAGCAAGGTTGGCATTTAATACCATCCTATGGTGAGGAGCTCGCCGAACCACATCAGATTCCAGTCAATCACATTGCTGAGAGCCTGGAGTCGCATCTTGGCCAGACTAAGCTGGGTTTTAAAACAGAAACATACTTTCATTTACTCCAGGATGTATTTGTCTTGTGAATTAATATCTTATTCATCAGGGTCAGTCTCTGGAAGACAGACCCAAAGTGCTGGAGTAACTCAGCGGGTCAGGCAGCATCGCTGGATAAAAACAATGGCTGACGTTTCGGGTCGGGACCCTTCTTCAGACTCTGGAATGCCAGTTCAGTGACAAGTGATGAATTTTACCACAGTTACTTTAGAAAACTCAGTTCACTTGTGCGGCAACTATTGCAGTCAATTTTCCATGAGACTGGATTCCACTGGGAAAAGGAAGAAACTGCAGGAAAGGGAAGAGCTTGGATGGGAGGCTGCAGAAACGTCAATGGTCAGCCTAACAATGAGGTATGAATCATTTCGTAATCTGCCATCAGAGCTGTTCGTTGAGGGACGGACATTGGCCAAGGCATCATGCCAGCTTACAACAGTGGCGCAGCGGTAGAGTTGCCGCTTTACAGCGCCAGAGACCCGGGTTCGATCCCGACTCCGGGTGCTGTCTATACGTTCTTCCCGTGATCACGTAGGTTTTCTCTGAAATCTTCGATTTCCTCCCACACTCCAAAGACATGCAAGTTTGTAGGTTAATTGGCTTGATATAAAGGTCCCAAGTGTGTGTAGGTTAGTGTTAATGTGCGGGTATGCTGGTTGGTGCGCACACAGTGGGCTGAAGGGCCTGTTTCCACACTGTAGGTCTAAACTAAACTAAACTCTCAACTTGTTGAGTCAAGTCAAGTGAGTTTACTGTCATGTGTCCCAGATAGGACAATGACATTCTTGCTTTGCTGCAGCACGACAGTATATTGTAAGCATAAATGCAGAACAGATCAGTGTCTAAACAGCATAGACCATATATAGACACATAAACAGATAGGCTGTTATTGTTCAGAGTTTGTTTGATGGCGAGTTCAATAGCCTGATGGCTGGGGAGAAGAAGCTGTTCATGAACCTGGATGTACCAGATTTCAGGCTTCTGTAACCTCTACCTGATGGCAGTGGGGAGATGAGTGTGTGGCCAGGATGGTGTGGATCCTGGATGCCTCTTTGAGGCAGCGACTGCTATAGATCCCTTCGATGGTGGGGAGGTCAGAGCCGGTGATGGACTGGGCAGTGGTCGCAACTTTCTGCATTCATTTCCGTTCCTGGATGCTCAAGTTGCCGAACCAGGCCACGATGCAACCGGTCAGCATGCTCTCTACTGTGCACCTGTGGAAGTTCGAGAGGGTCCTCTTTGACATACCGGCTCTCCGTAATCTTCTCAGGAAGTAGAGGCCACCCAAGAAGGCAAATGGAGAGGTGGTACAATGGCCACTTTGTAAAATGCCACTGCACATTCAGAAAATGCTCGCTTACGTTCTACTAATGACTTGCTTACATCCACTGCGAGACTTAAAACCACAATAATCCCTCACAGGCAACAGTACTAGCAACCGAGCCAAGCTGACAAAGGATGAATAATATGTTTGCAAACACTTTCCCTTATTAGGGGACAAAAGATCAACTAAATCTATTCAGCTTCAACTCCACAAAACAAACTCATCGATCCTAATATAATGGTTGCAAACCACCTTGGAAACTTCATTTCCACTCTTACGGATGATTCACAAAACCAAGAAGTTTGCTCAAGAAGTAAAGATAACAAAATGATGAAACTGTTGAGCACAGCAAGCGGCCCTCCAGTGGACTGTTCCCAGCACTTCCTCTTCCCCCAACATTTGCCCATATTTCTTTAGGTGAAGAATGAAAATGGAACTGCTGCCGACAATGAAGTCGTTCTTTCAGGTCAATCCCACTGTAACCTCAAAGATAGGCGCAAAAAGCTGGAGTAACTCAACGGGACAGGCAGCATCTCTGGAGAGAAGGAATAGGAGACGTGTCGGGTTGAGACCCTTCTTCAGACTGACAATCAGGGGAAAGGGAAACAAGATATATAGTCGGTGATGTAGCGAGGTATAGAACAAATGAATGGAAGACGGGAATAGCTAGGCACAGCTAACAATAGTCGCTTTCCTTGATTTTCGTTACTTTTTTTGCATATCTTTCATTCATTTCTTCTATATCTCTCGTTTCCCTTCCCCAGAAGGAATGGGTGACATTTCGGGTTGAGACACTTCCTCAGACTGAAGAAGGGTCTCAACCCAAAACGTCACCTATTCCTTTTCGCCAGAGATGCTGTCTAACCCGCTGAGTTGCTCCAGCTGTTTGTGTCTATCTTCAGTTTAAACCAGCAGCTCCTTGCTATCACTGTTCCCTCTGCAATCTAACTGAACAGCGCAAAGAGTAGCAATACAAAAATGTTGCCACGGACAGCACAAAGGGAAATTATAAAATAACATTAAAACATTCCACATAAAGGGGAAACTGCTTGCACAGCTAACATCACAGATGAAATGTCAGGATTCACATTACAACAACTTTAGCTGACAATTTTCACCAGTGGACCAGTCAGTAAAATAAATAGCATCTTCATGGCAATAAAACACACCAGCCTTTCAAACAAAAACTGATACAAAACATTATTGAGGGCACTTTATATTCACGAACAAAGTGATGGCCCTTTGCTTTCTCCCCTCCCCAAATCCACCAATTCAAAACAATGTGCCTTTGAAAAGCCATTAGTTTGCAGCACAAAAGAGTGTAAACAATGCTAGACACAAAAAGCTGGAGTAAAGGGCCTGTCCCACCAGCATCCGACTCCATGCGGTGAGCGCGATCAAACTAGAAGCGGGGGCCGCGCGGAGGTCGGGTGATCCCTGTACAGGGCCGTTCCCACCAGCATGCGCCTGCATGCGGCAAGCGCGACCAAACCGGCAGCGATGGCCGCACGAAGGTCGGGTGAGTGGCGCAACGCGGCGCAAAGTGAGGCGAACTTGGAGCGAAGTCTTAAAGGTAAGTTCGCCAGGACAGAGAGGGGCACACAGAGAGGGGCACAGAGGCACACACACACAGAGAGGGCCACGGAGCCACACACATAGAGAGTCACGGAGCCACACACACAGAGGGTCACGGAGGCACGACGTCGAGGCGGTGTGTAATGCGTCGAGGCGACTGCGAGCCGACAAGCCGTTGCCGCGCAGAATTTTTGAACATGGTCAGTTTTTCGGAGCCCCGCGCGATGTCGGGACGAACTCCGCACAATTCCGGCGATCGAAGTGGGACCGGCCCCGCGACGCCGGACGGCTCAAGAGACCACGTTAGGTCGCGCTCATCGCATAGAGTTGCATGCTGGTGGGACAGGCCCTTAAGTCAGTGGGGCAGGCAGCATCTCTGGAGAGAAGGAATGGCTGACGTTTCGGGTCGAGACCCTTGTCTGAAGAAGGGTCTCGACCCGAAACGTCACCCATTCCTTCACTCCAAGACGCTGCCTGCCCCGCTGAGTTATTCCAGCTTTTAGTATCTATCTCGGTTTAAATCAGCATCTGCAGTTTCTTCCTACACATAGTGTAAACAATGTTTTGGACAACACACATTAAAGTCTTTATTTTCCCAACACTCCACCTAACTTTTATTTGCAGTTATCTCCCATGTTATCACTTTTGGAAGTGTGGGGAATGTGGGGAAACATAGAAAAACAGGTGCAGGAGGAGGCCATTCAGCCCTTCGAGCCAGCACTGCCATTCATTGTGATCATGGCTGATCATCCCCAATCAATAACCCGTGCCTGCCTTCTTCCCATATCCCGTGATTCCACTAGCCCCTAGAGCTCTATCTAAGTCTCTCTTAAATCAATCCAGTGATTTGGCCTCCACTGCCCTCTGTGGCCGGGAATTCCACAAATTCACAACACTCTGGCCTGCGGCTGCATCCCAACCTCGACTCACTTGGGGAGGGAATGTCCAGCCCCTGCTCACCCCGTGGACCGGGAATCGGAGTGGAGGTGGACGCTGAAGAAGGGGCCAGGGGAGTGGAACCGGGGGAGTCAGCTGGAGGAGGCGCACCCCTGGGGTACGAGTGCTGAAGAGTTCCGGGCGTGGGGAGGGACATCGGAACGGATGCGACGGCTGCAAAGGGCCCCTTCTGCAGCTGGGACGAGTAAAATAGTGCCAAAATGGTGACTCTTGCATATGGTCTCTGCGGCCTGTTCAGTGCGCACTGTACTGATTGTCTTGATGAACTGTCTGCAAAACAAGTACTTCACTGTACCTAGCACAGATGGCCATAAAGAAACCATTGCATTCACAAGAAAGTTTGCATTATAGAATAACATGTTATAAAAACAATGATGTCAATGGGGAAAGGGGGGGGGGGTTAGGGTGAAAGAATTTCACACTCGTGATAAAATAGTTATTTTTCTCACCAGATTTTCAAAAACAAAGGTGATTTTAATAGCTTTGTTATCTTATGTTACTACAAGCTAAAGATAACAAAGGCGGTACGTCACATCGTTTAAGTGAGTATTACTGTACAATTTTGTATGGGAACAGTTTTGTTTACTGCTTGACAATTTCCAGAGCAACGTCTAAAGGGTCTGTCCCACTTGGACGACCCAATCCACAAGTATAGAAGACCCTAGACGAGTTGAGAAAAATGTCAAGGTCGTGTTGACTTACCAAAGTAAAAGACCTCCGCCGACCCCCCTCGACCTCAGTCTTCCACACCTAAGACCAACTACTACTAGCTACGAGTTGAAAATGATCACATGATAAAATTATGTCATGTTTGCATCTCGGGCCAGTTACCGACCTGCGACTACCATCACGACCTATTGCGACCCACCTACGAGTAAATAGTATCCACTTTTTTCCATGTCGACTTTTTTTTTACTCGTGGACATTTTTTATCAGGCTGGAAAAAACGGCGCAACCTACTCGAGGCCACGAGTACGCGGAGAAAACTCACGAGCATAAGGAAGAGTTACACAAACCTCCTACGCCCTCGTGACGACCATGCTGCGAGTACGAGTCAAGGGCAAACTCAGCAGAGGTCGCGAATTAGGTCGTGAAAGTGGGACAGGGGCTTTAGTGGTTCTCTGGTTCTCAATGGAAATCGCAATGTACAAACACAAATAGCATTCTCTAATACACCCGTCATGTTATATCCAATCTGATGAAGGGTCTTGACCCGAAACGTCACCTATTTCATTTCTCTAGAGATGTTGTCTGTCCCACTGAGTTACTGCGGTTTTTTGCGTCTGTCTTCGTGTTTAGGAAGCATGCGTTCTAGCAGGGGCTACCACTACAGCCCGAGGGGTGCACTTTTAGAACCATACGGCATAGAAACAGGACCTTCCGCCCAACTCATCCACGTCGATTAAGATACACAACTAAATTAGTCCCATTTACCCGCATTTGGCCTATATCCCTCTAAACATTTCCTATTGATGAACCTATCCAAAAAATGGACACAAAATGTCGGAGTAACTCAGCAGGACAGGCAGCATCTCTGGATGGAAGGAATGGGTGACATTTCGGGTTCAGACCCTTCCTCAGACTGAAGAAGGGTCTTGACCCGAAACATCACCCATTCCTTCTCTCCAGAGATGCTGCCTGCCCTGCTGAGTTACTCCAGCATTTTGTGTCTATCTTCGGGTGTAAACCAGCATCTGCAGTACCTTTTTGCGCTTGAACCCATCCAGATGTCTTTTTAATGTTGCTATTGTATCTGCCTCAACTACTTCCTCTGGCAACTCGTTCCATATACCCACCATCCTCTGCATGAAAATGTTGCTCCTCATCTTTACTATCTCACCTTAAAGCTACGCCCTCTAGTTCTTGATTCCCCCAGCCTTGGAGAAAGACTCTGCATTCAACCCAAGGATGATCCTAGAGAGCTGTATAATGTCAGGAAATTCTTCCTCTCGTGTTATACACCTCTGTAGAATCGCCCTTGGCCTCCTGCCTGACTTCTCCCTTTTTCTCAGGCTCTCAAGTGCTGGCAATATCATTGTAAATCTTCCTTGCACCCTAGTAGGCACAATGCCATCTCCAAGACAGAACACAAATCTCCAAGTACAATGACGAGGCCAAGGCACTTCAAATCAAGTGAGCCACATCTATTTCTCATTACAGTTTACTGGGCCAGTGCGGGTGATTGGTCCTTATTCTAAATCCTTTCACCCATTTGCCGGACAACTCACTTCATGAGGCTTTTGATGTCTTACAATTGGGACAGGATGAGAGGATTGTTTCAGGAAAAAAACAATTATCCATTCTTGCTTGGATCACACTTAATGCTCTCATAACAATCCCCACTCGACAAGGCCAACAGCATAATCCAGGACGAGTCGCACCCTGACCACTCCCTCCTCCCCTTTCCCATCAGGCAAAATGTATAGAAGTGTGAAAACGCACGCCTCCAGTCCATCTGTCTCATCGGGGACCCTCGGACTATCTTTGATTAGACTTTGCTGGCTTTACCTTGTTACCTAAACGTTATTCCCTTATCATTTATCTGTACACTGAGAATGGCTCGATTGTAATCATGTTGTCTTTCCGCTGGCTGGTTAGCATGCAACAAAAGGTCTTCACTGTACCTCGGTACACGCGACAATAAACTAAACTGAACTGAACTGACTTGCAATGACTCAAAGTCCCTTCTCAGGGACCAATACAAAGACATATGAACGTGAAGAGTAAAGACTTCTCTCCCCAAGGTTAAAGAAGATGTACAAGCAGTGTACCACAGAGTGGGTTGGTGCTTGGAATGGGCTGCTGAAGTGGTGGATGTAGGTAGGGTGGAAACATTTAAGAGGCATTTAGGGAGATATGAAAGGGGTGGAAGGATACAGACCACGTGCTTGTAGATGTGTGGTTTAAATTGGCATCATAGTCGATACAGGCATCATGGGCAAAGGGCTTGTTCTTGTAGACAGACACAAAAAGCTGGAGTAACTCGGCGGGACAGGCAGCATCTCTGGAGAGAAGGAATGGGGTCGAGACCCTTCTTCAGACTGTTCTTGTGCTGCGCTGTCTGCGGATGTTCTGACATATGGCCTCATGAAGGGAACCAAAGCAGCAAATTTATTACCCTGTCTAAAATGTTCAAAAATAACCGACAGCCAGGTGAGAATGCTAAACGCTAGTCACTCCTTCATAATTGGTTCACATTTCTAATACCCTATTATACCTGAAGGTTTGACATGCAGGATTCTGTTCTAAACACAAGGTTTGGAATGACTAACAGAAGGTTAGTCTAGAACCCTGCCCAGGGCTCCCGCATCCTAGAATCCTGCCCGGGACTCCCGCGTTCTAGAGCCGCAATAGTGCAAGTTTACACAATGAAAGAATTTGAAAAATAGATGGAAAGAAAACCAATAGTCATAGAAAAAAAACCCAAAGCCATTTACAAATCGCAACAGGACATTTTAGGAGTGTAGGAGGATCTGCAGATGCTGCCTTAAACCGAAGATAGACACAAGAAGCTGGAGTAATTCAGCCGGCCAGACAGCATTTCTGGAGAAAAGGAATATATTTATAATAGGAATATAACCTACTGTATTATACAACCTCTAGCCTAACCTAGGTTATATTCCTATTATAAAATAAATCTATTCCTTGTATCCAGAAATGCTGTCTGGCCTGCTGAGTTATTCCAGCGTTTTGTAATAATCTTCAAGGAATTAAGGAGATCAACTTTACTCAAAAAGATTGATTAGAATATGTCAAGATTCAAGAGAGTTTATTGTCATGTGTCCCAGATAGGACAATGACAATCTTGCTTTGCTTCAGCACAACAGAATATTGTAGGCATGAATAATACAGATCAGTGTGTCCATATGCCATTGAATATATATATATATATATACACATACATAAATAACCACTCTTAAACACTGGGAATGATTGAAAAGAGAAGTTTATCACACACAAATGATACGGGATATGCTTGGATATGGTCACTTTAATTTTGTGTTTCATGTACTTTGTGCTTTTAATGACTGTGGGCAGATCAATATCTCTCCTGCAATGAATAAAGGTCTAGCGTATTGTATGTTATTGTGGGGAGATGAGGAGAGATGTGTGGAGGTTCGTGGTGCACAAATGCTGGCACTGTTCCATTTCTAAACCCCAAATATAATGGAACTAAACCAACTTTGCAAGATTAAGAAGGTAGACAAAAATGCTGGAGAAACTCAGCAGGTGAGGCAGCATCTATGGAGCGAAGGAATGGGTGACCTTTTGGGTCGAGACCCTTCTTCAGACTGAAAGATTAAGAAGTGCAATGTTTCCATCCTACAGCAAAATTGACATTGTTTTCCCAAAACTTTGTTCTAGAAGTAGTAAACCCGCTGATAAACATACAATGACTTTGCTGAAATATTGTGCTACGAAATAATGAAAATATCAAAAATATAAATGTCCTTCCAGAACACTGGACTCAGTTTTAGATAAAGATCAGTGATTAGGCAGGACACGCCGGATTGGTAACACTTCATCATGTTCCCATCCGCTCAAAAACATTCTGTGCTATGCGTTGCCAGAATGACACACTGGTAATGGTGCAGTGAGGACATAACGTCAGGCCTCTTGATGAACAACGGTGCAGTACCACACTTTATTACGAGATGAAATGAGAGGAACTGCAGATGCTGGTTTACATAGAAAAGTAACCCAGCGGGTCATTTTGAAGAAGGATCCTGACCTGGAATATCACCTATCCATGTTCTTCAGAGATGCTTCCCATCCCACTGAGTTACTCCAGCACATTGTGTTTTTGTTTTTTAAACTTAATGTACAGAAGTGAATGCTACTTTTGTTCGGAGGCGAGACAAAACCTCCGGCATCACACAAATATTGCTCGTACCGACCTTTATTTTAGGTCGGAAGGCATTCAGTATTTTATTCGGTTATTCGGTATTTTACAGCCAATTGTAAAGGCGTTAGGTTCTCCAAAGCACAGACTCCAACAGAACACAGTGTGCTGGTCTAGTAAATATCTGACAGAAACTTTGGGAGTTCCATCTTAACTATACAGGCACACAAATTCCAAAGCATTACTGTAGTTATTTCTGCAAACTTCAGGCCTGCAGATAACCCATTCTAATTCCTGTGAATGGTTCATTATTCTGATATTCTATTTCTTTGATTTTCCTCATTATCTTGTTTTTTTTTTGCAATGAATAAATATCACTGCAGCCATTTTAACTCCTCGTCTGCCCATCGCTTAGGCTGTGCGAGAGTGTTATCTGTTTTTACATGCCATCTTCCCTTTTGCTTCCCAAGTCTGCTCCGTTTTTCAAATCCCCTTCATCTTGAAATGTTTTCCCCCCTCTTTGATGGCTTCAAAGTCCATAAATCACTCTCTCTCTCTCTCTCGCTCCTGGAACAGATGTTAACTAAGCTGCAGCATCTTGTGGTTTGCTGAAGTTAACAGAATGGCGAATTGCAATGTTGCAGTGACAAACACAAATGAAAGGACATACTAATCGCACTGTACAGTCCCCCACAGACCACTTCTTAAATATCCCATTAAGTGCCTGCCACCAAGAATCAAGAAATACTTCCAACCATTCGTGCTTACACTTTGGAAAGGATATTTTGTGAGGGATAAAACAGAGTGGGAAGTAGGATTATTAATAAAAGTAAAATATAAACAAAAATAAGTAAAATCAGTGTACTGAGCATAAAACAAAACCACTTTCAAATAACTAGAAATGTTCAGATTGAGAGCACAGAAACCTTGCAATGAATTATCAAAATGTTGAATACATGTAAATATTAAATTATATTTAAAACAGGAAAATATATCACTGTATCAAATGTTAAAAAAACACCCCTTTTCTTAAACGCAGGGTCTATCGCCTGCAATGGAGATAGTGAGGTCAAGAAATGGTAGGGAAATGTCGGAAATGGTCCAGGTGTATTTGAGTGCCGGATGGAAGTTAGTGGTGCAATGGATGAAGTCAGTGAGATGTGTGTGGGTGCAGGAGGTAGCACCAATGCAGCCGTCTTTTTCTATTATTCCGAATCCGACCTTTCTGTCCTGGGCCTCCTCCATGGCCAGAGTGAGGACCACCGTAAATTGGAGGAGCAGCACCTCAGATTTCGCTTGGGCAGCCTGCACCCCAGCGGTATGAACATTGATTTCTCTAATGTCAGGTAGTCCCTACTTTCTCCTCCCCTTCTCAGCTCTCCCTCAACCCACTGGCTCCTCCTCTTCCGTTTTTCTTCCCGCCCCCCCCCCACCCTCACATCAGTCTGAAGAAGGGTCTCAACCCGAAACGTTGCCTATTTCCTTCGCTCCATAGATGCTGCCTCACCCGCTGATTTTCTCCAGCATTTTTGTCTACCCATTTTCTAAAGCTTTCCAAAATAAATCACTTTGGTTTCAACTTCTCAAGACATGACATACCATCATTTCCTAAATACTTCTTCCATGGGGTACATATTAATTTATATCTGAATGTGAACTCGATTATATTGCACCTTCAATAAAGGTTCCTCTGCATTGAGTGGGCCCCATCTCCATTTGAGAATAATGAGGACAGTGGATGCTCAAGTCAGTGATATTTTGCAACCTCAGGTATTTTCTGGACCAGTTGTTGCTACATTTGCTGTTTCTTCTCTAAAACTGCAGCAAATATTCACGTATTGTCTTTCTGCTGACTGGATAGCACGCCACAAAAGCTGTTCACTGTACCTCGGAACATGTGACAATAAACTAGACGGTAAATAATTATCTTTCTCCATTCATTCTCAATCCCATATCCTATTATCAAATGTCACGACCAAGAATGGTGATCTAATAATGCCAGCCAAAGACAGCAACCCTATTTCGACATTCTGGGGATGTCTTGGTTTCTAACACTGAGCATTGAGTATAGAAGTTGGGATGTAATGTTAAAATTGTACAAGGCATTGGTGAGGCCAATTCTGGAATATGGTGTACAATTCTGGTCGCCATATTATAGGAAAGATTTCAACAAAATAGAGAGAATACAGAGGAGATTTACGAGAATGTTGCCTGGGTTTCAGCAACTAAGTTACAGAGAAAGGTTGAACAAGTTAGGTCTTTATTCTTTGGTGCGCAGAAGGTTAAGGGGGGACTTGATAGAGGTCTTTAAAATTATGAGAGGGATAGACAAAGTTGACGTGGATAAGCTTTTCCCATTGAGAGTAGGGAAGATTCAAACAAGAGGACATGATTTGAGAATTAAGGAACAAATGTTTTGGGGTAACATGAGGGGGAACTTCTTTACTCAGAGAGTGGTGGCTGTGTGGAATGAGCTTCTAGTGGAAGTGGTGAAGGCAGGTTCGATTTCATAATTTATAAATAAATTGGATAGGTATATGGACAGGAAAGGAATGGAGGGTTATGGTCTGAGTGCAGGTAGATGGGACTAGGTGAGAGTAAGCGTTCGGCACGGACTAAAAGGGCCAAGATGGCCTGTTTCCGTGCTGTAATTGTTATATGGTTATATTTTGCATTTGTACCACTTTTATAAATCTTCCTCCGTTTTATGATCTTGAGTTGATGGACAGAAGTCTGTATTGGAAATGGTGTATTGCATGTTCTGTCCAGAAATGCTGCCTCCTGCAATTTCTGGTGTTGACTACTGCTGACAGAAATCCTTCCCATGTAGCGAAACTGAATGGGTCAGGCAGCACCTGGGGGGTTTGAGGGGGGGGGGTTGGGGGGTTGGAAGGCAGTATTTAGTGTTGAGACCCTCCTTTGGGCTGATTCAGAATCAATCTGAAAGGTTCTGACCTGAAACGTGGCGTGACCATTCCTTAACCAGATGCTGCCTGACCCGCTGAGTTCCTTCAGCACTTTGTGTTTTGCTCAAGATGCCAGCAGATGGAGTTCCTTGTGTCTCCGTTTTACTGTCCTTTTGGATGGTGGGTGGGTTCCACAACAACTAGTTGCATTAAGAGAAGTCCTTATTTCCAAGCAAGAGGGCATTGGTTTACGTTGCAATGGGAATGGTTTAAAGGAGATCAGAGGGGAAAGTTTTTTCTACGCAGAAAGTGGTTGATATCTGGGGGACCCACAGATACAATCACGACATTTAAGAAACATCCTTAAAATGCTTGTGCTGTGTGACTATTACCCTCTCTAGCCCTCCAGCCAGTAATAATAACTGAGTTACAACGCGACGAAGTTGCTCTAAAAATGGGACTTGGTTGCCAGCTGGTTGCCCCCTCAACTTAAAAAAAAGTTCACGGTCCGTCCGTTCCTGCTAAGTTTAAACTTGCACTATTGCGGCTCTAGAACGCGGGAGCCCCGGGCAAGGTTCTGGAACGAGGGAGCCCCGGGCACGGTTCTAGAACACGGGAGCCCCGGGCAAGGTTCTGGAACGCGGGAGCCCCGGGCACGGTTCTAGAACGCGGGAGCCCCGGGCAAGGTTCTGGAACGCGGGAGCCCCGGGCAGGGTTCTGGAACGCGGGAGCCCCGGACAAGGTTCTGGAACGCGGGAGCCCCGGGCAAGGTTCTAGAACGCGGGAGCCCCGGGCAAGGTTCTAGAACGCAGGAACCCCGGACAAGGTTCTGGAGCGCGGGAGCCCCGGGCAGGGTTCTAGAACGCGGGAGCCCCGGGCAGGGTTCTGGAACGCGGGAGCCCCGGGCAAGGTTCTGGAACGCGGGAGCCCCGGGCACGGTTCTAGAACGCGGGAGCCCCGGGCACGGTTCTGGAACGCGGGAGCCCCGGGCAAGGTTCTGGAACGCGGGAGCCCCGGGCAGGGTTCTGGAACGCGGGAGCCCCGGGCAGGGTTCTGGGAACGCGGGAGCCCCGGGCAAGGTTCTAGAACGCGGGAGCCCCGGGCAGGGTTCTGGGAACGCGGGAGCCCCGGGCAAGGTTCTAGAACGCGGGAGCCCCGGGCAAGGTTCTGGAACGCGGGAGCCCCGGGCAAGGTTCTAGAACGCGGGAGCCCCGGGCAGGGTTCTGGGAACGCGGGAGCCCCGGGCAGGGTTCTGGAACGCGGGAGCCCCGGGCAAGGTTCTAGAACGCGGGAGCCCCGGGCAGGGTTCTGGAGCGCGGGAGCCCCGGGCAAGGTTCTGGAACGCGGGAGCCCCGGGCAAGGTTCTGGAACGCGGGAGCCCCGGGCAAGGTTCTGGAACGCGGGAGCCCCGGGCAAGGTTCTGGAACGCGGGAGCCCCGGGCAAGGTTCTGGAACGCGGGAGCCCCGGGCAAGGTTCTAGAACGCAGGAACCCCGGACAAGGTTCTGGAGCGCGGGAGCCCCGGGCAGGGTTCTGGAACGCGGGAGCCCCGGGCAAGGTTCTGGAACGCGGGAGCCCCGGACAAGGTTCTGGAAGGCGGGAGCCCCGGGCAAGGTTCTGGAACGCGGGAGCCCCGGGCAAGGTTCTGGAACGCGGGAGCCCCGGGCATGGTTCTGGAGCGCGGGAGCCCCGGGCAAGGTTCTGGAACGCGGGAGCCCCGGGCAAGGTTCTAGAACGCAGGAACCCCGGACAAGGTTCTGGAGCGCGGGAGCCCCGGGCAGGGTTCTGGAACGCGGGAGCCCCGGGCAAGGTTCTGGAACGCGGGAGCCCCGGGCAGGGTTCTGGAACGCGGGAGCCCCGGGCAAGGTTCTGGAACGCGGGAGCCCCGGGCAAGGTTCTGGAACGCGGGAGCCCCGGACAAGGTTCTGGAACGCGGGAGCCCCGGACAAGGTTCCGGAACGCGGGAGCCCCGGGCAAGGTTCTGGAACGCGGGAGCCCCGGGCACGGTTCTAGAACGCGGGAGCCCCGGGCAAGGTTCTGGAACGCGGGAGCCCCGGGCAGGGTTCTGGAACGCGGGAGCCCCGGACAAGGTTCTGGAACGCGGGAGCCCCGGGCAAGGTTCTAGAACGCGGGAGCCCCGGGCAAGGTTCTAGAACGCAGGAACCCCGGACAAGGTTCTGGAGCGCGGGAGCCCCGGGCAGGGTTCTAGAACGCGGGAGCCCCGGGCAGGGTTCTGGAACGCGGGAGCCCCGGGCAAGGTTCTGGAACGCGGGAGCCCCGGGCACGGTTCTGGAACGCGGGAGCCCCGGGCAAGGTTCTGGAACGCGGGAGCCCCGGGCAGGGTTCTGGAACGCGGGAGCCCCGGGCAGGGTTCTGGGAACGCGGGAGCCCCGGGCAAGGTTCTAGAACGCGGGAGCCCCGGGCAAGGTTCTGGAACGCGGGAGCCCCGGGCAAGGTTCTAGAACGCGGGAGCCCCGGGCAGGGTTCTGGGAACGCGGGAGCCCCGGGCAAGGTTCTGGAACGCGGGAGCCCCGGGCAAGGTTCTAGAACGCGGGAGCCCCGGGCATGGTTCTGGAGCGCGGGAGCCCCGGGCAGGGTTCTGGAACGCGGGAGCCCCGGGCAGGGTTCTGGAGCGCGGGAGCCCCGGGCAAGGTTCTGGAACGCGGGAGCCCCGGGCAGGGTTCTGGAACGCGGGAGCCCCGGGCAGGGTTCTGGAGCGCGGGAGCCCCGGGCAAGGTTCTGGAACGCGGGAGCCCCGGGCAGGGTTCTGGAACGCGGGAGCCCCGGGCAAGGTTCTGGAACGCGGGAGCCCCGGGCAGGGTTCTGGAACGCGGGCCCAGACCTGCCCCGTGCAGCGGGGAGAGCCCGGCCAGGGCAGGAGGAAGGAAGGAACTGCACCGGCTGGTTTACACCAGGGTAGACACACACACACACACACACACACACACAATGTGCTGCCGTAACTACCGAGGGTAGACACCAAATGCAGACTGAAGGAGGGTCTCAACCCGGAAGCGTCACCGGTTCCTTCTGTCCAGAGACGCTGCGTGTCCCGCTGAGTTGCTCCAGCTCTGTGTGTGTGTGTGTCTCTCTCTCTCACGGGGAGGGGAGGGGAGGGGAGGGGAGGGGAGTGCGGCCTCGGGGTTGGGGTCGGGGTCGGGTTGCCCAGCGCTGTACCTTCGCTAAATCCCTCGTAGCCTCTGTGCTGGGCTTTGAGAAACATGGGCAGTTCGCGTCCTGCAGCCATGGCGAGTATTCCCCGGTAAATCCCGGCGCAAACACAGGCTCGGCTCTGCTCAGCTCGGCTCGGCACAACGGATCGTGTTCCCACTTGGTCCTACGGAGGGCGGCCGAGGGCGCAGCCCGCACTTGGATTGTTTTGCTTTTGAATGAGGTTGCTCTCGGGGTGATCCGTCCCTTCGTCGAAATGTGGAGGAAACACGGCGCGTTCTTCTATTTGCCAACGGGAACTTTGCAGGAGTTAAAAAGAAACAATGTTCAAATGGATTTATAACTGCCTTTTACAAAAACGAAACATTTTCCGTAATTATCAGTTTTATAGATCTCAATTTTTTTAAATATGAAAGATAAGTATATTTTTTATGTAAACTAGCACATTTGACCTTGGGCCCCAATTTCATAAATTTTCAGTCATTTTAAAAAAATATATTGAAAGAAGTAGCCTGGTACTGCTCCAATACAACGGGAGATTAAAAATTATGAACCGAAAGATAAGAAACGATTGGCATTTCTGTTTGGGCACAACATGCTGCAATTTGTAGGCACACATGAAGGTGAGTTGCTGGAGCGGCGGGTCAGGCCTATGCAGGCAAATGGAGAGTCCACGTTTCAATCTTTCGTCCAGACCAAAGATACTAGAGCTCTAAGATTGGGGGGTTACACAAAAAGCTGGAGAAACTCAGCGGGTGCACAGCATCTAAGGGGCTAAGATCTTTGGTGCAGACTCTTCGTCCAGGCTGCTGTTTGATGTTTAGATCCAGTCTAGATGAAGAATTGAAACGCGGTCTGTTCATTTCCCTCCACGGCTGCTGCCTGACCCACTCGTTTCATCCAGCATCCAGTGAGAAGCCCTTTCCAAAGCTACACAGAACTAGGAAATTACATGATGCAGTGTGTTTCTATGCATATATAGTTCTTGCAGCCCATTACGAATAATTTATAGCGAGACATGTGTTGTCAAACAAGTGATCTTTATTAGATTAGCACAGAACAGCTCTCAGAACCACAACCAAAGACACTAGAGGAGCTCCTCTATCTTTGACCACAACAAGGGGCAAGGTTGTTACCAGTATATATACCCCAGGGGAGACCCGTGACCAGTAGTTCCTGCCAAACCAAGTTACGTGACCCAACCCCCAGAGCCGAGTGTTCATACCACGAGTGGTTAACCATCAGGGACTGCCACAAATCTCAATTATTTCAGAATTACTGGATCACTTTGGGTTTCAGAACCAGATCAACTGGCAGGGCCGGATTTAGATGAAGAGAGGCCCTAGGCTATTCCACTTGTGAGGCCCCTCCCAACACCCCCACCCCCATGACCAGAGGAAGATGGAAGAGTCCACCAGATTGATGTGCAGCCGAGCGTGGCCAATCAGATAAGGGCTGGAAAGCTGCGCTTTTTATTTATTGCCAGTGCTAGTGTCGAGTTATCGGCTTAAAACACTATTATTCTGAAATGGAGGGCAAGGAAAATTACTGAAGGGTTGTTTAGAGACTACAGTGCGTTGTGACAGCATATGTAAGAAAGGCCTATGACAGCGTCAAAAATATTATGCACCAGGCCCGTATGAAGCATTTTAAAAAGGGGGGTGGCATGGCAGGATTACAAAAATATTATGTGAAATAAGTGCACGAGAGCGCATATCACAAGCACGAAGCTGAAAGAGCCTTGCGTCCGGGGTCCAGGGCCCTTAAGCGGACCCTGGGAGCTCTGGGGTTTTAGATGCTCTCTGGTGCATTCTGAGCCTTATTTTGGAGCATTTTTGCACCAAATTTATGACCAGTATTTCAGAACTAATTTTGGTTGAGTCAAGAGTAATGAGTGGTTGTAGTGGGTTGAATGGGCTCATTGTTGTATATATTTTTTTAAATCAAGAATTGAAGCTGTCCTTGTTTTAATAATCAAGTTGTACTGTAAAATGTTATAAATGAGCATGCAAACACTGCAAATAAAATACTGTAAGTTTTTGCAGTAAATAAAACCTTTTTTTAGAAAATGTTTTGTGTGTTGATTTGATTGCCTGTTACTGTTCGACTGTGTTAGTGTGTGCACATTAAAAATATGATGCAAAATGAAAGTTGCAAACTATGGAATACATATTATTCAGTATTGTTATCAAGGAAAAGAAAGCAGTTCCAATTGTATGATATTATTCATACGGAGAAGAAAATATAATTGTTCTAAAACCTACCTTAATTTTGCAATCTCACTAAAGATAATCCCCCTTTCTCTCTTCCCCGTCCTCCTTCCCCTTCCCTCTACCTCCCCATCTCTCTCTCCCCCCTCCCCCTTCCCCTCACTCTATCCCCCCCCTCTCTCTCCCCCCCCCTCCCATCCCTCTCTCTCCCCCCTCTGTCTCTCCCCCCTCTGGCATGTTGGCCTTTATCGAGGAATCGAATATAGGAGCAAAGAGGTCCTCCTGCAGTTGTACAGAGCCCTAGTGAGACCACACCTGGAGTATTGTGTGCAGTTTTGGTCCCCTAATTTGAGGAAGGACATTCTTGCTATTGAGGGAGTGCAGCGTAGGTTTACAAGGTTAATTCCCGGGATGGCGGGACTGTCATATGCTGAGAGAATGGAGCAGCTGGGCTTGTACACTCTGGAGTTTAGAAGGATGAGAGGGAATCTCATTGAAATATATAAGATTGTTAAGGGCTTGGACACGCTAGAGGCAGGAAACGTTCCCGATGTTGGGGGAGTCCAGAACCAGGGGCCACAGTTTAAGAATAAGGAGTAATTCACCGCAGCCCCCCCCCCGGCCCGGTGAAACGGGCACTCCTGCAACGCAATATTCCACTACTTACCTGGAGTAGACACGAGGCATCGAGGTGATTTGTGGAGTGCAAATGGAGATCTGAACCCGCCCGGGCGCACTGCGCACACGCGGAGAGACAGCGTCATTTCGTGTTGCTACTTCGTCACCGGCTTCCCCTAATGGTCGCATGTTTTCCCCCAAAACTTCCAGAGGGCCGGAACCAGAATTTCGGGTCATTTCCATCAAAGTGGAAACACTGATAGCGTTCCAACTTTATTTTTCTCCGGATTTTTTTATTTTGAGGCCTATAGGTAAATCCGGCCCTGCCGAGGCCCCCCCAGATCTCGAGGCCCTAAGCTTAAGCTTGTGAAGCTTATATGTCAATCCGGCCCTGTCAACTGGTTATTATAATGAACATTTTAAGTCAGCAAAAAAATCATGTGCTGAGGGAACTCAGTGGGTCAAGCAAAATTTGTGGAGGCAAAAGAATCCCCACTGTTTTGGTTTGGAAACCTACATCAGGATCAGAAACTAATTGTAAGATCGTTGATAGACAGAATGCTGGAGTAACTCAGTGGGTCAGGCAGCATATCTGGAGAGAAGGAATGGTTCAGGTTTCGGGTCAAGAAACTCACTTCTTCAGACTGAGAATCAGGTGAGAGGGAAACTAGTCTGAAGAAGGGTCTCAATCCGAAATGTCACCATTCCTTCTCTCCAGGAATGCTGGCTATCCCACTGAGTTACTCCAGCATTTTGCATCAATCTTTGGTTTAAATCAGTTATTGCAGTTCCTGCCAACACATTTTGTAAGATCGTCAAATGTATTGCACCATTTGATGAGGGGAAATAGTAAGATCGCAATAAAAGAGTTTAGCGTAGAATGAAAATACAGTCTCACATGTATGATTCTTCACAGAACTCAGATTAATATATCAACAAAATGTCCATTCATTTGACATTTCATTTCAAAAAGAAAAACATTTCAGATGGATTTAATCTGAATTAAAACCAAAATGCCGAAAAGCTTATTAGACCATGAAGCATCTGTGATGAGAAAACCAGAGGTATATTTCAGACCAATGACCAGTCAAAGCTATGAGAAGTTAGAAATTGAATATATTTTAAGTTGCAGTGTTATGGAGGGAACACAAAATACCTTAAAGATGAAGATAAAATGACATAAGTAGTGGTTTTGTTGGCTATGATAAGGTGATGAAAGCTTGTTTCAAATTTCCTTATGACACACAATGCCATTGGGCCATCTGTTCTACATAAACTCTTAGACTAATCCCATCAATCCCATGTGTGGGAAGGAACTGCAGATGCTGGTTGAAACCGAAGATAGACACAAAAAGGTGGAGTACCTCAGCGGGTCAGACAGCATCTCTGGAGAATGGGAATAGGTTATGTTTCTGAAGAAAGGTCTCGAACTGAAACAGCACCTATTCCCTTTCTCCAGACATGATGTCTGACTTGCTGAGTTACTCCAGTTTTTTGTGTCTATCTTCCCATCTATCCCGTTCCCTGGTAGCTATTATTTCACATATTCCCATTAACAATCTCCTGATTCTCCAAGCAAACACTTTCACTGAGATAATTTGGGTAGCCATGAAGCTCACTGGTAGCATGTACAGTTTGTGCAGGAAGGAACTGCAGATGCTGGTTTAAACCGAAGATAGACACAAAATGCTGGAGTAACTAAACGGGACAGGCAGCATCTCTGGAGAGAAGGAATGTGTGACGTTTCGGGTCAAGACCCTTCTTCAGACTTTGTACAGTATTTGGGACATGGTGGGAAAGAGGCCTATCTAGGAGCAACCCATGCATCACAGGAAGACCATGCAAACTGCACAGACTCCAATTGTGAGGAAACCAGAGATCCTGGAGAAAACCCACGCAGGTCACAGGGAGAACGTACAAACTCCGTACAGACAGCATCTGTAGTCAGGATCGAACCCGGGTTTCTGGCGCTGTGAGGCAGCAGCTCTACCGCTGTGCCACCCTGCCGCACCTCGGACTCAGCGGGTTAGGCAGCATCTGTGGAAGCAAAGGGATGGTCGTGTTTCAAGTCAAGACCTTGAATCAGGACTGAGAGTGCAGAGGGAAGATTTATATAGTGAGAGGGAGGGGTAAGAAAACGGCTGGTACCTGGTTGGTAGAAGCATAAGAAAAACAAAGATAATGGGAGGGGGAGAGGAATGGAAAATAAGAGAGAGACACACCCAGGGTGGACTGGATGGGGCGTGAATGAAACACATGTGGAATGGGTTACCTGAAAATGGAACATGCAATTTCCAAATCAATGTTTATGCCAGTGATGTATATTTTGTTTCTAGGCTGTCCAGTTGTATTATACAGGTAGTCTGGTCAAAGAGAACAGGGAAATGTATCCAGATTGTGACGATCTTCCTTTCACCGGAACTGCAAGCACAATACAACAATATTACTATCATAACCTGGTCTTTAGAAGTGACAATGGCCACCATCACCTTACATCTAGTTATGCTTGTAAGTAAGAGTAATAACGCAAATATGCCACCAGGAGGAAGCCTCTGTAAATAAACGGCAGATGAGGAGAGAATGATAAACTATCATCCCCCAGGGTGGCCCCTTATTATTGTGTCCATGCTTCAGATGGCCCATTATTTAAAGTAGCTGTACGAGCACCAAATAACCCAGGATTGGACAGGTTGAAAGACCATCTACTGGCTCGGATACCTCGTCAAAGACCATCTATTGACGAGGTATCGCATTTAGTTGACCTTGCGATCATTCAACCCGCAGGCTCCAGCCACAATAATATCAATTAGTGCGGTGATTCTAATTATCCGGGCAAACCTGAGAGGACTATTGTTGACAGCACATTGCAAGCAGTACATGCTACCTCTCACTAATATATATATATATATATATATATATACTGTATATACTGTATATATATATGAATACATGTGTACGTATATGTATATATATACACAGACACACACACATATATATATATAAATCCAAAACAAATCATATGGAGGAGTTTTTGTATAATAGTTCCTCCAATTGTAAACAAAAATTGTAAAGAATGAAAATGCAATTGACTCCATTTCGATATTTTTCCTTCAGCAGTAAAATGCTTTTTCTGGACCTCAATAGAAAGCAGGGATGAGATCGGCCGGTGAGGGAAGGAAGATTCATGCACATGTTCCATTCTGGTGACCAAAGCTACATTTCTCCACAGTATTCCCTTAGCGAGGAAATCTTTCAACACATACAGAGATCGGCAACTTGTGTGGAGAGGGATGAGGATAAGATCTGCTGATTTAAAAAAAAAATTGAAATGGAGTGAATTGCATATAAAAGTATATGCATGTATATATATGTATATATATCCATGTAAATATATTTCAAAATAATCACAAACATATATATATATAGTACAGTGCGGAAACAGGCCCTTCGGCCCACCGAGTCCGCGGCGACCAGCGATCCCCCCACATTAACACAATCCTACACACACTGGGGACAATTTTACATTCATACTAAGCCAATTAACCTACAAACCTGTAGGTCTTTGTAGTGTGGGAGGAAACCGAAGATCTTGGGGAAAGCCCACTCAGGTCACGGGGGGAGCGTACAAACTCCGTACAGACAGTATCTGTAGTCAGGATCGAACCCGAGTCTCTGATGCTGTAAGGCAGTAACTCTACCACTGCGCCTCTGTGCCACTGTAAGGCTAAAGCAAAATTAGCTTTGACAAGGTATCAGAACCCCCTACTGTAGAAAGAGAGGCATAAAACACATTAGAAAACCTTCTATAGACAATTGCAATGAAAAGATGATGTTAATTATTTACAATCTGAGACTGGAGAAATTATATTGGGACATATGGAAATTAAACACATATTTTGTGTCAGCTTTCACAGATAAAAGGACAAACTTTCCAGAAAGAATGAAGAACAATAGTCTAGAGTAAAAGAGAAGCTGAAAAAAGTTATATTAAAACTGAAAATGGGCTGGCTCTTCCTGCAGTATTAAGCAAATTCTCAAGACCAAATCGGGAACATTATGTACAGGTCAGGCCTCGCAACCTGTCTAATAAGATATTTGCGATGGGAGCAGTGCAAACAAGTTTCACCAGATTCCTTCCTTAGATGGCAATTGGGGATTATCCCATGAGGAGAGATTAAGCAGATCTTCTTCTTATCGAATCCACACACAAGATTAGAAATTGTTCAGCCAGAGTTGAACACACTTCTCGGCATCTGCATGCAACGGTGTCTGTCTTGCGCTTCTTGTACTTCTTGTGCGTGGTGGTGGAAAGATTGGCGGAAACAGGGTCACGTCGTGAACGCTCTTTCCTTGACCCCCATTAAGCAGATGTAGCCTTTACTTTGTAGTTTAGTTTAGTTTAGAGAAACATCACGGAAACAGGCCCTTCGGCCCATCGAGTCCGCACCGACCAGCGGTCCTCACACATTAACACTAGGGACAAGTTTACATCAATACCAAGCCAATTAACCTACACATCTGTACGTCTTTGGAGTGTGGGAGGAAACCGAAGATCTCGGAGAAAACCCACACGGTCACGGGGAGAACGTGCAAACTCTGTACAGACAGCACCCGCAGTCGGGGATCGAACCCCAGTCTCTGGCGCTGCAAGCGCCGCAAGGCAGCAACTCTACCGCTGCACCACCGTGTCGCCCTGTCTCCGGAGTTTTTGCCAATGAGAAATTCTGAATTGGAATGTGGTTGTCAGGCCTGAGATAAGAAGAAATGTCTTCATAGGGATGAAGTGTCTTTTTTAGGGCTCTACCCCAAAAAACGGTATTCTAGAGGGAGAGAGATAAATAGAGTTATAGATGTTAAGAAAATGAAGGTTAGTGCAGGAAAGCAAAGCAGACGTAAAATCTCAACATGATCTCATTGGTTTTTGAGGCAGGAATAGCTTATGTTGCTTCCACGTTAGCCTCCTGAATTTTACTTTAAATTTAGAGTACTGTCAATTAGTCCACTGCCACCTATGGCAAGTGAAGAAAATTGCTACATTTTATAAAAAAGCAAAGCTGCAATCAGGTTGTGAATTTTCAGTATGCTTACTGATCTTGTTTTGGCGAGTAATCACTGTTTGGAACTGTACCGAAGGCAGAAAATCTTGGAAGACAAGCTGATTTCTGGATATGGAGCGTTGAAACAGTAAATCGTCTGTGACAAAAAACATATATCCTTTCTGTGCTGCTGTTGTACGATTTAGAAAACAGATCACGTCAACACATCCCATCTGCAATGTAACTTCTGCAAATTCCATATTGGGTGCTTTGTAATTTTTTTATTGGCTTAGCTTAAAATGTCCCAGAAAAAATTTAAAGGGCAAGATGCTGGAAATCTGAAAAAGAGAAAAATATGAGAAATAGTCAACTGGTTAGAGAAACGTACAGTAAGTAACATTTCGGGCCGATAACCTTTTGCCAAAAGAAAATTGCGACTTTCTTCCACAAAAGGCACGATTTTTTTGTTGTTGTTATAAAATATGGAATAATAATTTTAAATTTGAGATGGGTGGAATTTTGAAATAAAATCTGAAAATATTGGACTAACTCAGCAGGTCAGACAACATATGTGGCAAGAGAAACAGTTCACATTTCAGATCAAAGAACATGAGCATTTGGGCAGCACAGTGGCCAAAGTGGCTGGTAGAACTGCTGCCTCACAGCGTCAGGGACCCGGATGTGATCCTGAATTTGGGTGCTGTCTGTGTGGATTTTGTAAGTTCTCACTGTGACCATGTGGGTTTCCTCTGGGTGCTTGGGTTTCCTCCCACACCCCAAAGGCTGCGTGTTTGTAGTTTAATTGCTTTTTATACATTGCTCCTCCTAGTGTGTAGGGAGGGCCATAGAAAGTGGGATAACATAGAACTAGTGTGAACGCGTGATTGTGGTCGGTGTGGACTCGGTGGGCAGAGGAACCTGTTTCCATGCTTATCATTGAACTCTGAACTGAGAAAAAAAGAAAGCAAGTTATTCTAATGTAAGTTTTTGATTTTTGACATAGATTTATGTTCACCAATCGTTTTAAAGGATAAAATGATATAAGAAAAAAGCAACTAAATAGACTGTAGTCAGAGGGCAGCCATAATGCAGTCAACCTGGGCATGCACTTCATCCTACAGCACCTAAACCGCCAGGGGACCTATGCGAGGATCCTGTTTGTTGATTATAGCTCTGCATTCAACACCATTGTGCCAGAGCTACTACACTCCAAACTTTCCCAGTTGACTGTGCCTGAACCCTTCTGTCAGTGGATCACCAACTTCCTGACAGACAGGAAGCAGCATGTGAGGCTGGGAAAGCACATCTCGGACCCGCAAACACTCAGCATAGGAGCACCGCAAGGCTGCGTACTCTCTCCTCTCCTCTACTCTCTCTACACCAACGACTGCACCTCCACAGACACCTCTGTCAAGCTTCTCAAGTTTGCGGACAACACAACCCTGATTGGACAGATCCAGGATGGGGAGGAATCTGCCTACAGACAGGAAGTGTCACAGCTGGCGTCCTGGTGCCGTAGCAACAACCTGGAGCTCAATGCTCTTAAGACAGTGGAATTGATTGTAGACTTTAGTTGAACTCCCCCTGTCCTCACCCCACTCACCATCAACAACACCACAGTCACATCTGTGGAGTCTTTTAAATTCCTGGGAACCATCATCTCCAAGGACCTTAAGTGGGGGGGTACCATCGACTCCACAGTCAAAAAGGCACAACAGAGGATGTACTTCTTACGGCAGCTGAGGAAGCACAATCTGCCACAGGCAATGATGGTCCAATTCTACATGGCCATCGTAGAGTCTGTTCTCACCTTCTCCATCATGGTCTGGTTTGGCTCAGCCACCAAGCACGACACCTGGAGGCTGCAGCGAATCGTCCGATCAGCAGAGAAGATTATTGGCTGAAACCTTCCCTCCATTGATGAACTGTACACTGCAAGGCCAGGAAGCGAGTGGGCAAGATCATCTCTGACCCCTCTCACCCTGGCCACCCTTTGAATCACTTCCCTCTGGAAGGCGACTCCGGACAGTCAAAGCTGCCACAGCCAGACATAAAAACAGCTTTTATCCATGAGTAGTTGCTCTACTCAACAGCCAAACATCTGTAGCCTCCCTTGGATCTGGTATTTTGTGGTTCACATGCTTGATCAATGGTGTTTTATCATTAATGGTTTATTATTATTAATGTTTAGTGTTTTCTGAGTCATTCGTAACTGTCGTAAACTGTCGTAATTCATAAAGCAGTGTAGCAGTGAAGCAGTGGACCTTCATTTCTCGGGGAGAAAGCCGAGTTGCTGCTGCGCTTTGTGTGTGTCCCCGTTGATGGCTGGTGCTCGACTTTCGCCGGCGCTGGGGGGGGGGGGGGGGGGGGGGTTGGATGCTGGCGGTCCCCGGCCCATTGGGGAGCGGGTTTGGGCTGGAGTCGCCGCTTCTTCTCCGCGCTGGCCGTGGGCCTGGGGCCGCTGGTGTCGGGGGCTGTCGGTTGGCCCGGCGGTAGTTGAGCCGGGGTTGGCGCTTCGTCTCCGCGCTGGCTGTGACCGACGACAACAGTGGCCCCAGGTCCACAGCCAGCGCAGAGAAGAAGCGCCAGGGACGAGACACCCAACAGCAACTCAACAGTCAAGGGCCCGATACTGACCACGATCTCACTCACACACCAAAGCATAATAAAGCAATAAAAACAACAAAATAATGTTAGCTTTTAACAAAGGAATACAATTATTTCATAATTTGAAAGCAACACTTTCTTACCTTGAAGAATCAAATCTGGAAAAAACAGAAGAGATGAAGGTCCAATGCTTCACTGCTCCGCTGCTTTTCAGGGCTACTTATGCATAGTGACCTTTGACCTATGCAGTCAGGAGCAGTCGGAATACCGAACTCGCTTATTCAAAAAAGTGGTCCATTGGCTATAAAGCATTTTGCCTAAAATCCTGAGAGGCACAGTATTAATGCTACATTTTTTTTATCAGTTAGCTACAGCTTTCTTAAAAGCAATCATGGAGTTTACTTTCACCACTATTTCTGCTGGGTCCTATGATATCTTAACCAATCTGTCAAAAAAAAACCTCTTCCTTTGAAGTGTTCTTGCCAAGTTAATGAGGTGCAGTTATAGGATCAGTATCTGTCAGACTGTGGACACAAGTACGGTGTCATTGACAACGATGGCAGAGAAAGATAAAAGGAATTATTGTTTAACACAAATTTGTTATGAAAGGGTGGGTTAGTTTAGTTTAGTTTAGTTGAGAGATACAGTGTGGAAACAGGCCCTTCGGCGCACCGAGTCCGCACCGACCAGCGATCCCCGCACATTAACACTATCCTACACACAGTAGAGACGATTTAACAATTTCCAAGTCAATTAACCTACAAACCTGTATGTCTTTGGAGTGTGGGAGGAAACCGATGAGCTCGGAGAAAATCCACGCGGTCACAGGGAGGACGTACAAACTCCTTATGGTCAAGAACCCACAGTCGGGATCGAACCCAGGTCTCTGGCGCTGGAAGGCAGCAACTCTACCGCTGTGCCACCGTGCCACCCTTAAAGTAGATTCGATCGTGATGTTCAAATTGGACAGATACTGAAAAAGAAAAAAAAATGCAGAGCTAACTGGGAAGAAAGGAACTAATTCAATTGTCCTTCGAAGAACAGGTACAGACATATCGGGGCAAATGGCCTGATCAGATAAGATCGGATTAGTCTTTTCTCATATGCACCATATATTTCCTGTTGCAGTGTCCAAAACTAGAGTTCATCAAAGTGAAATATCATTAATAAGTCCAATGCAAACTCAGGAGCCAAGTCAATTCAAGCCAAGTTTACTGTCAGATACAACAACTATAGTGAGGTACAGACACAATGAAAATCGTGCTTGTAGCAACATCACAGGCACATGGACTCAGACAGAACACAAAGCATAAATTACACATGGATTATACAAGCAGCCTATTTGCACGGTATGGTAAGAATGAGGAAATAAGTTGGAGAATGCTCAGCAGGTCAGGTAGCAGCTGCAGAACAAAACACAAACAGAGAGCCATACAACGTGGAAACAGTCCCTGTGGCACAACTTGCCCAAGCCGTCCAACATAGGGGCATACAGAGATACAGCCTGGAAACACGTCCTTTGACCACCTTGGCCAACATGTCCCAGCTACACTAGTCCCACCTGTCTGTGTTTGGTCCATATCCCTCCAGACCTGTCCTATCCATCCTCAGAACATTGTATCTATCTATCTATCTATCTATCTATCTATCTATCTATCTATCTATCTATCTATCTATCTATCTATCTATCTATCTATCTATCTATCTATCTATCTATCTATCTATCTATCTATCTGTCTGTCTGTCTGTCTGTCTGTCTGTCTGTCTGTCTGTCTGTCTGTCTGTCTGTCTGTCTGTCTGTCTGTCTGTCTGTCTGTCTGTCTGTCTGTCTGTCTGTCTGTCTATCTATCTATCTATCTATCTATCTATCTATCTATCTATCTAACTATCTATCTATCTATCTCTAAAACTCTGATCTTGTTATCTACCGATTGCACGATCTTTCAATTTGCTCCCACACCCCTCCCGCCCACATACACACCTCCCCCCCACACACCACCCCTACCCCACACCACCCTCTTCCCCCCCTCCTACACTTCCCCGTCCACACACCCCCCTCCTCCCCTCCCACCCCACACCCCCCCCCCCCCAGGCCACACACCCCACTTCCCTCCTCCCCTCCCACACATGAAGAGGAGGGGGAGGGAGTGCTTGGGGATGGGGGGAAATGTGCCGCACCTGCGCAGTTTGGGCTATGGGTGAGTGGTGGAATATTGCATTGGGAACGGGTTGCGTTGGGGGACCAGGCCTCCTGTGTGACTGGGACCCAATGGGTCCCACCTAGTCTAGTCTACATTGATCACCACAGTCTGTTCGAATTGGAGGAACCACTTCATGCTCAGTAACAATTAGTACAGGAGCACCTCAAGGCTGCGTGCTCAGCCCCCTGCTTTACTCACTCTATACCCATAATGCGAACTCCATCATCAAGTTCGCCGATGACACCACTGTGGTTGGACGAATCACAGATGGGGACGAGTCAGAGTATAGAAGTGAGATCGACCGACTGACCAAATGGTGGCAGCACAACAACCTGGCTCTCAACATCAGTAACCAAGGAACTGATTGTGGCCTTTGGAAGGATGAGGACCCACAATCCTGTTCATATCAACGAGACGATGGTGGAGAGGGTCAATAACTTCAAATTCCTGGGCGTGCATATTTCCGAAGGTCTTTCCTGGACCCTGCACACCGATGCAATTATAAAGAAGACACATCAGCGACTCTACCTCTTGAGAAGATTACGGAGATTCGGCATGTCGAAGAGGATTCTCCTAAACTTCTACAGGTGCACGGTAGAGAGCATTCTGACCGGTTGCATCGTGGCCTGGTTCGGCAACTTGAACGTCCAGGAGCGAAAAAGACTGCAAAAAGTTGTGACCATTGCCCAGTCCATCATCGGCTTTGACCTCCCCACCGTCGAAGGGATCTATCATAGTCGCTGCCTCAAAGAGGCAGCCAAAATCATCAAAGACCCCACACCATCCTGGCCACACACACATCTCACCATTGCCATAAGGAAGAAGGTACAGGAGCCTGAAAACTGTAACGTCCAGGTTCAGGAACAGCTTCTTCCCTACAGCCATCAGGCTATTAAACACTACAACGAATTAGCTCTGAGCTCTGAACTGCAAAAGACTATATTATTATTGCACAATATTTGTTATTTACTGAACTTTTTCTTTTTTTTTCTCTTCCCCCGTTATGTACTATGTTTACATATTCACATATTCTGTTGTGCTGCAGCAAGTAAGAATTTCATTGTCCCATCTGGGACATATGACCATAAAACATTCTTGAATCTAATCCCACCTGCATTTGGCCCATATCCCTCCAAATCTATCATTGCCATGTATCTATCTAAATGTTTCTTAAACATTGTGAGAGTAATCTCTCTCAACTACCACCTCCGGCAGCTTGTTCGATATACCTACCAACGATTGTGTAAAAAAGTTGCCCCTCAGGTGCGTATTAATTCTTTCCCCCCTCATCTTAACATAGAAACATAGAAATTAGGTGCAGGAGTAGGCCATTCGGCCCTTCGGGCCTGCACCGCCATTCAATATGATCATGGCTGATCATCCAACTCAGTATCCTGTACCTACCTTCTCTCCATACCCCCTGATCCCTTTAGCCACATCTAACTCCCTCTTAAATATAGCCAATAAACTGGCCTCAACTACATTCTGTGGCAGAGAATTCCACAGATTCACCAGCTCTGTGTGAAAAATGATTTTCTGATCTCGGTCCTAAAAAACTTCCCTCTTATCCTTAAACTGTGACCCCTTGTTCTGGACTCCCCCAACATCGGGAACATTCTTCCTGCATCTAGCCTGTCCAACCCCTTAAGAATTTTGTAAGTCTCTATAAGATCCCCCCCTCAATCTTCTAAATTCCAGCGAGTACAAACCGAGTCTATCCAGTCTTTCTTCATATGGAAGACCGGCCATCCCAGGATCCAGTCTGGTGAACCTTCTCTGCACTCCCTCTATGGCAGGAATGTATTTCCTCAGATTAGGAGACCAAAACTGTATGCAATACTCCAGCTGTGGCCTCACCAAGACCCTGTACAACTGCAGTAGAACCTCCCTGCTCTTGCACTCAAATCCTTTTGCTATGAATGCCAACATACCATTCGCTTTCTTCAGTGCCTGCTGTACCTATGCCCTCTAGATTTTAATTCCCCTACTCTGGGTAAAAGACTCTGTGCATTCACCCTATCTATTCCTTTCATGACCTTACATAGTTAACGTTTCGGGTTGTAGCCCTTTCATTAGAACCCAATTTTGCATCCGTTTTCTACTGTTTAGCTGCTGGGTGAGAAAGTAAAACTTGCTGCCACATGGAGAAGTCACAACAATCGCCATGTGGATAACCACTTGAGGGAGAAAGAAATAGAAGCATGTTGTGATGGGGAGGCAGGGGGGATAATAGGGGCAATAGTGACCAGATGGGCTGAAAGGATAGCAAGTTTGAAGTTGTAACCTGAATGAGGATATGAAGATGGTTTCAAGGTAGGAGCAGACAAAATGTGTAGGAAGGAACTGCAGTTGCTGGTTTACTCCAAAGATAGACACTAAATGCTGGAGTAATTCAGCAGGTCCGGCAGCATCTCTGGAGAGAAGGAATGGCTGATGTTATGGGTCGAGATCCTTCAGAGAACTGGTTCCTCCACCCAGGTTCTCCGACTAGTTTCACTGTTCTCCTGATTAATGTTGCTGTTTGTATGCCTCGTTGTTACCAACAAGGTAACAATGAACCGTTCTACATTTCCTTGATCATTGTCTGCTTTGATCTGCCATTTTCACACCTTAGCCTTCCACATATTTCCCTCTCCCCTGACTCTCAGTCTGAAGAAGGATCTCGACCCAAAATGCCACCCATTCCTTCTCTCCAGAGATGCTGCCTGTCCCGCTGAGTTATTCCAGCATTCTGTGTCTATCATCCAGAAATGCTGCCTGTCCCGCTGAGTTACTCCATCATTTTGTGTCTATCTTCACGGTAGGGAGAATGGATTTAAGCAACAAAAATACCTCAGGAAGCTGGTCCAACCCACTGAATTTTGGCAGCATTTGGCCAGTTCCACCAGCCCCTTTACAAGTGTTAACTGCTCAATTGGAACGATAATTCGACAGTTTTAAGTTTAACCCACAGGTTTTCTGAGCTTCCTGAGACTGGACAGTGTAAGTGAGGTGAGAAGACAGAACCTGATTAAAACTCATGCAAGTACTGCAGCAAATGCTCAAACCACCCGAGTAGTTTCTCACCTACTGATGGGAAAAGCTTTTGCTAAGAATTCGCTCTCTACATTTTGAAACTTTCGTTACCAAAAATAAGTAGGACATCCGCCTGATCGGTTGCATTGTCAGAGTTGCCAATTATGTTAACTTCACCTGCGGAGAAGACAATCAAAATGAGGTCTGATGAGGTCTGTGCTCCACATCGGGCTGTCCACCAGTGTGGGCCTTCACTGAAGCATGCAACTAATAACTAGCACACTCACCCACCATAAAGGAGTATTTGTGAAGCGGCAAGTTCTACCATATCGAGATAGCGTACAATCTCAAAGCAGAGCCCAAGATTCAGGAAAGCTACCACAATGCCTTTAATGTACGTTGTCGGCCATACTTTCAAACCCATATCCCCATAATTTTCCCCATTCAATCTGCCAGCAAACGTAAGAGTTGGTTGCTATGATACGCTGCGTATCTCTTCAAGCTTACAAATCCCAACCAGTAAAGCTCATAGTAGATTCAATATGACCACTATTCTCTTAACGCTACCTCATTTGGATAGTATGTTATTGCACTTTATTTTTTGTTTTATTACTTCAGGTTGCACTAAAGACCTGTGTGCACAAACCACCTCAAGGACATCCTCCACCTCCCACTTCTACGATTTAAGATGGCATTTACATCCTCCGTTATGGAATGCTTTGAGAGGTTGGTCATGGCGCAAATCAACTCCAGCTTCAGAAATGACCCAAATCCATTTCAATTTGCCTTCTGTCACAACTGGTTAACAGCAGATTCCATCTCACACACTCTCCTCTCTCCTCTGGACTATCTTACAACAGGCACACAGGCATCAGGCTGCTGTTCATCACATATACTATACATGATATACATTCCACCATGCTATGTGGTCCAGTCCGGGACTTGAGTAAGGAATGCAGGTACTGATATCAGCCCTGCCCTGCCCCAGCTCATCAGGCTGTAACTGATACCAATGCAGTACTATATATTATTCTCTCTGCATATGTTTTAATAAAAGCCTTGCGGCTTCTTCTTTTCATGTCCATCTTGTTACAAATGTCGACCTCGCTGTTATCGTCCGTCCTGAAAAGGACGTAAGCTTCCGAGGACAATCAGTGGAAGCCAGTACTTGTCGCAAAAGATGATGGTGGTAGCAGAATTAGCTCAGGATACTTCCGGTTTCCAGCCCCGCGACGTGGACGCTTCTGCTATGAGGCCGCCTTGCGGCTCACCTAACACTTTGCAATGGATTGATTGCAAAACAAAGACCTGGGCCTATGTAGCTCCCTTTGTAACTGGGTCCTTGACTTCCTCATCAGCAGACCTCAATGAATGCAGATCAGTAACTATATCTCTTCCTCACTGACAGTGATGTACCTCAATGCGGCATGCCTAGCCCCTCCTCCACTCTCGTTACATCCACCACTGTGTGGCTAAGCACAGCTCCAATGCCATGTATACATTCACAACACCACTGTCGTTGGCTGAATCATCAGTGGTGATGAGTCCGTATAAAGAAGGAGATGGAAGACCTGGTTGGGTGATGTTACAACGACAATTTCTTGCTCAACATCAATAAGATCAAGAAAGTATCTTTAACTTCAGAAAGTCTAATTCGGGGGACCATGATTCAGTTTTCTTCAGTGGGTAGAGGATAGAGGGAGTTGACAGCTTCATATTCCATTATCTATCCTGGGCCTAACACACAGACGTAATCATGAAGGCGTGCCAATGTCTCTATTTTCATTGAAGTTTAGAGATTCACCATTTCTCTCAATACGCTAACAATATTTTTACAGATGCACTGTAGCAAGTATCCCGATTGGTTGCATCATGGCCTGGTATGCACAGGGAATGCAAGAGGGTGCTGAGGGTGGTGGGCTCAGCCTGGTGCATCTCGAACTCAGCTCTCCCATCCATTGAAAATATTGACCCGAGGTGCTGCCTCAAGAAAATGGCAAAGTATCATCAAGGATCCAACAATTCGGGCCAGGCCCTATTTTTTCTGCTGTCAGGAGGTACAGAAGACTGAAGTCCCACACCGCCTGATTCAAGAATAGCAACTTTCAGCTATCAGGTTATTAAACTAACCTGCACAACCCTATCCTACCTTGACAATAGAACATCACAGTACACTTCTTGCACTAACTACTATGTTTTTTTCCAAATTATGTTTTTGCGCTAGTGTCTTTTTTTTCGTTTCATATCCTCCTTTTTTTTAGAAATGTTATGTGCATTTATCAATAATTCGTATATCAATTGCTTTTGTGTGTTTGTCCAAGTCTATATGTCTGTGAGGCAGCTGCAAGCAAAATGTTTTATTGTATCTGCAGCTCATCGTACCTGTGTGTGAGATATAGTTTGTGCTCACAATCACTACTCAGAGACTAAATCGTGGAAACAAGAAATGGTTTATTTGCGAGTCTGCAGAATCGGGTGCCTCTCCAAGTTGAGACACACCGAGCAAAGGAAAAACGTCTATTTTTATACAATTCACTATACAGTCTTTATTGATCGGACGCCTCCCCTTCTGACCCTTTCCAATCAGGATACCGAGGTTCACAATCTTCCAACCCTCCCCTCCGTGCATCATCAATCATTCCCTCTTCTCCCACATCATACATCGCATGTACATTTAAATTAGGTTCTTTGTCATGAGGGGCGTAAAGTTAATATTCATTTATTTCATTAAGGATGCTCAGTCGCTTTTGCCCTAACCTACTTAATTGCCTTTGACCTAAAGACTAGCTTCTGTGTTGTCAGCTACATTCCTTACCTCATCTTGTTATTCTACAATATTATCAACAGCTCTGAAGGACAGTAACAGTTTGTTCGAATCACAAGGTTGGTAATTCCAACTACTCGGCCCATCACAAGGTTGGTGGTTACAACCACTCGGCCCCTCACAATGATGGTGGTTTAATCATCTTATCCCTCACATGTGCATATGGCAATAAACTCAACTTGACTTGACGACCATGAGTTTCATGCTAACTTGGGATTTCATTGCAACCTGGTGAATGTGACAATAGAATGATGCGAATCAGACAATGAGGTTGATGGAATGCCGGTGTAAATCTGGAGGCATCCTCAGTGCTCAACTGCCCCATTTTCCAGGATGGACATGGTCTTTTTGGCTTTGCACAGCCTTAAGGGCCTGTCCCACTTGGGCATCATTTGCGCATCACGCAGATGGCGCACAAAGATTTTGTACATCCCAAAATCCTGGGGCGCCCCGCGTGACCGCGCATCACCATGCGCGTCGTGCATCATGATGCGTAAATGATGTTGTGTAAATTACGCGCAAATGACACCCAAAGGACATGCCCTTTACACAGCTGCAAGGCTGGGCGAGGATGCAAAGTGTAGAACACAGAAATTCAAGGAGGACGGGGCTCGTATTGTGGGGGAAGGGACATCAGATGCTCGGTTACACTGAAAATAGGCACAAAATGCTGGAATAATTTAACGGGACAGGCAGCATCTCTGGTTAGAAGGACGTCCATAACTTGGAATATTGTGAGCAATTTAGGGCACCATGTCTGAGGAAGGATATGCTGGCTCTGGAGAGGATCCAGAGGAGGTTTACAAGAATGATCCCAGCAATGAGTCGATTAACCTAGGATGAGCGTTTGTCGGCACTGGGCCTGGAGTTTAGAAGAATGAGGGGGGACCTCATTGAAACATACAGAATAGTGAAAGGCTTGGTTAGAGTGGGGATGCATAGGATGTTTCCACTAGTGGGAGAGTCTAGGACGTGAGGTCATAGCCTCTTAATTAAAGGATGTTCTTTTAGGAAGGAGATGAGGAGAAATTTCTTTAAGCAGGCAGTGGTGAATCTGTAGAATTCCTTGCCACAGAAGGCTGTGGAGGCAAAGCCAGTGGATATTTTTAAGGCAGAGATAGATAGATTCTTGATTAGTATAGGGGTCAGAAGTTATGGGGAGAAGGTAGGGGAATAGGGTTAGGAGGGAAAGATAGATCAGCCATGATTGATTGGTGGATTAGACGATGGGCCGAATGGCCTATCCCACCATACAGGCGACACCCTAGCGACATGTCGCAGGGTGCCATGGGGTGTCGCCTGTATGGTCGAGAGTAGTCTCCTAGTTACCCAAAGAGTCGTAGTGTCTTTCTGGACGCCGCTGACTTTTCAACATGTTGAAAACTTTCAGTGACCTATGACGGGTTTATTCCTGGCCTGCGAGTTGTGCTTGAAACTGTTCCCTTTCCATCTATCAGAGGCAGCCAGTATGTGAAGTGTATTGAAGGATGATGAGGGCAATGGCTTACAGTGAAAACACTTAGCGGCATGGTGGCGCAGCGGTAGAGTTGTTGCCTTGCAGTGCTTACAGCACCGGAGTCCCAGGTTCGATCCCAACTATATGCTGTCTGTGTGGAGTTTGTACGTTCGCCCCCTGACCTACGTGGGTTTTCTTCGAGATCTTCGGTTTCCTCCCACACTCCAAAGACGTACAGGTTTGTAGGTTAATTGGCTTGGTGTAAATGGAAAAATTGTCCCTAGTGTGTGTAGGATAGTGTTAATGTGCGGGGATCGCTGGTCGGCGCGGAACCAGTGGGCCAAAGGGACTGTTTCCACGCTGTATCACTAAACTAAACTAAACACTGACCCGAGGCTCGGTTTCCAAACCCGCCTTTTGCCTTTGCCCCCTCAGCAGTCCCATTCTCTGGAAAAGTAGATCAGACCAAAGCAGTCCCAGTCTGTAAAGGCCAACAAGCTCGTTAAGATGTGGTGGAAGGAACTGCAGATGCTGGTTTACACCAAAGATAGCCACAACAATCTGGAGTAACTCAGCATCTCTGGAGAGAAAGAATGGGTGATGTTTCGGGTGGAGACTCTTCTTGAAACTGGTTAGGGATAAGGGAAACAAGAGATAAAGACGGTGATGGAGAGAGATGAAGAACAATAAATAACCATATAATAACCATATAACAATTACAGCACGGAAACAGGCCTTCCCGGCCCTTCCAGTCCGTGCTGACCATTTATTTTCCCCTAGTCCCATCTACCTGCACTCAGACCATACCCCTCCATTCCCTTCCCGTCCATATACATATCCACTTTACTTTTAAATGTTACAATCGATCCTGCCTCCACCACTTCTGCTGGAAGCTCATTCCACGCAGCCACCACTCTCTGAGTAAAGAAGTTCCCCCTCATGTTACCCCTAAACTTCTGTCCCTTAATTCTCATGTCATGCCCTCTTGTTTGAATCTTCCCTACCCTCGATGGGAAAAGCTTATCCACGTAAATGAAAGGTATGCAAAAAAGTAACAATGTTCTTAACTAAGGTAGACAAAATTGCTGGAGAAACTCAGCGGGTGCGACAGCAGCTATGGATCGAAGGAAATAGGCAACGTTTCGGCCCGAAAAACGTTGCCTATTTCCTTCGCTCCATAGATGCTGCCGCACCCGCTGAGTTTCTCCAGCAATTTTGTCGACCTTCGTTTTTTCCAGCATTTGTAGTTCTTTCTTGAACAATGTTCTTAACTAGTTAAGTTGCTTGGTAGGTGAGGGAATATATCACATTCTCTGGTGCTCCTTAATGATTCTTCTTCCCTGGGGCATGGCATCTGTGACCCAGTTGATCGGTAGAGTAATATCACCTCCAAAACTGATTCCCTACTGTTCTCCCCGTCACCACCATCTGCTCTTTTGCTAGCAGGTGAAAGCCCAACCCTCTGTATAAGTGCCGCTGCCGACGTGACTACCTAGGAACCATGAGCCCTGTGGTGCATCCCCAGTAGGAAACAGATCCGTTAATCATTCATTACCCATGAAGGCCTTGTGTACGTGAAGGCCTGATCGAGTGAACATCTGAAATTTGACGGGCAGAGTGATGATGCTGCAACATGGAATGAAGGCGATCTTATTTCTTTCACTGTTGGGAACAGATTATTAACGGGCTGGCCCCCCCCAATATCAAAAATCTTCTAAACCCATTCTACCTCCAGGTCCATCAGGTCGGCCGACTTGGGGCTACTGACTATCCCGCGGTCCAGGTTTAAGCCGAGGGGCGACCGCGCTTTTGCAGTTGCAGCACCTAGACTGTGGAACAGCATCCCTCTCCTCATCAGAACTGCCCCCTCCATCGACTCCTTTAAGTCTAGACTCAAAACCTATTTCTACTTACAAGCGTTTCTTGAGGTCCTCTGAGGGAGTGCTGTATGTATGTATTTATGTATGTATTGTTAGGTCTATGGACCATTGTATGTAGCACATTGGTACCTGCACTGATGTGAAGCACTTTGGTCAACGAGAGTTGTTTTTAAATGTGCTATACAAATAAAATGGACTTACTTGACTTGACTTGACTTGACTAACTGTCAGATCTTTGGAGGTGATATCCTTCAAAACTTTTAATTCTCTCCCTTCAGCTGTAAGAACAAAGGGGGAATCACGTTGTTCCCTGGTCCCCGCTATCCCCCAAACTCTAGTGCATTGTGTTTTCCAAAGTAGCAAGGGAAATACAGATGTGTGGCAGACTGACACGTATTGAAACAATGGATGGAAAACATTTGTTGACGAAGACTTATCAGGGATGGGACACAATATTACAAAGATGTTGAAAGGCAGTGATAATGGCCAGAGAGGTCATAGTCCTCGAGTCCTAGAGTGATACAGTGTGGAAACAGGCCCTTCGGCCCAACTTGCCCACACCGGCCAACATGTCCCAGCTACACCAGTCCCACCTGCCTGCGCTTGGTCCATATCCCTCCAAACCTGTTCTACCCATGCACCTGTCTAACTGTTTCTTAAACGTTGGAAAAGTTCCAGCCTCAACTATCTCCTCTGGCAGCTTGTTCCATACACCCACCACCCTTTGTGTGAAAAAGGTACCCCTCAGATTCCTATTCAAACCTGTATGTAATAAAATAGGCAAATGCGAAATTGTGCACTTGCGAGGCAGGTGAGTGTGTGGTGAAATGTGAAGTAGATTTGGCATTGCAAAATGAGACGGCCGGGTGATGCACAGATGTGAATGAATGAAAACTGAATGAAAACTTTATTGTGAAATTCTTTGCTTGCAAACCCGGTGCAGGTAGCTTACAAATTCCCCCCCCCCCCACCCATGACTGTACCTCTCCCCTCCCACCTCCTTCATGGTGGTCCACATTGTCCATTATTGTACCTCCCCTCTCATAGCACCCCCCCCCCCCAAGCTGGGTCCCTGTTGCTCTCCCCCCTCCCTCAAGAGGGCCCCCCCACACCAGGTCCTCCTTCGTTCCTTCCCTTGGCAGTGACGTCCTTACTTCACGTGTCCGTCCCGTCCGTCGGTCGGCGCCATCATCGGTCGGCGCACAGACCTCTCCGCAACGCTGCCCCGTCCTCTCCTCAGGCCTCTGGTGGAGCCGGCCCAGGCCCCAGCTGCGAGGCGAGGCTTCTCCGACCTGCAAGGCCCCGGCCGGGCCCCGACCAAGGCCTTTCCGCGGTCATCCCCGAGGCGTAATGTCAATGAATCTGTAACCGTACTTACCTCTCCTTAAGGGCCGTCCCACTTTCACAAACTAATTCACGACCTCTGTCGAGTTTGCCCTTGACTCATACTCACAGCATGGTCGTAGGAGGTCGTAGGTAAGTCGTAGGTAGGTCGTGATGCTAGTCGTAGGTACTCGTGGCATCAAGTAGGTTGGGGCGTTTTTCTAAATGTCCACGAGTAAAAAAGGTCGTGAATTAGGTTGTGAAAGTGGGACAGGCCCTTTACCAATTCAAATCATTAAGAATCCAGGAGAACGCAACAAAGTTCTCCTGTTAGACATCCTCCAGCAATCTCTGTAACCTTGCTACCTCAACCATTGTTATCCTAATATCTTGATATATTGTATTACCACTATCATTCTGGAAGGCTCCAAGAAGCATGGGCTCCAATCTTAGAAACATAGAAACATAGAAAAATAGGTGCAGGAGTAGGCCATTCGGCCCTTCGAGCCTGCACCGCCATTCAATGTGATCATGCTGATCATCCAACTCAGTATCCCGTACCTGCCTTCTCTCCATACCCCCTGATCCCTTTAGCCACAAGTGCCACATCTAACGCCCTCTTAAATATAGCCAATGAACTGGCCTCAACTACCTTCTGTGGCAGAGAATTCCAGAGACTCACCACTCTCTGTGTAAAGAATGTTTTCCTCATCTCGGTCCTAAAGGAATTCCCCCTTATCCTTAGACTGTGACCCCTTGTTCTGGACTCCCCCAACATCGGGATCATTCTTCCAGCATCTAGCCTGTCCAACCCCTTAAGAATTTTGTAAGTTTCTATAAGATCCCCCTTTAATCTTCTAAAATCCAGCGAGTACAAGCCAAGTCTATCCAGTCTTTCCTCATATGAAAGTTCTGACATCCCAGGAATCAGTCAGGTGAATCTTCTCTGTACCCCCTCTATGGCAAGGATGTCTTTCCTCAGATTTGGAGACCAAAACTGTACGCAATACTCCAGGTGTGGCCTCATCAAAACCCTGTACAACTGCAGTAGAACCTCCCTGCTCCTACACTCAAATCCTTTCGCTATGAATGCTAACATACCATTTGCTTTCTTCACTGCCTGCTGCACCTGCATGCCTACTTTCAATGACTGGTGTACCATGGCACCCAGGTCTCGTTGCATCTCCCCTTTTCCTAATCTGCCACCATTCAGATAATAGTCTACCTCATGTTTTTGCCACCAAAGTGGATAACCTCACATTTATCCACATTATACTGCATCTGCCATGCATCTGCCCATTCACTCAGCCTATCCAAATCACCCTGCAGCCTCCAAGCATCCTCCTCACACCCAACTATACCCCCCAGCTTGGTGTCATCTGCAAATTTGGAGATGTTGCATTGAATTCCATCGTCCAAATCATTAATATATATTGTGAATAGCTGGGGTCCCAGCACTGAGCCTTGCGGCACCCCACTAGTCACTGCCTGCCATTCTGAAAAGGACCCGTTTACTCCTACCCTTTGCCTCCTGTCTGCTAGCCAGTTCTCTATCCACATCAATACTGAACCCCCAATACCGTGTGCTTTAAGTTTGTATGCTAATCTCTTATGCGGGACCTTGTCGAAAGCCTTCTGAAAGTCTAGATATAACACATCCACTGGTTCTCCCTTATCCACTCTACTAGTTACATCCTCGAACAATTCTATCAGATTTGTCAGACATGATTTACCTTTCGTAAATCTATGCTGACTTTGTCCAATGATTTCACCACTTTCCAAATGCGCTGCTATCCCATCTTTAATAACTGACTCTAGCAGTTTCCCCACTACCGATGTTAGACTTCCCCACTTTCTCAATCCCTCCTTTTTTAAAAAGTGGGATTACATTAGCTACCCTCCGATCCTCAGGAACTACTCCAGAATCTAAGGAATTTTGAAAAATTATCACTAATGCATCCACTATTTCTGTGGCTACCTCCTTGAGTACTCTGGGATGCAGACTATCTGGCAATCCGTTCAATTTACCCAACACCACCTTCTGGCTAACCTGGATTTCACTCAGTTCCTCCATCTTATTTGACCCCCGTTCCACTGCTATTTCCGGCAGATTATTTATGTCTTCCTTAGTGAAGACAGAACCAAAGTAGTTATTCAATTGGTCTGCCAATTGATCTTGTATCTGGATGATGTGTCCCAAGCACGACAAGACATATTGTCCTTTAGTAAATTGTGATACAGTCATCACTGACCTAACTTCAACATAAAAATGTTTTCTTCATTGTAGTCTCATCATATTCCCCGACTTTCTCCATGATTAGATGTCTCAAACACTCCACTTCATGAGTGCAGAATCTCCCCGTTCTTAAGAAAGACACAAAATGCTGGAGCAATTCAACGGGTCGGGAAGCATCTCTGGAGAACGTGGATACATGGCATTTTAGTTTCTGGCCCTTGTTCAGACTGAGTTCAGGTTGGGGGGAGGGGGGGTGGCATAGAGCTGGAAAGGAGCAGAGCATGGAGGGTAATAGGTGAACACAGATGGGGGGGGGGGGGGGGGGGTGGTTGATAGCTAGAGTAATGGACAAAGGCCAGAGACGAAAAGACAGGTGTATGGATAGCGAGTTGGGAATTGTGAAGCTTGAAGGCAGATAAGTTGTGATCTGTGCAGCCATCGCAGGTGGAGAAACTGGTGCAAGGTCAGCCAGCATTCAGGGGAGGGGTGGGTGATTTGGGGGAGAAAGGGGAAGGGGAAGGGGGCTGTTTGTGTGCTAGTTACATAAAATGTGATAATTCTATGTCTATACCGCTACCAAAGTGAAATATGAGGTGCTATTCCTCAAATTTGCATGTGGACTGTATATTTGCCTCTATTTTTAAATCAGAGATAGATAGACTCTTGATTACTATGGGTGGCAGGGTTATGGGGAGAAGGCAGGAAAATGGGGTTTGGAAGGAGATATAGATGAACCATGATTAATTGATGGCGTAGCCATCCAATTCTGCTCCTGTCAATTATGACTCACTCGGACAATGGAGGAGGCCCAGGACAGACAGGTCAGGTTGCGAGTCCCCGGGCTAAACTGAGACCACCAGCACTGTGGGGTCAAGACTGAACTGCCAGGAAGAACCCCTAGTCAGACAGGCCCTTTGGCCGAACTTGCCCACACAGGCCAGCATGTCCCAGCTACACCAGTCCCATCTGCCTGCGCTTGGTCCATATCCTTCCAAACCTGTTCTCCCCATGTACCTGTCTAACTGTTTCTTAAACGTTGGAAAAGTTCCAGCCTCAACTATCTCTCTGGCAGCTTGTTCCATACACCCACCACCCTTTGTGTGAAAAAGGTACTCCTTTTGGACTGAGACCTCCAGGTCCTCTTGGTGCTTACAGACAATGTGGGACTGCAGCCACACACACAGGCAACGACCAAGCCTCCAGGACAACCCAGAGACCGCCAGTGCCTCCTCTTGAGGCAAGGGTGAACTCAGGGAGAAGGCTGAGATCGCCAGGCCTCCTCCTTTGATACCAGGACTGAGCTGCCGGGACAAGCCTGAGATGGCCAGTGCCACTGTGCATGCACCCTAATGACAAGGGGCAGTGCCCCCACACCGTCCTGTACTTTCCTGTCACAGTGAATCCAACATACGGCACGAGTTCACCCGACTGCGAGTGTCAGTGTTGTCGCCGCTGAACCTTCGCTGTCCCAGACACCACAAAGCGTAATTAAACCTACCGTACGTCAGTCAGTCTCCACCCTCAGGCCAACATCTAGCGCTGAGCTCCAGGGCATTCAGTTGTCTGCTTCAGGCAGGCCATGTCACTGCATGCCTGGCACTGGACTCAAAAAACAGACACTTCATTCGGGACTCTGTCTTGGATGGAGATTAGCAGGCAGATGGAGAAAAATATATTGTATTCAAAGCTTCCCCACCTTCTCCAGTAAACCTTTAGCCAACAACGGGACAAAGTGGAGAGGAAACATTTGGGGTGGTATTGAGAATATGGGTGATTTGGATGTTATGTATTGGAAGCACACAGAAGCTCTGAGAAGAAAGACACACGACTTCACAAACTACCCATCCATTTGCCCTTCACCTACCCCTCGCCCTGCCTCTGCAGTTTCCACCTTAGCTTTATTTGTTGCCCGTCAACCCGCAAGATAGCAGTGGTATTTGGTGCCATGGGACTGCATCATAAGAAGAAAAAGGGATTATCCTGATGCTGTAATAATGAAAGTAACAGATTTTAGCACAGGTACCACGACATGTTTAGTTGAGGGTAGGAGAGAGGGAGAAGGGAAGACAGACATAAAATGCTGGAGTAACTCAGAGACAGACAGCATCTGTGGAGAGAAGGAATGGGTGACGTTTTGGGTTGAGACCCTTCTTCAGACTGAGAGTCAGGGGAGAGGCAGTAGCGGTCATTTAGAAGCATTTGTGAAAACCCATTTCAAAAGAAGGCAGTTGATAACATCCACCTAATTTTATTTTCTTAACGCTGATTGTTCATTAATTGTGTAAAACGTGCTCATTTTGATTCGCATGGTTTTTTTTGAATGACAAGCTTCCCTTTTGATGAATCTTTCTCAAAATGACTCAGTTACCAGGATACTGCTTCACCTCCTGCGGATCTACTGTTCATTGGATTACAGCCTCGGTTGCATCTAAACAGCTTAAACGTGCTTTATTTTCCCTTTTATTGCAGCGGTCTGATAGAAGCATAATGCTCTTTTGCCTAATTTTCACACAGCTCCTCTCCCAAAGTCGGAAGACAATGATTCATGCTGCGATATGGTTATGTAAGTGTCACCAGCCCTCTGACGTCTAGCTCAGGTAATTGTTTATGTACAATAAATATCCGAACGGCATGCTGTGGTGATCACAGCCAAGTGTTATTCTGTCCTCATCTGGCAACCATAGTTTATAACTAGGTACATTGTGTCGTGGCCACCTTGATAATTTAGTTTAGTTTAGTTTGGAGATACAGTGCGGAAACAGGCCCTTCGGCAGACCAACGATCCCTGCGTATTAACACCATCCTACAATTTCTACATTTATACCGAGCCGATTAACCTACATACCTGCACGTCTTTGGAGTGTGGGAGGAAACTGAAGATATCAGAGAAAACCCACGCGAATCACGGGGAGAACGTTCAAACTCTGTACAGACAGCACCCCCATCGTCGGGATCGAACTCTGGTCTCTGGAGCTGCGAGTGCTGCGAGGCAGCAACTCTACCGCTGGGCCACCATGTCACACATCCGTACTTTCTGTCCTACTGTCCTTCTTTCCAACTAATAGTAAACTACACAACCACCGGCTGTCAAAACCTTCCAACGTTACTTGTTCTTGGTCATTACTAAAGGGTGGTAGAGAGCTGGAATGCTCTCTCTCTCATATGACACTTAATATCTTTTTTATTGGAAACGGTTGAATTTTCATGATAAAACCTATCATAATTTGTAGATATATAACTGAGATAAAATAAACATCTTGCGAGAAATAACTTGCAATTATATAGCTCCTTTCACTGCATCACTACTTTATGGTCAATGCACCGTTCTGAACAGTTAACTCCCGTGCATGTGTTAACTCCCGTGCATCTTATGTGCATGTGTGCCTGCATCTTATGTGTATGTGCGCCGGCATTTTATGGTGCATATGTGCCTGCATCTTATGGTGCATGCATGGCAGCACCTTACGTACATGTGTGATGTATCTTACGAGCATGTGGAATGCCAGCATCTTATGTGCATGAGCGCCGGCATCTTACGTGCATGTGCGCCGGCATCTTACGTGTATGTGGGACACCAGTATCCCTGCCGCCGGGAATGTCGCGGTAGATTGTAAACACCGCCCATTCAGAGGACGGTGATGCGGGACTTGCGCAGGTCTCCGCTAGTGGGAGAGTCTAAGACCAGAGGTCATAGCTTCAGAATTAAAGGACGTTCCTTTAGGAAGGAGATGAGGGGGGATTTATTTCGTCAGAGGGTGGTGAATCTGTGGAATTCTTTGCCTCAGAAGGCTGTGGAGGCCAAGTCAATGGATATTTTTAAGGCAGAGATAGATAGATTCTTGATTAATATGGGTGTGAGGGGTTATGGGGAGAAGGCAGGAGAATGGGGTTAGGAGGGAGAGATAGAAGAGCCATGATTGAATGGTGGAGTAGACTTGATGGGCCGAATGGCCTAATTCTACACCTATCATTTAAGATCTTATGACATGAGTTGCGCAGGACTCAGCCAGGATACAGTTGGAAGGCTGTAACTTACAATGATGTTTCCAGTTCTAATTTAATGAGTAAACTTCTGTTACATTACTTACCCCGTTGTGGTTATTGTTCTGGGAAATACAGCATAGAATCACATTACGACTGCTACAAGTCAATAAGTGAGGGTTAAACTTGCACCAGGGAAAATGATAACAAAGTAAATAATGAAAAGCGAGAAGAAGAAGGAATTGTGTGCCCAAATCTAAGAAATGATGCTCTATTTTCATAGGTAGACAAAATTTCTGGAGAAACTCAGTGGGTGAGACAGCATCTATGGAGCGAAGGAAACAGGCAACGTTTTGGGCCGAAACGTTGCCTATTTCCATCGCTCCATAGATGCCGACCCACCCGCTGAGTTTCTCCAGCCATTTTTGTCTACCTTGGATTTTCCAGCATCCTTCTTAAACAAAGCTCTATTTTCATTGCACCCATTAATGATATAATTACTGCATCATTAACTTTGGCAGGCACAACCGAGTATGTCTACATTGGACTTGTGACTCTTGGATGTCAACAGACAATAGACAAAAGGTGCAGGAGTAGGCCATTCAGCCCTTCGAGCCAGCACCGTCATTCAATGTGATCATGGCTGATCATCCCCAATCAGTACGCCATTCCTGCCTTCTCCCCATATCCCCTGACTCCGCTATTTTTAAGAGCCCTATGTAGCTCTCTCTCGAAAGCATCCAGAGAACCGACCTCCACTGCCGTCTGAGGCAGAGAATTCCACAGACTCACAACTGTCCATGTGAAAAAGTGTTTCCTCGTCTCTGTTCTAACGTCAGAGAGTGAATAATGACCAAGGGATCTCATCAATGCTGTGATTCAACTAAAAGTTTATAACATATATTTTCCCAAAGATATTTTTTATTATTCATTTTCAGGACCTGTGTGCTGATGCACTTTTTGGGTGCTGGCCACAGAAGCAGATCCACAAACACATACAGGCATTACAATCACCCTACACTCTTAAATCTCTACTCCGACAGCAACATTTCATACTTATAACTGTGATCTTCATAAACTCCGCTCAGATCAGATCTGTCCTTACTTCAATCTACCTCTTTTGTGACCCTCGGACTTTCCTTGATGGCTTTACCTCACACTAAACGTTATTCACTTATTATGTATCTATACACTGTAAATGGCTCGATTGTAATCATGTATTGTCTTTCTGCCGACTAGTTATCACGCAACAAAGGCTTTTCCCGGTTTCTCAGTACACGTGACAGTAAACTACACTGAACATAGAAACATAGAAACATGGAAACATAGAAATTAGGTGCAGGAGTAGGCCATTCGGCCCTTCGAGCCTGCACCGCCATTCAATATGATCGTGGCTGATCATCCAACTCAGTATCCCGTACCTGCCTTCTCTCCATACCCTCTGATCCCCTTAGCCACAAGGGCCACATCTAACTCCCTCTTAAATATAGCCGAAGAACTGGCCTCAACTACCTTCTGTGGCAGAGAGTTCCAGAGACTCACCACTCTCTGTGTGAAAAAAGTCCTTCTCATCTCGGTCCTAAAGGATTTCCCCCTTATCCTTAAGCTGTGACCCCTTGTCCTGGACCTCCCCAACATCAGGAACAATCTTCCTGCATCTAGCCTGTCCAACCCCTTAAGAATTTTGTAAGTTTCTATAAGATCCCCTCTCAATCTCCCAAATTCTAGAGAGTATAAACCAAGTCTATCCAGGCTTTCTTCATAAGACAGTCCTGACATCCCAGGAATCAGTCTGGGATGGCAAGACCATGGTTTACTGCCTAACCTTAACTGCCCATGTGAAACACTGCAGTCCCTTTGATAAAGGCCTCCATTCAGATGTTAGGCAGGAGTTCCAGGACTCACACCTAAAAACACTGAAGGATAGGCAATATATTTTCCAGTCAGGGTGATGTATGACTTGAAGGCAAACTACAGGTAGTGTTGCTTCCATGCCCATGTCCGCTTTGTCCTTCCTGATGGTAGAGGTCACAGATTTGGGAGGTGAAGCGGCATTCTGTAGATGGTTCTTATTGCAGCCACTGCTTGGGTGAAAGAAGGAATGAATATCTTGGGTGTTCCACTAATTCTATCCTACATACTGGGGACAATTTACCAAAGACAATTAACTTACAAAGCTGCACATCTGTGGAGTGTGGGAGGAAACTGGAGCTGCCGGAGAAAACCCACGCTGTTATCACACTCTTCACTTGTGCCCTGTAAATAGTGGAAAGGCCTCAGGGTGTCAATAGGTTGAGGTTTATTGTTGTCATGTGTAATGAGGTACAGGAAAAAGCTTTGTTCCGCACACTACCCAATGAAATCAGATTGTACTGTACATAAATACACTCAGGCCAACTCATGGACAGTAAAGCGGTGGGAAATATTCCATTCCACCGCTCTATTGTGCAGAATATAGTTCTCAACATTTCATTGTAATAGTTACTGAGACAAACTCCAATATCCATAATGGGGTAGAGGTGAAAGGGACTGTCCCTAAGCATAAGGAAGAACCGTTCAGTAGTCTGATAGCCGACGGGAAGAAGCTGTTCCTGAGTCTGGTGGTTTTGCGCTTTCAAGCTCCTGCATCGTCTGTCCGAAAGGAATAGTGGGGAGAAGAAGGAATGACCAGATGGGAAATGTCATTATATATGCTGCTTCATGAGGAAGCGTGGACTGTAGCTGGAGTGGGACAATAATGGGAAGTCTGTTTAGTTTAGAGGTACAGTGCGGAAACCGGCTCTTTGCTCTCCGAGTCCACGCCAACCAGCGATGAACACTATCCTACACACACGAGGGGCAAATTACAATTTTATGTTGCCATTTAACCTACAAACCTGTATGTATTCGGTGTGTGGGAGGAAACCGGAGCTCCTGGAGGAAACCCACGTGGTCACGGGGAGAACGTAAAACTCTACATAGACATAACCTGGGTCAATGGCGCTGTAAGGCAGCAACTCTGCCGCTGTGCCACTGTGCCGCCCCTGGCTTTTATTCTTTCGTAATGATCCGTCCGCAGGACCACCTACGATAACCTTGTTACGACTTTTACTTTTGCTCCGTGTGATCGACTGCGCTAAATTCACAGTTCTATGAATTTCTTGCAGTCTGGAGCTGAGCTGCCTTGCAACCCGACAGTAAGCTTTCTCTGGCACTTCTAAGGCTCTGCAAAGAGTAGGAGTGAACGGGTCCATTTCAGAACGGCAGGCAGTGACTGGTGGGGTGCCGCAAGGCTCAGTGCTGGGACCCCAGCGATTTACAATATATTAATGATTTGGACGAGGGAATTAAATGCAACATCTCAAAGTTTGCGGATGACACGAAGCTGGGGGGCACTGTTAGCTGTGAGGAGGATGCTAGGAGGCTGCAAGGTGACTTGGATAGGCTGGGTGAGTGGGCAAATGCATGGCAGATGCAGTATAATGTGGATAAATGTGAGGTTGTCCACTTTGGTGGCAAAAACAGGAAAGTACACTATTATTTGAATGGTGACCGATTAGGAAAAGGGGAGATGCAACGAGACCTGGGTGTCATGGTACACCAGTCATTGAAAGTAGGCATGCAGGTACAGCAGGCTGTGAAGAAAGCAAATGGTATGTTCGCATTCATAGCAAAAGGATTTGAGTACAAGAGCAGGGAGGTTCTACTGCAGTTGTGCAGGGTCTTGGTGAGGCCACACCTGGAGTATTGCGTGCAGTTTTGGTCTCCTAATCTGAGGAAAGATATTCTTGCCATAGAGGGAGTACAGAGAAGGTTCACCAGACTGATTCCTGGGATGGCAGGACTTCCATATGAAGAAAGACTGGATAGACTCGGCTTGTACTCTCTGGAATTTAGAAGATTAAGGGGGGATCTCACATAGACATACAAAATTCTTAAGGGGTTGGACAGGCTAGATGCAGGAAGATTGTTCCCGATGTTGGGGAAGTCCAGGACAAGGGATCACAGTTTAAGGATAAGGGGGAAGTCTTTTAGGATCGTGATGAGAAAATCATTTTTCACACAGAGTGGTGAATCTGTGGAATTCTCTGCCACAGAAGGTAGTTGAGGCCTGTTCATTGGCTATATTTAAGAGGGTGTTAGATGTGGCCCTTGTGGCTAAAGGGATCAGGGGGTATGGAGAGAAGGCAGGTACAGGATACTGAGTTGGATGATCAGCCATGATCATATTGAATGGCGGTGCAGGCTCGAAGGGCCGAATGGCCTACTCCTGCACCTATTTTCTATGTTTCTATGTTTCTATCGACAGTTGAATAGGCCTCATGGCACCAATAATCATTCCGGTAGGTCCTTTTTTTTGTCCCTGGGGTCAGAGAATAAGGAGAGCACAGTTAGAGTAAGAAATGCTGCTGTTGGAATAGAGGTTTAAAAGAGTGGAGGGATTGTAATGAATGATTGCAGATTCACTTCTGAGACCAGCACGCGGGTGAGAGGCGGGTGGCTTCAACGCCGTCTACCATGATATTTAATGGATTGACATTGTCGAGTACCCCAACATGGGCATTAGGCACTCTCCATTCAACAGAATTACAACTGAACAAATCGCATAAATATTGTGGCTACAAAAACAAGTCAGACACTGGGTGGCTTGCAGCAAGTGACTCACTGGGAACAGTAGGAGATAGAAGGAGAGGGAGAACTTAGAAAACCCGGTGACAGGACAACAACCTCTCCCACAACGTCAGCAATTCGAAGGAGCTAATGATCAACTTCAGGAAGCTGCATGTTGGAGTACATGTTGAGGGCATTAAATTCTTGGTGTAAATATTATGCAACGATCTGCCGTGGACCGACAACATCGAAGTGGTTGCCAAGAAGGTGCACCAACCTGCCACCTTTGCGGGCTGGAAGAGTCTGTGTACCTCATGTATCTGGAGCGTGTAAGGTTGCAGTCCAATATACCTAAAGGGGCTGCTCCTTGCCTTCCGGCTGCACTGCTCGCCCACCATCCTCATCTTTAGACACCCTGTGCGTAGGGGAATGCGTAGGGCCGAAGAATTCCTGGTTGGGTTGCTCCTGGGCCTGGTCAAGCTGGCCATCCGCGAGTCACGGCGCCAGGCGGAAGAGGGCTCTGCCCGAACCAGCTGCCCGCTGCCCCTTTTCCGGGGTTACGTCCGTGCCCGGGTGGTGTTAGAGAGGGACTACGCGCTGTCCACTGGCGCCCTGGGGGATTTTCAGGACTGCTGGGCACCGCGGGGAGTTGAATGCATCCTTGAAATAGATTGTACAAAGATTTTATTAAAGATTGTAACAATAAACCTATTTAGTAGTTGAATACATTTTTTGATTTTAAAAATAAATTAATAAATAAAAAAATAAGGCACACCAATGCTCCTACTTCCTCATGTGAACTCCAATAACTCTGGCAAATTTCTATAGATTACAACTGAGTCATTCACCATGTACATATGTATGATAAAATAAATAATGTGAATAACATTTAGTGCAAGATCAAGCCAGTAAAGTCTGAACAAAGATAGTCTGAGGGTCTCCAGTGAGGTAGATGGTACTTCCTTCGGCGTCTGAGAAGATTTAGCATGCTTATGAGGATTCTTTCAAACTTCTACAGTTGCACTACTGAAAATATTCTGACAGTATGCATCCCAGCCTAGTATGGCAACCACTTTGCTCTTGACCACGTGAGGTTGCAAAGAGCAGTGAACACAAACAGTCATTCACAGGCTTATCGTTTCATTCCATCTAGTCCATCTTCATGATTCATTGCAGCAGGAATACTAGCAGTATTGCCAAGGCCACCTGCCACCCTGGCCAGTCCCTTTTCTCTCATCTACATTTTGGGAGAGGATACAGGAGCTTGAATGCTTGGACATCCAGGCATTCTTCGCCATTTTTACATAACTTCTGAATCAATCTCATTGTATTGTATTGTATTCAATTTATTGTCATTATTTGATAAGAGACAATGAAATGGATTTTCCTAACATAAAAATAAATAGTAAATAAATAAACAAATAAATAAAAAGAACAACCGCAGAAGTCCACGACACATCACAACTCCACAGTGGCACCAGAGTTAAGGAAGGTACCATAGTCCAGCCAGCCTCCCCGCCGATCGTCCCGGCTGTTCACCCGTGGTTGGGGCCTCCCGAGCACCTGCAGTCGCCGCCACAGGCGACCCGATGCTCAGGCCCTCTCGCCGGGAACGATGGAACCCCGACGGAGAACATTCTCAGCGGCCCGGACCCCCAATCTTCCACCGGAGTCCGCGGCTCCCAAAGTCCACAGGCCGAGCCGGGCGGAGTCGCAGGACTCCGCAATGTTCATCTCCGCCGCCAACGTTGGGAGCTCCATGAACCACAGCTCCGCGATGTCGGTGCAGCAGGCCCAGCACTCCAGAGCTCCAAACGGTGATCCCCGGTGAGGCATCGCCCGCCCCGCGATGTTTCCAATGCTGCGCCGCTGCTGCTGGAGCTCTGGTCGGTCCCGGCAGGAAAGGCTGCGCCAATCCAGTAGGTAGGCCGCGGGGGTGGGGGGGGGGGGGGGGGCGAGGACGCGACTCGAATAATAGTCCAGGAAGCGACTGAAGGACGGTATTCCCCTTACCGTACCCTCTTCCCCTCACATAAAGACAAAATAAACACACAAAAACGCTCTTCAAACATAACAAAAAAAACAAAAAGATACCGGACTGAAGGCGGAGGCAGCTCGCAACAGCGCCACCGGATGTCACACCCCATTCCCGCAAGTGCCATCTTAGACTCTTCACCATTAACTCTACTTCATTAGATTCTGTTATTGCACTGACTATTCTCAGTTCAGTTTTGTTTATTGTCACGTGTGTATATATATATTATATATATATATACACACGCCATGATCATATTGAATGGCGGTGCAGGCTCGAAGGGCCGAATGCCCTCTCCTGCACCTAATTTCTATGTCTATGTCTATATATATATATACTAAACTACATGGGACCCTTTGGGTCCCTGTCACACGGGAGGCCTGGTCCTCCAACACAACCCGTCGAAACGCAATATTCCACCACTCACCCATAGCCCCCAACTACGCAGGCGCGCTCATTTCCCTTCATCTCCCAGCACTCCCTCCCCCTCCCCTTCATTCTCCCTCTTCTTTCCCCTCCCTTCCTCCCCTCCCCAATCCCTCCCTCCCTTTCCTTTCCTCTACCCTCAGTCACTCACTCCCTCCCTCCCTCCCTCCCTCCATAACTCCTCTCCCCTTCCTATCCCCTCCTATCCCCCAACCCCCCCACCTCCCCTATCCTCTCCCACTACCCCTCCTCACCTCCTCCTCTCCCTCTACTCCCCACTCACTATCTCCCCCACTCCTCTCCCTCTATCCCCCTCCTCCCTCACTCTCCCTGCTCTCACCTCCCCCACTTTCCCTCCTCTCCCTCCCAACCCCTTCCTCTCCCTCAATCCCCCCCACTCTCCCTCCTCACCTACCCAGGATCTCGAGGCTTCCCCCCCCCCCCGGAGCAGCAGCGGCTCCGGCTGTGGCCTGAGGCAGCTGTGGCCGTCCCCTCTGGCTGTGTGGCTGTAGCCGTGCAACGCCGGTCAACGGCGGGAGAGGTGGGCGTCGCCGGTGATTGACAGGGCAAGAGACCAATCTGCGCACGTGCGTTTTTTAAGATTTTCAAATCTTAATAATTTTGAAACGGCACCATCGATTGGAACACAACTTGGTGGACTTGAGCACAGGCGAATGAGTAAGTTGGCGAAAAATCGTAGCGCTATCGCGTACCGTTGTTGCGCAAAGAGAGAGAAACGCAAACCGGAAGAGCACAAGATGAGAGTTTTAGTTATGTATCGATAGATATATTTAATTTATTGTTTACACTGTGAGCTTCATGTGAACAAGTAATTCTATTGCACCCTGGTGTGTATGACAATAAACACTATGTCCGCATAATGCCTTTGGGCATTTTGCTTGGTAATATTCACAGTTACGCTAACCTCCATTAACATTTACAGAATGTTATCTAGGGATGGCTGATACAGATGCTGCCTCACAGCTCCAGAGACCTGGGCTTGATCCTGACCTCGGGTGCTGTCTGAGTGGAGTTTGCATGTTCACCCTGTTTACTACGGGGAGTTTTGTTTCCTCCCACCTCCCAAAGATACGTGGGTTTCCAGATTAATTGGCCTCTGTAAATTGCCCCTAGTGTGTAGGGTGTGGGTGAGAAAGTGTGAATGGGTGATCAATGGTCGGCATGGTATCACAGCAGTAGCCAGAACAGCCGATGGGGTTGAGATGCCTGAAGAGCTACAAGACGCTCTAGCACTCCTGTGTAATACTCAATTTGAGACTAACAGTTACAGGAAGAGCATCATCAAACCTGCAATTAATCCCAAATTTGCGGGATTATGCAGAACTAGCAGCACACAGCCATCAACTTGCTGTTTGGGGACAACCTCCCGAAGCAGGTAAAAGACCTGGATGAGGAGGCCAAGGCTATAGGCCTGATCCAGGTGCCAAACACCTCCAAAACCCATTATCAGCAGCGGCAGCACCCCTACACATCCACCAGACATCGTTACAATGAAAGGCCATCTGGTGGTGAAAGCTCGAAAGCCGGTCCACCTGCACAGCATTCTTTTTTAGACCATGGCCCAGCCCGGCCTTCTTGGAAAATGCGCCAACCCCACAACGTAGCAACACAATTACACAGAAACAAGGACAGAGACAACCAACACAGCACCGGCGGTAATCATGGAGGTAGGTGGGTCTGGTTGCCTCAAAAACATTGCATGCCTAGATTCATCAAGGGTTGGTGGACGGTTGCACTTGTTTCATCATGTGTGGAGCACTTTTACCTCTGATCCTTACATACTCGGAAGTATTCAGGGTAACAAAATTGAATTTGTATACGAACTCCCCATCCCAGTTCAGCCGGAAGTTCATACTTTCACAAAAAGAGAGAACAGCAGGCCATGCTGAACTGTTAAGACTAAACGCAAAAGGGGTAATTGAGAAGACAATCAGAAAATCTCAAGAGTTCGTATCAAATATATTTACAAAAAACAAAAAAGATGGCGGATGCCGCATCATTATAGATTTGACCGAACTAAATACTTCCGTTCAGTATGCCCATTTCAAAATGGACACGTTTGTCACAGCCAAACAGTTAATTTCTGAGAGGTACTACATGGCTTGCATTGATCTAAAAGATGCATACTATTCAGTACCATTCAACAAGGATCATTGTAAATACCTAAAATTTGTCTGGATGGGATAGCTTTGGCAGTATAAGGCCTCACCCAATGGGTTGTCATCAGCACCCAGGCTGTTTACAAAATTGTTAAAACCAGCTTTAGCATATTTAAGGAAACATAACCATATTGTCATGGCTTACCTTGATGATATTCTCATTGTAGGTGAGAATTTGGAGATGGCTACATTGGCAGTATCAGCCACAAAGCATCTTTTTCAAAAGCTGGGATTTATCATACATCCAGATAAATCAAAATTGAAACCCTCCACTACCATGGATTATTTGGGGTTCACCATCGATTCTGTTCAAATGTCTATCACTTTGCCACCAAACAAAGTGACAGACTTGACGGAAGCATGTAAAAGCCTCACTGGCATCAGGGAACCATCCATTCGGCAAGTAGCCAGAGTGATTGGGAAACTAATGGCTGCATTTCCAGCAGCACAATTTGGACCACTCCATTACCAAAACCTGCAAAGAGCAAAAATTCTAGCTCTCAAAACTCATGCAGGCCATTTTGATAGTCCTATGAAACTACCAGGGAAAGCTAAATTAGAATTAAATTGGTGGATAGAAAATGCTCAGCATTGTTCTAACCCCATCACTATCATGAATCCCTCGGTTAAATTACAGACTGATGCCAGTGCTAAAGGTTGTGGAGCAACTAATACCACCACAAGTTGTGGTGGCATATGGAGTGCACAAGAATTAAACCTGTTCAAAGCACTAGGGATTAATTATCTAGAAATGCTGGGAGCATTTCATGGACTCGGGGCCTACTGCTCAGATATGCACCAGTTGCATGTACGGTTACAAATTGACAATACCACTGTGGTGGCCTATATTAATCATATGGGTGGAATAAAGTCGATATCATGTGATGAATTGGCTAATAATATCTGGCACTGGTGTCTGGAAAGAGAGATTTGGATCTCAGCCACTTACCTTCCAGGTAAACTAAATACAGTGGCAGACACCAGGTCACGTAAATTCAACGACAACATTGAATGGATGTTGGATCGGAAAGTGTTTACAGATATTATAGAACGATATGGGTCACCAGATATTGACCTTTTTGCCTCCAGACTAAATCGCCAACTACCAACATATGTTGCTTGGGAACCAGACCCAGGGGCAGCAGTGATGGACGCTTTCTCGCTGCATTGGGGGGATTTGTTTTGCTATGCATTTCCCCCCTTCTGCCTCATCAGTCGGGTCTTGCAGAAAATTAAACAAGACTCCGCAACGGGTATTTTGGTTGTTCCCGACTGGCCTACCCAACCATGGTTCCCAGCTGTACAGAAGATGGCCACAGAACCCTGCATCCGGATCAACAAATGGCCAAGTTTGTTGGTACAGCCCCTCACAGGGGATAGTCATCTGTGCCATGATCGAATGAACCTATTGATTTGCAGATTCTGAACAGGCCATTTCTGGACTACGGACTCTCCGATAGGACGATCAATGTCATCACAGCGTCGTGCAGGGAGTCCACCAGAAGACAGTACCTGACATATGTCAGAAAATGGGAAGTGTTCTGCACCAGGACGAACACTACTTATGACTCAGCCACCATCACTGAAATGCTGGGGTTTCTGGCCACCCTTCATTTCGATGAAGGAGTGAGTTAGTGCCATTAATTGTGCACGGAGTGTCCTATCTAATTACCTGGGCCGAGGGAGTGATCACCTGGCTATAGGATCACACCCACTAGTATCTAAACTGATGAGGGGTATATTTAACTCTAATCCCCCCAGGCCCAGATACACCCATACATGGGTCATAGGCATAGTATTGACTATGCTTCAAGGATGGACACCTATATCGGGGCTCACTCTGGATAAACTAACCTATAAAATGGTTATGTTAATGGCACTTGTTACAGCACAACGGGTCCAGTCCTTACATAAGCTAAATATGGACGCCATGTGTATAACTAATGGCAGGATAACCTTCCTGAAACAAGATTGACTCGGTTCCTCTGGCCAAAAATTAGAATTTCTGGCCTATCCTGCAGATTATCGGCTCTGCATCGTGACATATATATTACGATATATAGAGGTCACCAAGAGTCTCAGGGGGACAGAGAGGGCTTTACTTATTAGCCACAAACGCCCTCGCCATAAGGTCACTGTTCAAACCATTTCCAGATGTTAAGGGTGGTATTGGATGCAGCGGGGGTGGACACTAATATTTTTAAATCTCACCCAACCAGGGCTGCATCCACATCGGCGGCTAGGATGATGGAAGTTCCTAAGGACCACATCCTTGCCACAGCGGGTTGGAGCAATGAACAAGCTTTTCAGTGCTTCTATAATAAACCCGTGGCCGCTCCTGAGACGTTTGCAGGAAAAATTGTAAGTTCTGTTACATAATTTACCCAATGTGGGGTATATTATTTTAGGTGTGAATAAATACCTTCTTTGTTTTTCAGCACAGTGTCATGTCTGAAATACGTTTATCCTCCTTTCCTAGCATGGCAATGTGTGAGCATGGACCAGGGCATGAGATCACAGAGCTTTGAAATCTTCACGTAGTCACCCACGTGACTCCGAAGTAAAATAGTAAGATTAAATGAGAACTTACCAGTTTGAAGTTTGATCTTTATTATATGAGGAGTTACGATGAGGTATTACGTGCCCTCCGCTCCCAAACCTTCTATTATAAAGTTCAACTGGTATATAAGTTCTCTCTTATCTTACTATGTTAGTCTACTCTGGTATCTGTGATTTCACACCGCTGCTTTAAAGAATGTCGCGCATGCGTGCTGGCGGGGTCTTCACATAATCCCTCATCGTAACTCCTCATAAAATAAAGATCAAAATTCAAACTGGTAAGTTCTCATTTAATCTTACTATTATAAATGAGAATAAACGAGATGTATCGAATCATAAAAAATGTAAATCTTAGGAGGAGGAGAAATGGCCCATTGTATCCATACCCATCGATAAAGAGCTACGCAGATTAATTCCTCCTCTCAGTACTAGGGGTTTCATCTTGCAAATCGCATCTCTTGATACTCACATCAAGTACCTCTTAATTGTGATGAGCATCTCTGCTTATACTTGCTTTTCAAACATTGAGTTCCAGACCTCCACCACTCTCTTGGTGAAAACATTTTCCTTAACTCCTCTCAAATCCACTGTTTGTTAGTTTAAATCTATGCCACCTGGTTTATGATCCTATTGCCAAGGGAAATAGGGCTATCCTATTCGCCTTAGCATTTCATCATTTTATAAATCTCGATCTCTCCACAGCCTCCTCTCATTCAAAGCGTAAATCACAGCCTTTGCAATCTTTCCTCACAACTCAAATATTCCAAACCTGGCAACGTTCTTTTAAATCTTCTCCACACTCTCCCTAATCTAGTAACATCTTTCCCATAATGTGGTTATAAAAACTGTAGACAGTGCTGAAGTTTTGAATCACAAATGATTTAGTGTTGTGTACGGTTCTGGAATAATGTCCTCAGTTTTATATTCTGTGCCTTAGCTAATGAGAAAAGCATCCCTTTTGCATTTTTGATGATCTCGTCAAATGGTTTTTGAAGACAAGTTGATTTATTGTCTTTAAGAATCTGTGAACAACAACAAGGCTCCTCTGTTGATCCATATTTTTCGGTATCTTTCCATTTATCCCCCATATGCATGTCCTCATGCTCCGGATTAAATTGTATTTGCTACTTTTGTGCCAAACAAACCCGGTCATCCATGTTGTACATTATAAAGCCCCCCCTTCTCACCGTAAGCCAACGTTTTTACTGTGCTCCCTCCATTTATGTAAAAGTAATTAATATATACTAAAAACTCAAAGATGCAGTGATTTGTAATGTGCAATTTCATTAGTGGGGAGAGAGAACCGTACCCCAGCTTGCTTACTTCTACATTTCAGCTGGTGCCAGAACAGCAATCTTGCCCTAAAGGGCCTGTCCTACCAGCATCTGATTCCATGCGATGACTGCGATCAAACTAGAAGCGGGGGCCGCGCGGAGGTCGGGTGATCCCTGTACAGGGCCGTTCCCAACAGCATGCGCCTGCATGCGGCAAGCGCGACCAAACCGGCAGCGAGGGCCGTGCGGAGGTCGGGTGAGTGGCGCAACGCGGCGCAAAACGAGGCGAACTTGGAGCGAAGTCTTAAAGGTAAGTTCGCCAGGACAGAGAGGGGCACACAGAGAGGGGCACAGAGGCACACACACAGAGGGCCACAGAGCCACACACAGCGAGGGTCACGGAGGCACCTACAGAGAGGGTCACGGGGGCAAGACGTCGAGGCGGTGTGTAATGCGTCGAGGCGACTGCGAGCCGACAAGCCGTTGCCGTGCGGAATTTTTGAACATGGTCAGTTTTTCGGAGCCCCGCGCGATGTCGGGACGAACTCCGCACAATTCCGCACGGCTCCGGCGATCGAAGTGGGACCGGCCCCGCGACGCCGGACGGCTCAAGCGACCACGTTAGGTCGCGCTAATCGCATAGAGTTGCATGCTGGTGGGACAGGCCCTTTAATGTTAGCAAGAACAAGGAACTGACCCTTGTTACCCTTGCTTTACCTCTCTCTCTGTCCCACCCGCACCGTAGTTCTCCGACTAGTTTCACTGGCTTTCAGTTTAATTTAAGTTTGTATGCCTCCTTAGCACCTTCTCCTCAGCCATCAATGAACCATTCTACGTTTCCTTGATCAGCGTCTGCTTTGATCTGTCATTTTCACACCTTTCCCTTCCATATCTCTTGTTTCCCTTTTGCTCGACTCAGTCTGAAGAAGGGTCTCGACCCGAAATGTGACCCATTCCTTCTCTCCAGAGATGCTGCCTGTCCCGCTGAGTTACTCCAGGCCAGGAAGCGAGCGGGCAAGATCATCTCTGACCCCTCTCACCCTGGCCACAAACTCTTTGAATCACTTTCCTCTGGAAGGCGACTCCGGACTGTCAAAGCTGCCACAGCCAGACTTAAAAAATGTTTTTTTTCCCACGCGTAGTAGCTCTACTAAACAACCAAACGCCTGTAGCCTCCTTTTGCCCTAGTATTTTGTTTAATTCACATGTTTAATCAATAATGTTTTATTATTAATGTTTAACGTTTTATGTGTCATTCCTAACTGTCACTGTATGTCACGTTGTCACTTGTGGGCGGAGCGTCAAGGCAAATTCCTTGTATGTGAATACTTGGCCAATAAACTTATTCATTCATTCATTCATTTTGTGTCGAACAAGTAGCTGAATGTTGACCTCAGGAAGGGAAAGCTGAGGATCCATGAAGCTGTCATCATTGGCAGGATTACTGCGGAGAGAGTCAACAGCTTCATGATCCTGGGCGTGCGCATCTGTGAAAACCTCCTCTGGCCCAGCACAGTGACCTAACCACGAAGGAAACTCATCAACACCCCAGTGTGAAGAAGGGTCTCGACCCGAAACGTCGCCTATCTCCTTCGCCCCTTGCTGCACCCGCTGAGTTTCTCCAGCTTTTTGTGTAACCCTCATCAACACCTCGACGTCTTCAAACGTTTACATTAGATTATAGATACAGTGTGGAAACAGGCTCTTGGGCCCATCCGTGCTGACCAATGATCATCTGAGCACTAATTCTATCCTGCACACTAAGGACAATTTACAGTAGCCAATCAACCTGCAAACCTGCACATCTTTGGAATGTGGGAAGAAACCGGAGCACCTGGAGAAAACCCACGTGGACACAGGGAGAATATATAAACTCTGTACAGACAGCGCCCGTAGTCTGGATTGAAGCAGGGTCTCTGATGCTGTTAGGCAGCAACTCTTCCGCTGAGCCACCTATGTTGCCGAATGCTCTATCAAACCTCTACAGCTGTATGATAGAGAGAATTCCAATTGGTTGCCTTATGGCTTGGTCAATAACTCGAATGCCCAAGGATGGAGGAGGCTGCAGAAAGTGGTGAACAAGGGCCTGGATCATCAATGTTAATGACCTCCCCACAATCAAAGTGTTGCTGCAAGCAGGCAGCTGAATTTCCTCAGCCGCCTGAGGTGGTAAAGGCGCTGCCTTGCCTTTCTCAACAGTCAGAATACCGAACTCACAAGTAAGCTACAAACCTGTACGTCTTTGGAATGTGGGAGGAAACTGGAGCACCCGGCGAAAACCCAAGCAGTCACCCAAGGAGTACATGCAGACTCCACACAGACAGCATCAGTGGTCAGCAGTGAACCCAGGTCTCTGACGCTGTGAGGCAGCAGCTCTACCCGCTGCACCAAGTGGAATGAGACTGAGTGGAAACTGTAGAAGCGGGTACACACATCGCAGTGTTTGACAACTGCATGGATAGGAGCAGGTTCGAGGGATATGGGCTAAACGCACTCCTATGGGAATAGCCCAGAACGCCAACTAGGTCAGCATGGGCAAGGTGGCCGAATCTATTAGTGGAATCAAGGGATATGTGGAGAAGGCAGGCACGGGTTATTGATAGGGGCCGATCAGCCATGATCACAATGAATGGCGATGCTGGCTGGAAGGGACGAATGGCCTCCTCCGGCACCTATTTTCTATGTTTCTAATAGGATCAAAGACCCTAACCACAACCCTACCTCAGCAATGGACCACTATGGATGTTGTCCTGGTTACCATGCATTATTGCAGTCGTTTACCTGGTCATCACTGATCATTCGTTGTACATTGTTTATTGCATATTTATTTGTTGTGTTCCGTTGATGTGCCTGCACAGCTGCAGCATGTTACCATTCCACAGTCCCGTTCCTCTGACGACTAAACAATCTCTTGACTCTTGATCCCTTTGATGCAACTTTTGAAATACCTGTAAGCTCACCGACAGTCTGCTTCCATCACCAAGATGAAGCGAACTGTCGACACAAGAGATCATTGATGCTGGAGTCCTGTGCTAAAAACAAAGTGCTGGAGAAACTCAGCAGGTCAAAGTTCTTCAGTTCCCGGAGCATTCTGTAACTTTGCTTTGTATTTGTCCCAATCAGCTGCATTTGTCTCAAACGTTTTGTGGTTTAAAGGGGGTGCAACAGTAATGGGAGATGAAATTACACTGAACTCCTCAAGCTGCCTCAGCAAGGCCAGCAGCATAATCAAGGACGAGTCAGGCCCCGGCTACTCCCTCTTCTCCCCTCTCCCAGCAGGAAAAAAGGTATAGAAGTGCGAAAATGCAAACCTCCAGATGCAGAGACAGTTTCTTCCCAGCTGTTATCAGGCCAGTGAACCATCCTACCTCAACCAGAGAGCAGTGCTGAACTACCATCTACTCATTGGTGACCCTCGGACTATCCTTGATCGGACTTTGCTGGCTTCACCTTGCACTAAATGTTATTCCCTTATCATGTATCTATAAAATGTAAATGGATCGATTGGTATCATGTATTGTCTTTCTTCTTCTTCTTTCGTGTGCCGTGCGCAGCCTAAAGTTGTTGGACAACTTGTTCTATTTGATCTTCCGTTTGTGCACATCGAGTTGATTGCATTAGTCAAAACAGGGCGGACCACGTGAAGGTTGCAATCTTCCACCCCATGTATTGTCTTTCCGCTGACTGGTTAGCACGCAACAAAAGCTTTTCACTGTACCTCAGTACACGTGACAATAAACTAAGCTGAACTTCCTGAAACTACCCAAATAACAGATTGAAAGAAACTCCATGCTACAGTCATTCTGACTTTTCTCTCAACATCCTGCTGAGGTATTTCAGATGGAGACCTGCGAATTGGACGATGGTGTTGATGGCACGGAACTCGCTGTCAAAACATGGGGGGGGGACACAATATCTTGGCGGCCGTGCGCGCGCATGTGCACACGTGCGAGGCTTCAGCCGTGGGCCCCGTCTAGTATCTTTGCTGTGGCTGGTAACATCGGGAGCTGAACTGGTTGGTGACCGACTCCGAACTCCAGTAACAGCAGATTTGTCCGCCCCGAATCATTGGGCTTGAATCGGCCCGTTCACGGGGCCTATCATCCCCGGTGGGGGCTTCAACGCCGATCGCCTCGATGCAGCAATTTGACCGCGGGGCAATGGAAGATCCTGGCCGTGTTGGGCTGGGCGATGAAAAACCCCACGAATGGGCCAATTCAAGCTCCGCTCCCGGATCTGTGCTTCACGGACGTCTCCCTCCTCCAATCACCGCGGTCTATCCTCAGTCCCAAGCCCCTACTTCCGCCTCTGACCAACACCTCCCTCCTCCAATCATTGCGCTGAATCATCATGTTCCGCCCCCCATTGCCTGCTGACCGACGTCCCTCTCGTCCAATTGGCGTCCTCGATCAACAGTCCCACCTCCACTGTCTCGCGGAAAGCAGAGATTTCGCCTGATTACAAAAAATGGGGGAATTGTCCCCCACCTCTCAAAAGAGGGGGGGACGTGTCCCCCTTGGTGCCCCCTGGGCTGGGGTGGACGCGGGGTATTTCCGTTCAGTCTAACCGCTCTCGTACACCCGAATTACACCCGGACTAACTCACATTCCACGTTACGTCCGTCCAGTTCCCATGAATAAAGCCAACATCTTCCCCACACAAAGCGCGTTGTATTCTCTCTGTCAGATACACGGAGCGCTCTCCCAATGGGGTGTAGTGAGTGGGGAGCTGAATCAGCGGCAGTCACTCCTCTCATGGAAGACGCCTGTGCCCCGTGACTTTGTTTAACGTGAGGAGACTGGTGCACAGACAGCCACCCCACGGTCCTTGACAGATCTGGGTCAGGATCCAGTGGCATGGAGTCCAAGACGACCGGAGACCCTTTCCTGCTGCAGCCTTCATCCGCCTTCCCAGCCGTTGTGACGCTCCACCAAAATCAGCCATCATCCTCCGCCTGTTTCACCGTTGAGGTCTTGGTTGGATTGCTCTTTGTCAGAGACCTCCCCTCGACCTCACCGCCATGGGTGGCCCTACCAGGAGCATAGCTCCAGACGGCATCGCTCTCACGATCTCAGGTCCACACAAGCTTCTCCACCACGACAAGGTGACAATCCACGCAAAAGAGGGAATTAATAGGCGACATTTCGCCGACACAAATCTGTGTGCCTCCATGTGGCAACGCCTCTCTTCATGACCTAATGCTACCGAGATTGTTCGACACCGGACCGGTGTTTTGACAGGGACCCATTGACTGCTGCAGAATGCAATATAATTAATTGAAAATCTCATCGGCCCCAGTTAACCTTTAACAAATTATAATGAATCAGATCTCGTGGTCACTGCACCCTTTGTAAGGAGGTGGGTGGCTCTTAAAAGAGCCTTTGTTTTGTGTTCGAATAAAGGGGTTAGTTATACAGCCACCCAGCCCGTAGAGAGTGCGGCCCTGGCGTTTCAGAGCGTACACCACATCCATGGCAGTGACCGTCTTGCGTTTTGCATGCTCGGTGTAGGTGACCGATTCCCTGATCACATTCTCCAGGAAAACCTTCAGCACCCCGTGGGGTCTTCTCGTAGATCAGACCCGAGACACGCTTGAGCCCACCACACCGAGCCAGGCGGCGGATAGCTGGCTTGGTGAGGCCCTGGATGTTGTCGTGAAGCATTTTGCGGTGCCGTTTTGCTCCGCCTTTGCCTAATCCTTTGCCTCCTTTCCCTCTCCCAGACATGATGGTGCTTTACTTGAGTCGATGCTCAGCTCCTCTGGTATCTTTGGTGACAAGCTAACTGTTGCTGTCTCCTTTTGGAGTGGAGTGGTGGCGACCTTTTCCTTGTCATGTTCCCGTTGTAGTTGGGGCCTAACATTGTGGAGCTGGCGGCCTCCAACCGGAATCGACCTGGGGGCTCCAGTCGTAGAGCCTGCGGACTCACCATCGCGGAGCTGGCCGACCGGTGCTGTGATGGCGTTGCGGCTGTGTCCCGACTTCGGAGCTTCGGCCGCGAGCCCTGTGGACGGTAAAATCGGGAGCTCGCAGGTCCCTGGTGGGAGACCGATTTTCGGAGCTCCCGCAACGGCAACTTCTCCCGCCCGAATCGAGGGATTTGAATCGGCCCGGAGCAGGGCCTTACATCGCCCGGCGCGGCTTAAACGGTTGCGGGACTTACCATCACCCGCCTGGGGCTTTAACATCGGGAGCCCCGGTCGCCTCGACATTGCAGTTTGGCTGCCTGACCACGGGAGAAGAACAAAGGACAGGGAAGAGATAAGACTTTTGCCTTCGATCACAGCGAGGAGGTGTTTGGAGATTCACTGTGATGGATGTTTATGTGGAACAGTGTTCATTGTGTGTTTTTTTGTCTTTTCTTTGGTGTTATGACTGCAGGAATGAAATTTTGTTCAAAACTTACATGTTTGACAATAAAGGGCAATTGAATTAAATGAAATTGAATTATACGCAACGACGCGACCTGCCAGGGAAATGCAGAGAAAGAGGCGAGCAGGCACGGAACCCGCTGACAAAACATGGGGGGACACAATTTCTTGGCGGCCGCACATGCGCACACACACGAGGCGTTGGCTGTGGGCCCTGTCTAGTATCTTTGCTGTGGACGGTGACATCGGGAGCTGACCTGGGCGATGAAAGATCCTGACTGTGCCGGGCCGGGCGATGAAAAGCTGCGAACGAGCCAATTCAAGCTCCGCTCTTTGGTCCACCAGGACGTCTACATCCTCCAATCACCACGCTCTATCCTCAGTCCCACGCCTCTGATCGACACCTCCCTCCCCCAATCATCGCGCTGAATCATGATGTCCCGCCCCCCCCCCCCCCCCCATTGCCTGCTGACCGACGTCTCTCTCGTCCAATCGGTGCCCTCGATCATCAGTCCCACCCCCACACTCTCGCGGAAAGTGGAGATTTCACAGAGTTTTAAAATCCGGATTACAAAAAATGTGGGGGATTGTGCCCCACCTCTCAAAACGGGGGGGGGGGGGGGACCTGTCCCCCCTGACCCCCCCAAGATTTCCGCCCCTGCATGTAAAATCATAACATAATGATGAGATGGTTTCATTTGAAAGTGCAGATTTATTGTCTCCACCAGGCAATGAATATCAAATCATTTTCATTCTCTGCGGCATATCTGTGATGTTCCTATTCCTTGAATCATCACCACCAGGAACAGCTTCCCTCTATTCCCCCATCTAAACTCACTATAATCTTGTACATCTCCAATAAATGTCAACTTTAGGTAGGCACAAGATGCTGGAGTAAGGAGTGGGTGACGTTTTGGGTTGAGACCCTTCTTCAGGCTGACATCGGGGGGGAGGGAGAAAGATAGATAAGGAAGTATAAGGCATGAAAACAAGGCAAAAGGAATGGAGATCAAGGAAGATGTCGGATAGATCATTGTTAGCTGGGAGAAGGTAACAGCAAAGCAAACAGAGATGAAATGTAATCGGAGACAGTAAGGCTGATTGGAGAACTGGGAAGGGGGTGGGATGGAGAGAGAGGGAAACGAAGGGTTACTTGAAGTTAGAGAAATCAATGTTCATACCGCCAAGGTGTAAGCTGCCCAAACAAAATATGAGCTGCTGTTCCTCCAAATTGTGCTGGGCCTCATTCTGACAATGGAGGAGGCCCAGGACAGAAAGGTCAATGCGGGAGTGGGAGGGGAAGTTAAAGTGTCCGGCAACCAGAACATCAGGAAGGTTCAGGTGGACTGAGCGGAGGTGTTCTGCGAAACGATCGCCGAGCCTCCACTTGGTCTTGCCAATATACACGAGTCCACACCTGGAACAGCGGATACAGAAAATGAGGTTGGAGGAGGTGCAAGTGAATCTCTGCCTCACCTGAAAAGACTGTTGGGGTCCTTGGACAGAGACAAGGGGGGAGGTATAGATGTTATTAATGTCTTAACCTTCTTTGCTCCCTGGTAAACATTACCAGCTTTTCCAATCTAACCTTTTTTGGGAAGTTATTTGAGTCATTAAGAAGTCAATAGACAATAGACAATAGGCTGAGGAGTAGGCCATTCGGCCCTTTGAGCCAGCACCGCCATTCAATGTGATCATGGCTGATCATCCACAATCAGTACCCCGTTCCTGCCTTCTCCCCATATCCTCTGACTCCGCTATTTCCGCTAAGTCAGATGATATGTTGGCTTTATTAATCGAAGCACAGAAATAAAGATGATGTACTAATGTTATACATGACCTTAGATAGACACAAAATGGTGGAGTAACTCAGCGGGACAGGCAGCATCTCCGGAGAGAAGGAATGGGTGACGTTTAGGGTCGAGACCCTTCTCCAGACTTGAAGTGCAGTTTTAGACAGAGTGTAGTGAAGATCCTCACTCTGGATCATCTTGACAATAAGAACACCAATGTCAATTTCTTGTAGCTCAACCTTCCATACCATCGTACCAAATAAGCTCATCCCTAAACATGTGGACTTTGGTATTGCAACTTCCGTCTTTAATGTGCTTCTGGACTTTTAGACTAGCAGACCTCAGTTGGTTGAGGATTGGTCATAACATCTCCTCCACCTGACCCTCAATACTGGTGCCTCTCAGGTTTGTGTGCTCTGTCCCTCACGCCTGCTCCCTGTCCACCCATGATGGGCTACCAAGTAACATGCCAACTAAGTCCGCTGATGATGCTACTGTTGTCGGCCCGATTAACGTCGACATTGAGATGACTATTGGAAAGAAATTGAGAAACTTGCATCACAATGTCAGGCCAACAACAGCACGAGGGCTTAGTTCAGGGCCGACATGGTTGGGAGGCCCAGTGTGACAACATGAAGTGCTTCTGTGTTATAGTTCCATCTGGGTTTGATCCTAGCCTCCAGCAATATCAGTGTGGAGTTCACATATTCTCACAGTGAATATTGGTCTTGGTCTATTATTGTCCTGTGTACTGGGATACAGTGAAAAACTTTTATTTGTTTAGTTTGGAGATACAGCGCGGAAACAGGCCCTTCGGCCCACCGAGTCTGCATCGACCAGCGAACCCCGCACACTGACACTATCCTACACACACTTGGGCAAGGGTTCCCAACTTGCGGTAAATTTACCCAGGGGGTAAATTTCGCCTACCTAGGGGGTAAATTTATTGATTTTGGATTTGTACATTTTTTTTCAATTATAATTTAAAAAAAATTGAAGTTGAGAAGAAAATTTGAAGTAGGCCTATTTTGTGAAAAAAACAACTTTTTTTTTCTTTCTACGGCTTTGGACTTATCAATCTGTATTTTATACCTTAATTACTGTGTTGCCAATGTAGTAATCTAATTCAGAGGAGAATAACTAGGAAAAAATATATATAGAACAAGTTATCCATATGCAAAAATTATATTTAACTCTCGTATATTTATTAAACTGATTAGTATGTTCTATAATAGCCTGCCTACCCCAAGCCCTCTGTGTTTTTGAGTATTCAGTATATTTCGATGTATTTTGGTGTTAAGAAATACCGATCCGTCATTTTCTCTATTTTAAAAAATATATATTTTTATTTATTAGAGGTAAATGCATCAGTGTACATCACATATATATTGTTACAATCATTGCACCCCATAAGTTTATGGCTTTTAAAGAAAAAGAATAGAAAGAAAGAGCGTGAAGTCGGTGAAAAGAGCTGTGAAAGTGGAAGAGGGTGCCAAAGGGGAGCCATTTTCTCTATTAGTCTGTGGCAGGGGTATGTGCTGCCTTGTGTCTTCATTAGAAATGTTTATTTAGTTTAGAGGGAGAAATGTTGTTTCCACATCGAGCTAACCTTCAGTGTTGCATTTCTCTGTGACAATGTATTTCACCTCCGCGCCCAGCGTCCGAGCAGTTACCATAGTTACCATAGTTCCTGTCTGACTTTTCAAAGTTGAATGTTGTGGTTCGTGTGAAAAACTTTGTAACTCACATTCCGTTTCCCCCCTGCAGATTATCGTGCAATCCATCATGTCGAACAAGAAGAGAACTTATCTCGAGTCATACATGGACTTTGGCTTTGATTTCACCATTGCAGATGGTGTTCAGAAACCACAATGTATTTTTTGTTCCAAAGTGCTGGGGAATGGGTTCCAGGAAGCCTTCTATTCTGAAGGCTCACTTTACTTCTAGCCATCCAACACTCGCAGATGACGAGCGGAAATCTTTTCTCGCCAAACGTGCTCGATTTCGTGCAGCTGGAACATTGCCCAGTCTGGGATTCGCGCCCAAAAACAAACCTGTTTTGGAAGCATCTTATCGTGTCGCTCTGAGGATAGCGAAAGATATTGGGGACAATTGGGGAAGAACTTGTGAAACCGTGTGCCATGAATATGGTTGAACTCGTTTGTGGAAAAGAAGAGAGGATGAAAGTTCAGAACATTTCATTAGCGAACAGCACGATACACTCTCGTATTGGTGAGATGTCACAGGGCATTCTAAGTCAGATCGTGGGAGAAATTTGGGCTAGTCTGGCAAGAATCAGTCTCCAGTGGATGAGTCGACTGATGTGTCAAACTGTGCACAGTTGCTGGTCTTTTGACATTACGTGCATGTTCGTCAATTGAATGAAGAGTTCTTGAGGTGCGGAGATTTGGAGGAGACAACAAAAGCAGTGGACATTCTGGCCAAAATGGATAATTTCCTTGAACGGAATAATCTTTCATGGAATGAAGTGGGCTCGCTGTGTACAGATGTGGCTCCTGCCATGATCGGTGCCAGGACTGGGTTTACAACACTTGTGAGAGAAAGAGCACCACACACTGTGTCCTTCATCGACATGCACTGGCTGGCAAAACCCTTTCAGATTACTTGAAATTTGTTTTGAAGTGTGTCACTGAATCTGTGCATTTTGTCAGAGCACGAGCTCTCAGTCATCGCCTTTTTAAATTGTTCTGTGAGCAGGTGGGATCAGAACACACTGTCCTCATCTACCACACTGAGGTTCAATGGCTCTCAAGAGGCCTCGCTTTGTCTCGGGTTTTCGAATTGCAGACTGAAATGGAAATTTTTCTTCGAGAAACTAAATCCCCTTTGAGTGAACACTTTTGCGATAAGAAATTTCTTAGACTGTTGGCTTACTTGACAGATATTTTTTCTCATTTAAATCAGCTCAACGTTCAAATGCAAGGAAGGAGTGTTACCGTCAATGATGCATGGGATAAAGTGCGGGGCTTTCAGGCGAAATTGGATCTGTGGAGCCGCAGGGTTCAGAGCGGCAATCACGCAAATGTTCCCAAATTTGATGATTGGAAGGTGAACGAAAGCGGTGACAACATTCCTGAACTCGACATTGACATTTGTCAGCACCTGGTTGCTTTAAAAATCAACCTCGATGATTATTTTGATGGTACGATGTTTGATAATGTTACCTCTTGGATAACCCATCCCTACGTGACCAACTTGGAAGACATTAATGATGATCAGTTGTGTAAAGATGAATTGATTGATCTTCAATCTTCACCAACACTTCGTGACAAATTTAACTCTTGCAATGGAGAGTTCTCGAAGGTTTGGTGTGCATTGACCGAAGGATTTCCTTTGTTGACTAAGTGATCTTTCAAAATGATTGTACCGTTTGCAACTACTTATCAGTGAGAGGCAGGGTTCTCGACATTGGTGGCCATCAAAACAAAGCACCGATCTCGAATAGTTCCGAAATACGACATGAGACTGGCTCTTTCAACAACTGCGCCATGAAGCAAGAACAAACGTCTCATTGCTTGATGTGCTCTCATTGACTGATTGTGTTTGATTCTGGTGTACCGGCATCTGTTCATCATTAGTTGTTCATCAATAAGTGAAATAACATTTTTATGTGCTATGATCATTGTTATTTGAACTTAAAATAATAATGTTAAAACCATTAAAACATAAAAATGTCAAAAACAGTATTTTTAAATTTCCCCTTTGTAGATTCCTTGATTACGTTAGAAGTGTGAACTCAAATTACTGAACAAAACAGGGTGGGGGCAAATTTACTTTCGAAAAGTTGCCTCGGGTAAACGGGACGAAAAAGGTTGGGAACCCCTGCACTCGTGACAATTTACACATACACCAAACCAATTAACCTACAAGTTTGTACGTCTTTGGAGTGTGGGAGGAAACCGAAGATCTCGGAGAAAGCCCCCACGCGGTCACGTGGAGAACATAAAAACTCCGTACAGACTGCACCCGCTATTTTAGTGTCACATGTACCAATTAAGGTACAGTGATATGTGAATTACCTTACAGCCATACGAAAAAAAAGCAACAAGACACACAAATACGTAAAAGTTAACAAAAACAGCCACCACAGTGGATTCCCCACATTCCTCACTGTGATGGAAGGCAAAAAGGTCCAATCTCCTTCCTTTTTATTTCTCCTGCAGTCGGGGCAATTGAACAACCCGTCGGGGCGATCAAAGCTCCCGCAGCCGGCAGTCGCAACTCCCGCATCTGGGCGATCGAAACTCCCTTGTTGGAGCGGTCGAATCTGCCGCATTGGGGCGGTTGAAGCTGCCGCGGCTTGGAGTTCCCGATGTCGGTCTCTGACTAGAGACCCCGGGCTCCATGATGCTAAGTATGCAAGCTCCCACAGTTGGGGCTCTGAGGTAAATCCCTGGCAAAGGGATCGCGGGCTACGCGAAGTTAAAGTCCACAGGATCCCGCGGTTGAAGTTCTCAGAAGTCGGTCTCCAGCAAGAGGCTGCCACGATAGGAAACGGAATGCGATATCTAGATCGGACTGCTAGATACGATACGGAAAAAAATTGCATCTCCATCGAAGTAAGAGACTCAAAATGTTTCCCCCCTCCACCTCCCACATAAAACAAGCTAAAGAACATTAAAAAACATACATTTAACATATACTATTAAAACACAAAGAAGGAAGGGACTGTTGGCGAGGCAGCCATTGTTGGCGCCACCCAGTGGTCCGTACAGGCAGCACCCGTAGTTGGGATCGAACCCGGGTCTCCGGCGCTGCAAGTGCTGTAAGGCAGCAACTCTACCTCGGTGCCACCGTGCCGCCCACTTCTGCTTCTTGTTCTTATACTAAGTATCTGCCGTCGTGCAACAGACATCGCTCTCCCTAACCCGAACAAGCCAAAGGATGATCCTAAAAGCTACCGGCCCATCTCGCTCCTCTGCATCCCATACAAACTCCTTGACAGGCTAATCCATGGGCGTATCAACCCCATCATAGACCCTCAACTACCCCACGAGCAGGCTGGTTTCCGCCATGGTCTATCTACTGCAGACCAGGTAACCCTCCTCACCCAAGACATCGAGGACTGCTTTGAGGCAAATTAGAAGGCAGGAGCTGTTCTTATAGATCTGATAGCTGCCTATGACACCGTGTGGCATCTGGAACTGACTGCAAATCTACTTTGGGTGCTGCCAGATAGGCGCATGGTATGCTACATCATGGAGCTGATATCAAAGCGCAGCCTGGTAGCAGAGTAGGCAACGTAGACTGAAGATTGGCTCCGCTGCTTTTCAACGTGTACATCCATGACCTACCAGAGACCATCGATGGAAAATATGGGTATGGCCCATCTAGCCATCCTGATGAGACACAAAGAATGGAAGACAATTGAAAGCTCCTTGAGTCAAGACATGGGGACTTTGGCAGTATACCTACGACAGCGGCGTCTAAAGCTGAGCGAATGCAAAACTGTGTCAACAGCATTCCATCTAAACAACAAGGAAGCTAAGCGTGAGCTAGCTGCTTTCATTAACAACAGGCACTTGGACTTCCAACAAACACCCACTTACCTCGATGTAAAGCTGGACGGGTCACTTACAAGGTCACGGCACGTAACGGCCTCATCCGACGCCTGGCAGGAACAAGTTGGGGAGCCAGTCCATCAACTCTTTGCACCTCTGCCTTAGCTCTTGTGTCTGCCCCAGCTGTGTACTGCGCACCCGTATGGAGTAGAAGTAGCCATACTAGCCTGGTAGTCACGAACCTAATCAGTGCCTTACGAACCATCACTGGGTGCCTTCAACTTATTCCAGTCGAGCAGCTCCCTATACTTGCAGGCATTCCGCCTGCAGGGATACAAAGGTACGCAGCAATTCTGGCACTATCTCGTCGTGCCATAGACCCAGATCACCTCCTCCATCTGGCTACCAGCAGAGAGCAGAGAGCAGAGGCCACCCCAACTGAAGTCCCCTCACCCCTTTGCTCCACATGGATAACAACTCGGAGCATCCATCCAACCAACTGAGACAAAAGCACATTGGATAGCCACCAAGTGGTCACAGGAGTGGGAGGCATCTCCATTACACAGCTACATGTCCATTACACAGCTACATCTCTTCACCAGATAAAAGCAGTCCAGGGTCTGACCTCCCCAGAGGAGCATGGGTGAAGCTCAACAGACTTCGTACTGGAGTTGGACGTTTCAATGCCAGTGTGGAGATGGGGACTCCGCCAGAGCCCAGCCTGTGAACGCAGAGCAGAACAACAGACAGCCAACCATGTCATCTCTGGGTGCCCGCTCCACCACCCACCAATGGAGCTCAGGGCCTGGCTACTCAACACCTGGCTTGAGATCTAACTATTCCTTTGTTTATTTAAGTTTAATTCGCAAGAAGAAGAAGAAGAAGAAGAAGAAGAAGAAGACCCTTCTGTTAATTCCTTCTCTTATATCCTTATGTTAAACTTTAACTAAAATTCTTCATCCCCAAACCATTCTACAAAATGTCTTGGTCTTTTGCGTCGATCCTTCAGAACGGTAGACAGAATTGGATGCCATGTTCATGTAAAAATCAACAATTTCTACCCTATGACTCTAATTATGAACTCATATGTGCAAATAATATTTCCTTTTCCAGGCCCATTACCATGTAGTTACTAAAAGCATCTTTATATGGCTTTTAGCTCCAGACTCTGTAATGCTTTTCTATTTGGATAACAAATAGAGATGTGGAATATTTTTCCTGCTGCAACATTTTTGAAACACCAGGATTTTAAAATGTATGAGAGTAATATGAGAATAAGTGTACCACAGGAAGCAAGCAACAACTTATATTCATTAACACGGGCATAATGGATGCTCTCTCCTTTGTTGATCATTTGCTGATAATTATTTGGGGGGGGGGGGGGGACATGGAAATCGCAGTCAGTAAGCACATTCAGGTACACTCATCCAGGTAGACATCAATTCAGAAGGCAGGCCTTCATTATGGCAGTCACCACCCACTCACGCTCGTGCCTTGGAGTTGTACACTGTTATGACCTGCAACAGATATAATGACAGCAAGAACACTCTACCGTGCTGCTGCGATCAGGGCAAGGTTTGATGCATCTGCAATGTCTGAAACGATGCTCGTACTGTAGATGTACGCAGCCTTCAAAAACAAGCTGGCCCTATCAGTGCCTCTGATGGAGAGTTGTGTATTTGTGGAATTCCCTGCCACAGAAGGCAGTGGAGGCCAATTCACTGGATGTATTTAAAAGAGAGTTAGATAGAGCTCTAGCGGCTGGTGGAATCAAGGGATATGGGGAAAAGGCAGGCATGGGTTACTGATTGTGGATGATCAGCCATGACCACCAATGAATGGTGGTTCTGACTCGAAGTGCCGAATGGCCTCCTCCTGCACCTACTTTCTATGTTTCTATCACAGATTATATTTGCAGAGATTTTATTTTATACCTGCTATTCAAATAAGTTGTATCCCCAAGAAAATAACCCTACGGTGGTGCAATGGTAGAGTTGCTGCCTTACAGCGCCAGAGACCCGGGTTCCATCCCGGAGTCTGTGTCAGATGCTGTCTGTATGGAGTTTGTACGTTCTCCCCGTGACAGCGTGCGTTTTCTCCGAGATCTTCAGTTTCCTCCCACACTCCAAAGACGTACAGGTTTGTAGGTTAATTGGCTTGGTATACGTGTAAATTGTCCCTAGTGTGTGTAGGGTTGCGGGGATCGCTGGTCGGTACGGACTCGGTGGGCCGAAGGGCCTGTTTCCACGCAGTATCTCTGAACTAAACTATACTAAACAGTTTAATTTTATGTGTTTCAAATGATCAGCTACACAGGAAGTTAAAGAATGTCCTTCCCTAACTTTCCAATGACATAATCTTCCAAATGTACAAATGATTATCAGACTACATGAGATTTACTTAGCAAATGAAATAATTGTGAACTATCCTCCACAAAGAATAATAAGGTAACTTCATTCTTTATTTTTTCCATTAGCAGACACCATATTTGGCATCAGTGAGTGTCGAAACAGGACTTTTCTAATTATCGCAACTGTGTACAAAATAAATATTGTGAAATACATGCAGCGCACATTTTGTTTTTCATTCCAATTACTTAATCATGCCACGTCCCCAGATGCCTGTCAGGTTGGGCACGCTGCCTTGATTCTTGAGGTGATCTGGAGTTAGATATAGTTCTTATGGCTAGTGGAATCAAGGAATATGGGGAGAAAGCAGGATCGGGGTACTGATTTTTGAATGATCAACCATGATCAGCCGAATGGCCACTCCTGCACCTATTTTCTATGTTTCTATGTTTCTATGTTTCTATGATCTCCAGTGGGTTAAATGAGTGACCCTTTGTGCTAAAGTGATCTAGCAATTCACTGATTGCTCTTTGCTATTCCTGCATTCATCCACCTGGACCCGAACTAGCTTGATCTCCAAGTATTGGCACAAAAAGCTGGAATAACTCAACGGGTCAGACAGCATCTCGGGAGAAAAGGAATAAGCGACTTGACCCAAAACGTCACCAATTCTTTTTCTCCAGAGATGCTGTCTGACCCGCTGAGTTACTCCAGCTTTTTGTGTCTATCTTCGGTTTAAACCAGCATCTGCAGATCCCTCTTACACTTTGATCTCCAATCCTTCTTTATCTTCCTTCTGTGAGAATTCTCAAACCACCTGTCCTGGCTATTGCAACCCTGGCAGTTATTATTAGCAAGGGCTGTCAAACAGCCCATTTACTCATTGGCTATTTAAGCATTAGCAGAAGTGACAAGGGTAATCCAGGTAGCTTACTCCACCTTTTTGTGTCTATCTTTGGCTTAAACCAGCATCCGCAGTTCCTTTCATCGCAGCCTGATTTATTGTAGTCAAGCGAACACCCATTTTTCCACTCCCAGGGTCTGTGACATGACAGAGCACCAAAAGCAGTGATTTTACTCCGTTGCCTGGTCTAGATCTTTAGGAATTTGACTGGGTGTCACAAGTATTGTTGCTGACATATCCTTGTAGTGAGAGGAAAGTGGAAGTTGTATGTTTTCACATGGAAGGAAGCTAAATGTAGAAATAGGATCCTCAGGTCACATTGCCCGAGGAGTGGCAGCACAAACATCAGGCAGTGTTGTCGATTCTACTGAAAATCCTGCGCGATTGCCTTGAGGGTCCCATTCATAATGCAGGAGGAGGTCCTCTTGTCACCCAGGAAGCAATTTTCACCTGCAACATCTTTACTTTTGCTTGAAAATTTTGCAGACAACAACTCCAAATGGAGGAGTGCCCTTCTCAGCTGATGCACTCATGCTGCCAAGATGTACCTGATGCTTTTAAATGAGCAGCAAACCTTGCGGCAAAAACACCAGGAAGGATGTTTAAATATGCGGAGTGGCGTTACCCCACCAGTTGGACCTGACGCTTGCAATTCCTAGCTGCAATGGAATAGTTCACATACCGGGCATAACGCATGCATTTGTAAATGGTCCGATTGTCAGATTAATCATTCCTCGATTTCTTGCTAAATAACTGAGGAAATCTATATGTTTCTGCTCTACAGTCTGAAGAAGGGTCTCGAGCCGAAACGTCACACATTCCTTCTCTCCGCAGATGCTGCCTGTCCCGCCGAGTTACTCCAGCATTTTGTGCCTATGTTTGGGGTAAACCAGCATCTGCAGTTCCTTCCTATACATCTTTCTGATAGATGCTCAACGTTTCCCAGTCGACCTAAGTCAGACCTCACCTGCAGGTTTGCCTGTCTACGAGCTGGTGCTTTTCCCACACACTTGCCAACGGTGAAGTGCTGCATGATGTCTCCATGGCAACAACAACTTAGGGGCAGCATCTAACTGAGGCAAGGGCACACAGTGCCTGGGCCTTGCAGTCAACGGCCAAAGGGAAGACCATACAAATGATACAATACGATATGATAGAACTTTATTGACCCCAGGAGGGAAATTGATCTGCTAACATAAAATTATAGTGACAACTGGAATGGATTTGGGATGTGCAAAGATTTGGGTAGGGGGGCAGGTTTGGAGGGGAGTCAGTCTACCTCACGACAGAAAGGGGAGGAGTTGTACCAGTTTGATAGCCACTGGGAAGAAGGGTCACCTTTGGCGTTCTGCGTTGCATCTTGGTGGAACCAGTCTGTTGCTGGAGGTGCTCCTCAGGTTGACCAATGGGCCATGTGACAGTGCAGCTGCCTGAAAATCCCATATCTTTATGGCAAAAGCAGAAATCCGCTATCTAAGTCTGCCTGTGGACAAAGCCCAGCGTCACTTAATTACGTTGCATTCCCAATGGGGGGCAGTAACTTGAATTTGTTTCGGTGAGAATAGGAATGAAACCAAAGTGCAATGCCAGATTCTCATCACATGAAGCAAGGCCACCTTGCTGATGAGCTTCAAGAGTGTGAATCAAATCGATCCCCTCAGGATTGGAAGGAAGAAAATAAGGTGAGAAATGTTCGGAGCACATCCTACCAGCAGCTGCTACACTTTAAATGTCATTTAGTTTCCTCTTTTCTTTGACAATTATTTCTCCTCTTCAGGAAACAAAAAGCTAACAGAGGATCTTTCATCTGAGATTTCATCATTTATGTTAAAACGGGTGTGCAGATTGGCACAGCAGGGCAGCAGATGGAGAAGGAAAGGGGCCATAATTTTTATTCCAAATTTTTTCTTCACCCCCATGTCACCAGAAAGTGTCTGGAAAGAAGTATAAGTTCATGCTATAAATGACCTGGCTGTGTACCGAGCAGATAAGAGCCTTAACAGACTTAAGGGCCTGTCCTACAAGCATGCAACTCCATGCGATGAACGCGACCTAACGTGGTCGCTTGAGCCGTCCGGCGTCGCGGGGCCGGTCCCACTTCGATCGCCGGAGCCGTGCGGAATTGTGCGGAGTTCGTCCCGACATCGCGCGGGGCTCTGAAAAACTGACTATGTTCAAAAATTCCGCGCAGCAACGGCTTGTCGGCTCGCAGTCGCCTCGACGCATTACACACCGTCTCGACGTCATGCCTCCGTGAACCTATCTGTAGGTGCCTCCGTGACCCTCTGTGTGTGTGGCCCCGTGGCCCTCTGTGTGTGTGTGCCTCTGTGCCCCTCTCTGTGTGCCCCTCTCTGTCCTGGCGAACTTACCATAAGACTTCGCTCCAAGTTCGCCTCACTTTGCGCCGCGTTGCACCACTCACCCGACCTCCGCACGGCCCTCGCTGCCGGTTTGGTCACGCTTGCCGCATGCAGGCGCATGCTGGTGGGAATGGCCCTGTACAGGGGATCACCCGACCTCCGCGCGGCCCCCGCTTCTAGTTTGATCGCGCTCATCGCATGGAGTCGGATGCTGGTAGAACAGGCCCTTTAACATTCTGGCAAAAGCAGTAGCTGGACAATGACATTGATTGCTCAACACCTAATCCTACCAGATCTCCCAGGTGTGTACATTTTCACTCCCTCTCCCATTTCAACACTGACCTTTCTCTCCCTGGAGACAGGGTGAGGCCCAGCGTGAATTGGAGGAACAGCACCTCACATTTCGCTTGGGCAGCTTATACCCAAGCACTATGAACATTGTCTGAAGAAGGGTCTCGACCCGAAACGTCGCCTATCTCCTTCGCTCCTTAGATGCTGCTGCACCTGCTGAGTTTCTCCAGCTTTTTGTGTAACCCATTGACTTCTCTAACGTCAAGTAACCCTTGCTTTCCCTCTCTCCATCCCTCCCCCATCCTAGTTCTCCGACCAGTCTGACAGTCCTCTGGATTAAATTTTATCTTCCCCGGCTAACAAGATGATAAAAGGCCAGTCTTGTCTTATGCTTAAATGAACAAGTCAAAATAGTGTCTGGAGAAATACTGCACAGAAACTGGCCTTCAATCCCTCAAGATAGACACAAAATGCTGGAGTAACTCAGTGGAATAGGCAGCAGCTCTGGAGAGAAGGAATTGGTGATGTTTCGGGTCCAGACTCTTCTTTGGACTGATTTCAGAGGAGAGGGAGACACATAGATAAGGAAAAATAAGGAGTGAAAATAGGACAAAGGGAATGGAGATCAAGGAACACGTAGAATAGATTATTGTTAGCTGGGGAACATAGCAACAAAGCAGAGACAAAATGTAGTTGGAGACAGTAAGACCGGTTTGAGAACTGGGATGGCGGAGGAATGGAGAGAGAGGGAAAGCAAGGGTCGCTCAATCTGCGTCAACCATCAAGCACCCATTTTAAAATTAATCCGATTTTATTTTCTTCATATTCCATTTGACTTTCTCTAGTGTAGGATAGTGTAATTTGCGGGGATTGCTAGTCGGTGCGGACTCGGTGGGCCAAAGTTCCTGTTTCTGCACTGTATCTCTAAATTAAAGTAAACATCACCATCCTAACAACCTGCGTTGCATGTTCAGGAATTACAGACTTGGACCCCAAGGTGTCTATGCTTATCGAAATTCCTCAGTGCTTTTCCACCTTCAGTGCATGTCCCACCGTTTGATGACTTCCCAAGATGCATCTGCTTGCATTTGACACCATTTAATTAGCTCTGCCAATGGTCCATCTTGCATTCCCATTGATCTCAATCCTGCTGTAGCCTGAGACAACCTTTCCTGCTATCAAAGGTAGACAAAAATGCTGGAGAAACTCAGCGGGTGAGGCAGCATCTATGGAGCGAAGGAATGGGTGACGTTTCGGGCCAAGATCCTTCTTCAGACTCATGAGGGGTTGGGGGTGGCGGGAAGAAGAAAGGGAGAGGCGGAGACAGTGGGCTGTGGGAGAGTTGGGAAGGGGAGGAGAGGGAGAAAACAAGGACTACCTGAAATTGGAGAAGTCAATGTTCATACCGCTGGGGTGTAAACTACCCAAGGGAAATATGAGGTGCTGCTCCTCCAATTTATGGTGGGACTCACTTTGGCCATGGAGGAGGCCCAGTTCAAAAAGGTCAGATTCAGAATGGGAGGGGGAGTTGAAGTGCTGAGCCACCGGGAGATCAGGTTGGTTAATGCGAACTGAGCGGAGCTGTTGAGCGAAGCGATCGCCAAGCCTGCACTTGGTCTCACCGATGTAGAGCAGTTGACACCTAGAGCAGCGGATGCAATAGATGAAGTCGGTAGAGGTGCAGGTGAACCTCTGCCTCACCTGGAAAGACTGCTTAGGGTTAAAGAAGCAACTGCAGATGCTGGAGAATCGAGGGTTACATAAAAAGCTGGAGAAACTCAGTGGGTGCAGCAGCATCTAAGGAGCGAAGGAGATAGGCGACATTTCAGGTCGAGACACTTCTTCAGACTGCTTAGACTGCTTAGGTCCTTGGATGGAGTCAAGGGGGGAGGTACAGCGACAAGTGTAGCATTTCCTGCGGTTGCAAGGGAAAGTACCAGGGGAGGGGGTGGTTTGGGTGGGAAGGGACAAATTGGCCAGGGAGTTACGGAGGGAGCGGTCTCTGCGGAAAGCTGAAAGAGGAGGATATGGGAAGATGAGGCCAGTGGTGGGATCCCGTTGGAGGTGGGGAAAATATTGGAGGATTGTTTGTCGTATGTGACGGCTGATGGGGTGGAAGGTGAGGACAAGGGGGATTCTGTCCTTGTTATGAGTGGGGGGATGGGGAGTGAGAGCAGAGTTATGGCGTATAGAAGAGAACCTGGTGAGGGCCTTATCTATCTTCGAAGAGGGGAACCCACGTTCCCTGAAGAATGAGGACATTTCCGATGCCCTGGTGTGGGACACCTCATCCTGGGCGCAGATGCGGCGTAGACGGAGGAATTGGGAGTAGGGGTTAGAGTCCTTACAGGAAGCAGGGTGGGAAGAAGTGTAGTCCAGATAGCCATGGGAGTCAGTGGGTTTGTAGTAGATGTCGGTCAGTAGTCTGTTACCTGCGATGCAGATAGCGAGGTCTAGAAATGGTAGGGAGATGTCGGAAATGGTCCAGGTGAATTTGAGTGTCGGATGGAAGTTCGTGGTGAAATGAATGAAGTCAGTGAGTTCTGCATGGGTGCAGGAAGTAGCAGCAATGCAGTCGTCAATGTAGCGGAGGTAGAGTTCGGGGATAGGGCCACGGTACACCTCGTACAAGGATTGTTCGACGCACTCTACAAAGAGGCCGGCATAGCTGGGGACCATGCGCGTGCCCATAGCTACACCTTGTATTTGGAGGACATGGGAGGAGACAAATGAAAAGTTGTTGAGGGTAAGGACCAACTCCGCTAGGCGGAGGATAGTATCGGTAGACGGGGATGGGTTGGTTCTGTGGTCGAGGAAGAAACGGAGGACTTTAAGACCCTCCTGGTGGGGGATGGAGGTGTAGAGTGACTGGACATCCATGGTGAAGGTGAGTGAGTGGGGGCCTGGAAAACAGAAGTCATGGAGGAGACAAAGAGCGTGTGAGGTGTCTTGGACATAGGTAGGGAGGCATTTAACCAGGGGGGGATAGGATGGAGTCGAGGTATGTGGAAATAAGTTCGGTGGGACATGGACAACTATTGTTATCAACATCACCACCAATTTCAGTGCCATCTGCAAATTAACTGCTCGTACCTCCTCCATTCTTATCCAAGTCATTAATATATATCAGTAAAGCTTCCGCTACTCATCATTATGTTTTGCCATCAGGCAAGATTTCCAAAATATCCTTCTATCACCACCCTCTACCGCCTATCACTAGCCTCATTTTGAATCCAGTTATCCAGCTTGCCTTGCATCTCATGTATTTGAAGCTTCTGGACAAACGTACTATGCGGAACATTGTCAAGGGCCACAGGGGCTTTATTTAGAGATCAACAGACGAACCTGGCTCCAAATGCGCACTAACAAAAGCATCAACTGCATATCACCAACAGAGAAGTGGGAAAAAAAAAGAAAATTAAAAACTGAGACCCAGCACGTTTGGGCCAGTGTGGATTTGCATATAGATGGTGGGTGGACTTTGGATACACATAGGAAGAGGAAGGCCATCCAGGAGAGAATTGAAATGATTATGTTTGCAGGTGATGAAGGCATGGATGAGGGCTTCAGCAGATACTGTTTTTAGGCAGATACAGGAACAGATAGATTGTGGTGCAGAAATGTAATCGAACATTCTCAGCATTGTATCTAATGCCAAGGTTGTGACCAGCCTCAGACTGTTGCCACGAGAGAAGGTGAATGACTGTGGCAGGGATCTGTGACTGGGGCTGAAGTTAGCAGACCAGATTGAGTGCTGCATATCTCTGTGTCGGCACGATGCCCGGCATCATTTGGAAATACGCTGGCGTTCAGATGCCAGGGATCTTTGGTGCTGTGTCGTAATGCCCCATCATCACACTGGGCCGAGGGACAGGGTCCATTTGCGGTCAACCCCACAGCTCTGTGTTGCTCATGAACTGTCATCAATTGGGAAAAAGGTTCCGACTGGACATATCTTATATTGATCTTGATACTGGTCTTCTATCAAGTCTCATCTCAAGCAGCGACAAACCCAGAGAAAACAACCCACGTCTAGCTATGAAACCCTCTATTCCAGGCAGCATTCTGGAAAACCTCCTCTGCACCCTTTCCAAAGCCTCCACATTGTTCCTGGAATGGGGCAAACAGAATTGAACACAGTACTCTGTGTTCTCTACTCCCTGTCCCCTTTCTTCCCTCACCCTCTCCCTCCCCCTCTCCCCTTTCTTCCCCCTCCCTCTCCCTCCCCTCTCCCCTTTCTTCCCTCACCCTCTCCCTCCCCCTCTCCCCTTTCTTCCCCCTCCCTCTCCCTCCCCCTCTCCCCTTTCTTCCCTCACCCTCTCCCTCCCCCTCTCCCCTTTCTTCCCCCTCCCTCTCCCTCCCCCTCTCCCCTTTCTTCCCCCTCCCTCTCCCTCCCCCTCTCCCCTTTCTTCCCTCACCCTCTCCCTCCCCCTCTCCCCTTTCTTCCCCCTCCCTCTCCCTCCCCTCTCCCCTTTCTTCCCTCACCCTCTCCCTCCCCCTCTCCCCTTTCTTCCCTCTCCCTCTCCCTCGCCCACTCCCTTTTCTTCCCTCTCCCTCTCCCTCTCCCCTTTCTTCCCTCTCCCTCTCCCCTTTCATCCTTCTCTTCATTTGAAGGCGCAGGCATGTCCTGAGGAAGCAAGTGGCTGTGGTATCTAGTCTGGGTGAGGATGTGGCCGTAGAGTTGGAGGGAAGGGGGAATCACAGAGGGGGGGCAATTTAGAGAGGAGGTTGTGAAACTGTCTTCGGAGGGAGGAGGAGAACTTCTTCAATATAGGCATACCTCAAGGAGGTATCGCAGTGGAGTAGACAAAGTGTTTAAGAAGGAACTGCAGATGCTGGAAAATCGAACGTAGACGAAAGTGTTGGAGAAACTCAGCGGGTGCAGCAGCATCTATGGAGCGAAGGAAATAGGCAACGTTTCCCTTCTTCAGACTGATGAAGGGTTTCGGCCCGAAACGTTGCCTATTGCAGCAGCCGCTGAGTTTATCCAGCACTTTTGTCTACCTACGATTTTCCAGCATCTGCAGTTCCTTCTTAAACAGTGCTCCAAATGCAGCCTAACCAAAGTCCCATAGAATTGAATCATGACTTCCTGACTCTTCCATTCAATGCCCCGAGCAATGAAGGCAAGGACAACATACATCTTCTTTACCACCCTATCAACTTGTGCTGCCACCTTCAGGCAGCTATGAACTTGGACTCCAAGATCCCTCTGCACTGTTATGCTGTTAAGAGTCTTGCTATTAACTGTATACATTCCTCTTACATTCAACCTCCCAAAGTGCAACACTTCACGCTTGCTCGGGTTGAATTCCATCTGCAATTCTTCCCCCCAATCTGCAGCTGATCTACATTGACAATAGACAATAGGTGCAGGAGTAGGCCATTTTGCCCTTCGAGCCAGCACCTCCATTCAATGTGATCATGGCTGATCACCCACAATCAGTACCCCGTTCCTGCCTTCTCCCCATATCACTTGACTCCATTTTAAGAGCTTTAAGAGCTCTATCTAACTCTCTTGAAAGCATCCAGAGAACCGGCCTCCACCGCCCTCTGAGGCAGAGACTTCCACAGACTCACAACTCTCTGTGTGAAAAAGTATTTCCTCATCTCCGTTCTAAGTGGTTTACTCCTTATCCTTAAACTGTGGCCCCTAGTTCTGGACTCCCCCAACATCGTGAACACGTTTCCTGCCTCTAGCGTGTCCAAACCCTTAATAATCTTATATGTTTCAATAAGATCCCCTATCATCCTTCTAAACTCCAGAGTGTACAAGCCCAATGTATCTTCTAACAACCTTCCTCGTTGTCCGTAACTCCTCCAATGTTGATGTTGTTAACAAACTCAAGGGCCTGTCCCACTTTCACGACCTAATTCACGACCTTTTTTACTCGGGGATATTTTTCATCAGGCTAGAAAAAACGCCCCGACCTACTTGATGCCATGAGTACTTACGACTTGCATCACGGCCTGCTACAACTTACCTATGACTTCCTACGACCCTGTGACGACCATGCTGCGAGTATGAGTCGAGGGCAAACGCGGCAGATGTCGTGAATTAGGTCGTGAAGGTGGGACAGGCCCTTTACTCATCAACCCACCTACATTTACATCCTGGTTATTTAAACAGCAGAGGTCCCAGCACAGATTCCTGTGGAATTCCACTAGTCACAGACCTCCAGCCAGAATATCTCCCTACCAGCACAACCCTCTCCCTTCTATGAATAAGCCAGTTCTGAATCTATATGACCAGGTCAAGGTGAATCCTATACATCTTATTCTTCTGTTCAGCTTCCACCACCCTTTCTTCATCAATCTCCTATGCACCTCCATAAAAACCTCAATCAAGTTACTGCTGCATACAAAGCCATGCTGGCTATCACTAATTAGCTAATTCTCTTCCAAATGGGATTCAATCTTATCTCAAAGAAGCCTCTCCAATAGTTTCCCCACCTCTGGCGTAAGGCTCGCCAGCCTATACTTCCCTGGATTCTTTCTACTTCCCATCTTAAACAAGGGAACCGCATTGACCACTCTCCAGTCTTCTGGGACCTTGCCTGTGGCTAGAGAAGAAACAAAGACCCTCAACAAGGCCCCCGCAATCTCCTCTCTTGCCTCCTTCAATATCCTGGGATAGATCCCTATCATCTACCCTGGGGAATCATCTACTTAACGCTCCTCAAGAGCCTCAACACCACCTCCTTCTCGATCACAAGCTGCCCTAGCATATTTGTATTCCCCACACTAATCACACCTGCCCTCCAAGTCCTTCTCCCTGGTGAATACAGATGCAAAGTACTCAATGACTATCTCACCTGTTCCCCCGACTCCAAGCATTGGTTGCCTCCTTTATACCTGAATGGTCCCACCTTCTCCCTGGTCACCATCATGTTTTTAATATCTGCATAAAGAGCCTTGGGAATATTCTCAGTACGACTCGCCAATGACATTGCATGGGCCCTTTAGCCGCTCTAAGCACTGAGAGAGATGGTGGCGAGGTGGAGCCAGATGACAACTGGCAGTCTTCCCTAACGGCAGGCAGCACATGGGTGAGGAATAGGAGGACGAATGGGCTGTGACAGATTAACACAGTAGAGGTGACTGACTGTGACAGGATAGATTGGATCACAGTCTCACCCAAGCACCTGGGAAAAGTACCCCCACCTGGGAGTTTCCCTCCGTCTCCAACCATCCTGACTTGGAAATATATCACTTTGCCTTCTACACTGCAAGATCTCCCCATTTTGTGGTAGAGTTGCTGCCTTACAGCGCTTGCAGCGCCGGAGACCCAGGTTCGATCCCGACTGCGGGTGCTGTCTGTACGGAGTTTGTACGTTCTCCCCGTGACCGCGTGGGTTTTCTCCGAGATCTTTGGTTTCCTCCCACACTCCAAAGACGTACAGAATAGTAGGTTAATTGGCTAGGTGTGTGTGTAAATTGTCCCTAGTGTGTGTAGGGTAGTGTTAATGTGCGGGGATCGCTGGTCGGCGCGGACTCGGTGGGCCGAAGGGCCTGTTTCCGGGCTGTATCTCTAAACTAACCTAAATTAATAAAACATTGTATTTATGCAGACGAACATTGAAGTGCCTTCAATGCGAAACACTTTGGCATTTCAAGAAGGCAGCTCATTTACACCATCTGAAGGGCAATAAGAGAGGGGGTCGGGGGGAGAATTAGGCGCAAAACTGCAAAGATGGCTGCAAACAGGTAGAGATGAACAGAGGGTCGCAGTCATAGATGGTGATGATCCTTTATTGTCACTTGTACTGAGCTGGGTGCAGTGAAATGCTTTGGTTTTGCATACAAAGTACACAAAAGGGGCTCCCCAAAAGCCTGGGGTTACAAAGAAAATAGCAGAATTATTGCGGTAAATGCCTCAAAAAGAGGCTATTTGGCCATCATATCCATGGTGATAAAACAAGTAGTAAAACCGATCGGACTTTTCATCTCCATAGCCCCAGAGTTTACTAACCTTCAAGAGCTCAATTCCAATGATATTTAAATGACCAGTTCTGCCTTTATCATCCTTTCAAGCAGCGCTCTTTGGTGAGAATATTTCTCCAACACAACAAGTACTCTACCGATTAGCTCAAATATATGTGCTTACCTATCAACCTCTCTGCAGTAGATTTTATCTGTTCACTCTGTCTAGCTTTCTGAAACCTTATAAACATCAGTTAAATCTCCCCCCAGACTACTTTATTCCAAAGAAAACAATCTGGCTGTGCCAACATCCTTATAAATCTCCTCTGTATCTTCTCCAGACCTGTCACATTCCTTCCTGCAGCCTGGTAACCAGAAGTGAACCGAGTACGCTCGCTGAGACATAACTTATGTTTTACACAGTTCTAGCACGAAGGTGGTGCAGATAGATGGTCGATCTATTGCCTTCAGGGCCTGTCTCATTTAGGCGATTTTTCCGGCGACTGTCATAGTTGTAGCAGGTCGCTGAAAAACCGGCGACTGGACTCCCCTACGACACTGTCTACCACAAGCTACAACAACCCGCTCCTAGTCGACGTCAAGCTACGGCAAGCTACCGACAACCGGTGACCCATTAGGACGTCCACCTACGGCCACACCAATGACAACCTACGACCACACAGGAGACAACCTACGACGACCAAAGTCAACCTACATCCAACCGCGACAAGCTATGACTAGCAATGTTACAAAATTTTGAGATTTAAAAAATCAAGTCTGCAATTTATCCCATCAGATAAAGCATAAAAAGAAGTTTAATTTGACACCTAATTCACTTTCATATCTTCAGCATTAAAAAAGTTATGGCCATTTTCATACTCGGAAATTAGCACCTTGTTCCCCATTGCCATTCCATTTACTTAACTCAAAAGCTGTGATTTAGGACAGTAACGTCACCATGGATTTAGTTGTACTGGACTTTTCTAAAGCATTTGATGTCATCCCACACCAGAGACTGCTTCGGTAGCTTGACTTCTACAGTATTCGTTCCAACACGAAACGATGGATTTCCGGTTTCCTGACAAAACGTCTTCAGCGCGTGTGTGTGAACAGAAAGAGCTCCAATTGGCACCCAGTGTTGAGTGGTACACCCCAGGGCACAGTACTTGGCCCACACCTATTTTTGCTTTACATCAATGACATCCATGAAAAAGTCGGAAGTAGGACCAGACTATTCGCTGATGATTGTTAGCTGTACCGTCCAATTAAGTCAGCTGATGATGAATATGCTCTCCAAAAAGTTTTCGATACTATGGTCAAGTGGCCACAACAATGGGGCATGCAGTTCAACCCTTCCAAATGTGAAACCATGCGTGTCACCAGAAAGAGGAATCCAGGCGTCACATCTTACAACATACTTGGTGTCACCCTTGAAGAATCCAAACAAACCAAGTATCTTGGCATCAAATTGCAGAATGATCTACGTTGGAATGGTCAGACTCATCATGCAGCAGTGAAAGCAACAGGTGTCCTAAACTTCCTGAGGCGCAACTTCCATCATTGTTCAGCTTCTGTCAAGGAGAAGCTGTATTTCACCCTCGTTAGACCTCATCTGGACTACGCAGTTGCAGCTTGGGACCCATACACAGATAAAAACATTTCATCCATCGAGCGTGTCCAAAGACAGGCCGCTCGATTTGTTACTAACACCTACGAGAGAGAAGCGAGTGTCACAAAACTTCTGAATTCTCTGGGGTGGAACCCTCTCCAAGACAGACGTGAAGCTCACTGTTTGACCTGTTTTTACAAAATGTTAAATGGTCAGCTAGACATAGATCACAAGACCTACACCAACCCCAAACCAATTAGGAGCAGACGAGGGCATTCGATTCAATTTGTGGTCCCAGCCACAAAGACAGATGTGTACAGCAATTCGTTCTTCCCACGCACTATTAAAGCACGGAATAATCTCCACCAAGCCACGGTTGCCCAGCCAGATGCAACTAAATTTAAAGTGGCACTTTCTTCCCAATAACCCTCTCTGGCTAAACCCCTCCCTTCACCACCTCCAGTTTAAATTCCAGTTGGAATATTTTGGAGGACCAAGTAACCAAGAACCAAGTCAAAAGCCCATAACTTTCTTAAAAATTAAGAGAACTCAATGAAATGTTCAGTTATTATAGATTGAAGCATTCTGAAACAAATATGAAACAATATTACTTGGATGACCTAAAAATTAAAGAATATAATTAGTTAGTTACCTTATTGTAGCTAATTACAAAATTCAATTACTAGATCTAAACATCTAAGAAAAGATAAACTTTTTTAAATTGCCTAAGTGTCCAAATAACATTCACACAATAATTCACAATATAACATGATTTTTAAATCTCATTTTCATGAATTTATAGGCCAAATGGAAGGAATTTATTGTTTAATTCCTGTAAATTAATGGTCATTTAAATCAACTTGCGAGTGGGTTTTAGTGGAACGCAGTGGATTGGAACGTTGCGGTTTGCGGTGAAGTCGGCATAAAAAATACTGCCGGTTCCCCATTTCGCAACATGAAAATGTGATTAAAGGCTTCCTAAAAACCAAGTTTTAATGTAAAAATAAACTGTGTACTTTAGTTTCTCCCCTACGTAAAATCCTTCCCATTGTCGGCGCTCAAGGCTTTAGAAGATGATTTTTAAATTACTCTAGCTAATAAATAATGTAGAGTAGTTTAAAAATACCTTCATGAATGAAATGTCGGAGCGATTTTTCTTCAGCAACGAAATCCCCTGACATGGATCGAGTTGCCCTGTTTGTGGAAAAACGGCACTTTAAACACGCCCCCCTCTGAAAGGCGTCAAAGTCACGCACACGGGGAGCGGCAGAACTGCAGCGCTGCTCAAGGTAAGTGTTGTAACATACCTACTATGACCCTATCGGCGATAACTTAAGACAATTCAGTCGCCGGTACCTGTCTCAGGTTGACGTAGGTTGACGTAGGTAGTCACCAATGGAATTCACCGAAGTCAGCACCCGGCGACAACCTACGTCAGGAGAAGTCAAGCTACGCTCATTGGCGTCAACCCACTGTCGCAATGTTCAATTTTTGAACATGTTGAAAATCCAGCGGTGACCAGAACGCTATGACTCTTTGGGCGACTGAGAAGACTACTCACGACCATACAGGCGACACCCCGACGACCATGTGGCAACAGCCTAGTCGCCTGTAGTCAGCTAAAAAATCGTCTAAGTGGGACAGGCCCTTTACAGTTCCAGTGACTTGGATTCAATCGTGGTGTGCTGGGCTATGGTATGATGTGGTATGACCAAGTGGGTTTTCTTTGGGTGCTCCAATTTCCTTCCACATCCCAAATACATCTAGATCACTGTAAATTGCTCTGAAGGGAGGAGTATTTGATGGGAATGTGGTGGAAATGGAATGAGATGAGTGGAAGAAGTATATATCGGTCGATACAGACCTGGTGGGATGAAGATCCTGCACTGTGCGAACCTCTGCTCTTATATTTTATACCTTGCCCAATAAAAAACAAGGTCTAATGACCTTTCCTAACCATCTTATTCATCTATTACCTTTCGGATTCTGTTAAGATAAATTCCATTATTTTTCCGTTCTTCCGCATTCTCAGTAGCACTAGCAGCATGGATAGATTTTGTTTATTCGTTTGGAACCAACTTGGGTAAGGGTAAGGTCCAGATTGAGATTTGATAAAGAACATACTGGAAACGTCATCATGAAGGTAGATACAAAATGCTGGAGTAACTCAGCGGGACAGGCAGCATCTCTGGAGAGCAGGAATAGGTGACGTTTCGGGTCGAGACCCTTCTTCAGACTGATGTCAGGGAAGTGGCCGGGACAGAAATAGATTGCAGTCGGAGGCAGTTTGACTGGTCCCCCTTCCCAGTTCTCCCACCAATCTTACTGTCTCCGCTTACATTCCATTTCTGTCCCGGCCACTCCGCTGACATCAGTCTGAAGAAGGGTCTCGACCCGAAAAGTCAACCATTCCTGCTCTCCAGAGATGCTGCCTGTCCCGCTGAGTTACTCCAGCATTTCATGTCTACCTTCGATTTAAACAAGCATCTGCAGTTCTTTCCTACACAAGGTGTTCATGAGTTTGGGACCAACAACATGTTATAAGGTCACAAGTGATAGGAACAGAATTAGGCCATTTGGCCCATCAAGTCTACTCTGCCATTCAATCATGGCTCATCTATCCCCCTCTCCTAACCCATTCTCTTGCCTTCTCCCCATAACCACTGGCACCCTTACTAATCAATAATCTATCTATCTCTGCCTCAAAAATATTAATTGATTTGGCCTCCACAGCCTTCTGTGGCAATGAATTCCACAGTTTCACCACCCTCTGACTAAATAAATGCTTCCTCATCTTCCTAAAGGAACGTCCTTTAATTCTGAGAAATGTTCAAGAACTTTGAAGACAAAAGTAGGTTGGTTTGCAAGGTCTGAGGGGTCAGGAGTCACACTTTGGAGCGAGACTGGTGATGTTACAAGATTCACAGGAGCTGTGCAGCACTTGAGTGGCGATAACCATTCAGCCAATGGAGATTAGAAATGGAGGGGCCAATAGTTTGAATGTGGTTGTGGACAACTTGAGGTTCAGGTTGGGAGGAAGATGCAATCCAAGGCTGGGGAAGGATGGAGCCTGTTGCAGAAAGGGAGCAGGAGACAACGTGAGGTAGGGGAAGGGCAGAAGCAACTTGTGAAAGAAGGCTGTCCCGCTGGAATAGCAAAGTGAGGATAATTCCAGTTGTGGTGACAATTTCCTCATTTACATGCATCGTAATGAATAATTTACACTGACTGATTCATTTTATTTGAGAGATATGTTACAACAAAGCTATGGAAATGGGAAAATTGGAGCAATGGAAAATTGGGTAAGTAAGTATGCAGATGATACTAAGATAGGTGGTGTTGTGGATAATGAAGTAGATTTTCAAAATCTACAGAGCGATTTGGGCCATTTGGAAGAGTGGGCTGAAAGATGGCAGATGGAGTTTAATGCTGATAAGTGTGAGGTGCTACATCTTGGCAGGACAAATCAAAGTAGGACATACATGGTAAATGGTAGGGAATTGAGGAATGCTGTGGAACAGAGGGATCTAGGAATAACTGTGAATAGTTCCCTGAAGGTGGAATCGCATGTAGATCGGGTGGTAAAGAAAGCTTTTGGTGTGCTGGCCTTTATAAATCAGAGCATTGAATATAGGAGTAGGGAAGTAATGTTAAAATTGTACATGGCATTGGTGAGACCAATTCTGGAGTATGGTGTACAATTTTGGTCGCCTAATTATAGGAAGGATGTCAACAAAATAGAGAGAGTACAGAGGAGATTTACTAGAATGTTGCCGGGGTTCCAGCAACTAAGTTACAGAGAAAGGTTGAACAAGTTAGGTCTTTATTCTTTGGAGCGCAGAAGGTTAAGGGGGGACTTGATTGAGGTCTTTAAAATGATGAAAGGGATAGACAGAGTTGATGTGGATAAGCTTTTTCCCATTGAGGGTAGGGAAGATTCAAACAAGAGGGCATGACATGAGAATTAAGGGACAGAAGTTTAGGGGTAACATGAGGGGGACCTTCTTTACTCAGAGAGTGGTGGCTGTGTGGAATGAGCTTCCAGCAGAAGTGGTGCAGGCAGGATCGATTTTAACATTTAAAAGTAAAGTGGATAGGTATATGGATGGGAAGGGAATGGAGGGGTATGGTCTGAGTGTGCAGGTAGATGGGACTAGGGGAAAATAAATGTTCGGCACGGACTGGAAGGGCCGAGAGGGCCTGTTTCCGTGCTGTAATTGTTATATGGTTATATGGTTATATAAGCTATTTTATGGCCTTTGTAATTTTGAACATTGCCAACTTTCTCGTTATTATTACCTCTCTGCAACTTACAGACTACAGCTCAGCTGCTGACACTTAAAAGTTGGGTGGGAGACTCTTCCTCCATGCACTGATCGATGCAGTCTACGGCCCTAAATGTATTTATCTTATGAGATCTAGGCATGGGTCTGAAGATAACCATGAACGATCAGCCATGATCACATTGAATGGCGGTGCTGGCTCGAAGGGCCAAATGGCCTACTGTCTATTGATAGGTCTCAACCTGAAACATCTGTCTCGTCCCAAAACACCATCCATTTCTTCTCTCCAGAGATGTTGCCTGTCCCGCTGAGTTACATCAGCATTTTGTGTCTATCTTCATCTAAAATTTGGCCTTCTTGGTGAACCTAGAACTGCTGTGGTCATGTGATGGAACTCCCACAATGCTATTGAGGGGGCAGCTCCTGGATTTAGACCCATTGATGGTGAAGGAATGGTGATATATTTCCGAGGCTGGATTGTGTGTGACTTGGGGAGCAACCTGCACGATTTGGCATTCCTGAAGCCCTTGTCCTTGGTGCTGTGAGAGATGTCTAAGTGCTGTGAGAGATGTCCAGGTGCACTGACTGAGGTGCGTTTTGTAAATGGTTCACACTGCAGTCACCGAAAATCAGTTGTGGAAATAATAACCATATGTTAAATTAGCGTAACAATCAAGTAGGCCCCTTTATCCTGCACGCTGTTGAGCTTTTTGAATGTTTTTGTTCCGTTTAGTTTGGAGATACATCGCGGAAACAGGCCCTTCGGCCCAGCGAGTCCGTACCGACCAGCGATCCCCGCACACTAACACAATCCTACACACACTGGGGACAATTGTTTCATTCACACCGAGAAAATTAACCTACTGTACGTCTTTGTAGTGTGGGAGGAAACTGGAGATCTCGGAGGGATCAGGTCACAGGGAGAATGTACAGTACAAACTCTGCACAGGATCAAACCCGGGTCTCTGACGCTGTAAGGCAGTAGCTCCATCGCTGCCCCACCGTGCCGTGCATGGAGCTGCAGGCACTCATGCAACCTATTGCAGACATAATGTAGGTGTTGTAGGCGGTCAACTAGCTTTGTTTAGTTTTAGTTTAGTTTAGAGATACAGCGCGGAAACAGGCCCCACGGCCCACCGGGTCCGCGCCCACCAGCAACACTATCCTACACACACTCGGGCCAATTTTTACATTTACCAAGCCAATTAACCTACATACCTGTATGTCTTTGGAGTGTGGGAGGAAACCGAAGATCTTGGAGAAAGGTCACGGGGAGAACGTACAAACTCCGTACAGGCAGCACCTGTAGTCGGGATCGAACCCAGGTCTACGGCCCTGCATTTGCAGTAAGGCAGCAACTCTACCGCTGCACCACCGTGACGCCGGTGGGGTATTCTTTGTTGGATTACTAGAGTCTAATCTGGTCCAGAGTCCCGCGATCCAGCCTGGAAAATGGCCCTTGGGCCCACTGGGTTCACGCCGACCATCCATCCCCTGTCCACACTAGTTCGAGGTTATTCAACTCCTTACACACTTGGGGCAATTTGCAGAGGCCAATTAAAATACAATCCCACATGCCTTTGGGATATGGGAGGAAACCGGAGCACCCAGAGGAAATCCACGGGGTCACACGGAGAACTTGCAAACTGCACAGACCGCACCCCAGGTCAGGATCGAACCCGGGTCTCTGGCGATGAGAGGCAGCAGCTCCACCAACTGTGCCACTGGGCCTATCCCCTGACCACAGTATTTATGTGTACACTTTTAAAGTATAAAAGCAAGGAGAAGTTTCTGTTCCATAGAATCGCACAGCAAGGAAGGACATTGCTCATCCCATTGTGATAGTGACAGGTCTTTGAATGAGCCATCCAATTGTTTGCATCTTACAATTCAGTCCTATGTTGCTACAGGTTTTTCCATCTCAATATGCAGTTAATTTCAGCAGCATGAATACCATAAAGCGGCTGGGCAACCTCAGTTAATCTGTGTGATGTCACCTCACAGCTACAACTGAAACTTTATCTATGCCACTTTCCTATAACTTACCCAATTTTCAATAGAAAATTGTGAACCGCTTGCTAATTACAAATAAATAATTATAGTCATAGAATTCCTCTGTACTTTTTGTCCAGATAAACAAAGACATTCTGATTTGCAAGCACGATAATTGTGTTCATGCATTGAAAGTAAACAATGATAGATCCTAACTCCAGACTAAAGATTTAATGAAGCAGGAACATTTGTACTTGAATATTAAAAACGGAATGCCTAAATTCCAATGGTATGAATATTGATTTCTCTAACTTCTCTAACTTTCCCTGCATTCCCTCTCTCTCTCCATCCCTCATTCACCCAAGTCGCACCAGCTTCTCGTTCTCACCTAGCAATGGACTAGCAGTTTCCTTTATTGTTGATACTTTTTTGCATTTCTTTCATTAATTGGTTCCATATCTCTCTACATCACAGTCTATATCTCTCGATTCCCTTTCCCCTGACTCTCGTCTGTAGAAGGGTCTCGACCCAAAACGTCACCCGTTCCTTCTCTCCAGAGATGCTGCCCTGTCCTGCTGACTTACTCCAGCATTTTGTGTCTATCTTAAGGGCTTAAGACCTAATTCGCGACCTTTATGACTCGCGAACATTTTTCACAGGCTAGAAAAACGCCCCGATCTACTTGATGCCACGAGAACATCCAACAAGCATCACGGCCCGCTACGACCTCCTACGACCTCCTATGACCTCGTGATGACCATGCTGCGAGCATGAGTCAAAGGCAAACTCAGCAGAGGTCGTGAATTAGGTCGTGAAAGTGGGCCAGCCCCTTCACAGTATGTCTAAATTACAATTGTGTAATAGTGTTGGCTGGTCCTGCAAAATTACATCGTTTTTTGGGACATTTTTTATTATAACTAGCATTTAAACATCACCACGTTCCACTCAAAAATTAGAAATGGGTCTCATTTGTCTGACCACATCATGTTTGTGTAAGCAAGGGTCTAATGGTTTTTATAGTGATTCACAGGCTGAATAGTGACATGCCAATATAAATTGCACTGACAACCCAATTGACCTCCGCAACCTGTTGGTTTGTGCGTGATCAGTGTCGATCAGAACAGTGTTGTGCATCTTGAGTTATACCTGGAGAAAAATAATGAACCAACATTCAATCAGGACCATTCATTATTTGCTACCACTAAAGGGCCTGTCCCACTGTACGAGTTTACCCAAGAGCTCACCCGCGTTTAAAAAAAATCTTAAGTTCGTAGAATGTGCGTAACGGGTACGCTGGATCTCGGGACGTCTCTTAGCAGCTTGTAACGCTAACGGCAGGTACTCGGGAAACGCGGTAAGCTCGTGAAATGTTTTCAACATGTTGAAAAATGCCCCGAGAGCTTCGAGTACCGACGAGCGGCTATTACCGTAATTTCCCTCCTGGGATAAATAAAGTTCTATAGTATCGCATTGTATAGTATCATATCATATAAAAGTACAGCATGAGGCACTTAAAGATGTAAGGTTTATTTACCAGACAGTACCCGTAAATTATTAAAGTGCTGCGACTTTAAACTGGCAAACTGAATCTTTGGAACGGTCAATAACTGTTCCATTGTACAAAGTAAGTCTATCACATGACTCTCGTGTCCGATAGGGTTGCAATGTAAACACTCCGAGACAAATGGCAACTACGTCTATATATGCTTAAAGAAAGACCACAGAGCTCCCCTTTTACAGTGACAGGGAGATCGATGATCTATCAAGACCCAATGTTAAAAATCAACTGGAAATGTAAAGTAATTTTAGATTTCCTTTTGTAATGTCTTCACAAATGCACAATTTCCAATTTCACCTCCTAGGATAAATATTATATCGCATCATGTTGTATTGTATCGTATGCAGCGTACCGTATTCTATGGTATCGTATTGTATCGTATCGTATAAAAGTACAGCGTGGGATAGTACAGCGTGGGATAGTACAGCTTCTCCACGGGCTGCATGGCCAGAAGGCTTCCCGATGGTGGTCTGCGGCTGTGGACGGGGAACGCGCCCAGAGGCCTTTATCGAGGCGCCGTGGTCTCACTGCCTCCCGGATCGCCTCGTAGAAGCCCGGGTCGGGGCCCGGCCGGGGCCTTGCGGGTAGAGGCCCGAGGTGGGTGAGGCAGCCGACGGAGCTCGCAGCTGGGGCCCGGGTCGGGTCCACGGAGGAGTGAGATGATGTTCGTGACGGTGTGGCCTCGGCAGTGGTGAAGCCTCGCGGCGGCGGCGATGCCTCGCGGGCCGACCCACGGTCGACGGTCAATGAGAGTGTGATGGACCACTGTGTGGGAGGAGGGGGATGGACAATGGAGGACCCAGCGAGTGGTGACCATCGTGAGGGGAGAGGGGAGAGAACTATGGACAATGGGGGACCGGCGTAGGGGAACTGTGGGAGGGGGAGGGACAAAAGGAGGAGCCGGCGTGCTTTGTAACTTTGTGAGCGCTGTATGTGGCTGCTATTTGTATACATTGGGTACGCAGCAAAGAATGTCACTGTGCCTGGTCACATGTGACAATAAAGTATTCCTATTCCTAATTATCTTTTTTTTCTGTCTTGCTCTCCTTAGCTTTTGATGTGGAATCAGCTTTTGAATGAGTTAGTTTAGTTTATTGTCACATGTACTAAGGTACAGTGAAAAGCTTTTGTTGCGTGCTAACCAGTTAGCAGAACTACAGTACATGATTACAATCGAGCCATTTATAGATACACGATACGGGAATAAATTGTCTGATTCTAGATCTGAACTCAAAGAAAGTTTGTGTAGGAAGGAACTGCAGATGCTGCTTGAAACCCAAGATAGATACAAAAAGCTGAAGTAACTCAGCGGGACAGGCAGCATTTCTGGAGAGAAGAAATGGGTCACATTTCTTCAGACTAAAGAAGGGTCTTGACCCGAAACGTCACCCATTCCTTCTTTCCGGAGATGCTGCCTGTCCCGCTGAGTTACTCCAGCCTGTTGTGTCAATCAAGAAGGTTGGCGTCATGCCAAATAATCCAAGTGTTGGAAATAAAAAGGGCAGCAGGGAGGGGTCCAAGAGGAGGAGGGATTTTGGAGACGGGAGAAGGGGTTGTCACCAGGAGGCAAGGTCTCCTTACTAGAGAAAAGGCCTGGATCCAGAGGAGACAGGAGAAGAGTTCAACATCATGATGAGCTCGGAACCCATTGAGGTGTGGGCATAGGGGACGAAGATATGGTTGCTAATGACATCATTTTGCATTGGATGACGGAGGTCATAGGGTATGGTGTCTGAAGGGTCCCAACCCAAAACATCACCTATCCATGTCTTCCAGAGATGCTGCCTGACCCGCTGAGTTACTGAAGCACTTTGTGTTTTTGTTTTATCTTCCTCGTACTTTCCTGAATGGCAATTAGTTAAACATCTTCCTTTCAAAATACTTTGGACCACCTTTCTGTAACAAGGATGTAAATTGTCAGCCGCTCTTGAAAAATGATGGTGAATAACTGTGTCTAGAGATGCTTGGTTGATGACCAGATGTCCTCTCACATTCCCAGTAGGATGCTGATGATAGTCTCTCTGGCATGTTATGATCCATAAAATTTATTGCCAGGTTCAAATTTTCATGTGTGATGTAAAGAAAATTATGCAATATCCATTTCTGCATAGCTCATTCCTGGAGCTTTTAGCATGGTCCCCCATTCATAGAAACATAGAAACATAGAAACATTGAAAATAGGTGCAGGAGTAGGCTATTCGGCCCTTCGAGCCAGCACCGCCATTCAATATGACCAGGGCTCATCATTCAAAATCAGTACCCCGTTACGGCTTTTTCCCCATATCCCTTGACTCCTTTAGCCCTAAGAGCTAAATCTAACTCGCTCTTGAAAACATCCAGTGAATAGTAAGATTAAATGAGAACTTACCTGTTCGAAGTTTGATCTTTATTTTATGAGGAGTTACGATGAGGGATTACGTGAAGAAGCCCCGCCTGGCACTGGATCGGCATACTTCAAAGCAGCGGCATGAAAAACACAGAACCAATAGCCGGAGTTAGATAGTAAGGCTCAACACAGACTCACGTGACTCCGAAGTAAAATTGGCCTCCACTGCCTTATGTGGCAGAGAATTCCACAGATTCACAACTCTCTGGGTGAAGAAGTTTTTCCTCATCTCAGTCCTGAATTTGTTTACTTCACCGTGGCTGGTGGGGACGCAGAGTGACATCTATTGGCAAACAACACACAACTAATCCCACAGCCATGAATAGCATGATCCAGTTGTGGGTCCAGACCTTGCCTGGAAGGTGAGGACTCGCTCTTGTGGTTTCTAAAGGTCCATTCCTGCAACGGATTCCCCCAAGGAGTCGGCCAGTAAAAAATACACTTTGTTTCTCCTGCAAAGTCCTGAAGATACGTTTCTTCAAATGATTGCTTTTATTGGGAGGGACCTAATGTTATGATTCACGTTCCTCCTGCCCACCTCCAGTGTACATTGGAAATACATGAAACCCATCCCTATAAACCCTTGTCAATAACAACTTGCCATTCAAGGACAAGTCTCTTCTGAAGGCACTGTACAAACTCAAGCATGGGCTCCTCTACTTTGAGAGCTGTCTCCAAGGCAGGAGATGGCTTCATACAAGGCTTTGGATGCTCATCATGTTTTAGGTCCATGTAAGTACACACGCAAGGCTAGTGATTCCCATTTAGACTGCATTGCATGCATTGATTTTCACAAGCTTTAGAATATTGCTGGCTCGAATAGTGAAAGGCTTGGATAGACTGAATGTGGATAGGATGTTTCCACTAGTGGGAGAGACGAGGACTAGTCTTAGCCTTAGAATTAAAGGACGTTCCTTTAAAAAGTAGATGAGGAGGAATTTCTTTATTCAGAGAGTGTTCTTGTTGCCTATGGTATGCCCAGCCTAAAGTTGTAAGAAAACTTGTTCTGTTTGATCTTCTGGTTGTGCACGCCAGGTTAATTGCATTCGTTGAAACAGGGTGGACCACGTGAAGGTTGCAATCTCCCACCCCAGAGAGTGTTGAATCTGTGGAATTCTTTGCCCTAGAAGGCAGTGGAGGCCCTCAATGGATTTTTTAAAAGGCAGATATGATACTTAGAATCTTAATTATTACGGTTGTCAGGGGTTACGGGTAAAAGGCAGGAGAATGGGATTAGGAGGGATAGATAGATCAGTCATGATTGAATGGTGGAATAGACTTGATGGGCCGAATGGCCTAGTTCTGCTCCTAACACTTATGACCTTATGACCTTATGACCTCAGCCAACACCTCAGTCAAAATTACCATGGTTTGTCAGGTATGTGGTTAAGAATTTCTATTAGCAATACAACAGTCTTTGCCATTCCATTTACTGGTGCAACCTCAGAGGAGCGTGGGTCATCATCTAATAATCCAGAAATCAGTGTGTTATTGGAGTTAATATAATCATTGAATTATGGTAATTATATCTAATTTTCTTCATCAAATTATATTAATTAGAAAGACTTTATTGCAGACACTAAAACTGATATATTTATAAACTCAAAGGATATTAAGGATATGTGAATAATGCTAATTAGATTCCTTAGATTGCTCTAAATATGTTTATTTTAATTTAACTTTAGCTAGTTGGTCTGAGTTTTTCTGAAGCATCTGATTCATGTTAATTGGTTAAAGGTTCAGGCTTATGTACTATTTTCTTCATTAAAATATTCCATCTTAGCATCAAATTTCTTGCATTAAAATTAAAATAAATAATGTCCCATCGTGTTCTTGAGCTATTAAACAGCCCTGAATCTTTCCTGAGCTTCCAAACTAATATTATTTTTATCAATAAGTTACCGATGTCAACTTTAAGATGCCACCACAGGAGTTCTAATGAGTTCAGATCAGATTTAGAGTTGTCATTTTGGGTGAATTTGGGATCGATTTTCAGTGTTTTTGATCATTTCTAGTGATGACAACTCAAATAACACTTTCATTTCCCACATGCTTTCATTCATTTCATTTAATGAATGAAATACTGAATGATGAACGCATAACTTTCATTTAAATCATACTTTCATTTCCCGCGTTTAATATATTGCAGGACATATAATACATAATGTTATAAAGATTTCCGATCTTAAAAGGGCCTGATGAACCAAACAAGTGTAATGAGGATCATTGCACGTGTTGATTACCTTCAGAAATCTTTAACTTTTGTGAGTCACAAGCACTGTTTTGTGCTGTGGAAGCATTTTTGACCTTTTAGACTATAATAGTAAGATTAAACGAGAACTTACCAGTTTGAAGTTTGATCTTTATTTTATGAGGAGTTACGATGAGGGATTACGTGAAGACCCCGCCAGCACGCATGCGCGACATTCTTCAAAGCAGTGGTGTGAAATCACAGAACAAAAAACAGTCTCAATGACTGACATAGTAAGAGAAAAAAGAGAACTTTCATACCAGGTGATCTTTATAATAGAGGGTTGGGAGCGGAGGGCACGTAATCCCTCATCGTAACTCCTCATAAAATAAAGATCAAACTTCAAACTGGTAAGTTCTCGTTTAATCTTACTATTTTACTTCGGAGTCACGTGAGTGACTACGTGAAGATTTCAAAGCTCTGTGATTTCATGCCCTGGAAGCTCCATGCTCACACACCGCTAAAGCTGGGATAAGAGGATGGACGTGATTCAGACAAGACACTGGCTGAAAAACAAAACAGGTATTTATTCATACCAAACACAATATTGTGTCCCAAAAGGGTTATTTAACTGGCAGCACTTAAGATCCTCCCTGCATAATTGTCAGGGGAGGTCACGGGTTTGTTATAAAAGCGGTGGAAGGTTCTCTCATTGTTCCAACCCGCTGTGGCCAGGATGTGATCCAGTGGTACCTCCATCCTTCTAGCCGCCGAGGTGGATGCTGCCCTGGTGGAGTGAGATTTATACACATTAGTATCCACCCCCGCCGCATCCAGTACCACCCTTAACCATCTGGAAATGGTTTGCACCGTGGCCCTGTGATGAGGCTTCTTGTGACTGACAAGCAATGCTGTTTCCGTGCCCCTTAGATCTTTAGTGACTGAAATGTATCGCAGAATCAATGTAACGATACAAAGACGGGTGTCCGCTGGGTAAGCCAGGAACTCCAAAGTATGTCCAGACACTCCGGGTCGATCTTGCTTCAATAGTCCCTGCACCTGGAATGTGATTTTCCCACTGGTAATTGCCATGGCATCCAGACTGAGTTTGTGCAGGGACTGGACCCGTTGCGCCGTGATCAGTGCCATTATCATGACCATTTTGTAGGTTAATTTGGCCAAAGGGAGTCCCGTGTTCGGTGTCCATCCTCGCAGCATCATCAATACCGTGCTGATGTCCCAGGTATGGCTATATCTGGGCCTGGGGGGATTAGAATTAAATATTCCCCGCATAAATTTGGATACCAGGGGATGTGACCCAATTCCCAATTGGTCACTCCCCTTGCCCAAGTAAGACGATAGGGCACTCCTGGCACAGTTAATGGCGCTGTAGCTTAAACCCTCATCGTAATGAAGGGTAGCCAGAAACTCCAGCACTTCCGTGATGGTGGCGGTTTCGTATGTAGTTTTAGTAGTCACGCAGAATCTTTCCCACTTCCTGATGTAGGTCAAGTACTGCTTCCTTGTGGACTCTCTGCAGGCTCCCGTGATAGTATCAATGGTCCTGTTGGAGAATCCGAGTCCATGAAGTGGCCGTTTTAAAGTCTGCAGATTAACAAATCCATACGATCATGACATGGATGACTTTCTCCTGTAACAGGATGAACAAGCAGGCTTGGTCTTTTATTCACCCTGACACAGGGTTCTGTGGCCATCTTTTGTACCAGAGGGAACCATGGTTGAGTAGGCCAGTCGGGCACTACCAAGATACCCGATGCGGAGTCTTGCTTGATTTTTTGCAAGACCCGACTGATGAGGCAGAAAGGGGGGAAAGCGTAGAAAAACAAATCCCCCCAGTGTAGCGAGAAAGCATCCATCGCTACCGCCCCCGGGTCTGGCTCCCAAGCAACATACGTTGGTAGTTGGTGATTTCGCCTGGACGCGAAAAGGTCGATATCTGGTGTCCCATAACGTTCTACAATATCTGTAAACACTTTCCGATCCAACATCCATTCTATGTTGTCGTTGAATTTCCGTGATCTGGTGTCTGCCACTGTGTTTAGTTTACCTGGTAGGTAAGTTGCAGAGATCCAAATTCCTCTTTGCAGACACCAGTGCCAGATATTGTTGGCCAATTCATCACACGATATCGACTTTACACCGCCCATGTGGTTAATATAGGCTACCACCGTGGTGTTGTCAATCTGTAGTCTAACATGAACTTTGTGCATGTTAGTGCAGTATGCTTTAAGTCCGTGAAATGCTGCGAGCATTTCTGAATAGTTAATCCCTAAGTTTTTAAATAGGGTTAACTCTGGTGCACTCCATCTACCTCCACAGCTAGAGGTAGTGTTAGTAGCTCCCCACCCTTTGGCACTGGCATCCGTTTGTAAGGTGATCGAGGGATTGGCGATAGTCATGGGTTTGGAACAATTTTGGGCATTACCCATCCACCAATATAGTTCAGCTTTTGCCTTTTCTGGAATTTTCATGGGCCTATCAAAATGGCCAGCATGATTTTTGAGCGCCGTAATTTTTGCTCTTTGTAAATTTTGGTAATGTAAGGGCCCATATTGTGCTGCAGGAAATGCAGCTACTATCTTCCCAATCACCCTGGCCACCTGCCGAATGGATGGGACCTTAATGCCAAAGAGGCTCCTGCAAGCCTCTATCAGGTCTTCCACCTTGCTTGGTGGTAACGTGACAGACATTTGCACTGAGTCAATAATGAACCCCAAATATTTCATGGTGGTAGAGGGTTCCAATATTGATTTATCTGGATGTATCGTAAACCCCAGTATCTGAAAAATATGTTTCGTGGCTGTGACTGCCAAAGTAGCCATTTCCAAATTCTCCCCCACTATGAGGATGTCATCAAGATAGGCCATAACAGTATGATTCTGTTTCCTTAAATAGGCCAAAGCTGGTTTCAATATCTTGGTAAACAATCTGGGTGCTGACGATAGCCCATTAGGCAAAGCTTTATATTGCCATAATTGTCCCATCCAGATAAATTTTAAGTATTTCCTATGATCCTTGTGTATGGGTACTGAATAGTATGCATCTTTAAGATCAACGCATGCCATGTAGTACCTATTGGCTACAAGCTGAGTAGCAGTGTCGAAGGTGTCCATTTTAAAATGGATATACTGGACAGAAGTATTCAGGTCGGTCAAATCTATGATGATGCGGCACCCGCCATCTTTTTTGTTTTTAGTGAATCTGAATTTTCCTGAGGTTCTTTAAAGGCCTTTTCAATTACCCCTTTTTCTATTAACCTCTGTAGTTCAGCATGCCCTGCTGCCTTATCTCTATGAGAAAGGACGAATTTCCGACTAGGCGCATGCTGTACCGGGGTAGGGAGTTCGTGAATAAATTCAATTTTGTAGCCCTGAATACTCCCGAGTATATAAGGATCAGAGGTAAAAGTGAGCCAATTCTCGAGGAACATGTGCAACCTGCCCCCTATGCAGAGTGAATTTAGGTCAGTAGTGTTCTTGGGGATCCCAGACCCACCTACCTCCATGGTTACTGCCGGTGTGGAGGTTTCTGCCCTTGCTTCCTCGGCTGGTTGTAGGTGTTCTGGGAGTGGCGCATCTTCCAAGGAGGCCGGCCTGGGCCTTGGCCTAAAAAAGACCGCTGTGCAGGTATGCCGGCCTTCGAGCTTTCACCACCGGCAGACCTGTTAGGGTAACTCTGCCCGGTGGGTGCGTAGGGGTGCGTTCTGTGTGGGTGATGAGGCTTAGTGTACCCAGGTACTTTAATAAGGCCCAAAGCCTTAGCCTCCTCGTCAAGATCTTTTACCTGTTTGGGGAGATCTTCCCCGAATAACAGGCTTGGAGGCTGCGTCTTCCCAGGCTTGCATAACCCCGCGAACTTGGGGTTAAGCGCCGGCTTTATAATGCTTTTCCTGAAATTGTTAATTTCATACTGTGTATTGCACAGTAAGGCCAAAGCATCTTGCAGCTCTTCCGGCATATCCACTCCCACTGCTGTTCTGGCTACTGCAGTAATCCCTGCGGTTAGGAGCTTCAGGATCTTCTGAAGTTTCATCTCCTGCCCTCTACTTGAGGGGCTCATGTTCCCCCATATCGGGTTGTTCACCGCGGGCACATTTAACGATTTGCAGTTTTCTGGCGCCAAATATTTATCTGCTGTGGCATTGATGGCCTGTTCCTGAAGTTGGTTAGTGGCCATATAATCAATGCTGGCAGCCAGCTTGGGGTGGATGGGTAGGCCCTTCTGGTGGGGCATGGCATGTTTGCTCACCACATCCATATAATCTTCACACACCCCTGACGCTGCAGGTGCTTCAGCCAACTCTCCCTCTTCTGGGTCAGCCCAGTTCTGACCCTCAATGCTCCCCTGTAGAGAAGGGGATACATTGGGCAGTCCTCGAAAGGAACTTGCCGTGGGCCTACTAGGGGTCCCACTGTGATCCTGCCCCTGCTGTAACAGGTCACGTTGGAGCATCTGCTCCATCAGCCGCTCAATGCGGTCAAGGCGACCTCCGTCGCTACCAGCGAGCGGGGTGCCCTCGGGACCGGACTCCGCTGAGTCCGCCCCGGCCGACTTCCGGGTAGTTTTCCCCGACCGTGGCGTACCAACGGTCTCAAAGTCCGAAAAGTCGGGAGCTGCAGGTGGAACCTGAAGCTCTGGAGAAGCGGTTCTCCGCTGGCTGCTGTCCTTAGCCGCTGATTTGGCCGCCGCTCTCTTACTCTTTCTCCCTTCCATTATGGTCGACTCACTCCTTCGGTGAGACTTACCTGGCGTGAGCTTTTTAAACTCACGCTGGAGGAGCCCCGCTCCTCCCGACCGTCGCTTCCGCATGCGTACGACGATATGTCGCGCATGCGTGCTGGCGGGGTCTTCACGTAGTCACTCACGTGACTCCGAAGTAAAATTACACACCAAGGTAATGTCCCATAATTGATTAGTGCTCTTTGTCTTTTGTTAGCCGCAGCAACCACCAACCCAGTATCAGGATGCTCGAGGTGGCAGTGGTGGAAAGATGAAGGGGTGAGTTGGTCAGTGGCTGTGAATTCTCATCCTGCACCCTTGGAAAGCCCCCTACAGTTTTGTGTTCAGTGTGGGAAGAGGGACATGGCAACCTTGTTGTAGGAAGTTCGCGAGTTCACAAGTTATAGGAGTAGAATTGTGCCATTCGGCCCATCGAGTCTACTCTACCATTTAATTACACCTGATCTCTGCCTCCGAATCCCATTTTCCTGCCTTCTCTCCATAACCCTTGACACCCGTTCTAATCAAGAATTTGTCCATCTCTGCCTTAAAAATATTCACTGACTTGGCCTCCAATGAGTTCCACAGATTATCTACCCTCTGACTGAAGAAGTTCCTCCTCACCTCCTTTCTTAAAGAGTGCCCTTTAATTCTGAGGCTCTGACCTCTGGTCCTGGACTCTCCCACCAGTGGAAACATCCTCTCCACATCCACTCTATCTATGCCTTTCATTATTCTGTAAGTTTCAATGAGATCCCCCCCTCAACCTTCTAAACTCCAGCGGGAAAAGTGAGGAGTGGCTGCAGGACATGGAGTAGGTGGAGGCGGCTACCAGAGGCCCTACACCAGCAGATGAGTGAACAGATTGTACACAGCCTACAGCAGCAGTATGGAGTGGTGGTGATATAATACCAGTCCTAATCTTACGCCCCTAGTCTGGTCCAGTCCTAATCTTCCGCCCACATTACAAAAGCAGAAATCCTCCATTTTGTCAGTAACCAAAATGCCCAATATTATCCGTGACAGAAATGTACTGAGGCAGGTTGACTCCCATATCATCAATCCAGTGCCGTAAGGATACCAGGCCTTAAAGTGATGAAATGCAAAATTGATAACAATTGAACTTTATCAAGACTTGAAAACCAGAACATTACGAGCCTTTGCGTGCCGTCGCTGCAAAGGATATATTCACACCTGTGTACCGTTGCACTTGAGTAGGGTATGATTGGACTGGATAGCATGAAAAACAAGCTTTTCATTGTATCTCGGCACATGTTGCCGTAAATCCAACTAAAAACTCAAAGAAACTAAATCCTTGATCACTGCTAAGAATTCCTTCCAAGTCCACAGCAGGCTTTGGAACCTGAAGATTTACATCACTGGGGTTTAGTCTTCGAAGGAAAAATAGTGAATCTTGTTCAGTTGGAGGTTTTGAGGATCCCCTGGGTGAATTGTGTGGGGGTGACAGCAGAGTCTCCAACCATATCCTTTGGCCCCCTTCGGTCATGGCTGACCATAGGTGTCTCCAGGATGTTATTCCCTACATGGAGGACGCCTGTGCATGGGTTTGTTGCACCTTCAGCCACCCCACGATCCTGGACAGATCTGGGTCAGGATCCAGTGGTATAGAGTCCAAGATGACTCGAGACCCTGTTCTGCTGCAGCCTTCATCCGCCTTTCCAGACCTAAGGTCAGCCATCGTCCTCCGCCTGTTTCACCGCTGTGGTCTTGGTTGGGTCGCTCTTTGTCAGAGACCTCCCCCTCGACCTTATCGCCCTGGGTGGTCCTACCAGGAACATAGCTCCAGATGTCATCGCTCTCAGGGTCTCAGGACCACACAAGCTTCTCCACCACAACAAGATGACAATCCACGGAGACAACCATGCACATTGCCAATAAACAAAGAGGGACTGAATGATATAATATGAGGCTTGACACTATGGACAATTAGTATCTGGTTTTATCCTGATGGAGAAGCTGCAGGTTTGCCAGTAGATCCAACAAAGGCCTTGGAGATTATTTAGAAAGAATAGTCTAAAGAAGAGCCCACAATGGTCCATTGTTGGGTGTGCAAAAGTTGATAATGAGTGGATATAAACAGAGAAACTAACTAGGACGGCAGTGAAACTAGTAGGACCATTAGAGTGGGAAAGGGACAGAGAGAGGGGAAACACCAGAGTTATTGAAATTAGATAAATCAATATTCACTTATATTATAACAATACTCACTGGTCTTAAAACCCAGTGGGATGAATATTGATTTGTCTAATTTCAGGTAATCCTTGCATTCCCTCTCTCTGTGTCCGTCACCTACTGTAGTCATCCTACTAGTTTCACTGTCGTCCTGTTTAGTTCCACTGTTCGTATCCACTCGTTATTACCTTTTCCACAGCCAACAATGGACCATTGTGGGCTCCACCTTTCCTTGATCACCATTTACTGCTTTTGATTTGTTCTTTTCATACCTTTCATTAATTTTATTCTTTCTACCTTTTCATATCTCTATTTACCCTCCGACTGTAAACTCATTGCCACGGAGGGCTGTGGAGGTCAAGTCAGTGGATATTTTCAAGGCAGAGACAGACAAATTCTTGATTAGAATGGGTGTCAAGGGTTATGAGGAGAAGGGAGAAGAATTGGATTAGGAGGCAGAGATCAGCCATGATTGAATGGCGGAATAGACTGGTTGGGCCGAATGGCCTAATTCCATTCCAATAACTTGTAAACTTGTGAGCTTCTAAACCAGCATCTGCATTTCCTTCCTGCACAATCTAAAGAAAATTTAGGCAACTACAGACAATATCCCCCAGAATCTGTAGGAATAAATCTGATACGATGAGATGATCTTTGTCATGGTGAACTGTTTCTCAAACTCAGCGCAGGTGGGTGAATGGTTCGCACACATGCTTACTAATGTAGGTGACAGGATGTAAGATAGACACAAACTGCTGGAGTAACTCAGCGGGACAGGTAGCATCTCTGGAGAGAAGGAATGGGTGGCGTTTCGGGTCGAGACCCTTCCTCAGACTGGATACAAGCTCCTGTGCTAATACGGGGTATTCAGTAAGAACCATCACCAAAGACTAATTTTAACCCATCTGCATGACTGATACCATCACAACAATAATCAGCTATCCTTCACAAAATTAAAACCCATAAGAAGAATTTGGAATAAATTATAACGTAACGAGCTGCAACGATTCTTCTGCCGTTCAACTGAGGAGTAAAATGTGACACTTACTGAACAACCTGAAAATATTTTATTATTAATCACTTTTAATTACATGCATATCAGATTCCCTAAAGAAAACTAATTAATTGCAATCATATACACAAGCACAAGCAGTTTATTTTTATTATACCATAAGTGAGAAAATAGCTGCGAAATTTCAGACATAAACTTACGAATTGGCTAACTGTTAAAGAATATTCATGCAGACATCTCGCTATTAAAATAACCTTCAGAATATAATTATGATTAATGCTTTCCCTATTCTTGTTTTGTATAATGCATTTTGCACAGACAGATTCATAGGAAACAGCCTGAGCTCAGTCACTGAATCTAAATGCTGTAAAACTGAAACCAGAGGAGATACGGATATGTACTAAGTGAAGCCAATACCTCGAGCTGAGTTTCAACCAGGATCCACATCCAAAAGGAGTGCATATTGGACTCTGCTTTAAATGGTACAATCAAATTTCCAGCCTCTGCTTTCTAATTCATCCCGTCTATCTTACTTCAAATGGTTTTTGCCAGAAATATCTAAAGTAGTGTCCTCACCCGAATCTTTCCAGTTCCTCCACAGATGCTGCTTGACCCGTTGAGTTCCTACAGCACTTTGTTTATTGCTCAGGATTCCAGCATCTACAATTTCTCATGCCTTCACTTCACACTTATCCAAATTAAATTCCATCTGCCATTGCACTGCCCAAATTACCAACCGATCAATAACATTTTCTCAGACTACCCTCCCATCAACAACAATTTTCATGTAACCTTCAAAGTTACTAATCATGCTTCCTGGGTTGACAGCTAAATCGTTAATGCATGTAACAAACAGTAATGGTCACAGCACTACTAGCAGGACGAGAGCAGTCTAAATCTCCAGTGCAGCAATTGGAAAGAATTGCAGAAAGCCTCAGTTCAAAATTCATAAGACACGGGGTGAGGCATGGTGGCACAGTGGTTGAGGTGCTGCCTTACAGCGCCAGAGATCCCGGTTCAATCCTGACTATGGGTACTTGTCTGTACAGAGTTTGTATGTTCTCCCCATGACCTGCATGGGTTTTCTCAGAGATCGTCCGTTTCTCCCCACACTCCAAAGACGTGCAGGTTTGTAGGTTAATTGACTTGGCTATAAATGTAAACTGTCCCTGATGTGTGCAAGATAGCATTAGTGTACGGGGATCGCTGGTCGACATGGACTCGGTGGGCTGTTGGGCCTGTTTCTGTGTTGTATCTATAAATTAAACTAAACTAAGGGGCGAAAAAATGTTCTGGAGTGAGGCTCGTGAGATCAGTGTTCCCTTTGTGTCTTGTGAATGAGACGGTTTCATCATCCAAGAAGATCATGGCTGGACCTGTATTCACTTTCAAGCCTTCCTTCATATTCCTGATTCTGTGTATCTCAGGTTTGGCTATCCACAGCCATTTGGAACCAATAATTATACATATTCTCAGATATCCTCAATATCCTTACACAGCCGAAAAAAATACAAGCAGTGTGAATATTGATTTCTCCAACATCAAGGAACTCTTGCATCCCCGCGCTCTCCGTCTCTCCCCCACCCCCAGTGGTTGTACTAGTTTCACTGTCGTCCTTGTGAGTTTCATTGTTTGTATAACTCATTAACCCCCAGCCAACAGCCAACAATGGACCATCTCCTTGATCATCGTTACGTTTTTGTGCATATCTTTTGTGGATTTGCTTTATATCTCTCTATAACAGCATATATATATATCTCCTTTCCCTTCCCTGTGACTCTCAGTCTGAAGATGGGTCTCGACCCGAAATGTCACTTATTCCTTTTCTCCAGAGATGCTGTCTGACCTGCTGAGTTACTCCAGCTTTTATGTGTCCATCTTCAATATAAAACATCAAACTGTTTGAACTTTTGAATTGACATGATCCACAGCGTTTTTGGGGAGATAGGACCAGACTTCCACCGTCGCTTGTGCAAAGAGTTGCTTTCCATGCTTCGCTACTAGGTGGCTCAGAGCAAACTATAAGAGCAGTCTCTTGTTCTGGTCTCCACAACAGAGAAAGCTGTTAAGTATAGAAAGGAACTGCGGATGCTGGCTTACCACGAAGATAGACACAAAATGCTGGAGAAACTCAGAGGGACGGGCAACATCTCTGGAGAGAAGTTAATGGCTGATGTTTCGGGTCGAGACTCTTCTTCAGTGAGAATTGGGGAGTGGGAGACTGGAGGTATGGAAGGGCAAGGTGTGAAAGCTGTTAATCTTTACCTCCCCTCCCTAATCATTTTATGATCCTTAACTAGGATGCTCCTTCATCTCATAGAGTCATAGAGTGATACAGTGTGGAAACAGGCCCTTCAGCCCAACTTGCCCACACCGGCCAACATGTCCCAGCTACACTAGTCCCACCTGCCTGCGTTTGGTCAATATCCCTCCAAACCTGTCCAATCCATGTACCTGTCTAACTGTTTCTTAAATGTTTGGGGTATTGCCTGCCTCATATGCCCAAAAGAATTTCTGTACACTTTATGAAATCCTGTTCTCATCACCACTCCTGTTCTACCTTCAATTCATCCCGTTCTTTTCAACTTAATGTAACGAAGATTCCAAAATCATTTTGTAATTCGGCTGCAACTATAATCTAAATAATGCATGAGCAGCCAGTTGTGGATGATGAAAACAATAAAGGCCAATCATTTGAACAGAGCTTACAAGATGCAATTTATTTGTAACCTTTTTTTCTGATTGGAGTAGAAAATCTATACACGGAAACACATAATTGACCGCCTTCAATTTATTATACCTTGTTAGAAGCAAGGAGCTGGGAAGAGTTTATGATAAAAGTAGACTACATCACAAAGTGCCAAATTGGCCGCTTTATCCAGGAGCTGCTGGAAGACTTCTCATTGTACGTATCACTTGCAGTATGGTAAATTAAATGAGACAATGCTGACACCTCTGGAGGCTCGTCAAGCTACCGAAAAAATGGGACTTTTCATTAATGCTTCTGAAGTCTCAAACTGTGCCAAGCAGAAAGTAGAAAGAGAAGGGTTCTTGAAAAATGAAAGCAGGTGTTTTCTGGAACCTTATCATTTAATTTTTCCCCCATCTGGTAGTAAACATTTACAAAAGAGATAAACCTCCACAGATTTATTGTCACGCCGTTCACAATCTCAAAAATGGTTCACAGTCAATGCGGTGCTTTTTGAAATAGTGTCATAGTCATAGCATGGAAACAGGCCCTTCCTGCCCAACTTACCCACACCGGCCAACGTGTCCCAGCTACATTAGTCCCACCTACCTGCATTTGGTCCATATCCCTCCAAACCTGTCCTACCCATGTGCCTGTCTAAATGGCTCTTAAATGTTGGGATAGTCCCTGCCTCAACTACCTCCTCTGGCAGCTTGTTCCATACACCCACCACCCTTTGTGTGAAATGTATTTACTTCCTTAATGCAGGGGATGTGGCAGTCTTGCACACAATAAGTGCAGAACTAGCAATGTAACAATGATTGGAAATCTTTTTTTTAGTGTTGTAGGTTGTTGGGTAAATATTGTTCCCACCCCATTGCCAAGAATTCAACCAAAGGAACATCTTACCCTCTTTAAATATACCACGGATTTCTTCACATACGACTGAGAGTGCAAACAAGGCCACGTTTAACCTTTAATCCAAATGACCACACCTCTGTGAAAACAATACTCCTTCAATACATGGTGCCCACCTTCCATCTGGAGTGGAACCAGGAACTACAGCTAAGACAGACTCAAAATGTGGAGAAACAGCGGGACAGGCAGTGTCTCTGGATAGAAGGAATGGGTGACATTTCTGGTTGAGACCCTTCTTCAGACTCGATTTGGAGACAACTCTGGCAGGTGTGAGATTGAGGCTTCTCCGTTTAATCAGGAACCTGAGACCGTACTGTCTGTCTGTCTGTACGCAGTGTGTATGTTCTCCCCGTGACCTGTGTGGGTTTTCACCGGATGCTCCAGTTTCCTCCCACCCTCCAAAGTTGTACAGGTTTATAGGTTAATTGGTTTGGCATAAATGTGAATTGCCCCTAGTGTGTGTAGGACAGTGTTAATGCGTGGACTCGGTGGGCCGAAGGACCTGATTCCGTGCTATATCTCTAAACTAAACTGAACGAAGAGGTGATAGCCAGAGAATACTTTGACCAAAATATCCGCTGAGTACATTTCTAGAAAGACGACCGGCATTTCACTTGACTTGGGCTCTGCAAATGTCTGAATTTTCAGTCTTTCAAACAGAAAACGGGAATTATTCCCAAAGTGATTGAATGATCTTAGTAATTCGGGGGGAATCTGCTTTCAAAGGAATGAAGGCCCTGAGCTGTTTTGGTTTTTGCATTTTGCCTCTATCTCCCCTGCAATTCCCAAATATTTTCAAAGCTGAGAGAACGGCAGGCAAACTGTACGGAGACTTCTATGAACGCTGCCCTTGAGCTTCACTTCACTATGTCACAGCCCAGTTGCTGCTTGTTTCAGTTCCCTGCTGTTGTACGCAAAACCAAGAGCTCACTGCAGGAACATCACAGGTATGAATGCGTCCAGATGTTTTATTATACATCACACGATACCACATTCATAACAACAATCCACGCAAACTGGAGAACGCACCTTTCAACTTTGCTCCTTTTCAAAATTGAAATGAATTAGTTTTAATTTCCCTTCACCATTATATTTTCAGTGGACATAAATATTTATATTTAGAATCGAGCAAGATTAGCTTGAATAGGGTGGTATAAAGATCAATATTTTAAAATGGTGCAATTATATTTAACTTCAGAACAGCTAAGGATAAAATTATGTAATTACTACATATTAACATAATGTGATGCACACAAACATAGACACTTCATGCAACACAGTAGTTTATAATGGAAAATATGATGGAACACAGACCCTGCACACACAGGCAAACATTCACACCTACAAATTCCAACAAGGATCATAAGCTGAAGATAGACACAAAATGCTGGAGTAACTCAGCGATACAGGCAGTATCTCCGAATGGGTGACGTTTCGGGGCGGGACCCTTCTTGAGACTGAAAGGACTCGAGCCGAAACGTCACCCATTCCTTCTATCCGGAGATGCTGTCTGTCCCGCTGAGCTACTCCAGCATTTTGGTTTAAACCAGCATCCATAGTTCCTTCCTGCAACAAAGAATCATAAGCTAGACACAAAATGATGGAGTAACTCAGCGGGTCAAGCAGCATCTCTGGAGAGAAGGAATGCGTGACGTTTAGAGTTGTCTACCTTTGATTTAAACCAGCATCTGCAGTTCTTTCCTACACAAAGAATCATAAGCTATTTGGCTAGAATCCATTGCTGTTATGAATTAATTTAACAAGTCAAATAGTACAAAGCTTTTTATGACCACAGACCCATTGAAGTGCTGGTAATAATGTCATCAAAAATGCTTTTAAACTCCGAATGTCGTTAGATTTTCCCTGCAGCTCCAGAGTACAGTTTTGCAACCTTTAACGGCATATCCAACAGAACACAGCAAATAAAGGTGATATGATCCTCATTGCAAAACAAATCAATTAGCGTTAAAAATTGTGTTAAGAAACATTATTGTTTGTTGATCTCAGGAGTCCTAAAAACAATTCTGACTGGATTGTTGTTACCTCTGATAATTCTGTGTTATAACTTTTTTTTAATGAAGTTATTTCAGTTTTTAATTCAATCTTATGTGTGAGATCAAATCTTGTACCTTTATGCTTTGTAAAATGCTTTAAAATGTAAAAAAAATATTTGTGCTTTATCTTTCTTGATTTGAAGTGATCTTTGAAGTGATATTTGGTGTTCAACAAGTTGAATGACATCAATATTACTGGCTACCTCAATAACAATCAGTACGGGAGCACCTCAAGGCTGTGTGCTCAGCCCCCTGCTGTACTCACTCTATACTCATGACCGTGTAGCCGGACATAGTGCGAACTCCATCTTCAAGTTTGCCGATGGCACCACCGTTGCTGCACGAATTACAGATGGCGATGAGTCAGAGTATAGAAGTGAGATTGATCAATTGGCCAAATGGTGCCAGCACAACAACCTGGCTCTCAATATCAGTAAAACCAATGAATAGACTGTGGACTTTGGAGGGAAGGATGAGGACACACAATCCTGTTTATATCAACGGGCCGATGGTTGAGAGAGTCCAAAACTTCAAATTCCTGGGCGTGCATATTTCTGAAGATCTTTCTTGGATCCAACACACTGATGCAATTATAAAGAAAGCACATCAAATCCTCTAGTTCCTGAGAAGATTACGGAGATTTGGTATGTCAGAGAGGATTCTCTTGAACTTCTACAGGTTTACAGTAGAGAGCATATTGACTGGTTGCATCGTGGCCTGGTTCGGCAACTTGAACACCCAGGAATGAAGAAGACTGCTAAAAGTTGTGAACACTGCCCAGTCCATCACGGTTTCTGACCTCCCCACCATCGAAGGGATTTACTGGAATCGCTGCCACAAAAAGGCAGCCAGCATCATCAGAGACCCACACCATCCTGGCCACACACTCATTTTACCCTTGCCATTGGGAAGAAGGTACAGGAGCCTCAAAACTATAACGTCCAGGTTCAGGAACAGCTGCTTCCCCACAGCCATCAGACTATTAAACACTGCAACCTCAAATAAGCTCTGAACTACATAGAATATCATTGTCATTATTGCACTAACATTGTTTGTTTTTTATGTGTATGTATGTGTGTATATATATTATTATATATATACATACACACACCTATATATAGTAGGGCCCCCTAGGTCATGACTGATCATGGGTAATGCATCCTAGTAGTTGGCCACTTGCCCCAAACCTTGGCTAGAGCAGCGTCGCTTGTGGCGGAAGAGACCAGTGCGGGAGTGACAGTCTCTGTGGCAAAGGTCACATTTGTGTGTGGTCCCTGGTTTGTTCAAGTTGCTGCGCTCCTTTCTCCGTGCCCGCTTGTCTGCCGCTGCGTTCAACAGTTTCTCTTCCCCCGTTTTGAGATGTTGGTTCAGGGTACCTCTCCACCTCATGCGGTCAGCTGCAAGGCTCTCCCAGGACTCCACATCGATGTTGAGCGCCCGCCTTCATATCTCTCTTGCAGACATCCTTGTAACGTAGCTGGGGGTGGCCGATGGTTCTCCTCACAGATGTCAGCTCTCCATAGAGGATGTCTTTTGGAATACGGCCATCCTCCATGCAGTGGACGTGGCCCAGCCACCGCAGTCTGCGCTGCTTGAGTAGAGCGTACATACTGGGAAGGCCAGCGCGAGACAGGATCTCGGCGTTGGACACTCTGTCTTGCCAGGATATGCCCAGGATACGGCGGATGCTTCTCAGGTGGAAGGTGTTGAGTCTTCTCTCCTGCCTGGCATATGTAGTCCACGTCTCACTGCCGTACAGCAGCGTGCTGTTGACACAGACATTGTAGACCGCTATCTTTGTCTTCACTGTCAGCTTTCGGTTGGTCGACACTCGAGTTGTGAGGCGAGCGAGAGTTGTAACTGCCTTCCCGATCCTCTTATCAATCTCTGTGTCCAAGGAGATGTTGGCGGTGATGGTGGAGCCGGGGTACGTGAACTGATGGACGGCATCGAGTTCGTAGTCGTCGATGGTGATGACAGGCGGCACCGCTATCCTGCCCCAAGACGTTTGTCTTCTTCAGGCTGATGGTCAGCCCAAAGTCCTTGCATGCCCGATAGAAGCGGTCCATCAGTGACGGTAGTTCCTGCTGGGTGTGGGACACAACTGCTGCATCATCGGCAAATAAACATGTCTCTGATGAGAGCTTCACGGACGTTTGTCTTTGTTCTGAGGCGGGTGAGGTTGAAGAGCCTGCCATCTGATCTAGTACGCAGGTAGATCCCCTCTGTTGCAGTGTTGAAAGCATGTTGCAGGAGCAGAGTGAAGAAAATCCCAAAGAGTGTGGGAGCGAGGACGCAGCCTTGTTTGAGGCCACTGTGGATGTTGAAGGGCTCAGAGAAGCTGCCATTGAACTGCGATGTCCCGTTCATGTTGATGTGGAAGGATTCTGTAATTCTCCGCAGTTTTGGTGGGCAGCCGATCTCTGGGAGAGCCAAAGTAGGCCATCTCTGTTGACGAGGTCGAACGCCTTGGTGAGGTGAATGAAAGCAACATGCAGGGGCATCCGCTGCTCTCTGCACTTCTCCTGGAGCTGGCAACATGTCCACTGTTGACCTTCCAGCTCGGAAACTGCACTGTGACACTGGGTAGACACGTTCTGCCAGCTTCTGCAGGCGGATCAAGATGACCCGAGCAAAGACCTTACCAACGATGTTGAGGAGGGAGATGCCTCTGTAGTTGTTGCAGTCGCTTCTCTTGCCCTTGTTCTTGTAGAGGGTAATGATTGTGGCATCCCTCATGTCCTGCGGTACAGCTCCTTTTTGCCAGTTCTGGCAGAGGACTTCATACAACGGAAGCACTAACGTAGTCTTGCCATGCTTGATCAGGTCAGGGAGAATCCCGTCGTTGCCTGGGGGCTTGCCTGAGGCCTGGCTGTCAAAGGCCTTGCTGAGCTCATCTAACGTTGGCTTTGCTATGGGCAGCCGGCACTCAATGGCTTCAAGAGCTGAGGGGGCTCATCAGCCCGGGAAGGCAGTCCATCTAGTAGCAATGTTACAAAATTTTGAGATTTAAAAAATCAAGTCTGCAATTTATCCCATCAGATAAAGCATAAAAAGAAGTTTAATTTGACACCTAATTTACTTTCATATATTCAGTATTAAGAAAGTTATGGCCATTTTCATACTCGGAAATTAGCATCTTGTTCCCCATTGCCTTTCAATTGACTTAACTCAAAAGCTGTGATCTGGAAAAGTTAAAAGCCCATAACTTTCTTAAAATTTAAGAGAACTCAATGAAATTTTCAGTTATTATAGATTGAAGCATTCTGAAACAAATATGAAACAATCTTACTTGGATGACCTGAAATTAAAGCATATAATTAGTTAGTTATCTAATTGTAGCTAATTACAAAATGAGAAGATCTAAACATCTATCCATTTCTTAAGAAAAGATAAACTTTTTTAAAATTGCCTAAGTGTCCAAATAACATTCACACAATAATCCACAATATAACATAATTTTTAAATCTAATTTTTATGAATTTCTGGGCCAAATGGAAGGAATTTAGTGTTTGATTCCTGTAAATTAATGGCCATTTAAATCAACTAGCGAGTGGGTTTTAGTGGAATGCGGTGGATTGGAACGTTGCGGTTAGCGGTGAAGTCGGGGGGAAAAATACTGTTTGTTCATACATTTTTTGGGACCCCATTTCGCAACATAAAAATATTATTAAAGCCTCCCGAAAAAACAACTTTTAATATAAAAATAAACTATTTACCTTTTCTTCTCCCCTACGCAAAATCCTTCCGGTTGTCGGCGCTCACGGCTTTTGAAGGTGATTTTTAAATTACTCTAGTTAACAAATAATTTAGAGTAATTTAAAAATACCTTCATGAGTGTAAAGTTGGAGCGATTTTTCTTCCGCAACGAAATCGCCCGACATTGATCGATTTTCCAGGTCTGTTGAAAATCGGCACTTTACGCCCGCCCCCCTCTGAAAGGCGCCAAAGTCACGCACAAGGGGAGCGGCAGAACTGCAGCGCTGCTCAAGGTAAGTTTTGCAACATACCTACATCTAGGAGAGGGAAAACTCTGATTTAGAACCTCCACTGCCTTGTGGCCATATCCTGTCATGGAAAAGGCTCCAGGAGTAAACCTCAAGAAAATCCGGAGTCGGAGCCCCTAAGGCAGTTTGTCGTTGTCTACAACCTCGCTCTGGCAGCTCCTACAACGGCGCTGGTGCCAAACTGTAACGGCCCTGCTGTTCCGTTGGATCGATCAGCAACGTGGAGAGCGGGGACGTGCTGCATGAACACGTCCCCGCCGGTTATGTCATCGCTAGATTGGTGTAAAGCGAGGCGCCAGGGGTTGCTCCCGACGGTGGGAGGGATTTTCGGATCTCACTGGACAGCTACCGCCTGCCTCAAGCTGGGCAGCCCCCAGCCAATAAGGTGCTTTCAAGGTGCAATAAGCCAATAAGGGGCTGGGCAGCCCCCAGCCAATAAGGTGCTTTCAAGGTGCAATAAGCCAATAAGGGGCTGGGCAGCCCCCAGCCAAAAAGGGATTAGGAACCATCCGAACAGCAGATCGAAACCTTCGCACCGACCAACAAAAGAACACCTCAGCTCTAAAATTGGGAGCTTGGAATGTCCGGACAATGATGACCGGCCTCTCTGAAAACCTACAGGACATCAGCGATTGCAGGAAAACAGCTGTCATCAACGATGAGCTCAAGAGACTCAACGTAGACAGAGCCACCCTTCAGGAAACAAGGCAGCCAGACGTGGGCACACCGAAGGAGAAGGAGGACACGTTTTACTGGAAGGGGAAGGACTCTGACAAGCCCAGAGAACACGGAGTAGGCTTGGCAGTAAGGAACAGCCTGCTGAACACGGTGGAACCAGGCAGTAATGGCTCTGAGCGACTCCTGACTCTCCGCCTCAACACCACCGCAGGCCCAGTCACTCTTGTCAGCGTGTTTGCCCCGACACTGTCCTCCACATCAGACACTGTCCTCCACATCAGACACTGTCCTCCACATCAGGGACGAGTCGCATCCATCATTATCAGCATCCTCAGCAGGGAAGAACTTGTTCTCCCGGGCGACTTCAACGCCAGAGTGGGTGCAGAACATGCATCATGGTCTTCCTGCCTTGGGCAGGTTAGTGTGGGCAAAATGAATGAGAATGGACAGCGGCTGCTCGAGCACTTGATGCACTCACCATGACCCGTGCATCGCCAACTCGTACTTGCAGACAAAGCCCCAGCACAAGGTTTCCTGGAGACACCCACGCTCAAAGCATTGGCATCAGCTGGATCTGATCCTAGTCAGACGTGCCGCCATCAAGAACGTACTCCACACACGCTCCTACCACAGTGCGGACTGCGACACAGACCACTCCTTGGTGTGTTGCAAGATCAGGCTGCAGCCAAAGAGGTTTTACCATACCAGAAGCAGGGGAACCCCCGCATCGACGTCAGCAAGATGCCCCGTCCAGACCTCGTGCAACAGTTTGCAGAGGCTTTTGAGAGAGAACGCGGCCCCTCGTGTCCTGGAGACTCTGCAACAGAGAAGTGGGAAACTCTGCGGGACCCCATGCACCGCACAGCCTTGGCCAGCTTTGGGAAGAAGACCTCGAAGATGCAAAACCGGTTTGAGGACAAGTTGACGGAGATGTCTCCCGTCATCGAAGCCAAGCGCGTCGCCCTAGCCGAGTACAAGCGGTCAGCTAATGAGATGAACCTGCAGATCCTCAGGGCTGCCAGGAGGAAGGTTCAGCCGACTGCCAGGCATTGCGCCATGACTACTGGACACAGCCTAGTGAGAACATCCAGACGGCCGCCATGACAGGGAACATCAGGGGAATGTACGATGGTGTTAAGAAGGCACTAGGAAAAGTCCAGAGCAAGACAGCCCACGCACAAATCCTCCTCTGGGGAAGTAATCACAGACGAATGGCAGCAGATGGAGAGATGGGTGGAACACCACTCCAACCTCTACTCGAGAGAGAACACTGTGTCCCCCTCAGCCCTGGATGCTATCGAGTGCCTGCCGACCATGTATATATCGATATATAAATGTGATCTATATATATGTGTGTGTTTGCGAGTATGTGTAAATGTACACGCACTGAACCTTTCTCTCTCGTTTATCATATTGTTTTACAGTGTACTATGTTTACATATTCTGTTGTGCTGCAGCAAGTAAAGGGCCTGTCCCACTTGGGCGTCATTTGCGCGTGCTTTACGTGACATCATTTACGCGTCACGACACACGACACACGACACGCGCGTCGTGACGTGCACATGATGCACGCATGCAGTGTATTATGCACGCATGGCGCGCATTACCCGCGTATGGTGTGTGTTGGCGGAGGCAGTGATGCGCGGTTGCGCGCGGCACCCCATGATTTTGGGATTCACAAAATCTTCGCACGCCACTTGCGTGACGCGCAAATGATGCCCAAGTGGGACGGGCCCTTAAGAATTTCATTGTTCTATCTGGGACACATGACAATATGTGACTCTTGACTCTTAACTCTTGACTCTACCTTTGATCCCTTTGAACTAATATCTTTGGCCACTGACACTGAGAATGATGAAATTAATGCTCATTAAACCCTGTTGAGCAATGGTGAATACTATTGTATTGTTCAGCGTCAAACTCTGGGCCTATAGTTACTTTAAAAGCATTGACTTAATATTCCAACTTTTCAAGCAACAGCTGAGCTGAATATATATTTTTTTATGACAATTCCGTGCTTCTGGAAGATCTTTTGTAGTAACCTTCTCTCCTTAAGTACAGCACTATGTGATTTGGTTTGTGGCACAGAAAGAGGCCAAACAGTCCATCACCACTGAAGATAGACACAATATGCTGGAGTCACTCAGTGGGACAGGCAGCATCTCTGGGGAAAAGGAATAGGTGACGTTTCTGGTCTTCAGACTGAGAGTCAGGGGAAAGGGAAACGAGAGGTATAGATGGTGATGTAGAGAGATATAGAACAAATTAATTAAAGAAATGCAAAAAAAGTAACGATGATAAAATTAAAAAAACAGGCCATTGTTAGCTGTTGGTTAGGTGTGAACGAGTACAGACAATGGGACTCAACATGGCGACTGAAGCTGGTATGACTGGGGGGGGGGGTGGGATCGAGAGAGAGGGAATTTCAGGGGTTCCTTGAAGTCAGATAAATCATTTTAAAATCACTGTGTTGTAAGCTGCCGAAGTGAAATATGAGATGCCTTTCCACCAATTTGTGTTTGGCCTCACTCTGGAGCAGACGCAGGACAGAAAGGTCCATGTGGGAATGGAAACGGGAATTCAAGTGTTTGGCAACCGGGAGATCAGGTAGGACCAGGCGGACTGAGTGAAGGTGTTCATCGAAACGATGGCCCAGTCTATGTTTGGTCTCGCTGAGGTATAAGAGTCAAAGGTTTCCATGGTTTTTTATTGTCACGTGTACCAATTATGTTACTGTGATATTCGTATTACCATACAGCCATAGTAACAAAAGCAACAAGACACACAGCTACATAAAAGTTAACATGAACAGTAGATTCCCCACAATCTTCTGTGATGGAAGGCAATAAAGTCGAATCTTCGTCCCTCATTTTTCCCCACGGTCGGGGCAGTCGAACCATCCGCAGTCGGAGTGATCAAATCTCCCGCAGCCGGTGGTAAAGCCCCCGCGCTGGGGCGATCGAAGCCCCCGTGTCAGAGTTCCCGAAGTCGGTCTCGAACCAGAGACCGCGAGCTCCACTATGTTAAGGTCTGTAGGATCCTGCGTTCGGAGCTCAGATGTCGATCCCTGGCGAAGGGGATGCGAGCTCCACGATTGTAAGTCCACAGGCTCCCGCGGCTGGAGCTCCCGAAGTCGATCTCCAGCAAAGGCCGACAGCTCCTTGATGTTAGGCTGCAGTGCCAATGGAGATAAGATACGGAATTGCATCTCCGTCGAGTTAAGCAATTAAGAAAAAAAGTTTCCCCCGACCCCCACATAAAAACAAGCCAAAGAATACTAAAACCATACGTTTAACACATACTAAACAAAAACACAGAGGAAGGGACAGACAGACTGTTGGCGAGGCACATCTTGAACAACAGATACAGTCGATGAAGTTGGAGGAGGTGCACGTGATCATCACTGAGCAAGTTCTTTGCTGAAACTGTCTAAAATCCGTCCCATTCTCTGTGTTTTATTACGCTTTGATACTTTCCCAGCTCTGAATATTTATCCTCTAACCTCTTAAAAATACAGCCATCTGTCTTCACTATTCCCCATGGAGAAAGCATTTCCTACTTCAACAAATCTGCAATAAAACATTGCTCTGACCTTGCTCCTTACCCCTGGTGATGGATTTAAATGACTGTCCTCCTGTCAACGGCTCCACCACTGGAGTAAATACTCTTCCACATTCCAGTCATCAAAGCCCATCAAATGTCACAAATTAAATCTTCTTTTAGTCGTTTTGAATGGATATTTTGAGAATGACGGAACAATAAAAGACTGCTATGAATCCTGACTTACTCATCGATAGAACTGCTTTAATATTTGCTGTGATTTAAGCACTATAATTGATAGTAAAGTCCAGACACCAATAGGTTTCAATTGGTCATTTATTAAACAAAAACAAGCAAAAGCAGGAAAAGAGAGCTTGGGTAAAGAAACAAACTCATGCAGGTGGAAGGAGAGTAAAGGGGCTGTCCCACTGTGGCGACCTAATCTGCGAGTTCAGAAGAGTTTGCCCGTGACTCATACTCGCAGCATGGTCGACATGAGGTCCTAGGAGGTCTTTGTAACTCTCCTTCATGCTCGAGTGTAGTCCCCGCGTGCTCGAGGCCTCAGATAGGTTGCGGCGTATTTTTCAACGTGCTGAAAAATGCCCGCGAGGAAATAAAGGTTGCCATGGAAAAAAATCGATATTTTTTACTTGTGGGTTTAGTCGAGGTAGGTCGTAGTAGGTCGGCATGTTATTCATAAGTAATCGAGAGTAGTCGAAGATAGTCGTAGATCGTCTTCAACATATCGAAGGGAGGTCAAGGGAGGTTGAAGGAGATCGAAGGAGGTCGTCTTAACTATCCACTATTAGATGTCCTATTTTCCAGAAGCTATTCGAAGCTAATCTTCAACATAGTTGAAGGAGGTCCTCTCCATGACACTTTTTCCAACTCTCCTAAACTCTTCTGAACTTGCCAATTAGGTTGCCGCAGTGGGACAACCCCTTTAGAGAGACTCGTTGCTGGACAGTCAGTATTATGAATGTCTTTTAGTAATTGAGGGTTCCTTGGTTGAGGTAACTTAGTTTAGTTTAGTTTATTGTCACGTGCACATGGGTACAGTCAAAAGCATTGGTTGCATGCTATCCAGTCAGAGGAAAGACAACACATGATTGCAATCGAGCCATCTCCAGTGTAACTATACACGATGTTGGTTTATTAATTGCACAAATAACAAGAATGATCCCAGGAATGAGTAGGTTAACCCATGATGAGTGTTTGTCAATACTGGGCCTGTACTCACTGGAGTTTTGAAGAATGAGGGGGACCTCATTGAAACTTACAGATTAGTGAAAGGCTTGGATAGAGTGGATGTGGAGACAATGTTCCTACTAGTGGGACAGTCTAGGACCAGAGGTCACAGCCTCAGAATTAAAGGACGTTCGGAAGGATTAATTTCATTAATCAGAGGGTGGTGAATCTGCGGAATTCTTTGCCACAGAAGGCTGTGGCGGCCAAGTCAGTGGATATTGTTAAGGCAGAGATAGATAGATTCTTGATTAGTACGAGGTTATGGAGAGAAGGCAGGAGAATGGGGTTAAGAGGGGATGGTAGATCAGCCATGATTGAATGGCGGAGTAGACTTGATGGGCCGAATGGCCTAATTCTGCTCCTATCATTTATGAACATGAACTAATGGTGGAGATTATAATGTGAATTAGGCAAACAGTAATGTGGACTTCCACAAGCCACCCGACTAAAGCGAAGCAAGTGTGAATGCTTGTTACATAGAAACATAGAAATTAGGTGCAGGAGTAGGCCCTTCGGCCCTTCGAGCCTGCACCGCCATTCAATATGATCATGGCTGATCATCCAACTCAGTATCCTGTACCTGCCTTCTCTCCATACCCTCTGATCCCTTAGCCACAAGGGCCACATCTAACTCCCTCTTAAATATAGCCAATGAACTGGCCTCAACTACCCTCTGTGGCAGAGAGTTCCAGAGACCCACCACTCTCTGTGTGAAAAAAGTCCTTCTCATCTCGGTCCTAAAGGATTTCCCCCTTATCCTTAAGCTGTGACCCCTTGTCCTGGACCTCCCCAACATCGGGAACAATCTTCCTGCATCTAGCCTGTCCAATCCCTTAAGAATTTTGTAAGTTTCCCTAAGATCCCCTCTCAATCTTCTAAATTCTAGAGAGTATAAACCGAGTCTATGCAGCCTTTGTTCATAAGACAGTCCTGACATCCCAGGAATCAGTCTGGTGAACCTTCTCTGCACTCCCTCTATGGCAATAATGTCCTTCCTCAGATTTGGAGACCAGAACTGTACGCAATACTCCAGGTGTGGTCTCACCAAAACCCTATACAACTGAAGTAGAACCTCCCTGCTCCTCTACTCAAATCCTTTTGCTATGAAAGCTAACATACCATTCGCCTGCTGCACCTGCATGCCTACTTTCAATGACTGGTGTACCATGACACGCAGGTCGCGCTGCATCTCCCCTTTTCCTAATCGGCCACCATTTAGATAATAGTCTGCTTTCCTATTTTTGCCACCAAAGTGGACAACCTCACATTTATCCACATTATACTGCATCTGCCAAACATTTGCCCACTCACCCAGCCTATCCAAGTCACTTGCAGCCTCCTAGCATCCTCCTCACAGCTAACACTGCCTCCCAGCTTAGTGTCATCCGCAAACTTGGAGATATTGCCTTCAATTCCCTGATCGAGGTCATTAATGTATATTGTAAATAGCTGGGGTCCCAGCACTGAGCCTTGCGGTACCCCACTAGTCACTGCCTGCCATTGTGAAAATGATCCGTTTACTCCTACTCATTGCTTCCTGTTTGTCAGCCAGTTCTCTATCCACATCAATACTGAACCCCCAATGCCATTTGCTTTAAGTTTATATACTAATCTCTTATGTGGGACCTTGTCGAAAGCCTTCTGGAAGTCCAGATACACCACATCCACTGGTTCTCCCCTATCCACGGTACTAGTTACATCCTCGAAAAATTCCACAAGATTCGTCAGACATGATTTACCTTTCCTAAATCCATGCTGACTTTGTCCAATGATTTCACCACTTTCCAAATGTGCTGCTATCCCATCTTCAATAACTGACTCTAGCAGTTTTCCCACTACCGATGTTAGACTAACTGGTCTGTAATTCCCCGTTTTCTCTCTCCCCCCCTTCTTAAAAAGAGGGGTTACGTTTGCTACCCGCCAATCCTCAGGAACTACTCCAGAATCTAAAGAGTTTTGAAAGATCCATCCACTATTTCCGGAGCTACTTCCTTAAGTACTCTGTGATGCAGCCTATCTGGCCCTGAGGATTTATCGGCCTTTAATCCATTCAATTTACCCAACACCACTTCCCGACTAACCTGGATTTCACTCAAGTCCTCCTTTGACCCGTGGTCCCCTGCTATTTCCAGCAGATTATTTATGTCTTCCTTAGTGAAGACGGAACCAAAGTAGTTATTCAATTGGTCCGCCATATCCTTGTTCCCCATGATCAACTCACCTGTTTCTGACTGCAAGGGACCTACATTTGTTTTAACTAATCTCTTTCTCTTCACATATCAATAAAAACTTTTGCAGTCAGTTTTTATGTTCCCTGCCAGTTTTCTTTCATAATCTATTTTTCCTTTCCTAATCAAGCCCTTTGTCCTCCTCTGCTGGTCTCTGAATTTCTCCCAGTCCTCTGGTATGCTGCTTTTTCTGGTTACTTTGTACACATCATCCTTTGCTTTGATACTATCCCTGATTTCCCTTGTTATCCACGGATGCACCACCGTCCCTGATCTATTCTTTTGCCAAATAATTCTTTTGTCACTCTTGCCCAAGGGGGCACGCACAATAAGACTGCTAACTAACCCTTCCTCATTACTCAATACCCAGTCTAAAATAGCCTGCTCTCTCGTTGGTTCCTCTACATGTTGATTTAGATAACTATCCCGCATACTTTCCAAAAAATCCTTTTCCTCAGCGCCCCTGCCAATTTGATTCACCCAATCTATATGTAGATTGGAGTCACCCATTATAACTGTTTTGCCTTTGTCGCACGCATTTCTAATTTCCTGTTTTATACCATCCCCAACTTCACTACTACTGTTAGGTGGCCTGTACACAACTCCCACTAGCGTTTTATGCCCCTTAGTGTTTCGCAGTTCTACCCATTCCGATTCCACATGCTCCAAGCTAATGTCCTTCCTTTCCATTGCGTTAATCTCCTCTCTAACCAGCAACGCTACCCCACCTCCTTTTCCTTTCTCTCTATCCCTCCTGAATATTGAATATCCCTGGATGTTCAGCTCCCAACCTTGGTCAGCCTGGAGACATGTCTCCGTGATGCCAACTATATCATACTCATTAATAGTTATCTGCACGTTCAACTCATCCACCTTATTACGAATACTCCTTGCATTGCGACACAAAGCCTTCAGGCTTGTTTTTATAACGCTCTTACCCATTATACAATTTTGTTGAGAAGTGGCCCTTTTTGATTTTTGCCCTGGTTTTGTCTGCCTGCCACTTTTACTTTTCACCTTGCTCCCTATTGCTTCCATCCTCGATTTACACCCACCTGCCTCTATGCTCTTGTACCCATCCCCCTGCCACACTAGTTTAAATCCTCCCCGACAGCACTAGCAAACACTCCCCCAAGGACATTGGTTCCATTCCAGCCCAGGTGCAGACCGTCCTGTTTGTACTGGTCCCACCTTCCCCAGAAATGGTTCCAGTGCCCTAAAAATTTGAATCCCTCCCCCTTGCACCATTTTTCAAGCCATGTATTCATCTGCAATATCCTCCTATTTCTACTCTGACTGGCCCGTGGTACTGGTAATAATCCAGAGATTGTTACCTTTGAGGTCCTACTTTTAAGTTTATCTCCTAGCTCCCTAAATTCACCTTGTAGGACCTCATCCCTTTTTTTCCCTATATCGTTGGTGCCAATATGCACCACGACAAGTGGCTGTTCACCCTCCCCCTCCAGAATGTTCTGCAGCCGTTCAGTGACATCCCTGACCTTTGCACCAGGGAGGCAACATACCATCCTGGAGTCTCTTCCCCTCTTTTTTCCCCATCATGTGCTGCAGAGCCACCCATGGTGCCATGAACTTGGCTGCTGCTGCATTCCCCTGATGAGCCATCTCCCTCAACAGTATCCAAAATGGTAAACCTGTTTAGGAGGGAGATGACCGCAGGGGACTCCTGCACTACCTGCCTACTGCTTTGCTGGCTATTGGCCACCCGCTCCCTTTCTGTCCTCTTACCTTTTACCTGTGGCGTGACCAACTCGCTGTACGTGCTATCCATGACTTTCTCTGCATCGTGGATGCTCCAGTATGAATCCAACCGCAGCTCCAATCGTTCATTGCGGTCTGCCAGGAGCTGCAGCTGGACACACTTCCTGCAAATGTAGTCACCATGGACACCAACAATATCCCTGATCTCCCACCTGTTGCAGGCTGAGCAAACCATGGGGCCAATCTCCACTGACATATCTTACTCCCAAATTACTCTGTATTAAATATATATATATTTTTTAAATTTATTTTTTATTAAACACAAAACTTTATCCTTTAAACTTTACTAATAAATACTAATAAATACTGAATCCCTAACTCCCAGAAACCTTAGCTCCCAGAACCCTTAAACCTGAAGGCAGAAATGTAAAATTGTAAACTTGTAAAAATGTAAAGATTGTGTGGTCATTTTATTAGATATCTGTTTAATTTTATTAGATGTTCTGATTCTGATGGTCAGGTGGGTGTAAAACGAGGGTAGAAGCAATAGGGAGCAATTTGTAATTAGGTCTCGCGATGTAAGACATAGAGGCCGCATTGCCTTTCGTAGGATGATCTACGGATGGGTGCAATCATATAATTGAGGCCATGTGCCTGTACAAAGTAAGATTAGTCACAAACAGCTGGAGTAACTCAGCAGGCCAGGCAGCATCTCTGGAATGGAAGGAATGGGTGACGTTTTGGGTCGAGATCCATCTTCAGACTGAAGAACGGTCTCAACCCAAAACGTCACCCATTCCTTCCATGCAGAGATGCTGCCTATCTTCCTTCCATGCAGAGATGCTGCCTGTCCTGCTGAATTCCTCCACCATTTTATGACTATCCTCGGTGTAAACCAGCATCTGCAGTTCCTTCCAACACAAAAGCATGAGTAGTTATGGATTATTATAGAAAGTGAGAGCAGACAGTGGGTCGAATCAAATACGATTTAAAAACAGAAAATGCTGTAAAGAGCAGTCATGTTGGGCCACATCTATAGAAAGATGTGGCCTGGCATCGTTATTTTTCTTCAGATTCCCAGCTCATGCATTTTACATTTTCATTTCATGTTTTCTTTGACTCACAAAAGAAATGCAAAGGTGGCAGAGTTATCACACTGTAGCTTTGTTATGCTTAAACCTTTTCATGGTATCTGATCTCCTTTATCTTGAAATGCATCCCATAATAAAATATCCAAATTTATTCTTTTAAAATTGCCTTTTGCAATGTAAGAACAGAGCGAAAAGCACATGGTTAGGCATTGGGAACAATCCTACTGGTGATCTGACCAAAGCTCTATATCTGCTTTTGAGTTATCTACCAGTTTTTCATCCTTTTTTATCACAATGCCTCATATGAATTTGCAATGGCTTCCAGCCACCACGGTTTGCATTGAAATAAATAGATAAATATGCAGCACAGAAGCAAGTCAGTTATCCCAAAGAGCTTGTGCTCACATTGTGGACATCTCTATACTGGAAAGAACATGCATCTGTATTTAAGATGGACACAAAAAGCTGGAGTAACTCAGCGGGTCAGACAGCATCTCTGGAGAAAAGGAACAGGTGATGTTTTGGGTCGAGACCATTCTTGAGTCTCAAGAACTCTCCAGAGATGCTGTCTGACCCACTGAGTTATTTTTTGTGTCTATCTTTGGTTTAAACCAGCATCTGCAATTCCTTCAGTGCTCATGCCTGACCCTCAGCATCTGGTTATTTGCTATTTTAACTCTCTGTTCAACTCCCACTGTGTCTACACGGTTCTGATGGAGCTCAAAGGAAACATTAAATAACACACCATCCTTTGAGTCAGTTCAGCCTTCATGATTTGATTATGAATATAAAAACAGAAGAAGGGGAACATAAAACTACAAGAAAACAGGAGGAGGAGTAGGCCATCAGGTCTTCAAGCCCATCCCGCTACTTAATATGATCAGTGCTGATTTGTGCTGGGCTTGTCTCCTCGTTTGTGCCATTTCTTCAGATCACTTTGTTCCTCAATCTATCAAATATTTATCTGCTTCCATTTTATATACAGTACTTCTAATGATCTAAGCTTCCACTACCCACAGGGGCAGAGAATTCAGAGATTCACCACCCTTTGGAAGAAGTAAAATTCTCCAAACCTTATTTTAAAATGACGCATGCACTGGAACACTTAGATCTCTCTGAACGATGGAACATTAAATTAAAATGATGAGTGGAAAGTCGAGGATTGGGGGTGTGCAATGATTGGGGGGGTGGAGGGGAGTCAGTCTACCCCACGACAGAGGGCGAGGAGTTGTACAGGTCGACAGGCACAGGGAAGAAGGATCTCCTGTGGCGTTCTGTGCTGCATCTTGGTGGAACCGGTCTGTTGCTGAAGGTGCTCCTCAGGTTGACCAGTGTGTCATGGAGGGGGTGAGCTGTATTAGCAATTGAGCTAACTGACCGGTAGTTGATTGCTTTCTGCTCTGCTTTTTTTTTGTGGACAAGGGTCAGAGTGACTCTTTTCCAAATTTCAGGCACCTCCTGGAGTTTAGCAAGTTAAGGGCCTGTCCCATCAGCAAGCAACTCCATGCGGTGAGCGCGCCCTAACGCGGTCGTTTGACCGTCCGGCCTCGCGGGGACGGTCCCACTTCGATCGGCGGAGCCGTATGGAGTTGTGTGGAGCTGGTCCCGACATCGCGCGGGGCTCCGAAAAACTGACCATGTTCAAAAATTCCACGTGGCAACAGCTTGTCGGCCCGCAGCCACCGCGATGCATATACGCACCATCTCGACGTCGTGCCGCCGTGACCCTCTCTATATGTGCCTCTGTGACCCTCTCTGTGTGTGCCTCCGTGGCCCTCTCTCTGTGTGCCTCTGTGGTCCTCTCTGTGTGCCTCCGTGTCCCTCTCTCTGTGTCCCTCTCTGTCCTTGCGAACTTACCGTGGACATCGCTCCAACTTCGCGCCACGTCGCGCCACTCACCCGACCTCCGCGCGGCCCCCGCTGCTGGTTTGGTCGCGCTTGCCGCATGCAGGTGCATGCTGGTGGGACGGGCCCTTTATGAAAAATGTCACCCCTTCGATCCACTGTTTGTGCAGCCACTTCCTTTAAAACCTCAGTAAGGGATCCATTGGGTCCTGGTGACTTGTCTAAATTTCTCTTCTACTCTATCCATTATCTAAATGGTGGCCGGTTAGGAAAAGGGGAGATGCAGCGAGACCTTAGTGTCATGGTACACCAGTCATTGAAATTGGGCAGGGTACACAAAAGGCTGGAGAAATTCAACGGGTGCAGCAGCATCTAAGGAGCGAAGGAGATAGGCGACATTTCGGGTCGAGACCCTTCTTACCACAACCTCCCATTGAAAGTAGGCATGCAGGTACAGCAGGCAGTGAAGAAAGCGAATGGTATGTTAGCTTTCATAGTAAAAGGATTTGAGTATAGGAGCAGGGAGGTTCTACTTCAGTTGTACAAGGTTTGGTGAGACCACACCTGGAGTATTGCGTACAGTTTTGGTCTCCAAATCTGAGGAAGGACATTATTGCCATAGAGGGAGTGCAGAAAAGGTTCACCAGACTGATTCCTGGGATGTCAGGACTGTCATATGAAGAAAGACTGGATAAACTTGGTTTATACCCTCTAGAAATTAGGAGATTGAGAGGGGGTCTTATAGAAACTTACAGAATTCTTAAAGGGTTGGACAGGCTAGATGTAGGAAGATTTTTCCCGATGTTGGGGAAGTCCAGGACAAGGGGTCGCAGCTTAAGGATAAGGGGGAAATCCTTTAAGACCAAGATGAGAAGGACTTTTTTCACACAGAGAGTGGTGGCTCTCTGGAACTCTCTGCCACAGAGGGTAGTTGAGGCCAGTTCATTGGCTATATTTAAGAGGGAGTTAGATGTGGCCCTTGTGGCTAAGGGGATCAGAGGGTATGGAGAGAAGGCAGATACGGGATACGAGTTGGATGATCAGCCATGATCATATTGAATGGCGGTGCAGGCTCGAAGGGCCGAATGGCCTACTCCTGCACCTAATTTCTAAGTTTCTATGTTTCTATCCTTTGTCGTTTGGCTTTTTGTAAATCTACCATGTTAATTGACATCAGCCTGTTCAATATCTTAGCAGTAGATATTTCCATGGTGAAGATTAGTGCAAAAAAAAACCGATTCAACACAGCTGCTTTTTCTTTGTCTGCTAATATTTAAATCATCACCCTCGTTCTCGAGAGCCGCTATGTTTACCTTAGTTGCCCTCTTCCTATCTGTAGGAATGCTTTACTTTGTTTTTATACCACATGCATGTTTTCTCTCAAAATTCATTTACTCTCTTATGCGCTTTTTAGTCTTCTAATGCCGTGTCCTAAAGACACCCCTGTTCTCTGCTTCACCATTAGACCCTGCCATTTTGTGTACTCTAGTTTTCAATTCAATAGCTCAATTTTCAATGTAACTTTTCAACTTTTAATTTAACTGCAGCTGAAAGCAGTTAGCAACCCAGGTAGAGCCACTGCCGTACAACGCCAGAGACCCGGGTTCAATCCTGTCTACGGGCGCTGTCTGTACGGAGTTTGTACGTTCTCCCCGTGACCTGCGTGGCTTTTCTCCGAGATCTTTGGTTTCCTCCCACATTCCAAAGACGTACAGGTTTGTAGGTTAATTAGCTTGGTGTGAATGTAACTTGTCCCTAGTGTGTGTAGGATAGTGTTAGTGAGCGGGAACTCGGTGAGCTGAAGGGTCGGTTTCCGCGCTGTATCTCTAAACTAAACTAAAGGTCACAGTGACTGCTCCTAGTGGCTGTATAGAATGGAAGGCAGATACTAGTGGGGCAGCGGGGTTATGAGTGGAAATATTGGTGAGGGTGTGTGGCGGGTGAAGTGCCTTGTGGAGGTTACAAGCAAGACTTTGGCTTGAGGTGCTTTGGATAAAAGGGTGACGGCGGAATAAGACGCAGTCTCTGTGTTTTTTTGTAAATCTTCCTCAGTCTACTGCAATAGAGAGACGGCAGTTCTGTCAGCGGTGCGCTCCTGCTGCAGGATGCGGGGTGTCTGGATATTTCCAGTGTCCATGAGCACGACACCTGTGGGAGATGTGACTAGCTGTAGCTCACACAGACCACGTTAGGAAACTGGAGCAACAGCTGGACAGGTTCAGGATCACCTGGGAGAGTCGGGTCACAGGGAGGAGCTACAGTGAGGTGGCCATGACTAAGGCACAACAGAGAGTGGAAGGGTGGCCACCAGGTAAGGGAGTAGTCGGAGAGTGCAGGAATTCCCCTGAGGTCATTCCCCTTGACAGTAGGTATGCCCATCATTGATGATGGCATGTGCCATTAAATTTTAGAGTGTCCGTTATAGAGTGGGTGGGATTTATGATGTATTTTAGGCCGTGTTTTGGGATATGTATCTTGCCCATAGCCTTAGTTTTTAGTTTCAGTTTGGAAGAGCATGGAGAAGCTCATGCTTCGACCATGCAAAGTGTAACGGAGACACGAGGAGTTTTCTAATGTTTAAAGCGATAAGCTGGAGTTTGATGAAGATTGTGGTAATGAGTCGGGTAAAGTTTGGATGTATCTGAATGTTTTTCATCAACAGTAAAGAGCTTATTAATCAAAAGACTGTGTTTTGGAAGACTTATCTGTGAAGAAGCTCTGAAGGTCTCTGATGGTGAGCTTGCATCGACGTCATTCCCCTTATCTATGCTGTCCATTTAGCGGCTAGAGGATTAATTTCTCAAACGATATAAAAATTGGCCATTAGACACTGTTTGGACTTTAGACTTCAGACATACAGCATGGAGCCAGGCACTTCAGTCCACTGGGTCCAGGCCAAGTTTCACAAATGTGAAACCATGCGTGTCACCAGAAAGAGGAATCCAGGCGTCACATCTTACAACATACTTGGTGTCACCCTTGAAGAATCCAAACAAACCAAGTATCTTGGCATCAAATTGCAGAATGATCTACGTTGGAACGGTCAGACTCATCATGTAACTGTGAAAGCAACTTCCTGAGGTGCAACTTCCATCATTGTTCAGCTTGTCAAGGAGAAGCTGTATTTCACCCTCGTTAGACCTCATCTGGACTACGCAGTTGCAGCTTGGGACCCATACACAGATAAAAACATTTCATCCATCGAACGTGTCCAAAGACAGGCCACTCGATTTGTTACTAACACCTACGAGAGAGAAGCGAGTGTCACCAAACTTCTGAACTCTCTGGGGTGGAACCCTCTCCAAGACAGACGTGAAGCTCACCGTTTGACCTGTTGTTACAAAATATTAAATGGTCAGCTAGACATAGATCACAAGACACACACCAACCCCAAACCAATTAGGAGCAGACGAGGGCATTCGATTCAATTTGTGGTCCCAGCCTCAAAGACAGATGTGTACAGCAATTTGTTCTTCCCACGCACTATTAAAGCATGGAATAATCTCCACCAAACCACGGTTGCTCAGCCAGATGCAACTAAATTTAAAGTGGCACTTTCTTCCCAATAACCCTCTCTGGCTAAACCCCTCCCTTCACCACCTCCAGTTTGAATTCCAGTTGGAATATTTTGGAGGACCAAGTAACCAAGAACCAAGAACCAAGACCACCGATCACACACACTAACACTATTCTGCACATTAGGGCAAATTTAACTAAAGCCAATTAGCCTACAAACCTGTACGTCTTTGGTGTGTGTGAGGAAACCGGTGCACCCAGAGAAAACCCACACAGTCATGGGGAGCACGCACGAACTCCATATACACAGCACCCGTAGTCGGGATGGAACCCGGGTCTCCGGCGCTGCACGTACTGTAAGGCAGCAACTCTACCGTTGTGCCAGCGCGCCTCATCTGCTTTGTTAATCATGGACTTGGCTTCTTTCTCATAGAATTCTCATTTACACCAGTCCACGTTAGGCAGCTCCTTCAAGCCATTATAATTACCCTTTTTTTGAACATGAAGACACTGATTATGGACCTGCACTGTTCATTGTTACACTGCATTTGGAATTCTATCGCATTGTCACGATCCCTGAGGGACACAATATCCCTTATTAATCCTTCCTCATTATACCAGACCAGATCTACAAGAATCATTTCCCAGGGTAGGTTTCTCATTGTACCACTGGCAGAAACAATCCTTTTTGCATTGCACACATTCTTCTAGTGAGCCAGTTTGGTTTGCCTAATGAACAGGTAGATTAATATCTGCCACAAAACTTGTAGTTCCTTTCAAATGTGCCCTTGATATTTCCACATTTATGCTCCCACCTGTGTCTTCATTCTCCTACAATTTATGATTTCAACCCAAACCGATTCTGCATGACTAACCACTGCCTTTATATTGTGACAGCACTGCTCTGATATCTCCTCCAATTAATAGCACCAGCCCCCAATTTGTTTCTCCATTTGCCTTTTTCTTTTGGATCAGTAAATATCCTGAATCCTCAGCAGCCAGCTCCAGTTAGCCTGCACCCATTATTCTGCAATAGCTGTTACATTAGGTTCATGTATTTTATCTGCACCTTTAGACCACAAGACGTGGGAGCAGAATTAGGCCATTCGCCCCATCAAGTCTACTCCGCCAATCAATCATGGTGGATCTATTTTTCCCTCTCAATCCCATTTTCCTGTCTGCTCCCCATGACCTGCGACATCCCTTACTAATCAAGGTCCTACCAACCACTGCTTTGAAAATACCCAATGTTTTGATATCCACTGCTGTCTGTGGCAATGAATTCCACAGATTAATCGCCCACTGGCTAAAGAAATTCTTCCTCATCTCCATTCTAAAGGCAAGTCTTGTCATTCTCAGACCATGCCATCTGGTTCCAGACTCTTCCATAACTGGAAACTTCCTTTCCACATCCACTCTAACTCAGCCTTTGGTAGGTGGTCTGGTAGGTTTCAATGAGATTCTTCCCTTTATCCATCTCAACTCCAGCGAGTACAGGCCCAGAGACTTCAAATGCTCCTCATACGTTAACCCAATCATCTTTGGGATCGCTCTGGTAAACCACCTCTGGACACGCTCCATTGCCAGCACATCCTTCCTCAGATATGGGGCCCAAAACTGTTCACAATGTTCCAAATGTGGCCTCATCAGTGCCATTTAAAGGCTCAGCATTACTTTGCTTTTATATTCCAGTCCCCTCAAAATGAATGATAGCATTGTGCCTTCCTTGCCACTGACTCAACCTGCAAATTAACCTTTTGGGAATCCTGCACCAGCACTCCCAAGTCCCTTTGCACCTCCGATTTCTCAGCAGTTCCATAGACAAAGTCCAATGTCTGTATTGGGGTAGAGGTGAATCAGACAGTACTTTAAGCTTCAGAAGCCTGGTAACAGATGGGAGAAGCTGTTCCTGTGCCTGGTGTTGCGTGCTTCTAACCCACTGTATCTTCTGCCTAACAGGAGTGGGGATAAGAAGGAATGGCTGGTGTAGGACAAGGTTGTAAATATGTTGGCAGCGCGAACTATAGATGGAGTTGATGATGGGGAATCTGATCTGGGTAAATCTACAACTCTGGCGATCTTTTCTTGTGGTCTTGGGCAAAGCTATTCTCAAACCAAGCAGTGATGCAACCCAACAGTATGGTATCTGAGAAGTCTTTAAAGTCATTGGAGGTAATCTAATGCCAAGGAAGTTGAGGCAGAACCATTTGCACTTCAGTACGGCTGCTGCTGATTGAGGCTTGTACTCCACTATGCTTCCTAAAGTCCTAACTAGCTCCTTCATCTCGCTGACTTTGAGGGGGAGTTTTGTGAACCGACACCATGTAAATAAGTTCCCTATCTCTTTCCTGTACTCTGTCTCATCATTGTTTGTGGTCTACCCCACCTCACTGGTGTCATCTGCAAACTTGTGGATGGAGTTAGAGCTAAATTTAAGTCTTAAGTGTATATGGAATGTGGTAGTTTTAGTTTTAGTTTAGAGATACAGTGTGGAATCAGGCCCTTTGAGTCCGGACTGACCAGCGATCCCCGCTCACTAACACACGCCTACGCACACCAGGGACAATTTTACATTTAAACCAAGTCAATTAACTTACAAACCTGTACGTCTTTGGAGTGTGGGAGGAGACCGAAGATCTCGGAGGAAACCCACGCAGTCACGGGGAGAACATTCTGGCAGGCAGGTTTACAAGTTCCGCACGGGTGGGTTTAAACTAAATATCAGGGGGAAGGGGTTGACAAATTGGGAGTAGAAGAATGGAATTAAAGAGAAAGAGAGTACAGGAAAAGCTACGAAAGGCACACAAATTAATGGGGCGGAAAGTTCAAGTAGGGATAAGGGAGTCATTTCAGGTGAAATAGGAACTGGTGTGAAAGGTGAGGTGGATACCAAATTAAAAGAGTTATATATGAATGCACAAAGTATAAGAAATAAAGTGGATGAGCTTGAGGCTCAGTTAGAAATTGGTAAGTATGATGTTGAGGGAATTACAGAGACATGGCTGCAAGAGGGTCAGAGCTGGGAACTGAATATTCAGGGGGTATATATCCTACTGAAAAGACCGACAGGTGGGCAGAGGGGGTGGGGTGGCTCTGTTGGTAAGGAATGAAATGTTGTCCCTTGCGCGGGGTGACATGGAATCAGAAGATGTAGAATGATTGTTGACAGAAGCAGGTGAATTTATTATGGGGAACAAGGAAATGGAAGATGAGTTGAACAGGTACTTTGGTTCTGTCTTCACGAAGGAAGACACAGACAATCTCCCAGATGTACTAGGGGACAGAAGCCCAAGGGTAATGGAGGAACTGAAGGAAATTCACATTAGTCAGGAAATGGTGTTGGGTAGACTTATGGAAGTGAAGGCCGATAAATCCCCATGACCTGATGGTCTGCATCCCAGGGTACTCAACACCTGCACTCCTAGATCCCTCTGCTCTATACCACTCCCCAGAGCCCTACCATTCACTGTGTAGGTCCTGCCCATGTTAGACTTCCCAAAATGAATGTTCCCATCCAAATCATTGATATAGATGACACAACGTAACGATCCCAGCACCAAACCCTGAGGCACACCTCTAGTCACAGGCCTCCAGTCCGAATAGCAACCTTCCACCATCACCCTCTGCTTCCTTCCATGAAGACAAGTTGCTATCCATTCAGCGATCTCTCCTTGGATCCCATGCGATCTAGCCTTCCATAGCAGCCTACCACGCAGACCCTTGTTGAATGCTTTGCTGAAATCCATGTATATATCGTCTACAGCTCTACCCTCATCAACCTTCTCGGTCACATCTTCAAAAAAATCAATCAGAAATGTGAGACATGATCCACATACAAAACCATGCTGACTATCCATAACACCAGGTGTCAACTCTCAGACACCTCCTCCTACTTATCTTTAGCCCACAGACAAGCGCCAGGCCATTATCTCAAGCATCATCACTGGCTTCATTGCTTCTGGCTCCCTGCCGTCCAACCTCATCATTCCCCAGCCCCGCACGGCCCGATTTTACCTTCTCCCCAAAATCCACAAACCTGACTGTCCTGGCAGACCCATTGTTTCTGCTTGTTGTTGTCCCACCTAACTTATTTCCACATACCATCCTATCCCCCCTGGTCAAATCCCTCCCTACCTATGTCCAAGACAACTCACACGCTCTTCATCTCCTCCATGACTTCTGTTTTCCAGGCCCCCACTCCCTCATCTTCACCATGGACGTCCAGTCACTCTACACCTCCATCCCCCACCAGGAGGGTCCTAAAGAACCTCCGTTTCTTCCTCGACCACAGAAGCCAACCAATCCCCGTCAACAAATACTCTCTTCTGCCTAGCGGAGCTGGTCCTTACCCTTAATAACTATTTGTTTGAATCCTCCCATTTCCTCCAAATCCAAGGCGTATCTATGGGCATGTGCATGGGCCCCAGCTATGCCTGCCTCTTTGTAGGGTACGTCGAACAATCCTTGTTCGAGGCGCACCGTGGCCCTATCCCGAACTCTATCTCCGCTACATTGACAACTGCAATGGTGCTACCTCCTGCACCCATGCAGAACTCACTGACTTCATCCATTTCAGCACTAACTTCCATCTGGCACTCAAATTCACCTGGACCATTTCCGATATCTCCCTACCGTTTCTAGACCTCACTATCCCCATCGCGGGTAACAAACTACTGACCGACATCTACTACAAACCCACTGACTCCCATGGCTATCTGGACTACACTTCTTCCCACCCTGCTTCTGTAAGGACTCTATCCCCCTACTCCCAATTCCTCCATCTACACCGCATCTGCACCCAGGATGAGGGTGTTGACATGGAGGGTAGAGTGTTGACATGGATAGAAAATTGGTTGGCAGACCAGAAGCAAAGAGTAGGAGTGAACGGGTCCTTTTCAGAATGGCAGGCAGTGGTGAGTGGAGTGCCGCAAGGCTCGGTGTTGGGGCCGCAATTGTTTACCATGTATATTAATGATTTGGAAGAGGGAATAGTAAGATTGAACGAGAACTTACCAAGTTTGAAGGTTGATCTTTATTTCATGAGGAGTTGCGGTGAGGGATTTCGTGAAGAGCCCGCCGGCACGCATGCGCGACATTCTTCAAAGCAGCGGTGTGGAATCACAGAAACAACAACAGAAATGACTTGGCATAGTAAGATTTAAAGAGACTCTGATTACCAGCTGAAGATGATCGAGGGTTGGGAGCGGAGGGCACGAAATCCCTCACCGCAACTCCTCATGAAATAAAGATCAACCTTCAAACTTGGTAAGTTCTCGTTCAATCTTACTATTTCATTTCGGAGTCACGTGAGTGACTTCGTGAAGACTTCAAAGCTTCTGTGATTACACGCCCTGGACAACGTCCATGCAGACACACCACTAGCAAGGATGGATTGGAGTAAACAAGTTGATGAAACGAGGTTATACTGAAACAAAAAGAAGATTTATTAATAACACAACAAATAACGCCCTTTTAATCAGGGACATCCCCACGTTCACACCCGGCGTTCAGCACGGCCTCTGCAAACTGAAGGGGAGCAGCAACAGGCTTATTATAGAAACGCTGGAACACAGCTTCATTCGCCCATCCTGCTGTGGCGAGGATATGGTCCATGGGTACCTCCATGACCCTCGCCGCCGACGTAGATGCAGCCCTGGTGGAGTGGGATTTAAACACATTAGTGTCAATACCTGCCTTAGCCAGGACGATCCAGAGCCACCTGGAGATCGTCTGGACTGTCACTCGATGGTGAGGTCGTTTGTGAGTGACAAGCAGGTACAACTCCATTCCTCTGATGCTCCTCGTCACCTTGATGTAGTAACGGATGTGAGTGGCTAAACATAGCCGAGCATCTGCAGGGTATGCCGGGAACTTCAGCTGCAGCCCTGTGCACCCAGGTCTATGCTGCTTAAGTAGCTCATCGACGAAAAAGACTACTTCTCCAGGGGTCGACGTCATCCTGTCAATACGTAGTTTGTGGAGCGTCTGAACCCGCTGTGCTGAAGTCAGCGCTAGTAACATCACCAATTTCATAGTGAGTTGGTCCAGCTGTAACCCTTCCATGGGTGACCACGACCTGAGCAGGGTAAGCACATCCCTGACATCCCAGGTGATGTTGTAGCGTGGTGTAGGCGGATTCAGATTGAATATTCCCCGCATAAGCCTGGACACTAGCCTGTTCGATCCAACCTCGATGTTGAGGTAGAATGATAGCGCACTCCTGGCGCTGTTGATGGCACTATAACTCAAGTGCTCATCATGGTGCAACCCCGCGAGGAATTCCAGGACGTCGGCTATGGAGACATCGTCATAGGTGATGTGAGAGCGACTGCAGTAGGCTTCCCACTTGGTGATGTGGGAGAGATATCTCCGCCTGGTTGACTCTCGACAGGATGCTCCAATGGTGTTCATGGTCCGGGTGGTAAGGCCATACTGCATCCATGGCCTGGTCAGAACCTGCAAGCCAGTAATTTTAGATAGGCATGGCAGGGGTGTAACTCCCCTGAGACAGGGTGAGAAACCACATGTGGGCAACCCTCTAGAGGGACCCAAGGTTGACTAATCATGTCAGAGACCACCGGATACCAAGGCTGTGTAGGCCAGTCGGGTATGACAAGAATGCCTCTGGCAGAATCCATCCTGATTTTTTGTAATACCCGACTGATGAGGCAAAACGGGGGGAATGCATAGAAAAACCACTTCCCCCAGTCTAGCGAGAATGCATCAATCGCTAATGCCCCAGGGTCTGGTTCCCATGAAACATATGTCGGTACCTGATGGTTCAACCGGGACGCAAAAAGGTCGATATCCGGTTGGCCAAATTTGGCTGTAATTTGGACAAATATTTGAGGATGCAGCATCCACTCAATACTATCATTGAATTTGCGTGACCTGGTGTCTGCCACAGTATTAAGCCTACCTGGCAAATAGGTGGCTGAAATCCAAATATCTCGATTAATACACCAGCACCAAATAGTATTAGCCAATTTGTCACAAGAGACTGACCTGGTACCGCCCATATGGTTTAAATATGCCACCGCTGTGGTGTTGTCTATTTGGAGACGGACATGAGTGCCACTAAGATGAGCACAATATGCCCGCAGTCCGTGAAATGCTGCAAGCAGCTCCAAATAGTTAATCCCTTGTACTAGCAACATGCTAGCTTCAAGGGGATCCCACCTGCCTCCACAACTAGAAGAGCTGTCCGCAGCTCCCCAGCCTAGAGAGCTTGCGTCAGTTTGCAAATATACCACCGGATTGGGCACAACAATGGGTTTGAATGCCCTGCCAATATTGGACACCCACCATTGGAGCTCAACCTTAGCATCAGAAGGCAGCTCCATAGGTCTGTCAAAATGACCAGCGTTCTTTTTTAACGCAATAATTTTGGCCCTTTGCAAGTTTTGATAATGCAAAGGCCCAAACCGGGCTGCCGGAAATAAAGCTACGATTTTCCCAATCATCTTAGCTGTATGCCGAATAGATGGTATACTGGCGGATGCGAGATCCTGACATGCAAGGGAGACATCCTCCACCTTGTGAAATGGAATGGTGGCCCTCATTTGAATAGAGTCCACCGTGAAACCCAAATAATCCATAACCTGGGATGGGTGAAACTTCGATTTTTCTGGATGAACTATAAACCCCAGTTGCTGAAATATAGTAACAGTTGCTAAAACAGCGCTTTCAGCTGCTTCCAGAGTATTGCCAATAATCAGAATATCATCCAAATAAGCCATTACAATATGATGTTCTATGCGTAATTTGGCCATAATAGGTTTAAGTAATTTAGTAAAGAGCCTAGGGGCAGTAGTAAGCCCATTTGGTAAGGCTCGATATTGCCAGAGCTGATCCATCCAGACAAATTTCAAAAATTTCCGGTGATGTTTCCGGATGGACACTGAATAGTATGCATCTTTTAAATCAATACATGCCATAAAGCAACCATGCGAAATCAGTGATTTGGCTGTCTCAAAGGTGTCCATTTTGAAATGTGTATATGTTACAAAGGTATTCAACTGGGTCAAATCAATAATCACCCGACAACCTCCATCCTTTTTTGGTCTAGTAAATATATTGGAGACGAATTCAATGGGCTCGTGAATAGTTTTCTCTATCACGCCTTTTTGTTCCAAACGAAAAATTTCAGCCGTGCCTGCTGCCTGCTCAACAGCAGACAGCGTAAACTTCCGTTTAGGCATATGCTGGGATGGAGGAACTTTGCCGTGAATAAATTCAATAGAATGACCCCGAACATTTTGTAAAACAAATTTATCCGAAGTAACTGATACCCAAGCTTTAGCAAAGAACCGGAGTCGCCCTCCCACATGTGAGATTAAAGGGGCAGGGGAAAGAAACCCAGACCGCCTTACCTCCATGGTCACCGGCGGTCCCTGACATACTTGGGTGGCCGAGGAGGTGCTGGGTTGGGCTGACGATAAGATGGCTTCATCTTCCACTGGGGTCGCTGTGTGCCTGACCCTAAAAAAGACCGCTGCTGCTGGCCCTGTTGGTAGTAGTGCTGAGTAGTAGCATATGGTCTTGATGCTGATGCGACCGGACCTCGCGGTCGAGCAGGGGGAGCTTTTGGCACCATCGGTCTGGGGGCGATCTGAGATCGCATAAGTCCCACCGTTTTGGCTACCTCGTCCAGCTCCTTGACCCTCTTCGGAAGGTCTTCCCCGAAGAGTTGTCGGGGCGGTGGGGGCGGCGGTGGCTTACACAATCCTGCAAATTTTGGGTTGATAGACGGACGGATGCTGTTCTTCCGGAAATCGTTGATTTCATGTTGGGTGGCACATAATAGTGCTAACGCATCCTCCTGATCCAATGACAGGTCCGTTCCATCGACCGACCGCGCAAAGGCGGTAATACCGGCCGTGAGGAGTTTGAGGATCCGCTGGAGTTTAACCTCCTGATGGCGGACAGCCACGCCGATGTTGCCCCATATGGGCGTATTGACCAGTGGCACGTTGAGGGCATTACAGTTGGACGGGGCCTTGTGGCGCTGAGTGGCCTGTGAGAGTACTTCCTCCTGCAACCGATGATTCGTGAGAAAGTCCATTGTTGCTGCCAGCTTTGGCTGGAGCGGAAGTCCAGTTGTAATTGGTGCAGCAAATTTGGCTGCCACGTCCAGTAACTCAGCTGTCGGTGGCTCCGACGGTGTTGGGGTGGGGTCAAACCCTTCTTCCCCTTGTGGCTCGCTGATGAGGGAAACCGGCGAGGCGGCCCTGTGCCTGACGATATCCGTGGGTGCGTACTGCTGTTGATTATGGAGTACCAGCTCCAGCAGCCGCTCGATGCGGTCAATACGCCCCCCATCCTGAACACTCGGATGGTCGGAGTCCTCCGGCTCAGAAAACATGCCTGAGCTCCTATCATCGGCCCGCACCTCAGAGAAGTGATCTTGGTGCCGGAATGGATCGCTTTCGGCCGCCGCAGCGAAACCGTGCGAGTCCCGTGCGGGCAGGGTGTCCAACCGCCTCTTCTTGGCAGGAGTAGAAGCCGTTGCCACAAAGGGCCCTGACGGCTTGGGGTCGACTCCAGCAGAAGCATGGAGCGACGCCCGCACAGGCTTGCCGGCTGTCCGCATTTCGGACGGTGCCGACGCATGGTCTCGTCCTCCCATCCATGGGGGACTCGGCGACCGAGGCGGGACCGTACCCAAGCCCCCCGTCCCGGCGGCGGGGGTTGGGAGTTGGGTAGCAGACCTTAACGACCCAGGTCCCGCCGTTGCACCAGACCGCTCCATGGCGGCTGGTGGAGCCTTGGCCCGGACCGGGTTAGGCTTACGGGCGCCTCTGCTGCCTTTTAATGAAGGGCTAGCGGAGGGGGGTCGGGCCGCAGCACGAAACCCCTTCCCCGTTGTCGCCAAAGGCGAACTTGTGGCAGGGTCCACCCTTTCAGGAGGCACCCCGACGTCCTCCTCCACGCACTCCTCCTCGGAGCTGTGGCGACTCAGCGGGTCCCGACCTGCAGCAGCAGACGGCAATGACTTCCCCGCCTTCTTCCCGGCCCCAGGTGGAAACGCGGGCCACGACTTCTTCGTCCAGACATTCTGAACACTCCAATCCGCACCCTTGCTGAAAGACAAAACCGACAGCAAGGGCCAACCAACTTAAGGTGAGTTTAACTTACCTAAGCGGCTCCTTTTGAAGGGCTGGCGAGGAGCGCGCCCCACCGCCAGCTGTCGGCAGCAATGCGTTGCGACGATATGTCGCGCATGCGTGCCGGCGGGCTCTTCACGAAGTCACTCACGTGACTCCGAAATGAAATTAGGAGCAACACTAGCAAGTTTGCGGATGACACAAAGCTGGGTGGCAGTGTGAACTGTGAAGTGGATGTTTGGAGGTTGCAGGGTGACCTGGACAGGTTGAGTGAGTGGGCAGATGCGTGGCAGATGCAGTATAATATAGATAAATGTGAGGTTATCCACTTTGGCGGCAAAAACAAGGGGGCAGATTATTATCTCAATGGGGTTAGGTTAGGTAAGGGGGAGGTACAGCGAGACCTGGGTGTCCTTGTACACCAGTCACTGAAAGTTGGCGTGCAGGTACAGCAAGCAGTGAAGAAAGCTGGTGGAATGTTGGCCTTCATAACACGAGGATTTCAGTACAGGAGTAAAGAGGTTCTTCTGCAGTTGTATAGGGCTCTGGTGAGACCACATCTTGAGTATTGTGTACAGTTTTGGTCTCCTAATTTGAGGAAGGACATCCTTGTAATTGAGGCAGTGCAGTGTAGGTTCACGAGATTGATCCCTGGGATGGCGGGACTGTCATATGAGGAAAGATTGAAAAGACTAGGCTTGTATTCACTGGAGTTTAGAAGGGGGGATCTTATAGAAACATATAAAATTATAAAAGGACGCGACAAGCTAGATGCAAGAAAAATGTTCCCAATGTTGGGTGAGTCCAGAACCAGGGGCCACAGTCTTAAAATAAAGGGGAGGTCATTTAAGACTGAGCTGAGAAAAAACTTTTTTACCTAGAGAGTTGTGAATTTATGGAATTCCCTGCCACAGAGGGCAGTGGAGGCCAAGTCACTGGATGGATTGAAGAGAGAGTTGGATAGAGCTCTAGGGGCTACTGGAGTCAAGGGAAGGCAGGCACGGGTTATTGATAGCGGACGATCAGCTATGATCATATTGAATGGCGGTGCTGGCCCGAAGGGCCGAATGGCCTCCTCCTGCACCTATTTTCTATATGTCTATGTTTCTATGTTTCTATGAGGTGTTCCAAACCAGGGTATCGGAGATGCCCTCATTCTTTAGGGGATGGGGGTTCCTCTCTTCAACTATAGATGAGGCTCTCACCAGGGTCTCCTCTATATCCCGCAGCTCTGCTCTCACTCCCCATCCCCCTACTCATAACAAGGGTTGAATGATTAGACAGATATTCCCTGCACTGTGATTCTTAGATGCATCCCATCAAATATGATGATCTGTTTTATTTACCTCATCAATCCATTTTTATCAATCATGTTGCATTTAAGGGAGGTCATGTTTCAGTTGTAGAGGATGTTGGTGAGGCCACATTAAGAATATTGTGTTCTGCTCCGGGCACCATGTTATAGGAAAGATGTTGTCACACTGGAATGGGTACAGAAATGATTTACCAGGATGTTGCCAGGACTAGAGGGTGTGATCTATAGGGAGAGGTTGAGTAGGCTGGGTCTCTATTCCTTGGAGCGCAGGAGGATGAGGGGTGATCTTATAGAGGTGTATAAGATCATGAGAGGCGTAGATCGGGTGATACATAGTCTTTTACCCAGAGTAGGGGAATCGAGGACCAGAGGACATAGGTTTATGGTGAAGGGGAAAAGATTTAATTGGAATCTGAGGGGTAACTGTTTCACATAAAGGGTGGTGGGTGTATGGAACAAGCTGCCAGAGGAGGTAGTTGAGGCTGGGACTATCCCAATGTTTAAGAAACAATTGGACAGGCACATGGATAGGACAGGTTTGGAAGAATATGTGCCAAATGCAGGCAGGTGGGACTAGTGTAACTGGGACAATTTGGCCGGTGTGGGCAAGTTGGGCCGAAGGACCTGTTTCCACGCTAGTTCACTCTACGACTCTATGAAACTAAAGGTTCTGTCAGCATGAATGGGATAAATCTGCCAACTCTAAAGGGCATTTTATTATATGGGGTTATTGGACTTCATTAAATGAGTGGCAATATTAAGTCAAGACATCATCCTTCAGAGCTCTGAAACCTCCACTGCTGGGTGAAAGAATAGAATCATATAATATATTTATTTCAATTACTTCATCCAATTTTTCTTTCAAGAAGAGATATTGGGGACATTACTGTTTAGGATTTCTGCAGTAGCTTCTTGAATTAAAACCCATCTCTTTGTTCTGAATTCAATAAGCTGGTTTGCTCTATTTAGACATGCATTTATCAATTTTGGAATTACCAGCCACAGGGTTATTTTTAAAGACCACCTCATATGTTTATATTTGTGTGGTTTCTATTAATTCTGCTATTACTTTCCAAATTGATTCCTATACGAAAATTATGTTTTGATCAAATTACATTCATTAGTTCCTTAATCTGTATTTCCTATACTGTATCTTGTACTGGCAGAGCAATTAGTGTTAAGGTGTTGGATGCATCTATTTATATCGTGCTGCCTTGGAGCTGATCTAATGTTGAAGTCTATTACTGTAATAGGCATGCCGGTAGCAACCTTCCGCTAATGTGCCCATCATAGTCATGCTCAGGAAAAAGTGTCAAAAATGTTGATAGAAATCGTGTCTTTCTATCAATACGCCAGTTTAAATCATTTACATAATTCGCAATTCAGATTAAGAAATGTTAGCTCAAACTCAGATTAATTGTGAATGCTACGCATTGGCTGAAAGCAACAATCCATATGCATGATCCTGAATGGTACTGGAACCATTTACTGGATAACGCAGCAGATAAAAGTCCCTGAAATAAAAGTTGCATTTAATTTAGAAATCTAGTTCAGTTCAGTTTAGTTTCTTATCACATGTACTGAAGTACAGTGAGAAGCTTTTGTTTTGCAAGATATTCTAATGCTCAGTGCGTTGCAGTTATTTGAATTTAGGATATGCTACATTCCTTAACTTTATCATGTGGAGTATGTGTGTTTTGATTCATGCAATAACATTGAAAAGTCCTACTGGTAGACAAAAATACCGGAGAAACTCAACGGGTGAGGCAGCATCTATGGAGCGAAGGAAATAGGTAACGTTTCAGGTTGAGACCCTTCGAATGATATGTTTGGATCAGCGTAGAGAGGGCAAACTGCATGTAGTTTTTCTTGAAAGTTTTCTTTTTCATACTTAGCATAGTTTTCATTGGGGTTAAAGACTAAAACATGAAGAGAATTATTGTTGCCGATACAATCACTGACTGTGCCTGTGTTTACTGCAAACATTCACTCATCTAGCTGCTTCCTATTTAGTGAGCGTGGCACAGTGGTGCAGCGGTAGTTGTTGCCTTACAGCGCTTGCAGCGCCAGGGACCCGGGTATGATACCGACTACGGGTGCTGTCTGTACGGAGTCTGTACGTTCTCCCCCTGACCACGTGGGTTTTCTTCCACACTCACAAGATGTACAGGTTTGGAGGCTAATTGGCTTGGGTTTGTATACATGGTATAAGTGTAAATTGGCCCTAGTGTGCGTAGGCTTGTGTCTATGTGCGGGGATCGCTGGTCAGCACGGACTCGGTGGGCCGAACGGCCTGTTCCGTGCTGTATCTTTAAACTAAACTAAACTACATATAAATATGTGAAATAGGGGAAGGAACAAGCCACCTGGTCCCTGGGACCTGCTCCGCTACTTAATAACGTCATCGGTTTGCTGATCTGCTCTTTCTGTTAGCCCCTGGATAATCAAGAATCTATCTACCTCTGTCCTTCAAAATATTCAGACTCTGCTTCTGCCACCCTTTAAAGAAGTTTGAAAGACTCGTGTTCCTGGTAGGAACAAAAAGTCTTATCTTAAATGGACAACCTTAAACAGAGTCCTCAGTTCTAGATTCTCCAAGAAGAAAGATTGCCTTGTATCCCAGTAAAGAGCTTCAGGTCGGCACAGAGGCGCAGCGGTAGAGTTGCTGCCTTACAGCACCAGATATCCGTGTTCGATCCTGACTACAGGTGCCGTCTGTTTGTATGTTCTCCCCAAGATTCAAGATTCAGGATTCAAGAGAGTTTATTGTCATGTGTCCCAGACAGGACAATGAAATTCTTGCTTTGCTTCTGCACAACAGAATATAGTAGCATAAATAAATACAGATCAGTGTGTCCATATACCATTGAATATATATATACACACACACATAAATAAACAGATAAAGTGCAATGGACTATTAATGTTCAGAGTTTTGCTTGAGTTGAGTTTAATAGCCTGATCGCTGTGGGGAAGTAGCTATTCCTGAACCTGGATGTTGCAGATTTCAGGCTCCTGTACCTTCTACCTGAGGGCAGCGGGGAGATGAGTGAGAGGCCAGGATGGTGTGGGTCCATGATGATGCTGCCAGCCTTTTTGAGGCAGCGACTGCGAGAGATCCCCTCGATGGTAGGGACTTCAGAGCCGATGATGGACTGGGCGGTGTTTACAACTTTTTGCAGTCTTTTCCGCTCCTGGGCACCCAACTTGCCGAACCAAGCCACGATGCAACCGGTCAGTGTGCTCTCTACTGTGCACCTGTAGAAGTTCGAGAGAGTCCTCCTTGACATACCGACTCTCCGTAATCTTCTTAAGAAGTAGAGGCTCTGATGTGCTTTCTTTATAATTGCATCCATGTTCTCGGACCAGGAGAGATCTTCAGAGATATGCACGCCCAGGAATTTAAAGCTCTTGACCCTCTCCACCATCGACATAAATGGGATTATAGATCCACATCCTACCACTTCCAAAGTCCACAATCAGTTCCTTGGTTTTGCTGGTGTTGAGAGCCAGGTTATTGTGCTGACACCATCTGGTCAAATGGTCGATCTCACTCTGACTCATCTCCATCAGTGATACATCCCACAACGGTGGTGTCGTCAGCGAACTTGATGATTGAGTTCGCACTATGACCGGCTACGCAGTCATGAGTATAGAGTGAGTACAGCAGGGGGCTGAGCACGCAGCCCTGAGGTGCTCCCGTGCTGATTGTTATCGAGGCTGACACATTTCCACCAATATGAACAGACTGTGGTCTGTGAATGAGGAAGTCGATGATCCAATTGTAGAGGGATGCGCAGAGACCCAGTTCTGAGAGCTTGGTAACCAGCTTGGGGGGGATGATTGTGTTAAATGCCGAGCTGTAGTCAATGAATAACAACCTGACATATGAGTTCTTGTTGTCCAAGTGCTCCAGAGCAGAGTGGAGAGCCAGTGAGATCGCATCAACCATTAATTTGTTGTGGCGGCAAGCGAACTGCAGTGGGTCCAGGTTTGTATCGACCACATTTCCGTGTGCTCCGATTTCCTCCCATATTCCAAAGATGTGCAGGTTTGCAGGTTAATTGGCTTCTGTAAATTGTCCCTTGTGGGTAGGATGGAACTAGAGTATGGGTGATTGTTGGTCGCCGTGCACTTGGTGGGCTGAACGGCCTGTTTCCATGCTGTGTCTCTAGACTAAACTAAACTAAACTCTCAGATAGATGCCTTACCCGTTTAACCTTTCTCATTCTAGATATCAGTCTAGTAAACCTTGAACTTCCTCCAACACAATCCTTAAATCAAGAGTTCCCAACCTGGACATTTACCCCCAGGGGATACATTTTGCCTACCCAGGGGGTAAATTTGTTGATTCTGGATTTGTACATATTTTTTCTCATTGACTGACTGTGTTTGGTTCTCTGTTCATCATTAGTTGTTCATAAATAAGTGAAATAACATTGTTATGTGCTGTTAAAGTTGCCTGTGGTAAACGGGACGAGAAAGGTTGGGAACCCCTGCCTTAAATAAAGGGAGCACCACTGCACAGTTCTCCAGATGTGGTCTCAACACATCCCGTATAACTGAAGCATAACTCCTTTACCTTTTTATTCAATTCCTGTAGCATAAGCAGTAATATTCTGTTGGCATACTAATTGGTTGCCCTTGCATGCTAGATTATTGCAAATCATGCACTGAGACTTCTGGATCCCTCTGCACCTCGGCAAACTCACAGCATTAAAATAATATGCTTTTTCATACTTTCTGCCAAAGTAGACGATTTCATATTATCCTATGTTATAATACTTTCGTCTAATCTTTGCCTACTCACTTAACCTTTCCATGTCCCTTAATAGCGTCCTTGCATCCTTTTCACAATTCACTTTCCCAACATAGATTTGTAACATCAGCAAATTTAGTGACCATATCTTTGTCTACAAGTCATTTCTACAAGTTGTCAAAAATGGAATCACCAAATCCTATGGCAAACCATTCCTTACATCTGGCCAGTCAGAACAAAATCTGCCTTCTCTGTTTTCTGTTGGTGATCTTAGCTTCCATCCATGCCAATATATACCATGAGATTTTATATTCTGCAAAAATATCTGATGCGCCTTTTTCTTAAATGTTTTCTGTAAATCTAAATATAGCACTGTCACTGGTTCATCTTTATCCAAAACATGTTACTTCTTTAATAAACTCCAAAAATTAATCCAACATGATTTTCCTGTCACAAATTCATGTTGACTTTACTGGTTCCCTTGAATTTTTACAAGACCCCTCCTATACCAGAATAAAGTTAAGTTCCTGTTATTTTCAACGAACTTACACTGATAATATTTCTAATTATTTAAAACCTTTCATATATTTCATGTGATTTTATTTCTCAAACCATTTAAAATCTTTTTATTATTCTTTATCTCATTTTAACCTTTACATCTTCGGATTCATTGGAAGCATTGACTGCCTTGATGATAGAAGGGAACGAGCTTTACCAGCTAACATAACATTCAGAGTCAAAGTTTCTCGTTGCAAGAGCCAAGGATATGCTGCTGCTCCAGGCCTCAACTGGTTTCTGGCCAGAGGTATATTCCCTCCACATCTAGATCAGATCGAGGAGTGGCACAGTGGCACAGCGGTAGAGTTGCTGCCTTACAGCGCAAGAGACCCGGGTTCTGAAGAAGGGTCTCGACCTGAAACGTCACCTATTCCTTTTCTGTAGAGATCTGTCTGACCCGCTGAGTTACTCCAGCTTTTTATGTCTATCTTCAGTAGACCCAGGTTCGATCCTGACCTCGGCTGCTATCTTTGTGGAGTTCGCACGTTCTCCCTGTGGCTACGTGGGTTTCCTCCGGCTGCTTCGGGTTTCCTCCCACATTCAAAGATGTGCAGGCTTGTAGGTTAAATGGCTACTGTAAATTCCGCCTTGTGTGTAGGAAAGAACTAGTGTAGGGGAGATTGTTGGTCAGCGAGGATATGCTGGGCTTGAGGGCCTGTTTCCGCACTGTATAGGGCCTGTCCTACCAGCATCCGACTCCAAGCGATGAGCGCGATCAAACTAGAAGCAGGGGCCGGGCGGAGGTCGGGTGATTCCCTGTACAGGGCCGTTCCCACCAGCATGCGCCTGTATGCGGCAAGCGCGACCAAACCAGCAGCAAGGGCCACGCGGAGGTCGGGTGTGTGGCGCAACGCGGCGCAAAGTGAGGCGAACTTGGAGCAAAGTCTTAAAGGTAAGTTCGCCAGGACAGAGAGGGGCACACAGAGAGGGGCACAGAGGCACACACAGAGAGGGTCACGGAGGCACCTACAGAGAGGGTCACGGAGGCACCTACAGATAGGTTCACGGAGGCACGATGTCGGGGCGGTGTGTAATGCGTCGAGGCGACTGCGAGCCAACAAGCCGTTGCCGCGCGGAATTTTTGAACATGGTCAGTTTTTCGGAGCCCCGCGCGATGTCGGGACGAACTCCGCACAATTCCGCACGGCACCGGCGATCGACGTGGGACCGGCCCCGGGACGCCGGACAGCTCAAGCGACCGCGTTAGGTCGCGCTCATCGCATGGAGTTGCATGCTGGTGGGACAGGCCCTTATCTCTTAAACAAAAAAAGGAAAACTAAGTTTTAGGTAGGTTGGGGATGAATGTATTCATTACTAATGGGAGGCTTAATAGTGCCAGAGTGTGGTGGCATTCTCCCAGCAGCTGACTAGTATGATCTTAAATATGTCCATGTTAATCTCCTCGTGCTAAGAAAACTGTAGCCTGTAACTATCAGGCTTCCGGACCATGCAGGTGCATTAGCGATTGTACAATCGTGGATGGACAGAAATCCTGACCCGACAACACACCGACACGGTACATACAGTACCTGGAAGCACATGGAAATGAGGTTGTCACGGTGGCCTCCATAGAGCATAGGGGACTACAACTATCCCCCACCTCACTTAAGGGGCTGTCCCACTGCGGCGACCTAATGTGCGAGCAGAGAAGAGTTTGCCCTCGCCCCAAACTCGCAGCATGGTCAACACGTGGTCCTAGGAGGTCCTATGAGGTTACGGAAAATCTCCTTCATTCTGGAGGGAAGTTCCCGGATATTCGTGGCCTCAGCTAGGTTGCGGAAAAATTTTCAGCAGTTTGAAAAAATTTACGCGAGTAAAATTTGGTCGGAATGGTTCTACTTAACACGTAGTGCAGTGGAGTGGGGTCGTTATTTAGTTACAGGTAGTCGAGCAATCTCCTTTGCTGACCGGGCATTTTGATTGGCGCATTGGAGTTTTCAGGACCAAAGAAAACCGACTGGTAGGTAAAATGCCCGCAAAACTTTATTATACTTCTTAAACGTGTCTCCACTGCTTCTCCCTCCCTTCTCCTCCCTATTCTCTCCCCCTTCTCTCCTCTCCTCTCCCCTTCTCTTCCCTTCTCTCCTCTTCTCTCTCCTTCTCTCCCCTTCGTTCCCCTTGTCTCCCCCCCCCCCCCCCCGCGCTCTCTAAAGGACTTACCCTACACTGTGTAGCCGTCTTTTACCTTCCTCTTCATCACGGGTGGGAATTTCAGACAGCGCTCCCCTGCTTTCCCTGGGCCCCGCCTTTGCATTGTGTGTGTGTGTGTGTGTGTGTGTGTGTGTGTGTGTGTGTGTGTGTGTGTGTGTGTGTGTGTGTGTGTGTGTGTGTGTGTGTGTGTGTGTTTGTGTGTGTGTTTGTGTGTGTGTGTGTGTGTGTGTGTGTGCGTGTGCGTGTGTGTGTGTGTGTGCGGTTGGTCAATCCAGCTCGCATTTTCAATGCGGGCGGTCGATCCAGATCGAGGTTTTCCAGGCGAGTGCCCTTGAGCTTGAAAGTCGAAGACACTCTTCTTAGATCTTAGATCCACTCTTCGTGGATTAGGTCGTCGCAGTGGAACAGGCCCTTTAGCACCCCCTTGGTCCTTAAAAATAAAGCTGCCAACTTGCTTTAACAAAGGGAGATGATGGAATGCAGTGTGAGTGAACACTCCTCCCGATTCAGGGACAGCTTCGTCCCAGCTGGTATCAGCCTTCGTCCCACAACCAGAGAGCAGTGCTGAACTACTATCTATCTCATTCGTGACCCTCAGGCTGTCCTTGGTCGGACTTTGTTGGCTTTAACTTGCACTATCGAGTATATTATTCCCTTATCATGAAGCTAATGTAACTCCTGGGTAGCTAATTTAACTCCACATTTTAAGAAAGGAGGCAAAGAGAAAACAAGGAATTTTAGACCGGTCTGCCTCACATCAGTAGTGGGGAAGATGCTGGAGTCGATTATTAAATATGTAATAACAACGCATTTGGAAAGCAGTGACAGGATTGGTCAAAGGAAATCATGCTTGATTTATTTTCTGGAAATTATTGAGGATGTAACAAGTAGAATGGATAAGGGAGAGCCAGTGGATGTGGCGTATCTGGACTTTCAAAAATCCTTTGACATGGTCCCACACAAAAAATTAGAGCACATGGCATTGGGGGTAGGGTATTGACATAGATAGAGAACTGGTTGGCAGACAGGAAGCAAAGAGTAGGAATTAATGGGTCCTTTACAGAATAGCAGTCGGTGACTAGTGGGGTGCCGCAAGGCTCAGTGCTGGGGTCCCAGTTATTTGCAATATATATTAACGATTTAGATGAGGGATTTAAATGTAACGTCTCCAAGTTTGCGGATGACACAAAGCTGGGTGGCAGTGTGAGTTGTGAGACAGATGCTATGAGGCAGCAGGGTGACTTGGATAGGTTGGGTGAGTGGGAAGATGCTTGGCAGATGCAGTATAATGTGGATAAATGTGAGGTTATCCACTTTGGTGGCAAGAACAGAAATGCAGATTATTACCTGAATGGTGTCAGACTAGGAAAAGGGAAGGAGCAACGAGACCTGGGTGTGCTTGTACATCAGTCACCGAGAGTAAGCATGCAGGTACAGCAGGCAGTGAAGAAAGCTAAAGGCATGTTGGCCATTACAAGAGGATTTGAGTTTAGGAGCAAGGAGGTCCTTCTGCAGTTGTATAGGGCCCTGGTGAGACCACAATACCTGGAGTATTGTGTGCAATTTTCATCTCGTAATTTGAGGAAGGACATTATTGCTATTGAGGAAGTGCAGCGTAGGTTCACCAGTTTAATTCCCGGGATGGCGGGACTGACATATGATGAAAGAATGGGTCGAGTGGGTTTGTATTCACTGGAATTTAAAAGAATGAGAGGAGATCTTATAGAAACATATAAAATTATTAAGGTAGGCCAATTAGGACTGAGATGAGAAAATCGTTTTCGCCCAGAGAGTTGTGAATCTGTGGAATTCTCTGCCACAGAAAGCAGTGGAGGCCAATTCACTGGATGTTTTCAAGGGAGAATTAGATTTAGCTCTTAGGACTAAAGGAATCAAGGGATATGGGGAAAAATCAGGAACGGGGTACTGATTTTAGATGATCAGCCATGATCGCATTGAATGGCGGTGCTGGCTCAAAGGGCTGAATGGCCTACTCCTGCACCTATTTTCTATGATTCTATGTATCTACACACTGTAAATGGCTTGATTGTAATCATATATTGTCTTCCCGCTGACTGGATAGCATGCAACAAAAAGATTTTCACTGTACCTCGGTACACATGACAATAAACTAAACTGCCAAAGTTCTCTGTTTCACCCCCAGCTCTCCAGACACAGCCTTCCAGATTGAGGATTTTTTAATCCATCGTATGGACTGGACATGTCGAATGTAGAAGGGAGAAAGAGCAGCATCTATCTCATGGCAGCCTCTTCGTGATGTTCCTGTCCAATTCCTACTTCCCCCACCTGGAATATCTAGCAGTGAAGTGCTGACCCTTCTACCTTCTAAGGAAATTCATCTTAATTGCCTTCATTGATTGTGCATGGAGTGTAAGAGTCAGGAAGTGGTGCAGCTTTGTAGGACTTTGATTCGTCCACATTTGGAGTATTATGTGCAGTTCTGGTTGCCCCGTTGCTTGAAGCATGTGGGTGGCTCTGGAATGGGTGCAGAGGAGGGTTAGCAGATGTTGCCTGAATGAGGGTATGTTTGCTACAGGGAAAGGTTGGACGGACCTGGAGTGTTTTCTCTGGAATGCTGGAAGTTGCGGAGAGACATGAGAGAGGTATGTGAAATTATGAGAAGCCTAGATACAGTAGACAGTCAGAACCTTCTTCCCAGGATGGAATAAAAAACAAATACTGAAGGACATAACTTGAAGGTGAGAGGGGCAAGGTTTAATGGAGATGTGTGGAGATGTTTACTAGGAAGAGGGTGGTTAGTGCCTAGAACATGTTGCTGGGGGCGATGGTTGAAACATATATGATAATGGCATTGAAGAGACTTTTGGATAGGCATATAGATATGCAGGGATATATAGTATGATCGGGATGATAAGATTTGGTATTGGCATCATGTTCGGCACAGACATTGTGGGCAGAAGGGCCTGTTTATGTGCTGTCTGCATCATCATGACTGAAGTCTACATCTCGCCCCAGGGAGATGTTAAGGGAACACCATGCAGTGTAATGCATCACCAACTCCGTTCCTGCTGGGGTCTTAACAATGCTAACTTAAAGAAGAGCTTCACTGTGCATTGCACCCGCAGCACCATATGATCAAACTCTCTCGACCTCCACTGTTGCACCATCAGAGATGCTCATCACTCTGCCCCTTGGCCACACATTAAAACATCTAATCACCTGGCTGTGCTCCTCCTGCGTGTGTAAACTGCAACTGAAGAGCGCAGCTCAGGTGAAGAGGATTTTACAGAGCTAGCCAGAGAGACACAAGAGCAATTTCACAGCTGCTTGGACTTGGTGAACTAAGCGATGTTCAGGGACTTGGCAACAGACCCGCACAAATTCATCACGGTTCCTCCCGACTTCACAAGGGAATGTGTGGAGAAGTGCATTTCTACTAAGACCATCCAGGTGCACCTTCACCAGCAGCCTCGGTTGAACTCAGCAATCTGCTGAGGACCAGATCAGTGGCGTTCAGGTCCAGAGGCATATGCGGAGGCTTGGTATGATTTCCAGGTGCCTATGGAGATTGCAGACAAACTATCAGGCTGCACTAGAGGCTCACAGGCACGCTCGGCAACTGTGGTAGGGCTTGCATGCCGTCACTTCTTACAATGTGAAAACAAGTAGTCCCAGGGTGACCTCAGAGCTTTCTATGCTGGCTTAAATAGGGAGAATAGCAAAGCACCTTCAGGGTCACCTTGCCACTGATCACCCTGTGACCTCAGTACTAAAGGCTGGTCAGTAGATCCTTCTCAAGGGTGAACCCTCTGAAAGCATGCAGCCTGCACGGACCAACTGGCTCTAGCGCTCCTGGAAAACTTCAGTCCAAGTCCAAGGTCTCTGTCTGCTTGAAAAAGATTTCCAAGAAGAGCAAGGAGACATGCCTCAGTGACCTCCAACTGGTGGGACTCGCATCCATTGCGAGAAGGTGCTTCAGGAGATTGATTAATGTGCAATAATGTACAACTCTTGGCTCAGTATTAACCTGGACCCTACCGCCACAACAGATTGTCAGCTTATCTGACCTTGCCGGCTCTCCACTTTGTGCTGAACCACTTGGATACCAGGAACACATGCATCAGGCCGTTTGTTGTTCATTGACTACAGCTCTGAATTCAACACCATGAACTCTTCCAAACCTATTCACAGACTCCGGGAACTGGGCCTCTGCTCCTCCCCATGCAACTGGATGCTCGTCTTCACCATCAGCAGACTTCAATCACCATAAATTGGCAACAACACTTATTTCTCGCTGAACATTGGCACCGGGGCACCTCAGGGCTGTGTGTGCTCAGTCCCCTGCTCGACTCTCTATATCCATCACTGTGTAGATAGACACAGCTCCAAAGTCATCTTTGAATTCACTGCTGAGTTACTCCAGCATTTTGTGTCAACCCAGCTCCCAATATCAACAAAACCTGAGGGTTGATATTTGACTTCAGGAAGAGAATGTCGAGCACCTGCCTTCAGACTGCGATGGAGGTTGTCAATAGCTTCACCTTTCTGGGAGTACACTCCTCTGATGATCTGCCCTGGGCCCAGCATACTGATGCAATCACAAGGAAAGTCACCAACACCCTGACTGGCTGAGAAAGTTCAGAAGATTCAACATCTTACCAAAAACTCTATTGAACTTGCGGAGGTGTGTATGGTGGAGAGGATGATTGCATTATGGTCCGGTTCAGAAATTCAAATGCTGAAGAAAAACAGAGGTTGAAGAAAGTAGTGGGAATTGCTCAGTCTGGAGGAAAGGTGGTACTGACCCCCCCCCCCCCCCCCCCCCCACACACACACACACACACACACACCATCGATCAAATCTGCAGGAAGCACTGGCTTAAGAAGGTGGGTAATATTATCAAAGATCTTTATGCCATGCTGACCATGTTGGCATCTTGCTGCTACCATTGAAGAACGAGCTTCTCCACATCAACTATCAGCTTCTTGATCCACCCTGCACACCCAGACCACAACCCTAGCATTGAACCAGTGAGATATTTCACTACCCCTAAGTACTTTTATTTTTGCACCATTATTGTCTAGTTTACGAAATATGACTAATAATATATTGCACATTTATTGTTGTTGATGTGCTTAATATGCCTCTTGACTCTGCTTAGAAGATCTGGTATATTGGTATATTTGTTTATTATTGCCATGGGTACCAAGATGCAGTGAAAAGCATTTTGTGTGTTATCAAGTCAAATCAAATCATACCATGCATGAGCACAATTAAGCCATACACAAGCAAGTATAATGGGATAAAGAAAAATAACACAGCGCAGAATGTAGTGTTACAACAGTAAAGTTACTGGGAAAATGTCAAAGACCCACATGAGGTAGGTTGGAAGATTGGGATTATTCCCTAGCAAATGGGAGGACCATTCAGTAATCTGATAACAGCATGGAACCAGTTCCTGAATCTGGTGGTATGTGCTTTCAAGCCTTTCTACCCCATGCCTGATCCGAGAGGGGAGAAGAGAGGATGACCAGGGTAATAAAGGTCCTTGATTATGTTGGCTACTTTCCCAGGACGATGCGCAGTGTAGATGGAGTGGATGGTGGGAAGGCTGATCTGTGGGATGGACCGGGCCACATCCACAACTCTCTGAAATTTCTTCTGCTCTTTGGAAAACCTGTTGCCAACTAACCTGTGATGCATCCTGATATATATGGTGAACCTGTAGATGTTGATAATGAGTCATTTCACACAGTACATCCCACAGTCGAGGTGTTGGTGTGCTTTTGTCACTGTAGTTTCAGTGAGATTGGTCCAGGACATGTTGTTGGTCTCGACCATCTCCACTTTGGCAGCATTGATGCTGATTATATATCCCACTTGACTCTTGAAGTGAATAACTCTTGCCTTCCTCTTGTGTTATTGAGGGAGAGATTGTTGCCTTGACACCATGTATCCAGAGATGCTGCCTGTCCCGCTGAGTAATCCAGCATTTTGTGTCTATCCACCGTGTTTCTAAGCTCGCTATCTCCTTCCCATACTCCATCTTGTCATTGTTCGAGATCCGGCCCACTACAGTGGCATCAACTGTAAACTTGCAAATGGAGTTAGAATAAAATGTGACCGTACAGGTATGAGCGTATCGGCGTATAGTATCGAGCTGAGACTGCATCATTGTGAGGGACTGGTGTCACAAATTAATGCAAAGAAATCTGGTGTTCCATGAAGACCGTGTCGACATTGTAGGTCCAGATATCTGTTGCACTTTAACTCAGAGGGCGGTGGAGGCCGGTTCTCTGGATACTTTAAAGAGAGAGCGAGATAGGGCTCTTAAAGATAGCGGAGTCAGGGGATATGGGGAGAAGGCAGGAACGGGGTTCTGATTGGGGATGATCAGCCATGATCACATTGAATGGCAGTGCTGGCTGGAAGGGCCGAATGGCCTACTCCTGCACCTATTGTTTATTGTCTATTGTCTATTCAATTTATACAGAAAAGCATACATGTTGACTACTGGTTCTTACGTTTATGAATCTAGTATGTCTTTCTCTTTTATCAAATGGCAGATTACTTTAGTGAGGCCCTTTTGTGTGGTTTGCATAAGACTCCAAAACATCAAAAAGGATAATTATCAAATATACTTTCATTAAAATCGAACACATAACTGTTGGGAGATGCTGTCTGACCCACTGAGTTACTCCAGGTTTTTGTGTCTATCTTCGGCTTAAACCAGCATCTACAGTTCCTTCCTACACATCACTATTGGTTTTAGCCTCATTGTCTTGGTGTAGCAGACAAAAAATAAATATAATATTTCTATTCACCACTGGCAAATCTGTGACATCTCTTCAATTCCTCTGCCAGCTTCAACATATCTGCAGCTTCCTTACCTCAGGCAGTAGACAGGTTTGCTTGCTTATTTCCTCAGGGATTTGGGTGTGATCAATGATTATAATCTGAAAGCATCTGGTTCACACGAGACACTAAGAGAAATTGTCTGTTGGGACAGAGATGGGAAAAGAGATGGGTTGGGAGAAGGTACCGATTACAATTGCAAAGTAGTTATCAATAGCTGCTACCCAAAAATGGGACCAATGTAGTGTTCAGAAAAGGCTGATTCGGCATTGAGTCTGGAAGAATATACGATTTCTTATTGAAAGATGAAGATCTAGTCCGAAGGTTCCATTGCATGATGTCGAAATCCAAGAGGTAAACAGGGAGTTCAAAGTGGAAAAGTCATAGAGAATTTAAAAAGATGATTGAGGGGAGGATTAAGTGGGTGTCCCACTTGGGCGACCTAATCCGTGAGTTCAGAAGAGTTTTCCCTCAACTCATACTCGCAGCATGGTCCACACGAGGTCTTAGGAGGTCTTTGTAACTCTCCTTCATGCTCGAGAGTGGTCTCCGCGTACTCGAGGCCTCAGCTAGGTCGCGGTGTACTTTTCAACATGCATGAAAAATGCCCACGAGTAAAAAAAGGTTGCCATGGAAAAAAATCTATATATTTTTTATTCGTAGGTTTAGTCGAGTTAGGTCGTAGTAGGTTGGCATGTTAGTCGTAGGTAATCAAGGGTAGTCAAAGGTAGTTGTAGATAGTCTTCAACATAGTCGAAAGAGATCGAAGGAGGTCGTCTTCACTCTCCAATATTTGGAGTCCAATTTTCCAGAAGCTAGTCGAAGCTAGTCTTCAACATAGTCGAAGGAGGTCGAAGGAGGTCTTCAACATGACACTTTTTCAAACACTCTTAAACTCTTCTAAACTCGCCAATTGGGTCGCCCCTTTAGGTTTGAGTTTGGTCTCTGGAGACAGGTGTTCCACAAAGTGATCATGCAAATACAGACATTTGATTTACATCGATACAATGAAACCTCCTCTTGAAGGTCTTGGCTGTGGTGTGTCTTTTCACTGGGCATAGGAGGAAGCTAATTCCACCACTTCTGACTATGCATGCGAGCAAATTTCTCATCCTTTTTTTTATCACTCATGTGCAGGAGAATGGGAATAATTTTGGAGCCACCTGAATGAATGAATGAATGAATGAATGAATGAATACTTTATTGTCAAACGTGACGTCACAGTGAACTTCTTTGCTTGCATACCCAAGATATGCAAATAGTCACTACATAAAGGGCACTGACAAATTTACAAAGTATCCCACGCCAGGTCCCCTTTGTTCTCCTGCACCGGATCTCCTTTGTTCCTCTCCCCGGCAGCGGCGTCCTCACTCCCACGTGTTCCGTCCTCGGCCATTGGTTGGCGCCCTTATTGACCGCCACACTGACCTCCCCACAATCACCGCTGGGTCCGCTCGTGGCACCTCAATTGTGCCGACCCAGGCACCAGCCACGGGCTCTGTCGGCCCAGGGGGCCATTGGCCGTCGACTCCGTTGGCGGCGGGCTCCGACCCGCGATGCTGCGGCCATGGCTTGTCCGCTATTAACAGTTTAAATATCACCACCATCCATGACTAGATGTGACACAACTTGCAGAGCGTGGAACAATTTATTATGCAATTGGGTAGCTCTCTTTTTAATGCTCTTTTTGGTTTCTAATAAATTGTTTGGGAGAAAATTAATTGCGGCTAATATCGTTACACGGATTTTAATGGGAAACATGCAGGGAACAGAAGGTTGGAGTCAATGTGTGCAACTGATGATACAACACAAAGATCAGTCCTTGAGTCTCATCCATTCATAATTTATATAATTGGATTAAATGAGAGGAACAAATGGTCAAACAAGCAAATGATAAAAAATAAAATGAGCAGGACAGGCTGCATAGAAAATGGGAGGGGGTTGCAATGTTCAATGATGTGGGCAAGCACATATGGATGGCATATAATATTACAAAGTCTTGTGTTCAGAATATTTAGCGGAATATTTAAAATGGTGATATACTTGGAGATGTTAATACACTGTGGGTGTAAGATGCCCTTGTACAGTACAAAGGACACAAAGTTAACATGAGGGTGCAGCAAAATAGTAGGAAAGCAAATGGTATGTTAGCCTTCATTAGCAAGGGGTTAGAATGTAAGAATAAAGAAATATAAAGGGCTTTGGTGAGACCAATTTAGGACACAATGATCTTTGTTCTTATTCTTGGAGAACATGGTAAAGAGGTTGGGAAGGTAGACAAAGATGCTGGAGAAACTCAGCGGGTGAGGCAGCATCTATGGAGCGAAGGAAATAGGCAACGTTTCCCTTCTTCAGACTTGCCTATTTCCTTCGCTCCATAGACGCTGCCTCACCCGCTGAGTTCCTCCAGCATTTTTGTCTACCTTCGATTTTCCAGCATCTGCAGTTCCTTCTTAAACAAAGTGGTTGGGAATATGTCTTCCCTTGCTATGAGTCTAGAACCAGGAAGCAAAGATCAGCGTTGGAAGCGAGATTTGAGAAAAGGAGTGCCGTCTTCAATTGGAGGGTTGTAAACTCCAAAGGATATTTGATGCCCTGTGGTAGAGTATGGTTAAGCTGCAGATCAACAAAGTTTTGAATACCAGGAGAATGGATGGCTACAGGAGATAGTGAGGGAAGGTGGAGTGAACGTTGATGATTGGCCTTTCACGTATTGAATAATGAGCTTGAAGGATGAATATATTTATCTCTATATCGTCATGAAAAATAAAGACAATCCAGCAATTGCAGGATTAATGTGTCAGTTTCAGTTTAATTTATTGCTACGTACAATATATCAAGGTACAGGTTTAATATCAAGGTATATTGCCATGTACAGTGTATCAAGCTATGGTGAAAAGCTTGTGTTGCGTGCTATCCAGTCAGCAGAAAGGCAATACATGATTATAATCGAGCCATTGACAGTGTTTGGAATAGAGACAATAGACAATAGGTGCAAGAGGCAGCCATTCAGCCCTTCGAGCCAGCATCGCCATTCAACAATCAGTACCCCGTTCCTGCCTCCTCCCCATATGCCTTGATTCCGCTATCTTTAAGAGCTCTGTCTAGCTCTCTCTTGAAAGCATCCAGAGAACCAGCCTCCACCGCCCTCTGAGGCAGAGAATTCCACAGACTCACAACTCATGTGTGAAAAGGTTTTTCCTCATCTCCGTACTAAATGGCTTACCCCTTATTCTTAAGCTGTGGCCTCTGGTTCTGGACTCCCCCAACATCGGGAACATATTTCCTGCCTTTAGCGTGTCCAAACCATTAATAATCTTATATGTTTCAATAAGATTCCCTCTCATCCTTCTAAACTCCAGAGCATACAAGCCCAGACACTCCATTCTATCAACATATGACAGTCCCACCATCTGGGGAATTAACCTGGTGAACCTACGCTGCACTCCCTCAATAGCAAGATGTATAGATACAAGATAAGTGAATAACATTTATTGTGAGGTAAAGCCAGCAAAGTCTGATCAAGGATAGACCGAGGGTCACCAATGAGGTAGATAGTGGTTCAGGTCTGTTCTCCAGTCGTGGTAGGATGGTTCAGTTGCCTGATAATATCGGGGAAGGAACTGAATCGAATATGTTATTCCACAAATTGTTATATGTAATTGTCTTGCCTGTGCATCAGATGTTCATGGACTGAAGATGCGTTCCAGGGACTTCTATACATGATCTAGAGAACACAAAGGCAATCCTACAACACAGTCCTGCAACTCATTTTTCAGCTGAAACATAGAAACATAGAAATTAGGTGCAGGAATAGGTCATTCGGCCCTTCGAGCCTGCACCGCCATTCAATATGATCATGGCTGATCATCCAACTCAGTATCCCGTACCTGCCTTCTCTCCATACCCTCTAATCCCCTTAGCCACAAGGGCCACATCTAACTCCCTCTTAAATATATCCAATGAACTGGCCTCAACTACCCTCTGTGGCAGAGAGTTCCAGAGACCCACCACTCTCTGTGTGAAAAAATTCCTTCTCATCTCGGTCCTAAAGGATTTCCCCCTTATCCTTAAGCTGTGACCCCTTGTCCTGGACCTCCCCAACATCGGGAACAATCTTCCTGCATCTAGCCTGTCCAACCCCTTAAGAATCTTGTAAGTTTCTATAAGATCCCCTCTCAATCTCCTAAATTCTAGAGAGTATAAACCGAGTCTATGCAGTCTTTGTTCATAAGACAGTCCTGACATCCCAGGAATCAGTCTGGTGAACCTTCGCTGCACTCCCTCTATGGCAATAATGTCCTTCCTCAGATTTGGAGACCAGAACTGTACGCAATACTCCAGGTGTGGCCTCACCAAGACCCTATACAACTGAAGTAGAACCTCCCTGCTCCTATGCTCAAATCCTTTTGCTATGAAAGCTAACATACCATTGGCTTTCTTCACTGCCTGCTGTACCTGCATGCCTACTTGCAATGACTGGTGTACCATGACACCCAGGTCGCGCTGCATCTCCCCTTTTCCTAATCGGCCACCATTTAGATAGTAGTCGGTTTTCCTATTTTTGCCACCAAAGTGGATAACCTCACATTTATCCACATTATACTGCATCTGCCAAACATTTGCCCACTCACCCAGCCTATCCAAGTCACCTTGCATTCTCCTAGCATCCTCCTCACAGCTAACACTGCCACCCAGCTTAGTGTCGTCCGCAAACTTGGAGATATTGCCTTCGATTCCCTCATCCAGATCATTTATGTATATTGTAAATAGCTGGGGTCCCAGCACTGAGCCTTGCGGTACCCCACTAGTCACTGCCTGCCATTGTGAAAACGACCCGTTAGTCCTACTCTTTGCTTCCTGTTTGCCAGTCAGTTCTCTATCCACATCAATACTGAACCCCCAATGCCATATACTTTAAGTTTATATACTAATCGCTTATGTGGGACCTTGTCGAAAGCCTTCTGGAAGTCCAGATACAGCACATCCACTGGTTCTCCCCCATCCACGCTACTAGTTACATCCTCGAAAAATTCCACAAGATTCGTCAGACATGATTTACCTTTCGTAAATCCATGCTGACTTTGTCCAATGATTTCACCACTTTCCAAATGTGCTGCTATCCCATCTTTAATAACTGACTCTAGCAGTTTCCCCACTACCGATGTTAAACTAACTGGTCTGTAATTCCCCGTTTTCTCTCTCCCCCCCTTCTTAAAAAGAGGGGTTACGTTTGCTACCGCCAATCCTCAGGAACTACTCCAGAATCTAAAGAGTTTTGAAAGATTATCACTTATGCATCCACTATTTCCGGAGCTACTTCCTTAAGTACTCTGGGATGCAGCCTATCTGGCCCTGGGGATTTATCGGCCTTTAATCCATTCAATTTACCCAACACCACTTCCCGACTGACCTGGATTTCACTCAAGTACTCCTTTGACCTGCAGTCCCCTGCTATTTCTGGCAGATTATTTATGTCTTCCTTAGTGAAGACGGAACCAAAGTAGTTATTCAATTGATCCGCCATATCCTTGTTCCCCATGATCAACTCACCTGTTTCTGACTGCAAGGGACCTACATTTGTTTTAACTAATCTCTTTCTCTTCACATATCTACTAATCTCTTTCTCTTCACATATCATTGAACCAAGGCCCATCTCCACCCTCATGTATGGGCAAGAAGATTCCATGATACTGGCTGATGAGAAGTAGGGTTGGAGAGCTTGGCCACTGTGGAAAGAATGGACAGATGAGCCAAATGTACTTGCAGTTGAAAAGCAAGAAAGGTGGTATTGAAATGCATTGATGGTAAGTCCCGCGGCCTTGCATCGCCCAGCGCGGCGGGAGTTACCATCAATGCATTTCATGCATTTAATGGCCCCGGGACTTACCATCGCTGGGGGTTTTGACTTTGACATTGGGAGAAGAATGGGGAGCAGGGGATAGACAAGACTTTGCCTTCCACCACAGTGAGGAGGAGATTCATTTGATGGATGTTTGTGTAAATTGTGTTGGTTGTGTGTCTTGGTTCTTTTCTTGTTGTATGACTGCAGAAACCAAATTTTGAACTTCATTTGAGGTTCAAATGACAATAAACAGTATTGTATTGTATTGTATTATTTGAGGCATTGGATTATAGACGCTGATGGCTGCTCCCCCTGGCAAGAGGACCAGGGGCATTAACCTCAAGATTAGGAATCAGCTATTTTGAACTGAAATTAAGAGAGATTTATTTTCTTGGGACGTTGTGGACCGAATATTCAATACTGCAGGCGGCTGTTGATGCACAGCAACTGAGCATTCTCAAGACAGACAAGTGTAGATTTTTGGGCACGAAGGAAACAAAAATGTAAAGGTGTGTGGCAGAAAATTAGCTTTGTGGTAAAAGATGAACCATGATCTTACTGAGTAACAAATTGTGCTCAACGGTTCTCATGCACAAGCCTTTATTGTGATCTTAAATCAGAGCATCTTGCTCAGTCCTGGTCAACATTTTTCCGTCAGGCTCCATAATTAGACCAAATCATGTAATCATTATCTTGTAGCTGTTTGTCAAGCTCAGTTGTGCTCATATTGGCTGTTGCATTTCCCCACATTTCAACAATGGCTGCTCTTTATCAGTATACTGTTGACAGTGAAGCAACTTAAGACTTCTGATGATATAAATATACGTGTTGTTGCTTATATCACCAGCTCTCCAGACATTGGCACTTTGCACTCAACACCAGAGTCACTAAGCTGATGCTCCGTAAAAAAAAAGGAATATCAGTTATCAAACGGTGGGTCAAAGGGCCTGTTCTACGCTGTATTTCTAAATGAGTAGTGGAATTCTTGAATCTGGTTTATTGTCTTTTTAGCAAGCCAGAAGATAAATTATAATGATTTTATAATCACGATATAATCAAAACAGTTACACAATAGATACAAAATTTTCCAATTAATTCAGAGCTAGTAAACCTGATTTATATTGTACGGCTGGATCTCAGATAGGAAATAGCTTTAGACACACACTGGTTTTTTTAAGTTCTGCAAATCAGACAATAATTATTTCTAAACCACAGAGGGAAATTTCAAAACATTAACTTGGGTGAATTAGTCCAAAATAAATTGCAGCTATTAGTGCAGATCAGAAATACAGAAACATAAACCTTAATCCTCCTGGAAATGTGGTTTTCATCTAGATTCACTACCAGCTGTTATTGGACACATAATAATGTCAGAAGCTTCATTTTAACGCAACTTTGTAGAGTTACAACAAATTTGACGTGGAATTTTAAAGTAATATGTAAAATGTATGTCTTGTGCAAGTCCTGCAACCTGACATAACAAAATGTGTAGGAAAGAACTGCAGATGCTGGTTTACACCAAAGATAGATGCAAAATGCAGGAGTAACTCAGTGGGACAGGCAGCACCTCTGGATATAAGGAATGGGTGACGTTTCGGGTCAACTAAAGTGGCACTCTTCCCAATAACCCTCTCTGGCTAAACCCCTCCCTTCACCACCTCCAGTTTAAATTCCAGTTGGAATATTTTGGAGGACCAAGTAACCAAGAACCAAGAACTACAGTAGAAGAGTCTCGATTCGAAACTTCACCCATTTAAAGTCAAAGTCAAAAGAGTTTATTGTCATGTGTCCCTGACAGGACAATGACATTCTTGCTTTGCTTCAGAACAACAGAACATAGCAGGCATTGACTACAAAACAGATCAGTGTGTCCATATACCATTATATACATAAATACACACATGAATAACTAAATTGATAAAGTGTAAATAACAGATAAAGGGGTATTAATGTTCAGAGTTTTGTCCGAGCCAGGTTTAATAGCCTGATGGCTGTGGGGAAGTAGCTATTCCTGAACCTGGTCTTGCAGTCTTCAGGCTCCTGTACCTTCTACCTGAAGGTAGCAGGGAGATGAGTGTGTGGCCAGGATGGTGTGGGTCCTTGATGATACTGCCAGCCTTTTTAAGGCAGCGACTGCGATAGATCCCCTCAATGGAAGGGGATCTCCATTCCTTCTATCCAGAGATGCTGCCTGTCCCACTGAGTTACTCCAGCATTTTGTGTCTATCTTCATGGAACAAAACGATTAAAAGTCAATTTAAAAGTCAAAGTCAAAAGGCAGTTCTGGCTGATCTTCATTAGCCAACTATTTCACTTTAGGAGATCCAAAACAGTTCTGTATTAACTAGCTGTGTCACGTTCCAACACTGATTTCCAAATTCTTCTCCTTGCTTTTGCATCCCATCATTAGATTTCTCCCCCGCATATTTGTATGCTCCTTCAAACCTATCTCTACACCCAAAACAATGGTCAACCCGATGAATGGTTGGCTTGAGGGAGGTGAGGGTGTGACCACAATAAGTCCCACTCTCGGTAAAGCTGACTTGATGGATAAATGATCTTTGGTTGAAACTAGCACCTGCAGTTCCTACCTACATAAAACATGTAAATATTTAAATTAAGTCCTGCTTTAACCTTGTAAATACCAATCCTTGCCTTAATCATGCGCAACCACTCTAGACCATAAGCAGGATCCAGATTTGTTCAAATGGATCCCCCACTGTAAGTGCTGGGGAACTTCTGCATTGGTGCAATATTGGGGGCCAGTGTGAGAAATGCCAGCGAGCAGCTGCCAGCCACATGCACGGGGATCCCAAACTCGCTCTCACGTCTGTCGGGGAGATGGATGGCATCACTTACGCCCATTGAAAACATGGACTTGTTTCCAGTGGATGAGGCATCAGCGACCAGCAGATACAGATTCAAGATGATTTTCAAAAAAGCTGGAGGCAACACAAGCAAAAAAAACCCATGTCCTGTGGTGAGCTGCTGTGATACGGCATGCAATGCCTGAAAAGCTAATGCATGCCGATTCAGCGTGAACTTTTGAAGATGAAGGGCATAAATACTTGATAAGGAAGGGGCTGCGGGGCTGTGCGGGGAGGAATGAGGGGCTGACTTGGTATCGCCTCCTCAGAGCTAGTATGTGCACTGTGAACCAAATGCCCACCTGCTGTGCAACATTTCCAGTGATACAAAGCGACTCAGAATTTGCCACAGGATCAACTTTTGCCATCTGTCAGAAGCAGAGCAAAGAGCTAGAGCGAGTGGTAACAAACATATAGCAATGCTTGTTTTGTCAGCTATATACACGATTTGCACATAAAGGGCAGTAAGCTACAATCATGGTTCCCACAGCTGAATCGCAATCTTCAAACATAGAAAGAGACCATTTTATCTTTGCAAGTATATATATTATCTTCTGAAAAATACTGTCACCATTTCAATTTCAGACAAAATGTTCAAAAATCTTGTGTTTTCTTATGCCTAGTGCACAAAGCTCCAGAGCCAAGCTTCCCTTCTCATGAATTGTGCTAGAAGCATGGATGCAGTGATCCTGGCTGTTAAATAGCATCCAGTTCGGGAGAACAGCAAGTAGATTGACACAAACAGCTGGAGTAACTCAGCTGGTCAGGCAGCATCTCTGGAGAGAAAGATTGGGTTAAAGAAGGAACTGCAGATGCTGGAGAATCGAGGGTACACAAAAAGCTGGAGAAACTCAGCGGGTGCAGCAGCATCTAAGGAGCGAAGGAAATAGGCGACATTTCGGGTCGAGACCCTTCTTCAGACTGGTTAGGGATCAGGGAAACGAGAGATATAGACGGTGATGTGGAGAGATAAAGAACAATGAATGAAAGATATGCAAAAAAGTATCGATGATAAAGGAAACAGGCCATTGTAAGCCGTTTGTAGAGTGAAAATGAGAAGCTAGTGTGACTTGGGTGGGGGAGAGATAGAGAGAGAAGGAATGCCAGGGCCCGAGGGCTGAGGGAGAGGTGGGAAGGGGAAGAGGCAGCAAGGGTTAACAGAATTGAGAAAATTAAATGTTTAAGCCCAGAGGATGTAGACTCCCCAAGCGGAATATGAGGTGCTGTTCCTCCAACTTGCGGTGTTGCTCACTCTGGCTGCGGAGGAGGCCCAGGACCGAGAGGTCGGATACGGAATGGGAGGGGGAGTTGAAGTGCTGAGCCACCGGGAGGTCGGGTTGGTTATTGCCGACCAAAGAAAGAATGGGTGACGTTTCGGGGCGAGGTCCTTCTTCAGTCTCTATTCCTTCTATCCAGAGATACTGCCTGTCCCGCTGAGTTACTCCAGCATTCTGTGTCTACCTTCGGTTTAAACCAGCATCTGCACTTCCTTCCTAGTGAGCCCGTTTATTCGGCCCAATGGAAAAGATTTTTAACCGCTTGTCTCCGAAACCAGTGAACCCTCCGTGTCACGCTTTGCAGTGCCGATTTGTTTTTGCCAACTCGAATTAACAGAAGGTTAAGGAGCAACAGGCTAATGGAGCGGAATGGCTCGGTGGAAATGTGAGTCTGCTGGGAAAGTCTTTCATTTACAACCAGCCCTTTCCCCATTCAGCTCATTAAAATAGAAATTCACGGGCAGCGCACTTACATCTCTTGGTTGCTTTGAAGTCGGGACAAAGGAAGAGCAAACGTGATTATTTAAAATTCAAATCAGAGTTCAAATACTGACCAACGTTCTCCCGGCAAGTGAGGTACCTCGATAGCAATTATACAATGCTGTGTGTGTTTATAACTGCATATACGTCTGAGGTAGAGGGTAGGGGTTGGACGATTAACCTTTTCTTTCCCAAAAGATGAATGCCCCAATTTTCCCAGAAAAGATAATGTTGTCACTGCTGCCGGAGAGATGATGGGGGCACCGTGTCTCCACAACACTTGGACTACCAGGGTAAAGAGGCCAACCATGGGTACTGGAGATGGATGCGGAGAGGAGCTGCTTGATGGTGGTCGGCGTGAACCGGGAGGGTGGGCCCGGGGGCAGGGTTTTTGTGTGTGGGAAGAAACTGCAGATGCTGGTACATACGGAAGACAGACACAAACATGTAGGAGTAAATCAGCGGGTCGGGCAACATCTGGAGAGAAAAATGATGGGTGAGGTTTCAGGTCGGGGTCATTCTTCAGACTCTTTGGAGGTCTATAGAGGGTAGGGAGGCCGTCCGGGAGTCCAGCGGAGGAGGAGAGTTTGGGGGGGGGGGGGGGGGGGGTCGTCACTGGGTAGTGAGGACTCCTTAGAAACATAGAAAATAGGTGCAGGAGGAGGCCCTTCGAGCCAGCACCGCCATTCATTGTGATCATGGCTGATCGTCCGCTATCAATAACCCGTGCCTGCCTCCTCCCCATATCCCCTTGCCTCCACTAGCCATCCCTAGACTCCACTCCTTCCCACAGATCTCGGCACGGGGGCATGTCTGTGACCCTAGGACATGTGTTTTTTTAAACAAAGACAAGGGTTGCCTCTGCTGCAACCCCAATGAAAAAAACCATAAGAGGAGTGGGTGACAGGTCACGGTGGCGCAGCGGTAGAGTTGCTGCCACAGCAAAATGCAGCGCCGTGGACCCGGGTTCGATCCCGGCCACGGGTGCTGTCTGTACGGAGTTTGCACGTTCTCCCCCGTGACCTGCGTGGGTTTTCTCGGAGATCTTCAGTTTCCTCCCACAATTCCAAAGACGTGCAGGTTTGCCAGTGAATTGGCTTGGAGAACGTTCCGCAGCCACGTTTCAGGTGAACGCTGTGGTGGATCTGGAGCCCCCCCCCCCCCCCTCCCCGGTCTGTCTGACCCGCTGCT